>CM042989.1:9430923-10630923 GCA_023678885.1 Pogostemon cablin | reverse complement strand
TGATGCTACAGATCTCTGCAACACGGAAAACACTAGCTCATAAATGTGGATTTTGCATTGTTGAAATTGACTACTATTCAGGATGGACAATTGATTATATATCAAAGTAAAACTCATGCTCTATCTAGGAATATGCTTTTGTGCTCTCTGTTTCATGTCTCATGAATCAAATGCAAGATTCTTGCCTTAATTTCATTCACTTCCACAGTAATATCAGTGTCGAATCCCCGAAGTACTTGCAGAGATGCTTCAAAATCTTCTGTCATTCCCATTTTAGCCTGATGTTTCAAAGCACATATATATTTTATGATACTAATAGTAGAATTGATATTTATCAAACCAAGATGATCTTCGTAGCCTCACCAGCCACCGAGGAGATTCCGGGATGAAGAAGAGTCCAGGGATCAATATTAGACAAGGCAATATTCCTGTTCATGAAGTGAAAGTTGATCTCTCAGAGCCTTATAGAAAACTTTTGGCTTTTCACTATGATTAATATAAAACATAGATTTTTTTTTTTTAAACTAGATTTTATTAGAAGTGTTAAACTAAGGCACCAATGATTGAAACACAATAAGCTGAACCAGAACTTTTACTTGAGCAACTTCAAAAGATGATCCATCACCATGACGACATTATTTCAACTAACTAAAGATGAGCACAAATATCTAATTTCAACTTTTAGAGGATCCATTCACCAAGAAGTCAGAATTTTCAGTGAATACAATAATATCATGCTTAATTACGAAACCAACAAAATCCAGCTTTGAACTATCAGAAGCTTGATGTGGAATTACCGAGAACTGCAAGCAATCTCCAACCAACCATTAGTCCTAGTAGATACGACAACATGATTCCTATTGTCACCGAGAGCTACATAAAAAATGAGAGATACATAATCACACTTTGAAAGATAAAAATATCTATATAAAGCATAGAATTAGTTACAAGTAAGACCTGATTTACTGATCCCAATGCCCCTCTTAGATTTTGTGGTGCAATCTCTGCTATGTACACAGGGACCTGTATCGTATTACAGGAGGGTTATTTACAAGTCTAGAAAGATGTCATAACTTTCACAAAATACCAGAAATATGCTTTATACATACCACGTAAGAGATTATGCCGACACCAAATCCTTCCAACAACCTTCCCATGTAAAGAAATGAAGAGTCCTGAATTCAACGTAATAACTTAAAATATGCCAATATGCATGTAGTATGCTAATAAAGAGTTCAAAATCTCACTCTTGCAAAAGATATGGAAAGCCAACCAATGATATTAGGTATGGCCGCGATCATTAATGACTGCAAAGTAACATAATATATCAATGTGCTTGCCCTTTACTACAGAATCCTTTAAAAGAGATTGAGACAAAGGAAAGAAAAGGAGCTGACAACTAACTGGTGAGAAAAACACATACCCCCTTTCGCCCTATGTACTCAGCAATCTGACCACTTGCTATTGCCCCAACCATGGCTCCCACATTTGACAAGGAACCAAATATGGAAAACTGTCCCAAATAATTGTTGTTATTGTGCATAAGTAACAAGAGATGATAAATGAAGCAAGAAGAAAGTTTTCAGTTACTAACCTGTGACACTGTAAGATTGAGATCTCTGATTATATCAGACTGTGTTGGTGAAGAGTAACCGCACTTTAAACCAGATAAAAGAGGACAATCAATACATAGCATATATATGTATTTTAATTCATGGTAACAAAGAGAAATACCATAAACACACAACAGTCATAATTGACTTATTTATACATAATTGACTTATGTACAATACTACAATGGGCTCCCAACACCCAAAAAATGGCTTATTCATACAAAATCTAATCTGAAGAGACTATTTCACACAGAACCATATTCTGAGCTTAACCACATGTCACCAAAAAATACTCTAAGATCAAATATAGACAACCAAAAATAATACATTAACACAACAAATAATGGGAACTCTAGAACAAAGTAGTACATGTTTCAAAGTAAATTGATATGTCTCGATTATAACAAAGCGCAACTCTGTTGAATCTAGACAATGTTCAATTAAAGACATTTTCTGCTCATATATTCGTTCACTCAATGATAGAATAAAAACCCGAACAATATTTTTAATTATCTAGCTGAGCAGATCTCGTATTCTAAATGGTGTCCCTTCTGCTGATCAATGCCATACACTTTGGGGATGTTTGTTTGCGGTTTTAGATATTTTAATTCCAAGAGTTATTCTAGTTAGAAATTTTAAAATCCTATATAAAAAACACCCCTTCGTATGCCTATATATTCTATTAATCCTCAACCCACCCACCCATGTACACTTTCTATCCTCAATAAATACTCATTTCTCTTGTTCTTTTATCATCTCTCATCTATTCACTCACGTAAATTAATATTCTCTTACATACTCCACTACTCAAGTCTTGCATATTGATGCTAACATAAAGTTAAATCATACCTTACCAAAACTCAAAAAACACAGAGTATTACAATTCATTTGGATCTCCAAGTCCACTAAAATCTGAAAGCAGGTTTCCTAAAACCAACATATACAGCAACCCCCACCCCCACCCCCCCTGAAAAGATACATAGATTGATTCTTCATGATGAATTCTAATTTAGATTCCTCGAGGGATTTTCAATCAGCAGCTAACAGAGAGAGATCGAATCTACGAAATTCGGCATTGCTACCTAAGTTCAAAACTATGAAGCACTATAAAACAAAATAATCAAAACTTCATATCATAATCAACCAACTAAAGCATCATTCTTAGGTTTATATTCTAGCTGAATTCATAATAATCACCAGTTCTTGAAAAAAGTCAAACAATTCCATTTCAACCATTTCCTATCAAACAATGATCTAATTTAAAGCAAAAAGTAAAGAGATGAGATCATTACAGTGAATCCAAACTGAATAGGACCCAAAGCCACGATCAAGACACAAGCCAAAACAGAGATAGAGTTATCCCTAATAGCTTGAGAAGAGCCCATCATACTAGATTGCCTTGAACTCATCCGATACCAACTCCCTGTATGGAGAAATGGCTTCCTCAGATCCCCTTCTCCCTCTTCTCTGAAACTCATCTTTCCCTTCCTTTCTCTCTCTTCCCCACTAAAAACCCAATACAAGAATATGCAAATCCAATCTCAAACACCTACAATAGAGAAAGGGTCTTCCTTTTGGTTTATTGCAGTAGGATAAGAGTTGAAGAAGACTTTGGAGTGAATGAGAGAGAGAATAATATACATAGATATAGTGAACTGTAGTATCTGAAAAAGGGTCGTTTGTGAACCAATGTGTTCAACGTGGATGCAACATGAAATAAAGAATCAAAATTGACAGGCAAGAAAACACAGAGAAGATATTACTGGTGTATGAAAAAGACGACCAACCTCCTCACACCATACCTCTCTCATTCGATTGGATCCCATACCTCGTTAATAGGATCTGGTAATTAAAAAAAAAAAAATTGTTACTCTCTGTTTTACTCTGGCCCTTGATGCACAATTTCTTGTAACCATAATTAGGGGTGGACGGTATGACATACCGAAGATTTTTGGTCATACTATATACCGTACCGAAATTTTCGGTATTTAAAAAATCATATCGTTACCTTACCTAAACTTTCGGTATACCTTAGTTCGGTATACCAATATTTCGGTATAAGAAAATAGTATATCTTCTGCTTACCAATATTTCGGTATGCCATACCATACCTAAAATATCGGTATATATCATCCTATTACATAGTTTGCTATACCGTTATACATCTAAAATTCAATAAATCTTATAAAAACCATGTACTAGAAAAGTGAAAGATATCTATAAAACATACTCTAATAAATAACAAATTCAAAAATATACGACAATCTGCAAACGACCAAATTAAATAAGAGTAAGTCTCATGAAAACCGGGTTTACAGGTAAGCCTTATTTTTTAATATTACTCTTTAATATATAAAAAATAACTCTTTGAAGAGTAATAATTTTTACACAATAGAGTAATAATTCGTATCTCTAAAAAGTAATTTTTCATGTACTTAAAGTAATCGATACATCGGGATTTACAAGAATTTGAAGAGTAATTTTTTAATTTAAACATTAACAATTCATGTGCTAAAGAGTAATTTTTTATGTACTAAACAGTAATCGAGTTTACATAATTAATATATCTAAACCCGTTTTACAAAGTGTTTGTCATTAAATAAATAGTACCTAAGAGATCTACACAAAAATATATGGAACTTATATTAAAATCAACACTTTTAAATTTTCATATACATAGAATTACTTAATTAAAAAATAAGTACTAATATCATGTAAGTCAATGATCTTTATCAATAATTTATAATTATGAAGAAATATACATTAGGATTTTAGATTTAATCTTTAATAAAATAGTGTATATATAATTTAATTAAAAATTATAATACATAAATAATAATTATAATTGTATGTATCATCTAATATGGTAATATCGTATCATATAACTCAAAAAATTAAATATTTTACGGTATTTCAGCATATACCAAAATACCGCGGTATTGATTATTTATATACCTTTATCGTACCAAAATTTTCAATACGGTATCATACCTTACCAAAAATTTCGGCATACCTAAAATTTCGATAAAATCGGTATTTTTCGTTATGATAAGGGCGGTATACTAAAATTTCGGTATTTTTTCCCAGCCCTAGATGTGATTGGTAATAGTAATACTCCCTTCGTCCCATTGAAACGTACGCGTTTTTTCATTTTGGTCTGTTTCAATACAAAGTAGGCATTTCCCTTTTTGGTAAAGAGGATCCACAAATATTAATTACTTCTCTCTCTATGGGCCCACATGTCATACTAATACACCTACCCACTTTATATTAATATATTATTTCTCTCACCTCACCCCACATTAAAATATTATACTCCTTAATCAATGTGCAAAAAGCAAACGCATACGTTGTAACAGGACGTAGGGAGTACATTCTACCATTAAAATTTATATTTTTCATTTAGTTAACGTCTATATTTGGAATAGAATCCTACAAAATAATTAAGGGTTAGTTGCAAAAAAATCATAAACTTTACTTCTATTGCTAATTAATCCTCACTTTTGAGAAATTGCAAAAAAAAAAAAACCACCACTTTAAGTATTGTTGCAAAATAAACCCAATTTTTTACTAAAGTAGAGTTTTTTTGGGTTTTTTTTTTTTGCAACAATACTTAAATGTGCTGATTTTTTTTTCAATTTCTCAAAAGTGAGGATTAATTTGCAATAGGAGTAAAGTTTGTGATTTTTTTTGCAATTAACTCAATAATTAATTATTTTACCTGGGTCCATACACAATATTAATATATCTGCCCATATATTAATGGTCAATTTAATAGGTGAGATAAGAAAATAGAGTATTTATAAGGAGTGAGATTTAAATGAAGACAAAAAGTTTAATATAAATAATGAAGATTGTTTGATAAATTGTATAAATAATGAGATAACTAAAATTTGAAATATTTAGTAGAAAGTAAAAGTATTATTATAAATATTGAAATTACCTTTATAACCTTTAATTTTATTTTCCATTAAAAATTAATTTACACATTAAATTTACATTCACCCACCACAGGAAAAGAGGGAAGGAAGCAACACGACTCTGCTTACTCTAATTTCATTACAAGGCGGTGATTGATGGTTATTGACCAATATATCTTTTGATCATTAAAACTCAATTCAGAATAATTAATCATATTTGCATGACCTTGTTTAGATATTGGGCAAGGTGACCTTAGGCTCGATCCCAGTACCTACTGGGAATATTTGTTGATAGATAAGTACTTTTTTAGGAAAAAATTAATGGCAACATTAGTACTTAGAAATGGAATGGTGAGATAATTTCTTGCTCGATATTCTTGCATTTTGGAGTTGAGACACTCTCTTGTGAGTGTTAAGCATAATTTGTGCACTCCAATTAGATCCCCAAGGGATGTCAATTGCAAAGGCAAGTACCTAGTTAAATATCGTTCCCACTGAGACAGCTAATTATCTATTTATCTTGGATTACTATTCAAGTAGAATTATGTAACCAATTTCCAAGAGTTTGAATTGTATTAATATCTAAAGTTTCGAAATGATAAATAACAAAATAAATAAAAGTAAGGAATATTCAAGATTGAATCAAGAGAGAAGTAACAGCTCTAAGGTTTCAGGTGTAGTGCAATTATTTGGTCTACTAGACGTCCTATTATTCATTCATGCTATTTTAATGGAAATACATCACAAGACCCTATTAACCCACCAAATATGATTCGATTTCAAGTTAATAGTATTAATAAATTAATATCAAATGATGCGTAAACAGTTTTAAACCTCCTTCCTAGATACTAATAAGACAAACTCAAAGAACCTCTGGATGGCCAGTTTGACTGACATATATTCTCTGAAAGTACTACTCAAACCTATACACTTCCTACTTGAATTCTTAATTGCATTGTTCCACTAAGAATATCAAGTATCTTATTTACAAGCCCTTAGGATTATCGTGTTCACGGGCAAACTACTATAATCCCTAGCAAACAGACAATATTAAGTATGTATGCATACAAGCTAACACAACATACCAAGCATCACGGACAATATCAATAGCATGCTATGAAGACGTTACAAACGTTTAAAATAATCTGAATAAATCGAATAAATAAGAATCAACAATAGCATAAATTCACAATATTTGTCTAGGGTTCCAAATCAACTACCCTAACCTTCAATCCTTAGAACTGTAAAGAGTTTTTAGCCCATGAGGTTACAGACAACCCTCATGGCTGATAATTTCATAATCAAATCAACAATTGAAAAGAATAAGAAAAGACAAAATTCTAGTACGTGGTCTACTTCTTTCCTCCGTCTCTTTGATTGGAGTGGCTCTTAAAATCGCACTTGAAACCTCCTATGGACCGATGGGATGGATGGGTGAAAGGAATAATGTGAATTGGGTGATGGATGGTGTGTGAATTGAATTCACGTTCTGTTCTTGTATTGAATGATCAGTCTCCTTCTCCAGGTGTTTGATCTTTCTTATATACCATGGGCCTCGAAACTAAGTCATTTGGGCTAATTTTACACTTTGTCGCACACAGGGGATCGAAAATCCCGACTTTTGGCCCAAAATAACCCAACTCGAGTTGGGATGTCCAACTCGAGTTAGCAACACGACTCGTGTTGCTTTGAAATGCAACTCGAGTCACCCTAACACGAGTCATGTCACCAAGTCGAGCTCTCGCCTGTCTAGTCGTGTTACACTGCTCTGAAATTGGATCCTCTCTGTACACCAACTCGAGTTAAGTTGGCAAATCGAGTCATCGCTTGTCAACTCGTGCTGGCTCACTGTACAAAATCTATCCTGACTCTACTTCACACGACATGCAACTCAGCTTGCCTCAGACGTTATTCGTCTCGAGCTGCAAGTTGAGTTGCCCAAGATCAGTCGAGTTGACTTACTGATCGATTCTGACCCTCTACGGTACCTTACTCGACTTGAGTTGCTAGGTCGAGCTGACCCTTGCAACTCGAGTAAGACCCATTTGAGCTTGTTTCTTGCCCGTCTTCTATTTTACTTCATTTTAACCTATTTTATCCTTCAAAACTCCACAAAACACGTTAGTAGCACCATAATTATGCAAAATACATAAACCACGCAATTTCACACGATTACATAGCATTATTCTAGTAAAAACAGTGCATTGTGAGACCGAAAAGACGTAGATTTCCACTCTCATCAACCCCCCAAACTACCATGTTGTTCATCCCCGAACAACGATTTTAAAACACAAGAGATATGAGAGTTGAAATTCTAATGCAAACAAGGGATCACTCACAAATCCAAACCAAGATAATATACTCAAATGTCAAAATCCTATCAATTGAAAACACGCACGTCAAATCAGTCATTCCCCATTTCAGAATGCTCATCTTCTACTCTCACAGATAGTATTTGCACTCATTGCTCAAGTGTGAGCTATTCACTCTCATGGCTAATATATATACACTCAAATCAATTCACATGCACGAGTAACCATAACCTTGACAATTATCTAAACTCTCCACTAACTTGAAAGACTTAACGATGGGATCACAAAGGACTTGCTAAGGGTTGTAACGTTGGCTCTTTTGACAAGGGTAGGTAAATATGGGATAAGTGACTCGATCACTAGTAGAGAATCAACAGTACAGATACATTTTCACTACATCTACTTGACAAATCAATCTCCTTTTCTTTTCTCTTTTCACTTCTTTTTGTAATTCAATCCTCCCTTGACTTACAAGATCAACATCTTCTATTCATTTCTTTCTCTTCTTTTTAACTAGGATACCAGTTTCAGGCACTACCCTATAACTGGGGTACCAGTTTCAGGCACTATCCCTTTTACAAGATTTAACTATTTTGCACTTCAATCACTTTTCTCCACGTTCATCTTCCCAACTTTCTTTTCACACTACACCAATCTGTCTCCTTTATTTCTCTACTAGGATAGGTATTTAAAGGCTTTTAAAGGATTAAATTGGCTATCTTCATAGGCTTCCAACGAATAAGACTTAAAGGCTCAAACGGGAAACTATGGATTAAACAAACAGGTAGGATAAACATTTGGCCAGTGACTCAAATAAGTACAAAATGGCCTAAGATCATTTCTCATCATCTAATCAATCATCTAGCCTCAAGTAGATTAAGAGTCAAGTTCTAGAATATATACATGTAAACGATGTTCTCAAGAATAAAATCAATCATGTGTAATTTCATGATCTATCAAAGCTCAAATTCTCACATGGGTTAAACGGAATAACAAGCACTCCTTTATAGGCTTATGAACCAATTTTAATACATGTAACAATATCAAATATTTCAACACCCAAGTAATACCTAGTTTGATTATCTATTTCATAATATCACATCTCCATATCAATTACCAATTCATCACATAAATCACATGTTTAATTCATTAGTACAGGCCGATCAAATTAGATAAGAAAACCTAACAGATAATCAACTACCTACACAGACCCACAGATATCACGAAAGAGAAACACAACCTCTCAAAAAGCTGCTAATCCTCCTTGCCATCATGGGACCATCATCATCAGCACCATCTCTATCTTCTGGACCCATCCACCACTTATCGAAATCTCTCCTCAGATCCTCAAAGTCGGCTAATCTGGTGGTGATATTATTAGTCGTGGTATACAATGCCCCAAGATGCCTATCAGAAATGGCCAGATTCCTCAAAACTGTGGCCATCTGCCTATTCATCTCTTGATTCTCTACAGCTCTCTGCCTGTTCTCTTCTCTTCTTTGCCTGTTCTCCTCCATCAGATATTCATTATGCATACGAGCTCTCTGTGTCTGCTGTCCCCACCAATCATACATCGGTGCCCAAGCCTCAAATCCAGGTGGAGGGGCAGGTGGTGCCATCCCGTACAAAGGCACCCCACCAAAATTAGGTGGTGCTGCATACTGTTGTGCCTCTTCATACTGATCATGGCGCTGAGCCTTTCCAAACTCTCCAATTCCTGGATCAACTCCACCGATCTCTTCATCCATCGGCTGCTGCTCTGGGATCTCTGGCTCTCCCATGACCATCGGAAATATCCTGCCCAATGCATTCCTCGCTATACTCTGCCAAGTATGTTTTTTATCCCATCATGAATAGCCACGTAATCCGGTGTGTCCATTAACAAATTCTCCTCTCTTCCAGCTGTGGTGAACTGATGCAGCGACATAGGGAACAAGAATGACAACCCATCCTCCTTAAATACATACATGATCCCTTGGGGTCCCTTTTCATGATCCCCCTACGAACCATAGCTGTCATGTCGAGGTTTGTTGGGTCCCTGATATACTCTATTGCTGAGGTATCGATACCGTAGTGATGGGCGATAGGAGTAACCAGTCCTCCAATATTCACCTTCTGAGTCGAGCACACCTTGAACCGGTAAAACTGGTACAGAAGGTAAGCAGCCAAGTTGAACTGAACTGAATTCATCAAGCACCACAAGACATACAACTCTCCTTGGGTAATGTTCCCCCTTCAGCTCTGCAGAAAATAGTACTAGCCAGAATCTGATCCAAGTATCGCAGAATTGGATTCCTGAGAAGGTGGCCTTTGCCACACTAGACTTGAACCTCTTCTTTCCTGTGATGGACTCCCAGAATTCATCGGCTTTAAATCTCTTGTCCTCAGCGAAAGAAATCCCAACTGGAGCCCTCAATGCTCTATTCAAACCATCCAGATCGATCTCTCTGAACACTCCTCCTAGATTAAACTCCGCAGCGTAAGGAAGCTTGTCCAACGGATCGGAGAAGACTTTTAATGTGGACAAAAATTCCACTGTTAACTGAAAATAAGTCCTCTCTTTCTGCTCCATAAAATGATGAATCCCAGCCTGATCAAACATTCCTAAGATTTCCTCAGCAATTTTCAGAGTGGTCATGGTTCCATCGTCTTGATAGCGGGTATGGGTGATCTTATCTGAAACTTTCTCCCACACGGAGCCATCTTAATCCAATTATTCATACTTAGCTTGAAATCCGACGGTAGCCTTCTTAATCTTCTCAACTTATCCATCCTCTGATTCGCTGTATCATCCTGTGCCTCACCCATTGAACTGGAAGCACATTTTCTCTTCTTACTTGGCCCGTCTCCTTTAGCCGGTTGCTTCCCTTTTCCTTTGCCTCCATCATTACCATCGCCCTTCTTTCTACCTGAAAAAATTGCAAAGTATTTACCCAAATTCTTTCTATAATTAACACAAGATGCTCACTTCACATGAACTTTGTATAGGATACTTAAAATAGTTTTATTTAATTGAATTCAACACCTCATCATACTCAAGTACTTATCAAGTAAAACTTACATCACATAGACATGAATAACAATTTCACTCAATAAATCCCAAGCATACTATTTTCAATGCAAAACATGAATTCAATAATAACCAAGTACATTCCCTTCACAATCCTTCAACCAGTTGCAATCAAAATCAAGTAATTCAAAGCATAGTTAAGCAATTTCGACACATATATATCAAATTTTCCTAGCCACAACTTCTTCATACTTAACATGCTTGCACTCAAATCTCCAAAATTCCAACTTGTGTTCATATTTGCTCACTCACCATACAACAACATGTTCAAATTTTAATATCAACCAAGCCCTAGTTATGAATTCGTCACACAATATGCATATAAATCAATTTGCAAACAAACCAAGATGCACACCATGTGTTCGACTAAATTCCTCAACCAAAAGCCAAATTAATTATGGCAATTCCAACACATTACTCTTACCCATAGCAAAATCACAACAAATCCACACATATAAGTATAGAATGAGTAAGAAACACATACCTCTAAGGTTATACATGGTCGAATCAGACTTGAATTGTTCTTCACTCAAAAAGTGCGAAAAACCCTAATTTATCCCCAAATTTGCCTCAAAACCTAGAAATTACGTGTTGGTGATGGTGGGTGAGGTGTTTACTTGGTGTGGGATGGTGAATTTTTATCAAAAAATCAATGAAAAATCGGAGGGCAGTACGGGGGTGTCAACACGGGTTGAAAATAGGAAAGAAGAATGAGATTAAGTGAAAAAAACCCCTAATTTTAACTTAAAAATTTCGAACCTGAGACCCAACACGAGTCAAGCTGCAACTCGTGTTGGCCTTGCGAGGTCGTATTAGCCATCTGGACTTTTCTGGACGATTATTGCCTCCCAACACGACTCGATTTGTAAGTCGAGCCGGGCTTGTCAAGTCGTGTTAGGCTTCTGGATAACTTTCGACACTCAACTTGAGTCGTGTCTTCAACTCGAGTCACAACCTGTCAAGTCTAGCTATCCAGCTCGACTCGTGCTATCTAAGTCGAGCTTCAGCCTGTCAAGTCGAGCTGCATCAATCAGAAACCTATTCACCTCGGCCACCCAACACGAGTTGAGTTACAAGTTGAACCGTGACTTGTCAACTCGTATTGGGTCATAGAGCACCAAAAATTCATCCTCCACTCCGTTTTTTCCCTGAACTAACTTATAAAGCACTTTTCAAACATCAATTATCCAATTTTGGTCAGTAACAAGGAGAGAAAACTCATACCTATGCAACATCCGACTCACAACTCTCAACCAACAACTTGACATTTCCGACTAAACATCATTCAATACATCAAATATCAATAATTAAACTCCATCAAGTGCCAAGAGAAACCAATCAGTCATACTTGAAAATCAAAAATATCACCACTTATATTAGGATTAACGCGCAACACAAACAAAATGACACACACCTGGACAATCACAAAAACCGACCTCTCAATATAATCAAAATAATCAAAAATACTGAAAAGTCACAAAAAATTAACCATCCAAGCACACCACACAATGAAGCAACTTTACTTTGGTGCCATAAGATGCAAGTATACATGTATCCCCCCAAACTTAGATCAAACAAAGTGAGAGCATAAGTTTGAAAAGAAGTGTATACTGTAGTCGAGCAACACCTAATAAAATTACTACATTGACATGGACTCAATAAAGCAATTAAAGCGGAAGTGTCGGCCCCTAACAAGCGCTCAAGTTTAACGCCGTTGACTCACGACGGATACCTCTAACTTAAGTACTCAAGAGAGAGAACTTGTTTATCAAGTAGCGACTTGTAGTGTTTCAGTCGTTGCCCATTAGCAACCATGATATCACCTTTCTCATCTTTCAATTCAAAACTCCCCCCTCCACAGGCTTTATGAATTACATATGGTCCAATCTACTTGGACTTCAGCTTTCCTGCAAACAACTTGAGACGAAAGTTAAATAAGAGTACCTGACCGCCAACATTGAACTCTTTGAATCGGATCTTCGCATCATGCCATCTTTTCATCCTTGCCTTGAAGATTCTTGAATTCTCATACGCTCACTCTCTGAACTCATCTAACTCATTGATCTGAGTAAGACGAAAATCCTTTGCATCCTCAATGCTCAAGTTCAAATGCCTAATTGCCCAAAGAGCTTTATGTTCAATCTTCACCGGAAGATGGCAAGATTTCCCATAAACTATTTGGTATGGCGACATCCCTAAGATCGTCTTGAACGCAGTCCTGAATCCCACAAAGCATCCTCAAGCTTCGTGGACCAATCCTTCCTTGTGATTCCAACTATCTTCTCCAACACCTGCTTAATCTGATGATTAGACACCTCAACCTGCCCATTTTCTTGTGGATGATAGGGTGTAGTAACCCTATGCTTTACTCCATACTCTCGAAGCACCTTTTCCAACATCTTATTCACAAAATGGCATCCTCCATCACTAATGAGTGCCTTCGGTACCCCAAACCTATTGAAAATGTTCTTTTTGATGAAATCCTGTACTACTCTCACCTCATTCGTTTTGGTTGGAATTGCTTCCACCCATTTCGACATGTAGTCCACTGCGAGCAAGATGTAGAGGAATCCATTAGATGGGGGAAATGACCACCCCATAAAATCGATTTTCCACACATCAAAAATCTCAACAACGATGCTAGGTTGCAAGGGCATCTCATCTCTCTTCGAAATGTTCCTCATTCGCTGGCATCTATCACATGTATCAACATATTCTTGACAGCTTTTGAATAGGGTTGACCAATACAAACCAGACTGAAGCACTTTCTGAGCAGTCATCTGGGCACTGAAGTGAACCCCATTCGGCTGAGAGTGACATAAATCCAGCACACTCTCCTATGCTACCTCAAGAACACACTTCCGGATAATGGAATCAGTGCAGATTTTGTAGACCCATGGCTCCTCCCATAATATAGTTTGTACATCATGCAGAAACTTGACCATCTTGTATCTACTCATCTGATATGGTTTTACTCCCGTTGTAATGTAGTTCACGTAGTCAGCATACCAGGGGGCATCTATTTCCTTTGTCTCAGGGTATGTCTTCGAAACAGCGAAGACCTGTTATGTCCACCATCAGTATCTTCTCATCAGGAAAGTACTCTTTGATCACCTTATCTGTGTTGTCACAATGCTCCTTCATCTCAAGTCATGATAGATGGTCGGCTAGGACATTCTCACTACCTTTCTTGTCCCGAATCTCCATGTCGAGCTCTTGTAGCAAGAGGATCTATCTGATTATCCTCGGCTTTGCATCTTTCTTATCCATCAAGTATCTTATAGCCGAGTGGTCAGTGTACACCATAGTTTTCATGCCAACTAAATATGGTCGAAACTTATCAAAGGCATACACCACCGCCAAGAATTCCTTCTCGGGACAGTGTAATTCTTTTGAGCAGAATCGAATGTCTTGCTTGCATAATATATGGTATGAAACTTTTTCTATCTTATCTGTCCCAACATAACTCCCAAAGCTGTATCACTGGCATCACACTCCAGCACAAAGGGCTGAGTTCAATCCGGAGTAATAAAAATCGGAGCAATAATCAATGCTTCCTTAAGAACCTGAAAAGCATGCAAGCAAGTATCATCAAAATCAAATGTAACATATTTTTCAAGCAACCTGGACAGCAGTTTTGAATATTTGGAGAAATCTTTAATGAATCTCCTATAAAATCTCGCATGCCCCAAGAAAGATCAAACTCCTTTTTCATTAGTGGATGGTGGAAGCTTCTCAATTGCCACCACCTTGGCACGATCAACCTGAAGACCTGTCACAGAAACATGATGTCCCAAGACTATCCCGTCTCGTACCATGAAATGGCATTTCTCCCAGTTCAAAACGAGGTTAGTCTCTTCACATCTTTCTAAGACTAAAGACAGGTTAGATAAACAAGAGTAAAAAGAATAACCAAATACAAAGAAATCATCCATGAACACTTCCATTACTCTTTCAATTAAACCCTCAAAAATGGCCATCATACACCTTTTAAAAGTCGCAAGTGCATTACACAAACCAAATGGTAATTTCCTAAAGGCAAACATGCCATAAAGACAGGTAAATGTTGTCTTTTCCTGATCCCGTGGTGTAATCATTATCTATTGTAACTAGAGTACCCATCCAAGAAATAGTAGAAATCATACCCTGCAAGTCTATCTAACATCTGGTCCATAAAGGATAAAGGAAAATGATCCTTATGCGTGTTCTCATTCAACTTCCTAATATCAACACATACACGCCACCATGTAGGTACTCTAGTCGCAAGCACTTCACCTTTATCAAATAAAATTACAGTCATTCCCCCCTTCTTAGCTACCACATGCAACAGACTCACATAAGTACTATCACTAATAGGGTAGATAATGCCTGCATCTAACCATATAAGCACTTGTTTCCTAACCACCTCTTGCATAGCAGGGTTCAACCTCCGCTGATGCTGCATAGAACATGTAGTTTCATCATCTAACCTAATCTTATGCATACAAAAAGCAGGATTAATCCCTTTTAAGTCTTCAACTGTTCACCCTATAGCAGACTTATATTTTTTCAACATAATTAGCAATTTGTTAAGTTCATATTTAGATAAGGTAGAAGATACGATTACCAGAAAAGTTTATTCCTTCCCCAAATAAGCGTGAATCAGATGATCTGGAAGTGGCTTAAGCTCAGTCTTCTTATCCTCCTTTATATTGTCTCATTCAACTCAAAGAGGCAGATATTCCCTTGTCCACATGGCTTCTTCCACTGGTGGGTCCTCTTGCTTGTACATGTTCTCATCAAAATTAAGTAAGGTCTCAAGAAAATCAATAGCAAGTTCATTAGACATACTATCAAGATCAGTAGTAGGTAAAGTTAAAGATTTGCTTATGCATGTTTCCACTGGATCCTTAGATAGGATCAATGGCAAGTCCTCCTTCGAAATCTCCTCTACTACTTCAACCAACTTACACTGCTGATTTTCTGTAGGCCACTGCATCACCTTTTTTAATGAAAAGATGATTTCCTTATTGTTTACCCTTAACCTCAGCTCACCCTTAAATACATCAATCAGGGCTCTCTCAGTAGCTAGAAAAAGATGCCCCAAGATCAGAGGCGTCCCCTCTATATCATCTTCCATATCTAGAACCAAAAAGTCAACAGGAAAAACCAGGTTGGAGACTTTCACCAGCACATCTTCAATAACCCCCTCGGGGTAAGTCAATGATCTGTCTGCTAACTGTAAAGCCACTGATGTAGGCCTCAACTCCCCAAACCAAGCTTTTTGAACACTGACAGAGGTATCAAATTAATACTGGCTCCAAGGTCACACAACGCTTTCCTTGTAGGCCCTTTTCCTATCTCACAAGGGATTATGAAGCTACCAGGATCCTTCAGCTTTTTAGGTAACTTTCTCTGGATAATAAAGCTACAATTTTCTGTTAGGTTTACCATCTCCACACTGTTTAGACTCCTCTTCCTGGAGATGAGCTCTTTGATAAACCTTGCATAGTAAGGCATCTGATCCAAAGCATCCGAAAATAGAATTGTGATCTGAATGCTCCTCATTACCTCAGCAAACTTTCTGAATTTCTCATCGAGGCTTTTTCGCAGCAATCTTTGAGGAAATGGAATTGGCACCCTTGTTTTTGGTAGACCCAAACTATCCTTCTCAAACACCTCTTCTATCTCTCTCAATTTCTTTGCTCGCTGCCATTTTTTATCAGAAATTGCTTGATCCGATTGGCTCACTACTGTATTCGGATGTGCAAGAAACCCTGGAGGTGAGCTTGTATCTAGCTGGGGTTGTACTGAACCTTAATTCTCTTCCTGATCAGTAGGTACACTGGGCTCAACTTGATCAGCCCCTAATCTTAGCTCCCCTTGAACTGCTTTCGAGCTAGTACCTGAGTGTCTTTTCTTTTCCTCTGTCTTATCCTGCATTAGTTCTGACCCCTCATATTGCTTCCCGGACCTCAGAGTGATTGCTTTTGCAGTTTCCTTGGGGTTTATTTCCGTATCTGATGGAAACTTCTCTTTTTGAAAATACTGCTGCTGCTGGTTTACCATGGTAGAGATCTGCCCCATTGAATATGTCAGATTCTGCAACTGCTTGTTCACTTCCTCATTTTATTTTGTCATGTTTGAGTCCATGAGTACTATGCAGTTGTTGATCTTGTTGATGTCAGCATCATTTTTTTAAGTATTTTGCTAACACATCATCAATACTGAGCTTCTCCTCTTCAGGCTTGGCTCCATGGTCAAAGTTTGGAGTGTATGGGACTGCATTGTTGTGATTAGAATAGGAAAAGGTTTCGTGTCTCTTCTGATTCTGCCAACCTCCTTGATTGCTTGGACCTCCTTGACTGCTAGGTCCTCCCCCTTGGTTATTTCTCTGGTTGGAATTGCCTTGAGGGTATCTGTTTTCCTGCCAATTCTACGGTGCTCTTGAACCTTGGAGACTCTGCCCCATAGCCCAATTTGCATCTTCTACTTCTTGCACGTTCATCACCACATCATCACTAGCAGGTCCTTGGTTGACTCCCCCAATATTACCTGATATCAAAGTAACCAGGTGTTTATTCATATGTTCTAACTGGGAGACAACTTTATCATTTCTATCCGCTTCAGAAAACTTCTCCCCAACCTTAGCAACTGTCCCGAGTATATAAGTCCCTCTAATCCTTTCTGATGGCCAATCTCTAGAGTTCAACGAGATGTCATCGAACAGCTTCTCCACTACATTTGATGTTTTTCCAAAGATCGTTCCTCCAGCAGAAGCATCGACTAGCACTCTAGACTCATTGTCAAGACCATTGTAAAAGACACTGATGAGCTGTGACTTTTTGAGTCCATGCTGTGGACATCTCCTCAATGCATCAGTGAATCTCTCCCAAGCTTCTTCAAACGATTCGTCTCTCCTCTGTTTGAACTGATTAGTTTCTTGCTTTAGTGCAAGAATCTTCCTTGGTGGCATAAAAAGATCCACAAACAACTGCTGCAACTCAGTTCAATTAGCGCAGCTGTCCCCAGTCAACTTGTCATACCACTCCCTTGCCTTGTCAGCTAGAGAAAACTGGAAAAGCCTCATCTTCCATCTATCGTTAGTATTGTCAGCGGCTTTAACTGTATCCATGTAGCTGTTAAAGCGCTTCAAATGTCAATAGGGTTCATCGAAAACACCTCCAGCGAAAGGATTTTTCTCCACCATGTTGATCAGGGCTGGTCTTATATCATTTACTTCATCAGCTTGAATGGCCCCAACTACGCCTGATCCTCCAAGATTGGTAGACTTGAACGTCTCCTGGATAACAATGTCATCTTCATGTGTTCTATCTCCCATAATTGCTGATTCTACTGCTGTTTCTGGTTCAACTTCTGACTCAGCTTCTGACTCAACTTCTTTTGGGATAACCTGATATTCAATCTTTTCTTTCTCCTCCTCTACAACTGCTTTGGGTGCTGATGTGTCCGCTTTTTTTTCGGATTCGGTACCTTAAAAGCCTTAGGAGGTGCTTTGATCTTTTTTGCTGCTCCTCTTATTTTTCTAGCAGACGCTTCAACCTCCGGATCAAATTCAAGATTTTGTGTTCCCTTCTTTGACCTGGTGTGCATGCAACTTCAAGAAAATTCAAAGTGTAGACAATTAAATCTCAAAGTAAATATTCTAATTAAATCAGTAACAAAAGCAAATAAATAATTTACTATCCCCGGCAACGGCGCCATAAACTTGTTAGGCATAATTTGTGCACTCCAATTAAATCCCCAAGTGTAGGGATGTCAATTGCAAAGGTAAGTATCGAGACAGCTAATTATCTATTTATCTTGGATTACTATTCAAGGAAAATTATGTAACCAATTTCCAAGAGTTTGAATTGCATTAATATCTAAAGTTTCGAAATGATAAATAATAAATTAAATAAAAGCAAGGAATATTCAAGATTGAATCAAGAGAGAAGTAACAGTTCTAAGGTTTCAGGTGTAGTGCAATTATTTGGTCTACTAGACATCCTATTGTTCATCATGCTATTTTAATGGAAATACATCACAAGACCCTATTAACCCACCAAATATGATTCGATTTCAAGTTAATAGTATTAATAAATTAATATCAAATGATACGTGAACAGTTTTAAATCTCCTTCCTAGATACTAATAAGGCAAACTCAAAGAATCTCCGGATGGCCAGTTTGACTAACATATATTCTCTGAAAGTACTACTCAAACCTATACACTTCCTACTTGAATTCTTAATTGCATTGTTCCACTAAGAATATCAAGTATCTTATTTACCAGCCCTTAGGAATATCGTGTTCACGGGCAAACTACTATAATCCCTAGCAAACAGACAATATTAAGTACGAATGCACACAAGCTAACACAACATACCAAGCATCACGGGCAATATCAATAGCATGCTATGAAGACGTTACAAATGTTTAACATAATTTGAATAAATCGAATAAACAAGAATCAACAATAGCATAAATTCACAATATTTATCTAGGGTTCCAAATCAACTACCCTAACCTTCAATCCTTAGAACTGTAAAGAGTTTTTAGCCCATGAGATTACAGACAACCCTCATGGCTGATAATTTCATAATCAAATCAACAATTGAAAAGAATAAGAAAATATACAAAACCCTAGTACGTGGTCTGCTTCTTTCCTCCGTCTCTCTGATCGGAATGACTCTCAAAATCGCACTTGAAACCTCCTATGGACCGATGGGATGGATGGGTGAAAGGAATGATGTGAATTAGGTGATGGATGGTGCGTGAATTGAATTCACGTTATGTTCTTGTGTTGAATGATCGGTCCCCTTCTCCAGGTGTTTGATCTTCCTTATATACCATGGGCCTCGAAACTAAGTCATTTGGGCTAATTTTACACTTTGTCGCACACAGGGGATCGAAAATCTCGACTTTTGGCCCAAAATAACCCAACTCGAGTTGGGATGTCCAACTCGAGTTAGCAGCACGACTCGTGTTGCTTTGAAATGCAACTCGAGTCACCCTAACACGAGTCATGTCACCAAGTCGAGCTCTCTCCTGTCTAATCGTGTTACACTGCTCTGAAACTGGATCCTCTCCGTACACCAACTCGAGTTGAGTTGGCAAGTCGAGTCATCGCCTGTCAACTCGTGCTGGCTCACTGTACAAAATCCGTCCCAACTCTGCTTCACACGACATGCAACTCGGCTTGCCTCAGACGTTACTCGTCTCAAGCTGCAAGTCGAGTTGCCCAAGATAAGTCGAGTTGACTCACTAATCGATTCTGACCCTCTACGGTACCTTACTCGACTCGAGTTGCTAGGTCAAGCTGACCCTTGCAACTCGAGTAAGACCCATTTGAGCTTGTTTCTCACCTGTCTTCTATTTTACTTCATTTTAACCTATTTTATCCTTCAAAACTCCACAAAACACGTTAGTAGCACTATAATTATGTAAAATACGTAAACCACGCAATTCCACACGATTACATAGCATTATTCTAGTAAAAACAGTGCATTGTGAGACCGAAAAGACGTAGATTTCCACTCTCATCAGTGAGACGGATTATTTGCGAAATGGGTGTGAGACGGGTCAACCCATCATTAAAGTATATTTATTATATAGATAAAACATGTTTATTTGTGGTTAAAGTATGTCAATAATAAATCAAATTATAACACACTAAAATCATACTTTAATTCATAATCTAACATACTTTAGAAAACATACTTTAACAATCATTAAACATACTTTATCAAAATAATAGACATATTTTAACACGTCTCACATACTGTTTCACGTAAATAACGTCTCACAAGAGACTTTGTCTTTGGAGTTAAGTTGCTTATTAATCTACTTGCTAAAGCTAGCTTGACCGAGTAGCTTAGCAGAGTAATTGTGATGGCTCCTATCATTATTTTCTTGATTTGATTCACTTGTAGCATATTGCTTTAATTCAACTTATTGAATCTGAATTTTTTGAAACTATATGTTTTTCTCTCTTCAAATACTTGATTGTTTCATTTTTTTTCTGTTTATTACTCCCCACGTCCCATAATGAACTTCACCGTTATTGTAGATACAGAGTTTAAGAAATATTTTTTTAATTAATTTTTATTTTATTTTTGGAGGGTACTGTAGTATTTTTAGGTTAAAGGGTAAACAAGTGTGCTTGACCCTCAAGGCAAATTAGGAATGATCAAGTATAATAAATCTCAACTTGATCTCATTAAAATTTAAGAGAAGATTGATATTTTAAGAAGCAAATTGAAAATATTTTTATGAGTATGTGAAATGGAATCATAGAATCATGTACCACGAGGAAGTTTTTCCCAAAGCTCTTCAAGCTTGTCATCTTTGACTTCAACTACATTGAAGGAGTATATGTTAATTCATTTTATTAATTTTAGGATATAAAAGATTGAAAAATAAATTTACAGAATCAAAATGAAAAGTATACACTTTGTAAATATTTGGATGATGCACCTCTTCACTAACTGAAATATCGTCCAAATTTGAATGTTATAGAGTTTTTGATAAACTATTAAGAATCGTCCAACATTATCTATTATGACTTGTGATATTCATAGTATCTCAATCAGGGCCGGTCCTGTATTTTGAGAGGCCCGGTGCCAAATCATTTTTAGGCCCCTTATTTTTTCCAAAGTAAAAAAGTAATAATATAAATATAAATATACAATTACACATAATAACTGAATATAAAATAATAAAAGACGTGACCATATAATAATACGTGATAATGATATAACACATCAAATAAAAAAGGTTTCAATAGTTATTATAAAATTAATATGAAACTAGCTATGAAAAATTGATCTTCCATCTGTTTTTTCAGCAAAATCGTCAATCAATTTTTCATAATTGAGTTTCTCTAGAAAATCATTCTCAATCGAAATCAAAGACAATGCATTTAATCTCGTTTGGGTCATAGTTGATCTCAAGTAAGATTTCAACAACTTCAATCTGGAAAAACTTCTTTCTGCTGATGCAACAGCCACTGGGATGGTCAACAATATCTTGTAGGCAATGAAAGCATTGGGAAAACAGTTCATTCGATGCAAAAAGTTTAGTATTTCACCAGTTGATTTGATATCATTCGGTAGAATATTTTGTACCATCTTCAACTCTTGATATAAGTCATCTCCATCCAAATCTGAAACATGATTTTCAGTGTCATCTTTTCCAAGTAGTTTATTCTCAAGGTTCTTGCAACGAGCCCTTAAATCATCATTGACCAATGCATTTAACTTATCAGCTGTAAAAAGAAACCCAAAAAGATTTTTATATTCTTCATACTGCTCGAATCTTTTCTTCAATGATCTAAGGGTTTGATCAATTATGTATAGAAAGTAATGAATTCGAAAAGTTTCCTCAGCAGACTCATGAGGCATTTGAGACGATTCACCAGAAAGCTCATCGAAATGCCATTTTATACGTATCTGTCTTCTTTCAGGAAAAACATGATCAATATCCATTGATAAAGCAAGCTTTTTTGCCTTATCCATAGCTTGGTTGAATCCATTTTCTCTATATTCTTCAAAAGAGGTGATTAACCCCTTGACTTTGAGTATGGAAATATCAATAAGCATGTCTTCAGATTGCAAACTTTTACTGACAATATTAACTCTACCTAATATGTCATACCAAATAACAATACCAACTAGAAATTCAAAATTCCCGAGTTCATAAGTTGCTATAGACTTAGCTTCACTTCTTATTTTGGAATCAACATCTGTTTCATCTGCAAGTTGAAGTAAAGCTTCTCTAATTTGTTGAGCTTGAAGTACTATTGCCTTAACACTTTCAATACGACTTTCCCATCGAGTGGTGGACAACGACTTCAGAGTTAAACCTTTTGTCGTTATATGATCTATCAAAATCTTCCATCTCTTTGTTGAATGTGAAAACAATGTATAAATACGTTGTATCACTCTAAAGAAGTCTTTCGCTTTCCCACATGAATTTGCAATGTCACAATGTGTTAGGTTCAAACAATGACAACCACATGGAGTGTATAATGCTCTAGGATTTATATCAAGAAGCTTTTTTGGTACACCTTGGTGTCTCCCTTTCATATTAGCTCCATTATCATAGGCTTATCTTCTAATATTATCAATATCAAGACCTAAACTCCTCAATACATTTTGTAGCTCTTCAAATAATCCTTGACCTGATGTATCATCCACTTTCAGAAATCCCAAAAAATATTCTACTACTTTTATTGGACATGTAGAAATATCAACACATCTTATCACCAATGTCATTTGCTCTTGGTTGCTAACATCTGGAGTACAATCAAGTATCACTGCAAAGAACTTAGCTTCTTTGATTTTATTAAGAATAGAATTCTTAATTTCTGAAGCTAGCAAATATATTAACTCATTTTGAATTTTATGGCTCAAATAGTGATGATGTACCTTTCTATCAAGATGCTCCTTCATTACCAACTCCCACTCAGCAATCATTTCAACACCAGCCATAAAATTTCCATTGTTATCTTCATACAACTTCTCATTGCTGCCACAGAATGCTAAGCTTTGTTTAGCTAAAAATTTCACAAGTGAAATTAATCGAAGTAGCACCATTCTCCAATGTTCTTTTTCTTTCTTAATTTGGGTTTGGATGGCATGATCAATCGTCTTACCCTTTTCTATTCTACTACGCAATTCAAACCAACTAACAAAATTTGTCACATGCTCAATACTTGTCTCATGTTCTTTAAGTCTGATACTAAGATGCCTCCAATCACAATATCCTTCATTTACTAGTTGACTCTGTTGTTGTTGTTGAGTCCCCTTTTTAAACAACTTGCAACAAAAACAAAATGCTTTGTCAAGTGCCTTGGAATAAACCAATCAATCTCTATGGTGTTTTTGACCATTTGGTAAAATTCGAGTATAGAATTCTAAAGAGAAACGCCTTTTTGATTTATCTTTAGGACCTTTTCCAATCATTACATCTCTAACCGGACCTTTCTCAACCAATAGATCTCTCTATTTATCATTTAATTTATCCCAATTTGTTGGATCAAAAATGTCAAAAGGAATTGAGGAATCAACATCTTCATTTATGACATCAACATCACCATCGTTCTCACTTCCAGACTGATTAATGTTATCTCCATCAAAATCAATATAATTATTATCAATATTCTTGCCTTCTTCATGGACTACACTATCTAGATTGACTAGATCATCCGTATCTTTTAAGCACAAATCATCTTGATTTTTTTCTTGCAACCCTTCTATGTTAGTTTGTTCTTTTTCTGAATCTTCAAGTGATGATCTTTTTTGTTCTTTCGTAACAAAAAATTTATTTATTGCTCCTCTTTGAGTTTCAATAAACTCCTCTTCTTTCTTTTTTTTCTTACGTTTTTCATATCCGGATGGGTATTTTCGATGAGGAGTCACTCAAACTATCAATTAATCTATTAAGAATAATTTATAAAAACAAAATCATCAATTCAATGGAATCATAAAATAAATGAGAATAGAAAAATATATAGAATACTGTAAAATTAAAATACCTTGTGTTCGAAAAGAATAAAGATATACTCCGTCTCAGAGATATTGCTGTAGAGAAAAGAAAGAAAGATTTAAGAAAGAAAATAATTTTTTTTGCTCGGTGCTCACGCTGAAAATAAAGTTCTCACGCTGAATTTTGAAAATAATAAGAAAAGAATAATAACTAATAAGAATATTTAAAAGAATGAACAAATTCTTTTGTGTGTGATCTTATTGCGTGTGGATATGTTTGATGCATTAATTGCGGAACTAATTAATGCAGATTTGACAGATAATTAATGCTGCAGATTTTTTTAACAGATAATTAACATAGACGCATATTTTTTAACAGCTGGCAACATTAAATGCATTAAATAAATTTATGCAAAACTAATCTTTGTGATAATGTGCCTTTTGTGACTATGTGTCAATCTTGTGTGACTTACTTTGTGTTTGTCAATTTCTGGATCTTGCATCTTACTTTGTGTTTTTATTTTGCAGGTGTCCGGGAGAAGAGTGCGATGATGAATTCCTAAATATTTTTGATCACGAAGGTGGATGATTTGGGCCAAGGTGGAGATTTGTTGGGCCCATTGGGCCTATGTTGGCCCAAAGTGTTGGTCTTCATTTAACCCTAAAGCCCTTATCATCCCCAATGCGTGTGTGTGGGCAGTGACACAATTCTTGGTGAGTTGTTGAGAGGAAATCTGAGCACTCCCACCTTCCACCACCTCCGGCGACATCAACCGGCATATTTTTTAACAGCTGGCAACATTAAATGCATTAAATAAATTTATGCAAAACTATTCGATCCTGCGTAGATTTGACAGATAATTAATGCTGCAGATTTTTTTAACAGATAATTAACGTAGACGCATATTTTTTTAACAGCTGGCAACATTAAATGCATTAAATAAATTTATGCAAAACTATTCGATCATGCGTGCGGCGGAGGACAAAAAGGGCTCTAGCCAGTTGAGCCATCCAACACTTCATTATATAAATCAACTTTAAAATATATCTATAATTAAATATATATATATATGCATAAAAATATTATCGGGGGCCCTCATCGGGGTGGGGCCCTTGCGGCGGCACCTCCGGCACCGCCCCAGGGCCGCCCCTGACGTAGACGCATATTTTTTTAACAGCTGGCAACATTAAATGTATTAAATAAATTTATGCAAAACTACTGAGGCGGGATTCGATCCAGCGTGCGGCGGAGGACAAAAAGGGCTCTAGCCAGTTGAGCCATCCAACACTTCATTATATAAATCAACTTTAAAATATATCTATAATTATATATATATATATATGCATAAAAATATTATCGGGGGCCCTCGTCGGAGTGGGGCCCTGTGCGGCGGCACCTCCAGCACCGCCCCAGGGCCGCCCCTGATCTCAATTACCACTTTGGCTTCTAATTTTGCTTTTAGAATTGGAGCTAATGCACAAATACAGAAGTCGACTTCTTGAACAACATGTGGAAGTAGACATGCACCCCGGTTCGAAACTGCTGGTTTTGGTTCGGAACCGCCGGTTCTGATTCCAAGGTAGGGAGAACCGAAACCGAACCGGGGTATGAAGGTTTAGGTTCCGGAACCGACGGTTCTGGTTCCAGTTCCGGTTCGGAACCGCCGGTTCCGATTTTATTTTATTTTTTTTTTAGTTTTAAGCGTAAAAAGTAAAAAAAATAAAAAAAATTGAAAAATCGGCGTCGAACTGGAACCGCCGGTTTTTTCCAAATATGAGAAACCGGAACCGAACCTTCCTTAGCCAGTTCTGGTTTTTTTGGCCGGTTCCGGAATCGGCGGTTCCGGTTCCGGTTAAAATCGGCAATTTCCTGGTTCGAACCACCAGTTCCGGTTTTTTGATGCATGTCTATGTGGAAGCACTTGTCCATAACTATTCACAAGGATTTGTTGTCGGTAATTACTCTATTGTTTTAAAGGGACGCTATCTTTTAAACAATATTGTTCATTATTAAAGTAAATTAAAGTAAGATTATTATATAGGTAATATATGGTTACGGATAATTAAAATATATTTATATTGAATTATGCTATCACACTTTAAAATTATAGTTTAATTTTCCATTCATGATACTTTTGAAACACACTTTAACTATCAAAGGAGTAATATACTCCCTCCATCCCATTTAAAGATGATCTTTTTTTCATTTTAGGCGTCCCACCCAAAATGTTCCCTTTCCTATTTTATACACATGGATCCACACACCTCCTCTAATACAATTAAAATATGAGACTTACACTCCCACTAATACAACTACCCACTACAAATTAAATAATAATACTCCTTAATCTACGTGAAAAAAACAAAAAGGTCTCTTTTGAAGGGATAGAGGGAGTACTTTATATTATACTTAAATTATGAGTCGATCCGTTCCACAACCCGTCTCAAAGAAAGCAACGTTTGATAAGAGACTTTGCTTATTTTAAATTATAATTTTAATTTCATACAATTATATTAAAAATTTTACAATAACTAATATTTTACATTAATTTTGTCTCACAGACGACTAGATAAAAGATTGTGGTTTGTCTTTGTCCAAGGAAGGATCGAACGTCAATGAGTGACCAAACATGCATTTATATTTTATAATGTTGAATTGTTGATGTATGGTGATTTAAAATTCCATTTGATTGTTGATCATGTTTAAACTTTTAATTATGTTCTATTGTAGATGAGTGAACAATACTTAACGTATTGTGTTCTTAATTAATTATTTATTTATTTATGTTATATAATTAATTATAACTCTGATATATTTAACTCAGCTCTGTTAAGGTTAGGTCCAAAATCTCATTATTATTAGTTTGTTTAATACGGCCCGTTCAGTCCATAGCTCTATGCATCACGGCTGACTTATTTAACATCCACAAAGTGATATTGAATCTAAAAAAAGTTACATTTTGAGGAATTATTTTACAAATAATTCATAAAACATATAAGGATAGATTTTGTGTGAGACCGTCTCACATAAGTTTATAGAAGGGACGGATAAAGTGATAACATCGTTAACAAAAAGTGACACTCAATTGATAAAAGTGATAATAATGCAGTGAACTATTTCATGAATAATTTATAGTACTCCATAAATAAAAAGTGATAACATTTTATAACAAAAGTGATAACATTTCATAGCAAAAGTGATAATAATATTATCACTTTTTATCCGTCTCACATAAAGGCATACTACGTGAGACGATATCACATAAGTCTTTGTCAACATATAATATTAATATTATAGGACAATAAAATGAAATACTTTATTTAAAAAAAACCCGTGATATTTGTCTAGGTTAATTAATTCAAAAATAATTTATAGGACAATAAAAATTAGTAATATTTTAAATAAAAGTTACACTTAGACCATGGAAAAGTTATACGAATCTCATTAAACTATTCTGTGATATTGTGTCACATAAAGCTTTTACTAATAATAATTATTTAAGGGCAAAAATTCTTGTGTTCCTGGTGTACACGATCCGACCCCTAAATCCAAAATACATAAATAACCTGATTCGCTTTTATTACAATTTCATTCATTCAATGGGCGCACGGATTTAAATTCGTGTGCCCGGGCGTACAAGAATCTTACTCTTATTTAAGTCTTTAATAATCACTTCAAAGTTTTAAGTAATAATTTTTACTTTTGAAATATATGAATCTAAATAATTTATATATATATATATATATATATATATATATATATATATATATATATACTATAACAAAAACTTTTTTTGCTGACGTGTTGTCTCTAAAGCTAGGGGTGGTATACTGTATCGTACCGAAAAAATCTAGTCATACTGTATACCATACCGAAATAATCGGTATTAAAAAATTTATACCGCTACCGTACCGATAATTTCGGTATACCGAAATTAGGTATGCCGAAATTTCGGTATATTAATAATATATACCGCTTTTTTTTATCAAAATACCGATTTAAATCTTCAGAATACCACCCGTACAGACTACTTCAGAAAAGAAAAAAAATCTGAAATTCAATTCAATACATATCAATAACCCAAATTTTTGATAAAAATAATAACCAATAAAATAATTCAACAACAAAAAATATTTAAAAAGCAGTAAAAATACAATTAAAAAAGTACAAAGCAGCAATAAACGATCCTCTTCACTTTCGTATATTGAGATGAGGGTATGGGCACAATTCGAAGAATCCAAGCAAAAACCAACAGAAAAGAAGAGTTTGAAAATCGTTAATATGTGAAGTGGGATAGATCTATCAAAGGAGAGAGAGGAAAACAACAACAACAAAAAAATAGAGTGAAGACAGATAAAGGGGCGCCAGAAAGGAGGAAGGTCTGATAATACAGTAATGGGGAGAGAGAAATGGTGGTGATGGGCTTTCGAAGGAGTAGGATCAATTGATAAGGAGAGAGAGAATGGTGGGCGATTGTCTTCCAGCAGAGAAATTTAAATGGAAAGGAAAGAAGAAGGGGTTGGGCGGCTGGGAATGAAATGAGTAGGCTGGGAGTGAAATGAGTAGGGTTTTTTTATTTGCATATATTGATAATATAATTTTAATATATTTAATAGTAGAATGGTAGAATAGACAGGTAATCAAAATTATTAGTATTATTAATTCAATTTAAAATCGGTATTAACGGGTATATTCCGATATAGCGATATTTTGTGGTATATCAGTATATACCAAAATTTCTCATAATCCCTTACTGATACCGTACCGATAATTTCTGTACGGCACCATACCGCATCGAAATTTTTGGTATATCAAAATTTTCGTTAAATTCAATAATTTTCGATACGGTAAATGCGGTATACCGAAAAATCGATAATTTTGTCCACCCCTATCCAGAGCGCTCCAATATGACGTGTAATTTTTTTAATTTTTAATATTTTTTAAATATTTAATCTCATTTACTTTTAATTAACTTCCTTATTTTAATATTTTCTTTATTAA
The DNA here is from genome assembly GCA_023678885.1 of Pogostemon cablin. Lineage (NCBI taxonomy): Eukaryota > Viridiplantae > Streptophyta > Magnoliopsida > Lamiales > Lamiaceae > Pogostemon > Pogostemon cablin. Next base: position 10,601,538 of record CM042989.1, on the reverse strand, counting down.
ATAATGTATTCTTATTTTTAATAATAATTAAATTTTTAATATTTTATTTATTTATTTGAATATCATTAATTAATTACTAAATCTTTTAATGCAATAAATAAATTATTTAATATTAAATTAAATCATATATATAAAGAGAAAAAATAATATTCCATATAATATTCTCTCTCACCCCACATATAAATAAGACTTTTTGGTTATTCATTCTAACTATACACATTCGATTCTTCAAGAGGAATATGAGCTTTCTTCAAGTTCTTCTACAGAATTGATTTATGAAAAAGCGAATCAAGTAGAGATTTGATCTACCTCTAAAAAATCAATTCAAGTATTCTTCAAGTGGAAGAGAATTGATTCAAGTATTCTTGAATCGATTTACCTCTTAAAAATCGATTCTTCAAAATGAAGATAATCGATTAAAGTATTCTTGAATAGATTTGCATCTTAAAAATTAATTTTTCAAGAATAAGAGAATCGATTCAAGTATTCTTGAATCGATTTACAACTTAAGAATCACTTCTTCAAGGGAAAAAATCGATTCAAGTATTATCTCTTAAGAATTGATTCAGTTATTTTTTAAGTTTTACCTAAAAAGTATTGATTCAAGTATTCTTCAAGTGAAAAAGGATCGAAGATTCAAGTACTCTTGAATCGATTTACCTCTAGAGAATAAGAGATTGAAAAACTAATTCATGTATAAAATCGAAAGCTTAAGTTCTTTAAGTTAAATAATTATTTCATATCAAATAACATTAAATATTGAGTTTGTAAATAATTATTAATTTTCTGAATTTAGTATATTAATTAATATTTATTTATTTATATGTATCTTAATTATTCAATTATGACATAACTATGAATTATAAAATTTATTTTCTTTAGTTGTTTATATAATTTGAAACTAATAAAATTAAATAAAATTAATAAATTCATTACAAATTTATGAATATTTAAAAGAATATTATATATAAATTAATTTTATTTATATTAGCGTATATTTAAATATATATATATATAGCAATTATTTAAAATATTTTAATAATTTTATTTTAATTAATTATAAAATGTTTGACCTTACTTTTTATAAATAATCAATATATATATATATATATATATATATATATATATATATATATATATATATATATATATATATATATATATATATATATATATAGTATAGCAAAGTCCTTTGTCATTTGATTCGTTCACGTATAGTCTTATTATTTATTTATTTATTCTTACTTTAGTAATCAATAAATAAATATTTTTATATAAATAAATAAATTAGTATCAAATCAAATCATATATAGAAAAAAAGAATAAATTGAATTTTTTTAATATATATAATTGATATTTATTTTAGACAAATTAGTAAAATTAAGGATTTATTACTGAAAGTTGCATATTTTGATCATAATTGCACTTAAATACAATGAAAAAAAATAAAATACTAACAACTATATAAATATACAGCAAAGAGACAAAATTGCCCCTATGTGGTTACACAATTTTTTAGAGAGAATGAAGTAATAAATAGTTTTCAATTGTATTATGTTATAAAGTAACATTTAAAAAAAATACAAGTCAAGATTCTTTCAAATAATTAGAATATATATACATATATATTAACTTTTTACATGATTTAGTTATACATATGTTACATTATCAAAAGTCAAATGTTATAATTTGTTGCAAATTCTTTACATTGATGAAAGAAATTGTCTAGTTATAAGAAAAAATTCTCCTTAATTAATGTTGTTACGTTATATAATACGGATTATTTAATTACAAAAATTAAGAATAATTAAATAAATGATCTTGCGTTGTACGCAGGTTTCATACTAGTTATATTATATTATATATACTATAAACTAAATGATGGTTTTTGGTTTATTAGGTGGCATCATGTAACCAATTTATGTATGATGTGTTATTTTTATAGATTTTTTATTTTTTAATAATAAATAAACTTGTTTAGGAGAGAAGATAATGTAGTTACTTTATTTTAAACAACCAATCACAATATTTCATTTTTCTTTATCTTATTTAAAAATTTACCTAAAACTTTAAGTGTTTTTAACTTTTTATTTTTAAATCGAATTTATATAAAATTTATATCAATTAATTATCTTTTCATGATCTTTAATTTGACATTCATATTACAGATAATATATGATTGGAGAAATAAGTTATTAAATTTAATAACAATTTCTATATTGTAAAATATTCTTTAATAAAATATATTAATAAATAAAATATTTTTAGAAGAGCAAGAAATTATTTAATATATTTAATCTATTTATCCTTAGAATTTTTAAGTTTAATAAATTTAGTTTATTATAAAATTCTAAATAAGGAATTTCAAGAAAATAATAAATCTTATTTAATAGTATTAATTAATTTTCATAAATTTTTTATCGTTAATTATTTATTTTATTATATTTAATAATTTATCCTTAATTATACAATAATTTATAATTATTATATACATTTATTAATTTTATTTATTAAACAATAATAGTTAGGGATGGTAATGAGATGGGCATTTTCAAGTACCCATTCTATTCAAATCTTAATAGGCAAATAGATGATATGATATGGAAGAGGAATAAAAAAATTACAGGGTCAAAGATGTTTAAAATGAAAGAAGCCTCATGCGGCTAGAAAAATATTTATCTAAAATGAAAATATTCGGAGTTCATATCGTTGATTAGTAAATGATGAACAAAATTGGGCGCCGAGTTATGCCAATCCAAATCGCCAACTATGTCTGATAATGCATCTGCGACTGTGTTGCTCTCTCAGAAGATATGTGAGACGTGAAAATTCATGCTAGCAACTATGTCCTTAGCTCTCCTCTATCTAGCCAAAAGACGCCAAGGGATCTTTGGGAAAGGATCATGAAATGCATACACTACGAAAGTAGAGTCCGTCTCCAGCCATACCGCCCTCCAACCTTTTCATGAGCAAGCTCCACTACCGTGAAGGCAGCTGCTAATTCTGCCTCAAAGGCGAAACCACTTCCATATCCACATGTGAAACTACCTCTAGCGAATCCTCTGTTGTTTTTAAAAATCCCTGCCCATGATATTATTCCTGGCGCCCCTGAAGCATGCCCATCCGTGTTTACCTTGATCCATCCGGGATTGGGGGCTGCCAACGTAGAGAGATAATATATGTTAGGAGCTTTCCTGGGTACTCCTTTAACTTCGAAGTAATGAAGAGTTGCTAAATCCTCAATGGTATTGTGCATCGTGCCGATGGACAACATTTATGCCTCCTTAATTAAAGAGGCAAGTACCGCAATGATGCTTGACACTCTCAATGGCTTGTGCTTGCCCTCTGAATCAAGTTCTATGTTCAGCATGTTATTTCTAGTGCTCCATATGATCCATAAATAAGAAATATTAGCAGCCTTCCACAAGTGCATGACCTGCGGTCTCCCAGTCATCCGCATAGCCTGAAGAAGGAATCCAACAAAGCTTTGATCTAATGGTATTAATCCCTTAAGGCCAAAACCTGTTAATATATATCGCAATACCTCCGAAGTAATCCTGCAATGAATAAAAATATGATCAACAGATTCCGAATCTGACTCACATAAGTAACAACGTGAAGGACCATGAAACCCTCTACTAGTAAATATGTCCCATGTGGTAAGAACCCCTTTGATAGCTTTCTATAGAGTAATAGAGCGGCGGGAAGGTATATAATTGGCCCAAATCCAATTAAGAACCCCAATTCGGAGAAGGGAATGAAGGTCGTTTGTGCATGTAAGCAAGCTTGGACGTTACCTTCCCATGCAAAGATTTCTTCCAAAGCCTACGATCATCAAGGGGATGGGTGACATGCGAGTAGTAAGAATCGCATCAACTATTAACGGATAAGCATCTGTGAACTTCCTAGTAAAGTACCAATCCCCGTCATAAAAATAATCCCCAATAGATTGCTCATAATGCTGCCTATACTCCATCATAATACCAATAATATCAGCAATAGGTCTCCCAATCCAATTATCGAGCCAAAATCGAACCTTAGAATCATAACCAACAATCCACACCTCCTCCTCCATAAGCTGTAAAATATGTGTTGAACAAGCAGATTTAATGAAAGAGAGGATATATGTGTGTTTTGAGTTTACCCCCTTCGAACCACCTATTACGAAGGAACTCTAAGGATTCTTCACCACTGATAATGTCCCAAGAGAGTTTCATAAGGTATGCTTCATTGGCAGCCTTTATAGATCGAACACCCAAACCCCCATCTGCAGTTGGGCAGAATACTCGACTCCATGTAACTGTGAAGTGATGTTGCTTAGAAACATCACCGGTCCATATAAAATTCCTGCATGCATTCTCTATTCTTTTGATTTGGTATCTAGGCCATCTATATATCATCATGACATGCACCGCCGAAGAGATAATCACCGAATTAACAAGATAAATTCTCTCTGCCATGAGAGTGTGTTACCTTTCCATCTTAGGAATTTGGAGAGAATGGAGTCCGTGTCATCCTTAAAATAAGCAGTTTTCGGAGCTCCATGAAAAATTGAAACACCGAGGTATTTGAAAGGAAAATTGCCCTCTGGAATAGCAAGGTCTTCTTTAATTCTTCTTCTGATTGCCTCCTTAACGTGCTTCCCAAAAACACCTTCGATTTTTTAGGATTGAAAACCTTTCCTGAGATATTAGCATACTCAATAAGTGCTTGCTTCAGTCCATCGAAAGAAGATCCATCTGCTTTACAAAATAACATAATATCATCAGCATAAAACAGATAGGAAGGAAGGAGACAACTGCGACTTCCCTTAGCTCTAGAAATAATGCCATCATTAGTATGTTTGAGAATCCATAAACCAATAATCTCCTCTACAATACAGAACAACAACGGGGATTAAGTGATGCAGCGGAAGATACGAAAGAATGATAAACAAAGATACTAATCCGTTGATTCTACAAAGAATACCAAAATATCGAGATAAATGTCTACTCAAACATTGATTCTCATAAGAATACCGTAGGAGTAGACAAATATGCGATTAAGAGTATTAGTCCGTTGATTCAAGAGGAATACCGGAAGAATACAAATAAAACACGATAAAGGGATTAACTCAAACTTTTCATTAATAAAATTCAACTCCCTAAAACTATTACAATATCACTTATTTATAGGTGATAAAAGGATCTGACATGACAAATATAAATAAAAAGAAATAAATCATAACATTGTTATAAAATATTCTAATCACCATCATATCTCCATCATTCTCCTCCGCTTGGAGATGATTCAACCTCAAATCGTGTAGAGTTGTATCACTAACGAAAGTGCAAAGACACACTGGAACATCCTTGAATCCATACAATCCAAAATCCTTTAAAATAACACTTTCATATTCAATGTTGCAACAAATGATGGAGATATGATGGCGATTAGAATATTTTATAATAATGTTATGATTTATTTCCTTTTATTTATATTTGTCATGTCAGATCCTTTTATCACCTATAAATAAGTGATATTGTATTAGTTTTAGGGAGTTGAATTTTATTAATGAAAAGTTTGGGTTAATCCCTTTATCTTGTTTTATTTGTATTCTTCTGGTATTCCTCTTGAATCAACGGACTAATACTCTTAATCGTGTTTCCGTCTACTCCTACGGTATTCTTGTGAGAATCAATGTTTGAGTAGACATTTATCTTGCTATTCCGGTATTGTTTGTAGAATCACCAGATTAGTATATTTGTTTATCATTCTTTCGTATCTTCCGCTGCATCAGTTGGTATCAAAGCCAATTTATGATCCTTGATGATAATTACGAGGCATCAATCGGTATATGATATCATGTATGATGAGCAGATCTATTGTTGGCGTTCAATCATTTGGTTAACGTGAACTGTTAGGGTTCCATACATTTCTAACAATCAATGGAAGCACGAAAACAAGAAACTTAATACCTTTCACCAGGGTATGTTGGAGAAGATGGATTCTCGCCGGCAGCCTACGTAGCCTCACCGTTTTGGGAATAACTCTCATCTGATGTCGGAATTGAGTGATCTACGTGTCAAAATGATCCTTTCTTCCATGACTTTCCGTCAGTATATCATACATCCTGTTCTAAAGTCTGTACGATTTTATAAAAATCATAGAATGTGGCAGACAGCAGCAGCAAATGACCTCTTGATCTTCTGTTGTATTCCCAAGTCCAATCTCGACGTCGTGTGGGCGACGATCCTCGAGATCTTCTCAATCTGCTATTCCCTCACCCTCCTCACAGTGTTAAGCGTGAATAATCTCATAGATTAGGGTTTCCGGATAGCTGAGATGACTTATATATGGGCTACAGCAGAGATTAGGAGGAGAAATTAGAGTTGGGCCTCCATTGGACTTAAGTATCCAAGTTTAATCCAAAGCTTATACTTAAGTCCAACAATAATAATATATACCACTAAAATATTATTATTGTACTACCGTTCTAATCCCATAATTATGTTATGGGCTCCTTCTTATTATGAGCCCGTTAGTCTCCACATGTTTAAGATATACAATGTCCATTAATTAATTAAGTTACTGACAACTCCATTAATTAATATCTCATCCGAGAGTAGTACCACTCAACCTCATTATCATCCGGAATAAATCCACCTGCAGGGTTTACATGATAATCCTTATGAGCTCCTCAAGGGAACATCATCAACCTATAACGGACACGGATTCCTTCTACAATCAACAAAACACCATAGAGACAACACTATTTCCCAACTCACCGAGTTTATTGATTTAATTATATGTAAATCTCACCCATTGATGAATCAAAGAGATACATAATGCCTTATGTGTCGAGGTTATTGTATAGGGATTAAGAGCACGAACATCCATAATAACTGAGATCAAGTTCTCCTATAAGTCAGTATAAGTCGAACGATCTCAAGCGGTCCTGCTCAATACACACAAAGTGCACTAATATGATTCTATAGCCAAGACAAGCTAATACCAAACCACACTACAACCATCCCGATAGAGAATCCCAGTCCATCTCGATTGTGAGCATCTGTTTATACTTTATAAGGAAACCGATAATATGATCTTCCGCGTGTTGTCGCACAACATATTATCTACAGTATAAAGTAAGTGAATTATTGCATCGACATATAAATAAATTATAAGACGCAATCATTTGATCATATGATTCTCATTTCAAATTAATTGTTTAAACATTGTTCATATAGAAAAGCTAGACTTTTAGTATACAATCCAACATCTATGAATACGATAATCTTTCTTTTTCTGATCTATTTTCTCCTTTCAATCTTGATTTGGACGAGTTTGTTAATGGTGACTATGATGGTCCACCCATCTTTGATGAAGAAGATGAAGAAGATTTCGGCTATGATAACCCATCAACTTTTTATAAAGAAGGTGATACAATTTTCCACGACGTTTATGGTGATCCAATTTTTTATAGAGAGATGATTGAAGTTGCTGTTAATGCGCCTAATTCAAAAGATTTGTATGATCCAAAAGATTCATATTTTCTGAATCTTATAATTAGAGATAATACTGAATATGAAGGTTTTCGATTAAAGGAATTTGGGTTATATGAATCCAAAGATGTTCCAGCCCATCTTCGTACTTATTTTGTTCGTGATACGACCCTGCACGATTCGATGGCGAATCGTCTCCATGCGGAGGAAAATGATGGAGATTTGATGGAGATATAAATATAATTAGTATAATAGATTTTGATTTATTTCCTTTGATTTATAATTATCATTAATGGTAGATCTTGATATCACTTATAAATAGGTAGTCTTCTTATGTATTAGTGAGGTTGAATTTGTTTAATGAAAATGAGAGTTGTCTCATAACCTCTTTTACGGTATTCTTATGAATCAATGTATTTGAGAAGCCTATTTTCCGGTATTCGTAGGAATCAACGGATTATAGAGTTTTTTCTCGTATTATCATCCTTTAATACGCTCTTGCTGCATCATAAAGGATCACCCTGCCGAACGTCCCTGCCACATTCAAAAAACCCTTTCGGAGTGCTATTAATCAAAATAGATATCATGGAAGAAGAAAAAATAATTTTTATCAATTCCACAAACTTCGAAGAAAAACACCCCTCATACGCTGAAGCACCTCAATAAGAAAATCCCATCTGATCGTATCAAAGGCCTTTTTATGTCAATTTTAAATGCAACACTGCCATTTATAGAAATATTGAGATAATTAAAAATCTCCGAAGCTAGAGCAGTACAATGATGAATACTGTGGTTTGGAATAAAACCAAACTGATGAGGACCCAAACGCTTATGTAGGATCGGTCCGAGCCGGTTGATGAGAATCTTAGTAAAGATCTTGAAGAAAAAGTTTCATAGATTTATTGGTCTGAAGTCCTCAACCTTGTTAGCTCCCTCCACCTTGGGAATCAGTACAACGAAATTGCAGTTAATTCCCGAGGGAATAAACGGATAAGTAAAAAAGTGTTGCACGGTAGAACAAAGATCATCGCCAATAATATGCCAAAACATATGATAAAAACTGCCTCCAAACCCATTAGGCTCTGGAGCACTATCCCCAAATAACTCCATCACCGCACTTCTGATTTCATCAACAAAAGGTATTCGTGTGAGAGCAAGGTTTTTCGAATCATCAATTATTTTCTTCACAAAATTCAAAATTTTAAAATCTGGTGAATCGTTCGGACTTTGAAAGAGTTTAGAATAAAACTCCACAATATGTTTCTCAATAACATCCATATCCTCCGACATCAAACCATCAATCATCATAGATTTAATGTGAGCTCTGGTTTTCGCAGTACGTTGACTACGATGAAAGAAATCTGTGTTGCAATCCCCATCCTTAAGCCAAGCAGCTCTATGTTTCTGAGAGTAAAATTAGTGCTGCTCTAATAGATTCACATTAAGAGTTAGGTAAGCATCCACCTCCTCCACAAAAAGCTCCGGGCTGTCTCCTTCAATATCTATGCGGTTTTGGACCCTTTGGAGCTGATGAAAAGCTGCTTCAACCACATCAAACATATTCCTATACTCATTTGAATTTCAGTTCTTGATATCGAGTTTTAATCTTCTAAGCTTGTCTGCAAAATGAGAAATCGGAGTTGTAGCCCTTATGTGTCTGTGCCATGATGTAGAAGCCATGACAAAGAAACCAGTATCCTTAAGCCACATGCATTGAAACCTAAAAGGCTTCGGAGAAAAAATGTTCTTGCTGCAATTAAGAATAATGGGATTGTGGTCCGAAGAATGTCTACCATAAGCATTGGCAATCATAGAATCCCATCTATCAAGAGCCCCATCAGTGATCAAAACCCTGTCAATTCTAAAAGCCCTCATGTTTCTAGTAGTCGAGCGGCTAACCCACATGTAACGGGTACCCTGCAACTCTAAGTCATGCAAACCCGTAACATCCAGGAATTCCTAAAATTCAAAAGAGCTGAGATTATCATTCCTTGTAGCATTAAGTCTCTCATATGCACTCACAGTAGTGTTAAAATCCCCCATAATGATCATAGAATTATTCAAGAATGCATAGAATCCAACCAAAGCTCCCTTCTAATAATGGTGTCATTACTAGCATGTACAAAGCCACATATATAGTCAACAACATCAAAAGTGAAATCGTAGATAATGACTTGAGGCGAGCTAAAAATTCTACGAATGTTCGAAACAAGCGTAGGATTACAAACACCCATAAATTAGGTCGCAGTCCCTCCCTTTCATTAGAACCAACAAAAGAAAGACGCAAACTATACCAATAGAAAGAGGGAATGGAAGAGAAAAGAACCTTGGGCTCGGCAATTACCAACCATAAAGGATTATGGCGAAGACAGAACTCTTTAAGAACCTCTTGGGAGTTTTCATTCCCAATCTCCCGGATATTCCAGAATAGCAACTTCATTTTTTATGAGCAGTCTTTCCTTGCTTCGGAGGGTCTTTTGGCAGATTTTTCCATGTTTTCTTGACAGATGTAGTCATGTTTTTAGTATTTGTAGTTTTAGCCTCTACATGCTTCACCCCTGGCATGCATGACCTGGTAACAGGAGCCTCTTGTCTAACAAATTGTGTGGCACTATTTTCAGTTCCTAAAACAGAAGTAGGATCCACAACAGTAGTCAACACCAACTCACCGCTCCTCAGTGGGCTAGCCACCGCTAGCGAAATCGGCTCATCTTCCTTAACCACAAGAGCCAGCTCATCCGGATTTTCATTCTTCCCATCGTGCTCATCCTCCAGTCCACTATCATCAAAAGCCTCGTGTTCAGAGCCTTCTTCCACATCACTCAGGCTCTTATTCTCGTCAGAATCCTCATTAATATCACTGAGTTCCTTCCACACTTCTTGCTCAGTACTCTGCTCTTTTGGAGCCTTCATTCCACCATCCTTCTCAGAATGGTCCTGGAATGTGTTAGAAACATCCACGGGGTTCGTTGTCGGTTCTTTCCTTGTCCAATATTTTTTTAGAGCAGTGAAACCCTCCGAATCAACTGGTTTTTTAGATTTTCGAGCTTACTGCTTTCTTTTACGATTATCCTTCTTGCCCTTCGTCTTAAGACAATTTTCAATATTATGTCCAAGAATATGACAAAACTTACAATAATCTGGAATACTTTCGTACCCAAAGGAGATACGAATGACAGCCTCGGAGGTGTCAATGTTCATGTTTTCCAGTATCACCTCCAGAATATCTGCCTCCATTAGAACCCTTGCAAAGTGGCCCGTAGATCCATTCAGGGATCTGTCATCAATATGAATTGGAGTACCCACAGCCGATGCAATCTTTTTGATGACTTCATCATGCCAAAGTTCCATCGGGAGCTCATGTATTTGAACCCATATAGACACCAAAGACGATTTAATCTTGTAGGGATTAAACGCCGGCGTCCACTGTTGAACATGAAGTTATGTATTGCCATCCTAAAAAAATTTCTTCTTCAGGATCTTGACTTTCATATTATCATCTGGAATAAGAACAGTATAATACCCTCTTCCAATATGGATTGCGAGAATATCCTTCAGAAAGAAAACCGTCCGGAATAAGTTTTCAACCTCCATCTGCGAGAGCGGCTTGGTTCCTTTGGCATTAAGAATCCTAATAATAACAAATTACGAGAAAAGTTTTTACGGCTCTCATAGAAATCGTTGAAAATAGATATAGTAGGGATATCTCCTATTTTATCGACTGGCCTCGCCACAGGACCGGAGAAAGGTCCCTTGCATATGGCCGACTTTATAAGCGAAATAGGATCGACATCCCTGTCAACCTTCACTGCGTATGACCTAGGGTCAGTACGATTTATGATCGGTAAAGAACGATCAATGGCGGCCCCACCATGTGCTCGATTAGCAGATTTGTGACCGACATAACCAACATGTGAAGTAGGGTTTGTAGAAAAACCCTGCATATTAGGGTTTCCAGGAGACTTACCCTGCAAGTTAGGGTTCGATGGCTGTAACCCTGGTACATAACTCTCCGGATCCCTTGTTGTATGAGAGCACGAGCCCAAATTGATACGATCAGTACTATCGTTAGGCGACATCTGTTGTCCGACATAGGCACGGTTACGAAGCAATAACTCTGCAAACCATGGATTCAAAGAGAGGTCAGTCTGATCAAGATTCTGATCAGATGAAGTGAGAGGCTGAGAGGTGCCTTCGCCGGGCGAAGGCGCCTCCATGCCGGAAAAACAACGAGCAAACAAAATTAACAAGAAGAATTTTTAGAGAGAAGGGAGAGAAAAATTCTAGAGAGAGAAACATCTTTTTAATGGGTAGAAAATAGGTCAACTTAGGGAGGGAGTCTCAAATCTTAGTAGGGTTGGGTATGGATAATTGTAAATGGGTTTGGGATGAATACAGTGTATGTATAGTTGTAAAGGGGTTTGGGACGGATACATATAGTTGTGAAAATCTCATTAGGGTTTGGAACGGGTGCGGATAATACCTCAATACCCGCGGTACCCCATTTATATATATACACACAAAATTTAATATATTTATTTAAAATAACAGAATTTAATTTATATTTAATTCATAATAATATAATTTTAAATAATAGAAAAGATATAAATATTTATATAATAAATAATTCATAATAATATAATTTTAAATAATAGAAAAGATATAAATATTTATATAATAAATTAATATTAAATGGGTGTGGGTACCCGTGGGTATTGACAAACGGGTATGAGATGGGTACTGGTACCATAAAAAATTTTTTAATGGGATGTGTACAGTTAGTTTTTATTTTAAAAATCGCATAAGAATACGAGTACCCAAAAATAAGCGGATACCCTACCCGTTGCCATCCCTAATAATAGTTTTATATTTAAGTATGATTTCTTAAGATTATACTTTTTTATGTAATGATTTAAATATGATAATATAAGAACTTAATATATAAAAAAATATGTTTTTGCATTGACAAATATATAAAAATTTATACTATAATGTTATGAAAATTTTAATAGATATTACAAAAGTTTAACGTGTTGTATAATTTATTTATTTTTTGTTTAAAAATTTTAATTTTTAAAAAGTTTTATGAATAAAATTATTTTTATTAATTAATTTATATAGTTGTTAATATTATGGAAAAGATTTGTATAAGAACATCTCAGATGATGGCTTACGTCATAAGTATAAAAAGTAATAACTTCTATAATGAAAATTGATACTCAATTAACGAAAAGTGACAATATTAATTTATGAACAATTTATAATATAAATGAAAATTAAGTGATAAAATTTTATAATAAAAGTGATAACATTTCTTAATGAGAGTGTTATCACTATCCCTTAAGGATCATTCAATTTCTCCAACTGAATACATCTTTCGGGTACTCCAACCAAGTACACTATATTGTTCGAATACTACAACCGAACACAATATGAAATCAAATACATCTTTCGAGTACTCTAACCAAACACACAATATACTATTCGGGTACTACAACAGAACACAATATAAAATTTTAATTATTAGAACATTTATATTTTATTAATTTCGAATATTTTAACTTAATTATTTTTTAGTACGTTTAGCAAATTCGTAGATACAAATAGCTAATTCCATAAATAATTCAAATATCCCGCGTATTACGCGAGCTTCGTACTAGTATATATATATATATATATATATATATCAATTTGGATTTGATAAATATTATTTTTAATTTTTGAATATCACTTTTAAACTTTTTAGTGTCACTTTTGAGTTTTAAGTATCATTTTTTTTTCTTTATCACTTTTAATTTTTCGACATGAATTTAATTAAAATATTAATCAAACTTTTCAAAATTAAAGTGAAAATATATTAAAATAAGAATACAAGTCAAATTAATTTATCAATAATAATTTAAAAGTTAAAAGTATGAAAAGCTACTCTTTTAATAATGAGCAACACTTCAATGCAATCGTATCACCGTAATATATATTTTTCTTAATTAATTTTATTTTTTTATTTAAAGATTGTTACTTTTCATTAAAGATATTACAATTTTAATAAAGATGTAGACGGTATAATAAAATTGCTTAATCACAATAATAAATTATTTTAAATGAATACTCATTAAATTGACTTTACTCCCCCCTCGCACAAAAGATTGCACTCTCGATTTCGACATTGAGATTAAGAAAGTGATAATTTTTAGGGGTATAATGAGATTTTTTTTAATAAATAAATGATAAAGTATGTTAGGTAGAGATGATTTATTTAAGAGTGATTGTTTTTTACTTTTTGCTTTTTTTTTTGAAAATATATAAATTTTTGTGGGACAGCTCAAAATGAAAAGTGTGTCATGTGAAATGAAAAGAAAAGAGTATTTCTTAATAAGTTGCGATTTTTTATTTTATTTTTTTAAATGTATGTTGAGATAATTGCCCAAGACACTATAATAAATTCATACATATCTAAAAGATTGATTTGACATAATCTTTCATGTTATTTGTTTTGTATGTATTCTCAAAATAACTACTCCCTCGTTCTATTCCCAATCTATCAATTTACTGTTTGTGTGTGGATTAAGGAGTATTATTATTTAATATGTAGTGAATAGCTGTATTAGTGGGGTGTGTAGGACTCATATTTTAATTATATTTGTGGATGGGTGGGTCCCATGTATTTAAAAAGGGAAATTAATAGATTAAGAGTAGACGACCCAAAATGGTAAAATAGATAGATTGACGGAGGGAGTAATAAACTAATACTCCCTCCGTCCCCTTGATAAGTATCCATTTTGTCATTTTGGTCCATCCCAATACAAAGTATCAATTTTCTTTTTGGGTTGATGTGACACATCCAATAATATTATTACACTCAACTCACTACTCATGGCCCACACTCAACACTAATACAACTACTCCCCACACATTAAAATATTATTTCTCTCACTTCATTACATTTTAAAATATTATACACCTTAATCTATATTCAAAAAGCAAATAGAGGGGCCGGAGGGAATAGCAGTCATCCAAAAAGTATTATGAGGTCTTAAGCTCTAATGGAGTGTAGTGCTGCTTTTTTAAATGAACAGGAGATGAAGAGATTATATGTATAGATTGGATAGGTAAATGTCTGTTGAAAATTTATAACAAAAGCTGACACCAGTCAAATCATAGCGCAGAACTCACACCCATGCATTCTTCCATATTTATTTTCATTTAATATTATTATAAGTAAATATTTAAATGAAATGGTACAATTAATTTTTACTCCCGAATTAATATTTATACTATTTGATTATAATATTTTAATATTTCCTCCATCCCGCGTTAATATTTACGTTTACTTTTTGCATATAATTAAGAGATGAGTGAGGCTTGCGTGCACCCGGGCGCACGGAACACATTCCGTGCGCCTTTAGAAATTTTGTATTATGGGTAAGGGCACATTAATTTGGTCTAAAGGGTATACACTTTAATTACTAAAATGTACACAATTTTGTTCTAAAGGGTATACACTTTTCATTAATATTTTTTTTCTTTAGAAAATAAAGGGTACACATTTTTATACTAAAGGGTATACAATTTAACACAAAATTCTAAAGGCGCACGGAGTGTTGTTCGTGCGCCCAGATTTTTCTTTAGAAAATAAAGGGTACACATCTGTATACTAAAAGGTATACAATTTAGCACAAATTTCTAAATGCGCACGGAAAGTGTTCCGTGCGCCCGGGTGCACAGGAGCTTTTGCCTTAAGAGATATAATATTTTAATGTGTAATGAGGTGAAAAATAATATTTAATGTGAGATGGGTAGTTGCATTAGTGTTGTGTGGCCCTAAATAGAATAATTAATTATTTTGTGTGGGTCCAATTTGACAAAAAAGAAAACGTAAACCTTTTACTTGGTACAACTCAAAATGAAAAACGTAAACCTTAACGTGAGACGGAAGGAGTACATAATAAGTTGAAAAATATACTCCCTCCATCCCACCTAAAATGAATCTTTTGTTTTTTGCACGTAGATTAAGCAGTATTATTATTTACTATGTAG
The DNA here is from genome assembly GCA_023678885.1 of Pogostemon cablin. Lineage (NCBI taxonomy): Eukaryota > Viridiplantae > Streptophyta > Magnoliopsida > Lamiales > Lamiaceae > Pogostemon > Pogostemon cablin. Next base: position 10,586,017 of record CM042989.1, on the reverse strand, counting down.
TGATTAATTGTATTAGTGAGAGTGTTGACCCCATATTTTGATTGTATTAGTGGATGTGTGTGAGTCTCATGTGTGTAAAAAAGGAAAATATACTTTTTGGGTGGGACGCCCAAAATAAAAAAAGGACCCTTTAAAGGGAGTAGTGGATAATTGTATTAGTGTTGAGTGTGAGCCCATGTTAATATATTAATTACTTTGTGTGAATTTTGTATTCCAAAAAAAGAAATATATAAATTGAAATGAGACGTCTAAATTAAAATACGTAGAGATTGAAATGAGGAGGAAATATATTCTTTAGGCAATAAAGGTTGATATGCCCACCCAAAGTACCCCTATACCCCGACATGATTGTGAAGAGTAAGTTATGGCAACTCAACTGATCAATAGAGGTTAGATTACTACTCCTGCACCCAAGAAACCCCTTCATTTTGAGAGGTTGCTCTCACACTGCGGCAGTGATATTCGATCATTATCTTTGAACGAATTGTCACCTTCATTAACCAGTTGAGCGGATAATTAATTTATATATTCGCTAGCTAAACTATCAATTTGGGGTCTGAATTATTTTTCTATCCATCCGGGGCCTGAAATATGTATAACTATCAATTAGGGGCCTGAATTTAGGCCCTAAATTGATAAAATATGAGATAATATCTGATAAATTCAGGCTCTGGATTGATAGTTTTACATATTTTAGGCCCCGAATTGATAGAAAAATAATTCAGGCCCCGAATTGATAATTTACCCATTTTTCAGGCATTTGATTGATAAAATTCCAATTTTTTTAAAAATTTATATTTGTCCCAATATATAGTGAATATTTTTAAAATATCAAAATTAATATAATAACATCACAATACACTTTAATTTTAAAATTGCTATCAATAATTGTCGCACATAACAAATTACTCTGTCCCATTAATTACTTCACACTTTCTTTTTTGTTCCATCCCAACACTTGTGCATGTTTCTTAAAATAGTAAAAATGCACCTCAATAATATTCATTTTTTACACAAATCTCAAGAACTGTATACACATTTTTCATTAAATTATCTAAAATACTCACTTTCACATAGATCACAATAACTTTACGTATTATTATACATAAAAAATACTAATATTTTTTAATCTCTGCACACAAAATACGTGCAATAATTATTGGGACTGATGAAGTATATTTAAAAAAAAAACTAAACTACTTTAAAAAAGTCAATATATTTTGTCAAAATATAATATTCTCTCTGTCCCATATTAATGTTTACGTTTCTTATTTTGGTTTGTTTCATGTTAAAGTTTATATTTATCTTTTTGTCAAGTAGGATCCATACAAAAAATAATTAATTATTTTATATTGGACTCATACACAACACTAATATAACTACATACTACACATTAAATATTATAATTCCTTCGTCCGGTTCTAAGGTGTCCGTTTGCTTTTTGCACGTGAATTAAGGAGTATTATTATTTTACGTAAAGTGGTAGTTGTATTAGTAATGGGTGGTGGACCATATGTGTGACTTTTTAACTAAAAGGGAAAATAAAGACATTTGAAATGAACACTCAATATAGTATGATGGGGACCTTTCGGTAGGATAGATGGAGTAATTAAATCAATACATGCAATTAATCTTTTAATACTCCTACTGTCTACAAATATTATTACATTTTATTAATGGCTAATATTACTGTGCACCTGGGTGCACCCCAAGATACGGTGCACCCACTTTCAGAAACGTATACAATTATAAACAAAAACATATACAATTATGAACAAAAATGTATACACTTTGTTTGTTAGTTTTTTTAATGAAAAATTAAGTGTAAAAAATATACAATTATTAAAAAACATGAATACACTATTGAATAAAAAGTTATACACATAAGGATATTAGTTTTTTTAATGAAAAATTGAGTGTGAAAAAAGTATATAATTATTAAAAAACATGTATACAATATAGAATTAAAAAGTTATACACATATTGGTGCACCGTATATCAACTCATTATTAATTAAGACATTTCATAAATATATATATATATATATATATATATATATATATATATATACACACAAGACTCACACAAAATAAATAAAATATATTTCTATAAAGTTCATCAATAATAATAACACAACTATGCATTATATATTTAAATATTATATCTTTCAACTCACTATAAATTAAAATATTATATTCCTTAATTTTTCTGCAAATAGTAAATATAACAATAATCACGGGACACAGAGTACATTTTATTAACAAAATATGCATCACTTATATTAGATAAAAATATCAAATTATCTTTAAAAGTAATAATTTTCTTAATTTATGTTAAAAGCTAAAGTGAAAACTTTAAAAACAGAAATAATGAAAAATGAAATATCTAAATAAATTTCAACGAAAATTCTTTGATCAGGTATGTGTTGAAATAATTTATTAGAATAATTACTACCTAATACATACCGAGAGTCTATAATTATTATAAGATATATTCTTTAAAAAAAATTATATATACAAAAAATAAAATTAATTACTTAATGCACCCTAAACTTAATAGGAAGGTTACAACTTTAATGCTGTACGTAATATTTTTTTTGGATATAAAATTTTTCCGGAATATAATATTTTTGCTGAACATAACATTTTTTACTACACACAAAACTTTTTTGCTGCATATAATATAAATGGTTGTATGCAGCATAAATGTATGTGTGTAGCATAAAATATTATGTGCAGCACATTGTAAAGATAATATTGGAATATCAACTTATAACTATGAAGTAAGTAGTCATTTTTTATTTTATTTTTGTATCTCATTATAATAAGGGAGTTTCTAATATACCTTATACTCCCTCCATCCTCTTTCAATACTTACATTTGCTTTTTGCATATTGATTAAAGAATATAATAATTTACTCCCTCTGTCCATCTTCAATGTTTCTATTTACTTTTGCACGTGGATTAATGAGTATTATTATTTTATGTGTAGTATGTAGTTGTATTAGTGGAGGGTGTGGGTCCCATATTTTATCTATATTAGTAGAGTGTGAGGGTCTCATAGTCCAAAAAGGGAAATGAATATATTAAGGATGGACGACCTAAAATGATAAAATTAATAGATTGACAGTGGACGAAGGGAGTAATAGATATTGAGTGGAAAGATATAATAATTAATTTAAAGTGGATAGGTGTATTAGTGTTGGATGTGGGTCCAACGATAATATATTAATTATTTTAGGTGGGTCCCATATACCAAAAAAATGTAAAGATTAAAATGGAACGCCCGAAATAAAATATGTAAAGATTAAAATGAGAGGGAGGGAATAATAATTATTCCTAATTTATTGACATATTGACAAACACTTGTGTCCTATCAGAGAAGAATGAGGGAGAACAACATCTCGGCTTCGAGATAAAACACATATCATCAAGAAGAATATCGGTTTTATCACTTTAGTTTCAATTTTAGTTTTAAATTATGTAATTCATTTTTAGTTCAAGGATTGTGTACCTTTCGTAAACTATTTTTCATATATTTGTTTTGGATTGTAATATTAATTTGGTTATGGATTTATCTTATTGCGTACATTAAATCATTTATATGATATTTTAATTGTTATTTTATGATAGAACACGAACACAGGATCAATAAAATATACACACACACGCTGCAATAATCCCTCAAGGAGGGCCACGGAGAATAGAATTCTCCACCACACACACGCTGCAATAATCCTTCAAGGAGGGCCACGGAGAATAGAATTCTCCATGTTAATGATATAGATATTTGGGCTTGTATATATATCTTTGTTGTATACTTAGAGTTATGGGATTGGCCCACTCTTGTAAATGTACAGTGTATTTATACGTGAATACCTCCAAGCAGTAAGATCAGCTGTTTGCATTCTTACATGGTATCACAGCCACCATAGAAAACCCTAGTTTTTTTTTCGATCATCCTCCTTCTTTCTGTCATGTCGACCACCTCCCTCACAACTGCCGTCGACACTGCCGTCAACACTACTGGATCTGTTCCTCCCCTCTCCTCTTCTATCCTATCTGGTTTGCCCACTACTATTCCCACCCATTCAACCGTCACTGCTGTTATGTTCGATCAAATGTTGGTAGCACACCAGAACGTGATGACCGCTCCCCCATCTGTTGTTTATCAAACGCCATCTACCTCCCCTCATCCTGCTCTTTCACTATCAAATATTAAGTCTCATGTTCCAGAAGTCCTTGATTTCTCAAATTATTTGTTATGGCGTAAATTATTTTTGCCAATATTCAGGGCATATCGTGTGCTGTCCCATGTTGACGGGACTGATCCTCCTTCCTCAGATTCTGCTGCATTCCCTCAATAGCTACATATTGATTCTTTGGTTCTCTCTTGGATTCAATTCACAGTTTCTAGAGATATTCTTCAGTCGATTATCACTTCTGGGCGTACCATGACTGCCCATGCCGCTTGGACAAAGATTGAGATGTTTTTTCGCGACCATGTTGAAAGTCGCATAGTTCAGTTACGTCAGGAATTCTACAGCATTAAAAAGGCTGATCATACTATGCGGGAATTTCTACTTAAGTTGAAGGATTTATATGATTGTCGTCTATCTATTGGTGATTCGGTATATTCTTGTGATCTCCTCTTACAGATTGTGATGGGGCTTGGTTCTGAATATAATACCATCACGTCTATTTTCTCCACAATGCAACCGCCGCCATCATTTAATCAAATGAAGAGTATGTTGCTTTTAGAGGAGTCGAAGCTATTGGCTCAACGGACATCCGTTCCTGCTGCACCTGATCAACTCTTGGTTGCCCATCAGGCCTCTAGCGGGGGGTCAGGTCAAATGCCTCGTTCAGCCCTAGGCCGAGGTAACAATCGCGGGGGCATTCTGGTGGGCGTTCAGGCAACAATAGTTCGTGATTCTTCAGCAACAGCCAATCTATTTTGGGGCCTGCTCCAGGTAGTCGTCCTCCTTTAGCTCCTGCTGGACTCACTTCTCAACGATTTCAATAAAATATTACTTGCTATAACTGTGGAGGATTTGGCCATATTTCTCGAATGTGTCATTCGGCACATAAGACAGATGTTGCAACTCCTCAAGCATTCACTGTTTATCCAGCTAATGATGCGTCCTCACAATAGTGGATTTTTGACTCTAGTGCATCCACACATATGACTAATGATGCAGGTATACTTCTTACTTCTAGACCTTATTGTGGTTCTTCTGGAATTAGAGTTGGTGATGGCAATATGCTTGAAATTAAATGTGTTGGTTCCTCTGTCCTTTGGTCTGGTTCGCATGTTTTTTGATTGAATAATGTTCTTTATTGTCCTTCTCTCACCCATAATCTCCTATCTGTACGACAATTCATTAATGATAACCCTTCTTTGATTGAATTTTCCTCTGATGGTGTTTCTATAAAGGATCTCAATTTGAAGGTTCCCCTTCTCACATCCAGTAGTCCCACCGGTCTCTACACTCATCCTGGTCGTCCCTCTTCTATTGTTTCTCCTATTGTCTTGGCTACCTCCTTCACCTCGGAGTTGTGGCATCATCGTCTTGGTCATCCTAATGCTAGAATTTTATCTATTCTAGCTAGTAGGAATTTTATCTTTTGTTCAAAGTTAGAGAAAATAAACTCTTGTTTGTATCATGCATGTCAGCTTGGCAAGAATGTTAGGTTGCCATTTGATTCTTCTATGTCATTATCTTCTAAACCATTTGAACTAGTACATTCTGATATATGGTTCTCTCCTGTTTTGTCGAATATTAGTTATCACTACTTTATATCCTTTTTAGATAATTTCAAGCATTATTGTTGGTTGTTTCCACTTTGATCTAAAACTGAAGCATACGGTTATTTCCTACAATTCCATATTTTTCTTCGTGCATAGTTTAATGATGTCTTAAAAGCTATCCAATGTGATAATGTTACTGAGTACACCAATAATCAATTCCGAAAACACTGTCATGAACATGGCATTCGGTTTTGTGCGTCATGTCCTCATACTCCCCAGCAAAATGGAAAAGTAGAAAGATTAAATCGTTCTATTGCAAACATGCTTCGTTCCATTCTCTATCAGTCCTCTGTTCCACTCACATTCTGGGTAGAAGCACTACATACTGTTGCCTATATCTTGAATTTTCTTCCTATACCCTTACTAAAAAATAAATGTCCACATGAACTTTTCTACCAATCCCAACCCTCATACACTCATCTGCGTGTTTTTGGATGCGCTTGTTATCCTAATCTTCAAGCTACAGTTCCTCATAAATTATCTCCCAAGTCTTCTTTGTATGTCTTTCTTGGCTATTCTTCTAACCATAAAGGCTACAGATGCTACAACATATCTACTCGTCGAGTCATCACATCAAGACATGTCACTTTTGATGAAAATTATTTTCCATTTGCTCATACTCTGCCTAAACAACCATCATCGCCTCTTCCTCTTATCAATCCCACATCCATCCTTCAGTCCTTACCGACACCACCTTGTTCTCTTCCCCAGTCTACACCATCGGCTCCCTTGTCCAACACAACAGCGGACGTTCTCTCTCCCTCAACTGTATTACCCATCCCTATTTCTCGTGATAGTGTTGTCCCAACCTCATCTCCTATGGATATAGTATCTTCCCCTTCATCACAAAATCATGTCACAATACAAACATGTACTGAATCCACATAAACTTCGCATTCTCCTTCTCCTCCCATTTCAGCACCACCATCTCAACCTACACATCCCATGACCACGCGATCCAAGGCCGGTGTTCGAAAATCTAAGACATTATTTTCTTTGCATACTGTCACTACTAATTCTCTTCCGCAGGATCCCAAGACAGTTTCAGAAGCATTGCAGGACTCTCTTTGGCTGGCTGCTTTGCAATCAGTACTCTCAGCCTTGCATAAAAATAATACTACTTTGGTGCCCAAACCACCTAGTGTAAATATTGTTGGTACAAAGTGGGTTTTCAAAATTAAACAGCGTGCAGACGGATCTTTGGATAAATGCAAGGCTCGCTTAGTAGCTCAGGGTTACAGTCAGCATCCTGGAGTTGATTGTGGGGTTACATACAGCCCGGTTATGCGTCCCTCCACCATACGCACAATTCTATCTTTAGCAGTATCTAGCCATTGGCCAGTGCATCAGCTTGATATGAAGAATGCTTTTATTCACGGTACACTATCTAAGAAGGTTTATGTCCGCCAACCTCCTGGATTTATTGATTTGAGACACCCTGACTATGTCTGCCAACTTCATAAAGCATTGTATGGCCTAAAGCAAGCTCCACGGGCATGGTACCAGCATTTCATGCGTTTTCTTTGTGCCCGAGGATTTATTAATAGTAGAGCTGATTTTTCTACGTTTATTCTGCACCGTGGTTTTGATATGGTTATTTTATTGCTGTATGTTGACAATATAATTCTAACAGCTACTTCCTCCTTGTTGCTACAGTCTATTATTCACCTGCTTCAGTCGGAGTTTGCAATTACTGATTTAGGTGATTTACAGTATTTACTGGGTATCTCTGTCACTCGATCTACGCGATGTCTGTTTCTTTCCCAAAGGAAGTACTTATGTGATTTTGCTTGAAAAATATAATATGGCTGATGAAAAGCCAGTTTCCAGTCCGGTTGACAGTAAGGCCAAATTGTATTTGCTTGATGGTGACCCACTTCCTGATTCTTCACTATATCGTAGTATGGTTAGAGCACTACAATATGTTACTTTCACATGCCCAGACGTGGCCTTCGCTGTCCAACAAGTTTGTTTGCTTATGCATGCACCCTGGACAACTCATCTTCAGGCTGTTAAGAGATTTTTTCGCTATCTTCGCGGCATGATTGATCATGGTCTATCTATTATGCCCGATGTCACGAACAAACTCACAGTGTATTCAGATGCCGATTGGGCGGGCTGCCCCGACACCAGGCATTCTACATCAGGTTATTGTGTGTTCATGGGTTCGAACTTGATCTCTTGGTCGTCCAAACGATAACATACGGTGTCTCGTTCTAGTGCCGAAGCAGAGTACAGAGCCGTCGCAAATGCAGTTGCTTAGGCATCATTCATTCAATCATTATTTTTGGAACTTCATCTTCCTCTTCCTAGTGCTACTCTTGTCTTCTGTGATAACGTTAGTGCAGTCTATCTAGCCTCCAACCCAGTTCAGACACAGAGAATTAAACATGTTGAGATTGACTTGCATTTCGTGAGAGAACGTGTTGCTGCAGGATATGTGCATATGCTACATGTGCCAAGTTCCCACCAATTTGCGGACATCATGACTAAGGGTCTTCCTACTGTCTTATTTGAAGATTTTTGATCCAATCTGAACATCCGTCCTCCTCCCGTTCTGATTGCGGGGGTCTGTTAATGATATAAATATTTGGGCTTGTATATATATCTTTGTTGTATACTTATAGTTATGGGCTTGGCCCACTCTTGTAAGTGTACAATGTATTTATACATGAATACCTCCAAGCAGTAAGATCAGCTGCTTGCATTCTTACACTCCACCATAAGCCATGAGGATGCAACTTCAAAGAAAGCCACGGAGATGAACTCTGCCACAAACCAATTAAGGCTGCAAAATAAATATTTTCTTATTGATGTGACCCTAGAACAACATACGTAGTTTAAATAGGCTCAAGATCCATGAACAAAACCCTAAACCTAATTACTAATATGGTAGAAATAGGAAATTAAAATAATACGGGAAATAGGAAACTAAATACTCTAAACAAGGAATAATTGACTTACAAATACTAAAATAACTAATATTTCCTTCTACCAATTACCTTATCCTCCGAACAGTCTTGACCGAAAGGCCACAATCAGCCATATCCATCAGGTTCAATGTTGTTTGGAAGGGAAAATTGGATCTCCTTTGCAAAGGGGTCGAAGGACCCTAGGAGTTCTGCATTGTCATCGTCCAATAAATTAGGCAAAATGCTGAATTTCACGCGTCGTTTACAAAAATTAGTTCCACATGTGCTAGCCCGATGATGAGTTTTGAACTATCAAACTGAGGAAGTTCCACTTTCGGTAGCTTGACCGATGGGGATGGTGAAACCAAATCCGGTGTGGTGACAACACCTATTGCTGCAGTAGGGGATGACACATGTTGCATAGCCACGTACGTGTTTTGAGCCTAAACATCCCCAAATATCGCCACCAATTCTTGAGAAACTCTCCCATAAATATTAGGGTTGCGGCGTAAAACCCATTGGGCCCAAAACATCGCCTTCCTGGATATGCCAATAAGAGCTAGTTTAACGCGCTCATGGGTGAGGGCGTTATGAACAAGAAAATACTTTTCCGCTTGAGCTAGCCAAGCCATGGAATCTGACCCATCAAATATAGGCAGATCTGATTTGGGATGCTGCACTACCCCGATGTTTCCGGGGTTAACCATCTGTGGGGCTGTAGATATTTAAGAAGTCGAACCCATAGAAGTTGCCACTGGACGATGTGCGATTGGACTAGCTACATGAGCCTGCGGTGGTCTAGTGTCCAATTTTTAAAGAATTGACTCGAACATTGACTCAAGATGATCGATTTTGTTATCTGTTGCCGCCATGAACACAGTTAGGGTTTCCTTCATCTTATCCTGTGTCGCAGCTACTGATTCGAGTCTCTCTTTCTCCGTCATGACGCGAGTGTTTGTGTTGGTCATTGGGGAAAAGAGAGGGCAGGTCGGACCAATTGATAGAACACGAACACAGGATCAATAAAATATACACACACACGCTGCAATAATCCATCAAGGAGGGCCATGGAAAATAAAATTCTCCACCACAAGAGGTGAGGCTGCAATCCTTCAAAGAAGGCCACAGAGATGAATTCTGTCACAAACCAATTAAGGCTGCAAAATAAATCTTTCTTATTGATGAAATCCTAGAACAACAAACGTAGTTTAAATAAGCTCAAAACCCATGAACAAAACCCTAGACCTAATTACTAATATGGTAGAAATAGGAAATTAAGATAATACGGGAAATAGGAAACTAAATAATCTAAACAAGGTAAACAAGGAATAATTGACTTGAAATCAAATACTAAAATAACTAATATTTCCTTCATTCATTTTAATTGGCCATTAAATTTATTGATTGAATTTGTCTATTGCTATTTCATGAATTAAAATGCATCATTGTTGTAAGAATTGAATTAAGTGACAAAATAAATAAAGATCCTCTAAGTGTAACAAGGTCTAGATTGTATAATTGATCAGATGTTCCACTTTCATAGTGTAATGTTCTCAATATATATATATATATATATATATATATATATATATATATATATATATATATATATATATATATATATAGTTACTGTCTTTTAAAATCTGAGTCTATTTAGTTCACTTGAAAGTAGAGTAATTTAGTGGCCGTACTCTTAATTTTAAATCCTATATTTCGTGTTAACTGGTCATACAGTTAGCTAGAGGCTTCGATTCATGAATATTTAGAGTTCTTAGGAATTGCATTCATGTAAATAAAAATACGAGAGTTATTCAAATTCTTAAACTATGTTATTATTATTTTATTGTTTATCTCAATTTATTATTTTTACTCTTTTAATTGTTTATGTTTTTATACTTAGAGTTGTTAGCATTAATACCCCTACCCTTTTCTGGTTCCTCTTAAGAACATGATTGATTAATTTAAATTCAATTATTCCCTATGAATCTTTGCTACTACATTCCAGTGGGTTGGTATTAAAAAAAATGTTGGTTTGGTGCGTTGGCTACAATACCCTTGTGTATTGAATATTTCACCTTTTATTATAAAAATTTACCCTCTTTATTTTTTGAAAAAAAAAAAAACTTAAGGCGTGTTTGGTTAAACACTTTTACACAAAGGACTGGTAATGGGAATAAAATTTTAAATTTGGCGAGCAACTATGATTTCAATAAATAGTAATTTGATATCCTCGAAATCATCATTCCCCAAGTTTTTGAGTGGTATCGCTATCATTCCATTCCATTTGCACCCTTCTTTCTTTTTTTAAATTTTTTTTCTCAAAATTATTTTTAATTTTCTAATTTAAATTGATTTTAAACAAAAATTAAATTTTTATTCAATGAATCTTTTTTTTTAAAAAGACACATGATTTTGATTCCATCCCAAAAATAAACCAAACAAAATAAATGACTATGATAGTGATTTCAAATATTAACCAAACACTATACTTATAATGACATATCTATTCCCATTCCTCAATACTTTCATTTCCATTCTTATTCCCATTCCTCAAACATACCAAACCCCCCCTTATTAAAATATTACTCATTTCGTCCCGTTTCAAGTTCACATTAATTGTTTGCACGAATATTAACAAATTTATTTTTTTATTTACTTTTGGGTAACTTGATATTTTAGGTAATAAATATTCCCTCCGTCTCATCCTAATAGTTACAGTATATATTTTCAATTTAAGCGTCTCATCCAAATAGTTTCATTTCCCTTTTTGGTATATAGGACCCACACAAAATAATTAAAATATCTCCATAAGACCCATCTACAATACTAATACAACTACCAACTATACATTAAAATATTATTCCTCTCACTTCAATATACATTAAAATACTATATTTCTTAATTCATGTGCAAAAAGCAAACGTAACTATTGGGACGAGACTGAGGGAGTAATTAATAAAGTATGCTAATGCTAATGTGTTAAAAATATAATAACAACTTTGAATTTAAAATGTGTTAGAGTAATATTGGTTAAGTGTGTTTTTCCTTTTATAGAAATGTAGTGATGAAGTTGGGATGCACTTAAATAAAGTTGAAGTTGAGATGGATGAGCAATATCTCTCATACTTCAACCAACCATTTTATTGAAAAAATTATACACTTATTAATTAAAGTTTATATCTTTTAAAATAAAATATAATACACTTGAATATTTTATATACCGAAATATACCAGAGACAAACTCATATACTTAGGAATGACAATGGGACGGGTATTTCTCGGTACCCGGTCTACCCGAACCTTAATGGGTAGGGTACGGGTAGTTGTAAATGGGTTTGAGACGGATACGGGTAGTTGTAAGAAATACCCGTTAGGATTTGGGACGGGTAGGGTAATGTCTCAAAACCCGCGGGTACCCCGATTATATATATATATATTTATAAAATTTAATATATATTATATAATTTATATATTATAAGATGTTTTATATATTTAATTAATTGTTATAAGTTTTATTTAATCATATCTATTAAATATTTATTTAAAATAATAGAATTTATATTATATTTAATTAATAATAATGTGATTTTTATTATTATAATTATTTAAACAATAAAAAAATATAAATATATATAAAACAATTGTTTGCCTTATACTCGACCCATTCCACCATAAAGTTTATGTATCTCCATTCTGGACATGTCATTATAAAGTTTATATTTTTCTTTATAGTAAATGAGACCCACATATAATAATTAATAGGAGTATATTTTTATGGGGTATTGGATTTGTCAAAGGTAAAAGAAGAGATTTCTTTTATTTCTTTTGTTCCAAATCGGATGAAGAGTGGAAGGGTAGAGATCCTTAGTGCTATTTAAGGAGGCCCTTGGTCTTGATATCCAGTGCATCAATCAAGTACACTTTAATTTTTGTATTTGATTCTTTTAAATTCCTTTCTTGTATTCTCGATTGTGAGAGTTGGGAGAAATGTGTGAATTAGTCAAAGATTTGTAATAGTGTAGGGATTGGGGTCGGGAGAGAGAAATTCTGTATGATTGTAAAAAATTTTTACATAGTGTTATTTTCTCGGTCTGTGATTTTTCTCCGATTTAGAAGTTTTTCACGTAAATTCTTATGTTATGTTTTTCATGCTCTTCTTTATTTATCCCTTATGAATGGATGGAGATCTGTTTATCCCAACAAGTGATATCAGAGCTTGCTTCGGGCACTTATAAAGTTCTTAGTATGCTCTATGGTTGCAGCATAGTATGTCCTTCCACATAAAAAAAGACTTTAGGAGAAGGTTATTCATTAAGTTAATGATGACATGAAAGAAGTGAGAAAAGCTAGTGGCACAAGGGGGTCAGAAGATTAGCTGGATGCGATGACATCTCTTTCCTTACGGTGAAGGCGCCGGACTGTAGTGACAGTAGCGTGACAAGGGGTAAGATTTGCGAGACAGCAGTTTTTGGCGGAGTTCTTGGATATGTAGCAATGTGCTGGTACTCCGCGGTGGTAGAGTTGGCTTAACAGCGGCATGGAGTTTTTCATGAATGTCGGCTCAGTAAGATTTGAAATGAATGTGTTTTTCTAGTAATGATTAGTGGCGTGGGGAAGCAATAATTCACTTGGGAAGATGGCGATGTTGTACTTGGTATCGGTGACACTAGATCAGTAAAGAGTAGCAGACTGATAAGTGGGAAAGCATCGTGAATTCTGGAGGGTTAGAATCGGCTTCAAGTGACGACACTTTCAGTAGAAAAATAATTCGGACAAACCTATTGTAGTTTGGCGGTAGAAGGGAACAACATCAACGTCGATACAGTGACGGTAATTACTCAAGGTGGAATAATTGTGCGGTAATTGCTCAAGTTGGAGCAATGACACGGTAATTGTTTAAGGTGGAGCATGGTGATGACAGCTGGTCAAGGAGGAGCTGGTGCGACAAACAACTCCAAATGTTGAGAGTTAATATTATAAGGGATCCTTATGACATGCTCAGTTGTAAAGGAAAATGATGTAATAATGTTAGCTGGTCTACATGTTTGCATGCGGACATTGACTTGGCGGGGATGTAGGGTGTATGATGGATGTATTCGATCGCTGATGGACTTCCAAGTGAGCCAAGAGCTGGAAGTATCACCATAAATATCAGCAGGTATTTTTGATATGTGACGCAAAAAATTCTTAGAATAGTTGATTTTAAGTGGTCTAATAATATGGTGGAGTAGGATTCTCGGGTTGAGTAGGATTCTCGGGGTTGAGAATAGATTGTCGATGAGGACAATGATTCTTAGAATGATTGATTCTAAGTGGTCTACTCATATGGTGGAGTAGAATTCTCGGGGTTGAGAATGGATTGTCGATGAAGACAATGAGTTTTCTTTTATTTTGACAAGGTGGAGATTGTTGGATTTGTCAAAGATAAAAGAAGGGATTTCTTTTACTTCTTTTGTCCCATCTAAGAGAGTAAAAGGGAGAGGGATCTTAGTGTTATTTAAAGAGGCTCTTGGTCTTAATATCAAGAGCACCAATCAAGTATACTTTAATGTCTGTGTTTGATTCTTTTAAATTCTTTTCTTGTATTCTCGGTTGTGATAGTTGGGAAAAAGATGTGAATTATTCAAAGATTTGTAATAGTGTGGGGATTGGGGTTGGGAGAGAGAAATTCTGTGTGATTATAAAATTTTTTCACATAGTTGTATTTTCTCGATCTGTGGTTTTTCTTCGATTTTGGAGTTTTCCGTGTAAATTCTTGTGTTATGTCTTCCATGCTCTTATTTATTTGTCCCTTATGAATGAATGAGAATATATTTATCCCTTAGGCAAAAATTTCTGTGCACCCGGGCGCACGGACCACATTACGTGCGCCTTTAGAATTTTGTGTTAAATTGTATACCCTTTAGTATAAAGATGTATACTCTTTATTTTCTAAAGAAAATTATTGTGTGTATCTGGGCGCATTGACAACACTCCGTGCGCCTTTAGAATTTTGTGTTAAATTGTATACCCTTTAGTATAAAAATATGTACTCTTTATTTTTTAAAGAAAAAAATATTAATGAAAAGTGTATACCCTTTAGAATAAAATGGTGTACCTTTTATTAATTAAAGTGTATACCTTTTAGACCAAAGCAATGTACTTATAAAGACGCACAGAATGTGTTACCGCGCGCCCGGGCGCACGCAAGCCTTACTCAAAATATTATAGTATACTCTCTCCCTCCCTTTCAATTTTTATATATTTTTAATTTAGACGTCTATTTCAATCTTTACGTTTATCTTTTGTAGATGGAACCTACCCATAACATAAATACAACTACTAACTTTTTAAAAGTATCTCTCACCACAATCTTCACTACGCATCATGCACCCTTGATATATATTCCTTAATATAGTATTACACGATGAACTCTCTTCTCTAAATTAAATTTAGATACAATGTAAACAATTACATGAATCGAATATCTATTCAACAAGTGCGTAAATGAGATCTTTCACAAATTACAATTCCTATAGATTATTATAGCATAAAGTCATTTATCAGTGCACAAAATGTATAAATGTATAATATTTTGTTATATATATTTTAAAATCAATTGAAATATGAATAATATAAATATTTAATTAAAAAATTAATTATTTTTTTTATAGAAAATAAAATGTACGTATCTTTATACTAAAGGGTATACTATTTAACATTAAAGGATATAACTTCTAAAAAATACGGGATTTGGAATTACCGTGTTCCTGAGCACACATAAATTTTAACCTTCATTTATTTTAAAAATAATACACTCACCTCTCATGAATTATTCACATTTCTTTCTTTCTTTATTTATCTTAAAATAATCTTTGCACAATTGCATGTCCATAGAATGAAATAGATTCAACTAAATAATTTCCTAACAAACTTTTATTTCAAAATTATTATTCCAATTTAACACAAGTAATTTACTTCACAATTTATTTAATATAAAAAAAAAATCAAACTATGCGCAATAATCGATTAAAAACACTTCGAAATGAGTACTTATTTTCGATCTCTCCTTCGAACTCAAATTCACCATTTTCATTATCGCACCTCCCCAACTCAAGTTTACACTCCACAAGAAAAATGACATTTACCATAATCTCGCAATCTACTTAACTTAAAAATTATTAATCTCGCAATCTCAACTTAAAATTATCATTCTCATACGGTACACATAATATACCAATTTATTTATTAAAAAAAAATTATATCACCATAAAAAAAAATTAATGAAATAAAGCTGTAACTTTTCTAAGAACTCCATATTTATATTAATTTTGAATACATTAGGCGTTAATATGAAAAATTAATAAGCCCACAAGAGCAAAAAAACACAAGCATAGTAATATTTAGGAAGGGGGGATTAACAGTAATTAACTTCCAAATCTAAGCTGTTATCAACGTAAGCATGCAAATGCTACGCAGAATCAACATAATACTCCATTAAAGAAGAAAATAAATTAAATAAACAAGAGTTAATTAAAGAGATAAAAATGTACCGAATTCCAATTAAGATTAGAAATGTTGGTTGATGGGAACCCTAATTAATGAATCAGAAATCTTGATTAGGGGTCTTGGAAGAAGTAATCTTGTTATTATGCATCCACACTTTGAACACCTGTCTCTTCACCCCTACCTCTGCACAAAACCTCTGCAAATCCGCATCGTCCTCCCTCGGAATCCGCCACCCTATCTTCACCGCGAACGCCATCATCTTCTCCTTCTGCTCCGCCGTGAACTTCGTACGGAACCTCTTCTTCGCCCCGAACTGCGGCGGGGGCGGCGCCACCGCCGTCGACTGGAACGCGTTGAAGTTCAGTTCCTCGCTCGACGAGTCGGTGCCGCCGCTCCCGCCACCGAACGCCATCTTCACCGGCTGCACCCAGCCCCCACCACCAACGCCACCGCGGTGGTGGTGGTGGGGGGAGGGAAGGGGCGGGGTGAGCTGTAGGGCGTGGAGCCCGACGCCCACCCCGCCCCCTTCGCCGTGAAGCTCCTTCCGGTGGAAGTTGCGGTGGCAGCTGCAGGCGGCGCATTTTAGCGCCTCTAGGGTTCCGTCGTCGCCGCTGGGCATGAATTCACCGCAGCCGTCGGTGACGTTGCCGCCGATGTTGGCGGCGTGGTTCTTTAGGCACTCGCGGTAGCTGGTTCTCGGGTTGGCGGGTTTGGATCCGGCGGTAATCGGGTCGAGTGCGGGTTTTTCTAGTGGGTTAATGGGGTTTTGGAGAGGGTTGTTGTGGTCTTCAGACATATTTGTTGTGAGGGAGAGAGCAATTACTAAAAGCTTTTATTACAAATGCTAGCAATCAAACACACAAAAAAATGTGGAGTACTATTTAATAGCTACATAAAATTCTAATCTAACTTCATAAAATTCAGCACATTAATTATCCCTTCCCCCAGCTTAATTTCATTTACACCCAGATCATAAATATAATAAATTGAAACCAAGATACCTGGAAGATGACAGAAATGCCCAACATCACTCATGAAACTAACATCAAGAAAAGCATTAAAATAACATGGGGGGTGGGGTGGAGGGGGGTGATAGTGTTGCAGGGGTTCCAACAGCCAACGAAGTCTCCAACAAGAGACAGGTTGGTTGCTTGTAATGAAGCTGAGATGGGGGAGAGAGAGAGAGGGGGTAGGAGAGAGAGAGAGAGAGGGGGGTGGGGGGGAGTGATGAAATTAAGAAAAGAAATATTATGAAGAAAAATCCGACAAAGTCATGTTCGTCCTCTCCCACGCCCTGCCACTTGGTCCCAT
Source organism: Pogostemon cablin (assembly GCA_023678885.1). Lineage (NCBI taxonomy): Eukaryota > Viridiplantae > Streptophyta > Magnoliopsida > Lamiales > Lamiaceae > Pogostemon > Pogostemon cablin. The sequence goes on along the minus strand of CM042989.1, from coordinate 10,568,495 downwards.
CCCACCCCTTCATAATTGCTCCTTCTTTCTTTCCTTATCTTTCTATTACCACTGTATGCACGCACCCCCTATATTTCCTTTTCACCCCTTAACACTATAAATCCCACCAAGATTCTCTATTCATAACACTGTTTTGTTTTCATATTTGCATAATGACAAACAATATCATGGAAAATTTTCTTCTGAATAAATAAAAACTGATTTGAATTGCTTTATAAATAATTTCTACATTTTTCATTTTGATTTGTCAAGTTTACATTTTTTTTTTAAATTGGGTCCATATAAAATAATTAATTATTCCACATAGGCCCACACACAACGCTAATACAACTATCCGTCTTACATTAAATATTATTTCTCCCACCTTACCACACATTTAAATATTATATTTCTTAACCTACGTGCTAAAAACAAACGTAAAAGTTAACGCGTGACGAAGGAAATAATATTTTTAATGAAATGTGATATTATATTTAACAAAAAGTGGAGTGATAACTATTTGAAAAATGTAAATTTGTTTTATGAACGGTCTCATGCAAGTGTTGCTCTTGCATATTTTATACCCCCTTATCCGTCTTTTGATAATGTATAAATTTACTTTTTTTTACGTATATTAACAAGTATTATTCCATTTATCCAACAAGCTTTTCACATTTCTTTTTAATATGTGCTCACTCTATTCCATAAAAAAGTTTACAGTTACGGTAAATAAAAACTCAAGAATAATTATTTTTCACTTGCTTTTAAGTGTAGTTTGATATTTTTATTTAATAAAAAATTATAAAGTAAGCTATGTGAGTGGTAAAGGAGTGACAATTTTGAAATTAAAGTGCTTCTAAGGTTATTGGTTTGCGTGTTATTTTCTTATTTGGGAAGTACGGATTTATTTTTGAGACGAACAAAAATAGTAAGTGTAATTTTTTTAATGGGACGGAAAGAGTACAAAAGAAAGGTGAAAGTTGTTTGGGCGAATGAAGTACTCCCTCCGTCCCACATTTACTTGCACCGTTACTATAGATACGAAGTTTAAGAAAATTTATTTTTTGACCAACTTTATTAACTTTTAAAGGGTAATGTAGTATTTTTAAGTAATAAATAAATTATAAAGTATGTTATGTGGGTTAGCACACTGGATCTTCTGCGCCATTTTCGTACATCCTTTACCACGAGTTATATGATTGACATAAGAGGGGAAAAAATCCAACCATTGTCCCAAGAGTTTACGCTTTCCTTTTTAGGATATACTCCCTCCGTCCCGTTTCAATATTTACGTTTGCTTTTTTTACATTAATTAAGGAGTATAGTATTTTAATAGATAGTTGGTGGAGATATAATATTTAATGTAAAGTGGGTATGTGTATTAGTGTTGAATGTGGGTCTCGTGGTGATGTATTAAATGATTTAGGTGGGTCCCATATTCCAAATGTAAAGATTGAAATGAGATGCCCAAAATAGAAATATGTAAACATTGAAATGAGACGGAGGGAGTAATTTTTTTCTCTCTCTTACGTGTCACAGGAGATGATGTATTAAAATAACACAGAAAATCCAAACCGATTAGTTAGGTAAGAGTTATAATTTGTAATTAAGGTATACTTTTAAGGTTAAGAATTGATATAATATTTCCTTTTTTGGGGTGTGCAATTTAATGTGAGACAAATAAAAATGGAAAATATGATATTTAATGTGGGACGGAGGGAATATTATTTTATCTGCAAGTCTTGTGTGAGATCGTCTCACATGAGACCACTTTTAAGGTTTCTTAAATAGTTATCACTATTTATTGAAGATATTATCAATTTTTGTTAAAAATATTATAAATTTTTATTTATATTACGAATTGTTCGAGAAATAATCAACTGCACCACTATCACTTTTTATTAATTCGAGTATCACTTTTTACTAAAAATATTATAATTTCTTATCTGTCTCACGAATCTTTCCGTGAGACGATCTCACACAATTATTTACCTAATTTTATAGTGGGTAGTTGATGAGTCCAAAAAATAAAATTCAAGGATATTATTAAAAAATATTTAACTCTATTCGTTTATCGGTAAGGTATCTATTTTTTTACGTGTAGATTAAAGAGTATTATTATTTTATATAAAGTGAGCAATGAACCATGTGTTGGGCCTTTTGTGAAAAAAGAAAAATGAATACCTTTAAAATAAATAAATAATGAAATCCAAAAACAATCACAAGTGTTTCAAGAGAGAAGACAATATAGCTCTAGGAAATCCAATTTAAATCAGTCAAATCATGTCACTAAACAATCAGTTAAAATCACAATAGAAATTATGATATCAATCATTTAAAAGCCTCTGGGTCAAGCAATACCTAACACGAATACTTAACACGTAAATTTTGTTCAAAACCTCATATGCAGAAGAATAATTCCTATTCTCTTTCTAGGTACTTCATGCTAAATTCCATTAAATGTTAGAGTACTAGAGTTCCCTATAGGTACGTAAAAACAAAACTTCAATTATCCATCTAATCATTTAAGAAACCTAATCATATACACCGGTAATTACTGGACAGATCAGATGTCCAGTATTGGCAGTTCTAATAAGTAAAAGTTATATTGGTAATTCCCTTTTACTCATAACGAATAGACAAATATAATTCCTTGATAACACAAGCAACAATCATAAAACATGTATATATATGACCGAGGGCAGATCAACAGAAGAAGAAACATGTATAGATATGACCGAGGGCAGATCAACAGAAGAAGAAAGATATAAGTTTGAGAATAAAAAAATATTCTATAGAAATTCATAACCTAGTTTAGATTATCAATTCAACATGATTCAAACCTTCAAAACTCATAGAACTACCCAGAAAAGTACTAGCCCTTGCATGGGGTTACAAGCAACATAAATGCTAATTGATCAGCACTTTCTTTACCTTATGTAGAGCAAGTGTACTCTATCGTTGTGTAGAACGTGGTAACCAAGTAATAAAATAATATTGAACCCTAGGAAAAAAGCATGTGTATCCGTATTCAAGAAATGCTCACTCTAGAAGGACTAATCGATAATAGAGGGATAAGATTAACACTACAAATAACAACTAAGAAAGCAAACAAATAAGTAAGATACAATGAGATGGAAGATGGTTGAAGGTAGAACAATCTATGAAGTATGCAAGACTAGTAATATCATAGAAAAGGCATATATAAACTCACATACACATGCATAGATGAACACCATGTTATGATATTAAGGGTACTCACTAGTTCCACCTAAGCTCCTTCACAAGATATTTAAGATGTAGATTAAAAAGGAGGTCATTATCACCTAATATAATCCCTAAAAAGCTCTTAAAAGTGTCTCAAATTCTCATAATTCCTATAGGTACTTACGACTATTAATATGCCAGTGTGGAGATATAAGCACGAAGAATTTTATCTGGTAGGCAGAGACGTTTGCTTATGTTCTTCTCTTTCTAAGGTCAATTGAGTATTGGCTTGGTTCTCCTCATTAGTTCAAACACTTTCATAAGTAATTCTCACTAATGTTCTATCATGAGACTCTAGGCATATTGTTGCCTTTTCAAACTCACTCAATACCTATATTATAAACAACTCATGCAACAAAGTGATTCAATTAACTACTCATTACTTACATACATGTTCACACTTTTGCATGCATGTAACTAATAATCAACCACACAAATCATTACATTCATTGAGAAATACACATTCGTTATAGAAAATATTCATAACAATCAATTAATCAAACAAGTGGTATGCAAAATCTACATTATCTTTTACCAATAATATTGCTAGCCTCACATGAATACTAGCCACTAATTGAGCCATATAATGAAGAAAATAACAAAATAAAGGAAAGTTAGCTCCTCTTTAATGGTGAACTTCCTCCTCCTTAATCATGCCATAATCTTCAACCAATGTAGAACTCCTTCTTGGATTGGTGAGAGGTGATGGAATTATGGAAGATGTGAGGAAATTAAGTGGATTGGATGGATGAAATGAAGGATAGATGGAGGGATGGAATGGAGAGAAGTGTGTGTGAAATATGGTGTAAAATGTGCATGGAAACTGTCCAGAATGATTCCTCTTATAAAATTCACGCCAATTATGTATTTATAATTTTGAAACCTTCTAGAATAACCACTGATTAATTAAAATTCCAACTTTTTGCCAAACTCGACTCGAGCTCTGCAGCTCGACTCGAGTCGGTGCTCGTTTCTTGGCAAGTTTGCGGCAGTGAAGGAGCTTGACTAATAGGGAAGGCCGAGTTCATGTCTCAGGTATGTACAGTCGACTTTCGATAGTCGAGAGTCAGAGCTCAATGTATTTTAAGTGAAGGGACTCGACTCGAGTTCATGCGACTAGTCGATTATTGTCGACTTCTGGCCATTCCTTTCCATTTCGGGCCCCAACTTTATTTTACTCCGTTTTTCACATATTTTTCATACAATTAAGCTCATTTTCACACATTTATCAATTTATATCATAAATCTCTATATGAACATAAAACACCACCAAAAGCTACACAAAATGGATAAAACGACATGAAAATACACATAAAAAGACACTAAAATTTAGGTAAAAATAGCTCCGATCACTAATGGAATGAAACTTACCCATGAGTCTACAAATAAAAAATAAGAAATTAATAAAAAGAAGAAAAACCCTTGTCAAGCGTAATTCTCTGTCTTCTCTTTTCATCTTGATGATCCTCCTCTGTTCTTCTTCTCAAATAGCAAATATCGCGACTGAGTGTGAGGGGTGAATGTTTGTAAGATTGTGTAGCCTAAAGGATGTGGTTGTGAGTTTCTTCATGAACTCCCCAAAGTGTTCCTTTTATAGTTGATTACTCATAAAACATGAATTCCACCTCAAAAGTGGGATTTTTCACGTCAAAACACTCGTAAGGCCCAAAATTGGGCCACTGGGAAGTGGCACTATGTTGGATTGCATACTAAAAGTCTAGCTTTTGTATGAACAATGTTTTAACAATTATTTTGAAATGAGAATCATATGATCAAATGTTTTGCATATTATAATTTGTTTATATGTCATTGCAAAAGCCCATTTACTTTATACTGTAAATAATATGGTATGCGGCGTCGCACGGAAGATCATATTATCAGCTCCTTATAAAGTATAAACAAATGCTCAGAACCAAGATAGACGGGGACAATCTATTGGGATGGTTGTAGTGTGGTTTTGTATTAGTTTGTCTTGACTATAAAATCACATTAGTGCACTTTGTGTGAATTGAGCAGGACTGCGTGAGGTCGTTCAACTTATACTGACTATATAAGAGAACTAGACCTCAGTTATTATGGATGTTCGTGCTCTTAATACTTATACATTAACCTCGATACGTAAGTCAGTATTTGTTTCTTTGATTCATCAAAGGGTGGGATTTATTCATTAAATCAATATATTCGGTGAGTTAGGAGATAATAATGTCTCTATGGTGTGTTGTTGATTGTAGAAGGAATCTGTGTTCGAATAATTAGGCTGTTGATATCTCATTGGGGGGCTCATTAGGATTATCATGTAAACCCTGCAGGTTTATTTATTCCGGCATGATAATGAGATTGAGTGGTACTACTCTTGGATAAGAGATTAATTAATTGAGTTGTCAGTAACTTATTAATTAATGGATATTGTATATCTTAAATATTGGAAGATTAAAGGGCTAATAATAAGAAGGAGCCCATAACGTAATCTAGGATTAGAGTGGCAGTGCAATAATAATATTTTAGTAGACTATATTAATATTGTTGGACTTAAATATAAGTTTTGGGCTAAACTTGGATACTGAAGCCCAATGGGAGGCCCAACTCTAATTTCTCCTCCTGGTCCCTGTTGTAGCCCATAAATAAGCCATCTCATCAATTCGGAAACCCTAGTCACACGTCTAATACTGTGAAGAGAGAAGGGAGGTTGTAGAATGAGTGTGTCTTGAAGATCGTCGCCCGCACGACGTAAAGACTAGGCTTGGGAATACAGCAGAAGATCAGAGAGGTCGTTTGTATCAAGCTGATCGAGTTCTTCATCTACAAATTCTGGTGAAAGGTAATATAATTCTATATTCTTGCTTCCGTTGATATAGAATTGCATGGAACCCTAACGTTTCACGTGGACCATAAGATCTGAGTGCCAACAATTAGTATCAGAGCTTCGGTTTCATGGTTCTATGTGAGACGTTAGGCTATAGTTTATGTGCTATACATAGATTAGGGTGAAAGAAATTTGTTATTTCTTGTTGAATACCCTAACCCTACACGACGGCGACGGACGATGGGAGCACGATGGCACAACAAGCGCCAGCTGATGGCGCGAAGAAGGCTGGTGGTTGGCGCGATTGGCGTGATGCCGCGCGGGGTGGCACATGGATGGCGCTCAAGCAGTACACAGTGCTGGGCCTATCAGCATGACGTGGCAAGTGATGGCTGATGGCGAAAGTGATCAACGTGCGGTGCAAGTCGGCAGCGAGCGACGAGCGCACACAGGTGATGAGAGTGAAAATAATTGTGTGTTAATGTTCAATTTAACACCTTTTTGGATGAGAATTATTGTTATATATTAGCACAAATGTCTTATATTCGATATATATGAGAAAAAAGGGACACTTGAGGTGTTTTATTGTATTTTAGGTGGAAAAAGGATCAAAAGTGCAAAGTTGGAGAAAAGGTAAAACTTGTGCAAGAATGCTGAAAAATGCACGTCCAACTTGTGTAATTTTTCTATGTTCTTGTGGAGCTCTAAACTGGAATTATGATACTTGATTAGAACACAGAAGTGAGGATCGTTTTGGCGTAAGAAACACCTCAATTGGAGTTCGAACGAGAAAGTTATGATCAAAATAGTGAGTCGCGCAAGCTGTTTCTACTCAGCACCACTATTCCATTTTGCATGACTTATTACAGATTTCAATGTTAGAGTTTTTATATGGATAGAAATACATGGAAGATAGGATCGCGTGAGCACAAGAATCACTCAAATTGGAGTTTGGATGTGGAAGTTATACGCGAAACGGTGAGACTGCATAAGCTGGTTCGACCTCACTGATCTAGTTCGACCACTGGTTCGGGTCGAACTAGAAACCTGAAAGTTTGTTACAGAGTTGTTCAACCTCTCTGATCTGGTTCGACCAAGTCCAAAAGTCAAACCACCATGCGGGACAACTCCAGATCCATATTTTTATACCCTCAGTGCGTGTATTTTCGTGTTTTCCAAGAAAAGCTCATCCAAGGTCCATAAGGAGAGCTTACAAGTATAAAAGAAGATATAGATAACACCAAAGGCAATGCAACACAATTATCCTACACCCCACAAGGGGGATCACCCCCAACCATCATCCACATCATTTCCTCCATCCATCCATCACTTTGAAAATTCATCTGTGGAACCAAGAGGAGAACCAAGAGGAGGATTCAAGACGGAGAAGGATGCGACGATGCCTACATCTAGGGTTTTACAATTTTCCTAATTTATCTTGTATTTTCCAGATATATGGGTAAGATCTATCCAACCCCCATGATTGTTCTTCATAACATCATGGAGAATGAATGACTATTCTTCAACAAGAGGAAAGAATGAATGAATAAGTGATTTTCTCCTTGGATAGAGTTGCGCAGATGCCTATGGAGACTCGTTCATGCAAGAGCTTAGATGTGGTGGAGGAGATTATAGATGAAGATATGCCATTAATCCTATCTAAGGATTCATTCGAGACATGCTTTAGCGATTCTCTTGCTTTTTCCACTACGGAGCTAGATGAGTTGTCTAATGAGTTATGTATTGAATTTCTTGAAAATTTACTTGCATTGAATGATGACAGGTTAGCACAAGGAGAAGAAACTAGAGTTGAAGAAGAAGAAGAATAGATTGATGAAGAATCTGAGGATGTTGAGGAAGAAAAGAAAGAAGAAGAGTAAAGTCATGAAACAACTGAAGAGGACTTAAAGAATAAAATGAGCATTTCTAAACCTTTAAATTCTTTAAGTTGCATTGAATTTGATGATATTGTTTCTATTGAATTTGTTTTACCTATTGATTTTCCTCACATATCCTTAAGGACAAGAAGGAGTTGAAAAAGAAGTTGAGAATTATTATTGGAAGAAGGAATAAGTGGTGGAGTAGAATGAAAAGGTTGATGAGATGTGATCAAAATATGATTGGCAAAGTCAAGATAAATTTTAAGAATGCCAACGAGGCCTTCACTAGCCATAAGTATTGGATAGGTGAAGAAGCACATCGATTAGAATACGATGGCAAGGATGAGAGATATCCATGGCCATTCCGATGAGCCTACTGAATCCCATCGTGACTCTCCGACGTTAAATATGAGCGTCTGTTGGGGGCTTGTCCCTTCTGTTTTATTGCTTTATTATTTCTTTTGTTGAGTGAGGATTTATTATATTTGAGGTGTTCACGCTTCGATAATTACATCTCTTTTTAAACTTAGTTTTGACTTATATTTTTACTAAGTTTAGGGAGAGTGTGATGTACTTACCTTGTCTTATGAGCACAGAGGGTATAATTTTTCATTTCGTTGGTTGTTTGTTTGTTAGGGGATTAATTTTTTGCGGCATATTAATATTTTAATCGGTGTTGATATGTCAATTTTTTGCAACTTACCTAATATTTTGTGTGTTGTGTTGGTGTGTCTAGTGTGTGGAGTCAATTAGATAGTCAATTGAGTCTTTCTTATAGTTTTTTTATTTTATTATTGATGAATTCTGTGATGATGAGGTGTGCTTGAGCTTTGATGATAGAAAAGGTAAAAGAGTGGCAACACGAGTTCTATGCTGAGGCTTTGACCTGACCGAGTTGAACAACTCGAGGAGCTCGTGATCGTTTTGAAGGATGAAAATCATGTGTCCTCATTTCCTTATTCTAATTTTTATGTGTGCTTTTAATTTATGAGAGTGGAATGATTGAGTTTTTAGTTTTGGTGATCCACATGTGAGCTTATATTGTTTAAATTGTGCTTAAAATTCCTATACTCTTTATATTGATGAGGGTAGTGTACTTGAGTTATATTGTGATATGAAATTCTTTGTGTACTTGGGATATTACTTACCATGAAAGGTGCGCTATTACTTGTTAAAACCCATGTGAGATTTTGAGCTTTATTCATGAACATAATCACATGATATTTATTTTCTGGTGAGTATCGTTCTTGTGCGTGTATTCTAAAACTTACATGGAGTCTTCTTGAATATTCAAGATTAGTCCAGCAGATTATGGAAATGATATTAGGCCATCTTTGAATAGCCCATTTTTCCCATATACTCCTGAATTCATTATATCTCTAGTTAGCCCATTTGAGCCTTTTTAAATCTATTCTTTTGATAGCCAATAAAGCTTAATTGAAGAGAGTGATGATTTGAGGGATGATAAGGATGATGAAAGAAGAGTCTTAAGGACGAAATGAAAAATTTCTGGAGTAGTGCTCAAATCTAGTACTCTATGGAAACAAACACCCTAGGGTAGTGCTTAAATCTAGTACCCTATGGAGGATGCGAGAGGTAGTGCCCAAAACTGGTACCTCAAAAGAAAAAAGAAAAAAAGGTAAAATAAAAAGGAGAATGATAGAGTTGAAGAGCTATATTAAGTTGAAAAAAATATGTTGTGCTTGAAGGAGAAAGATGGGAGAGTTTGAAGAGGATGTTGCGCTTGATTGAAAGTGATGAGGAAGAATGAAAGATCGAGAGAGACTGCAGCTTGATTGATCCGAGTTTTGAGTCACTTATCCAAAAATTTCTTATCTTTTCCAAATAGCCTACATTACAACCAAATAAAAGACCTTTTTGATCCATGATTTGCTAGCTACAAGTAAAAGGAGAGTTAAGACAATTGGTAAGATTATGGTTACGCATGCACTTGAATTGAATTTGAGTGTAAACACCTTAACCCATAAGTGTACATCTTTTACACTTGAGTGCGAGTGATATATACTTCCCGTGTGAACATGTGAATGAAGCATTTGAATTGATGGTGATTGTCTTATCTTGTATGCTATGAATTGATTATTACATGTAAATGAGAGTTGCATGACCTAAGTTGAGGACAATTGTATTTTGAATGGGGTATTTGTCATAGTCCTTGTTTCCCCGCTAATTTTCTTACTCTCTTTCTCTTTATTTTTATTTTGTTGCCTCGGGACGAGCAATGAGTAAGTTTGGGGGATTGATGAGAGTGAAAATAAGCGTGTGTTAGTGTCCAATTTAAACCTTTTTGGGTGGAAATTAATGTTATATATTAGCAAAAATGTCTTATATTTGATATATGTGAGAAAAAGGTGCATTTGAAGTGTTTTATTGTGTTTTAGGTGGAAAAAGGATCAAAAGTGCAAAGTTGGAGAAAAGGTGAAACTAGTGCAAAAATGATGAAAAACGCACGTCCAACTTGTGTAATTTTTCTGTATTCTTATGGAGCTTTGAAATAGAATTGTGATATATGATTTGAAAGCCACAGATGTGAGGATTGTTTTGTCGTAAGAAACACCTCAATTGGAGTCCGAACGAGAAAGTTATGATCAAAATGGTGACGTGGCGCAAACTGTTTCTACTCAGCACGACTGTTCCATTTTGCATGATTTTTTACAAATTCAAATGTTATATTTTTTGAAAGTTCTTTATATAGATATAAATCCAAGAAAGAGAGGATCGCGTGAGCACAAGAATCACTCAAATCGGAGTTTGGATGTGGAAGTTATACGCAAAACGGTGACACTGCGCAAGCTGGTTTGACCTCACTGATCTAGTTCGACCACTGGTTCGGGTCGAACCAGAAACTTGAAAGTTTGTTACAGAGTGGTTCGACCTCCCTGATCTGGTTCGACCAAGCCCAAAAGTCGAACCACCATGCGGGACAGCTCCAGATCCGTATTTTTATACTCTCAGTGAATGTATTTTCGTGTTTTCCAAGAAAAAACCCATCCAAGATCCATAAGGAGAGCTTATAAGTATAAAAGAAGATGTAGATAACACCAAAGGCAATGCAACACAATTATCCTACACCCCACAAGGGGGATCACCCCCAACCATCATCCACATCCTTTCCTCCATCCATCCATCACTTTGAAAATTCGTCCGTGGAACCAAGAGGAGAACCAAGAGGAGGATTCAAGACGGAGAAGGACGCGACGACGTATACATCTAGGGTTTTACTCATTTTATAATTTATCTTGTATTTTCCAGACATATGGGTAAGATTTATCCAACCCCCATGATTGTTCTTCATAACATCATGGGCTAGAGCCATTTTGGTAGATCTAGGGTTTTGAAGGTTCTTATGAATTAATTGAACTTTCGTGTGTATACTCCGTACAACACTACTTGTGGATTTATTTTATATAAGACTATGCATTTTTAATTCATACTCTGAATTGTTTTGCGCATCATTAACTGTTATGTAGAGTCTGAATACATATTTTGGTTATTGATTGAGTGCGTTCACTACTGAGCAGGATTCAATGTTATGATTCTAAGTGAGGGGACTTCGTAGCTTCATTAGAACTATCTTATATAAATACTTATTAATTGAATTGGATCCGGGTTGATAAGTAGGATAAAGAGGGTAATTTTATAGTACCTATAAAGGGAGATTATATCGAGTTAGAGTACCAATTGGCCAGGAAAATAATTTATACTGATAGTACCTAGAAAGGGGGTGAAGTTATATCTCTTGCTCCAAGTTTATTTACACGTATTATGCGCATGTTTGATTGTGTCTATGGAGTAAATATGCATGGCTTAGTGATGCGTCCATATTCCACAAGGCAGAGTCAGACATTGATACACGAAAGGGAAATTAATGAGTGAAACTGGATTATCATAGAGCTACCTATTCTCCTACTTGATTCACTTCCGTATTTTCCTAGTTCTTAATTTATTTTATTTTTTATTTTAATCAATTGTTTAGTATTTAATAATTAAATTTCAACTTTTAATGCCTTTAGTCTTAATTAATTTAATTAATAATTTTATTTGATAATATGCCGTCCTTTGGGTTCGATATTTAACTTGGTCGCTTGCTTAAGCTGCAATTAATATCCTTCATACTTGGGAATTAATTTTGCATGCAAAGAAAATGCTCAGCAGCAGGGCCACGTAGGCGCACAGTACTGGCCAGACGGGCCAGCGGCGTTGGTTAAGTGGACGGCAGATGTGCGGCGTGAGCGGTGCTGGTCGAGGCATGACGACAACAAAAGTGATGGTTGTCAACACGAGAGATATTCGCAAATGGCACGTGTCGTGTCGGCTGGCGACACAACTAGCGGCAGCGCGATGGCGTGGGCAGGCTTTGCATGCTGGAAGTACGCACGAGTGGTGCATGGCAGATGTGTGAGCGACAGGAGAGATGCCGATAGGTGGCATGTGTCACGCTAGTGGGCGGCACGAGTCATGCCGGCTAGCGACATAGCGTTGATAGGCGCACTGGCCAGACAGCATGAGCGGCAATGGCCTATGGCACGGGCAGCGCTAGCGGACTACATGAGTCATGCCAGAAGGTATGTGGGGCAGACGTGGCATCTCGATGGTGTGAGGTAGCTGCATGGTGAATGGTACGAGTCGTGCTGGTGCACGACATGAGTCATGCCGTCATGTGGTGATGACCAGGCGGGTTCGTTGGTGACACACAATGAACTATCGAATTCGTTGTGCTTAATAACGATTTTAATTCGTGATATATAACTGCATATAATTGATGAATTATCTGATTATTGTTATATATGTTTACATGTTCTAAGTGATTTACTGCTAAATTATTGTAATAGGAGCATGCTAGGTTGCGTATTTTATTTAGGATATTATACGCATGTAAAAATCCACGGTATTAATAACTAAGTGGGAGAGGGTTTCTTTAATTATTTTTATGGCCTCCATTATTGATTTGTAAATGATGTGAATAAACTTGCGTGTTGGCTATAGTGCATTCCTCCCCATCGGAGAGTTTATTTGCAGATCATTGGTACAATTTTTTTTATAATGATTGTAGAAAATTACTTAGGCATGTGTGATCTTCCTGTTGGATTGTATCAAACGCCAACACTTCCCCATCAGAGTCACTGTTATTATTTGCATGGCTAAAGAGGAATCGACTATTAATTATTTTGTCATAAAGTTTGTTTGACAAATAAAATTAATGGGTAAAACCTTCTTTTGTAAATGTTAGAGTTTGTATACGTCCACACTATCGTGGCATGCAAATTCATAGTGCTTGAGATATCGGTAAATTTTATTTTATATTATTTTGAGAAAATCAATATAAATTGTTAAATTCGAAGTATTAGATCAATGTATTTATTTACGTGATTCTCATAATTTTTCAAATGACTTTTAATCCACTTGCTTTTATACGTAAAGAACACAAACTTACTGGCATAAATTATGTTGACTGGAAACATAACATAGACATTGTTCTGATTGCTGAGGATTATATCTTTGTACTCACTGAGGAATGTCCTGTAGAACCTACTGATGACTCTAGTGAAGAGCAAAGAGCTACTCATAGTAGGTGGGTTAAGACTGATAAGATGGTGAAATACTATATTTTGGCTTCTATGTCAAATGTGCTGCAACATCATTATCAAGTCATGAACACTGTCTATGATATGATGCAGAATCTCAGAGAACTCTTTGTTGGCATTTGATCATTTAGTTAACGTGAACCGTTAGGGTTCCATATGTTTCTAATTCAGCGGACGCAAGAAAAATATAGAAACATATTACCTTTCACCAGGGTATGTTAAAGAAGATGGATTCTCACCGGCAGCCTGCGCAGCCTCACCGTTTTGGGTATAACTCTCTCGTCTGATCTCCAATTTGTGTGATCTATGCACTAAAACGATTCTCTCTTCAGTGGCTTTCCGCTAATATATCACACGTTGAATTATGACTTCTGTATGAATTTATAAAAATTGTGAAAGTTGAGGGACAGCAGCAGCAAACAACCTTCCGGTCTTCTGCTGTATTCCTAAGTCCAATCTCGACGTCGTGTGGGTGACGATCTTCGAGATCTTCTTAATCTGCAGTTCTATCTTCCCTCTTCACATGTTAGGCATGTCTCTCTAGGGTTAGAATAGCTGAGATGACTTATATATGGGCTACAACAGGGACCAGGAGGAGAAATTAGAGTCGGGCCTCCATTGGGCTTAAGTATCTAAGTTTAGTCCAAAACTTATACTTAAGTTCAATAATAATAATATAGTCCACTAAAATATTATTACTGCACTGCCGCTCAAATCCCATAATTACGTTATGGGTTTCTTCTTATTATGAGCCCGACAGTCTCCCCGTGTTAAGATATACAATGCCCATTAATTAATTAAGTTACTGACAACTCCATTAATTAATATCTCATCCGAGAGTAGTACCACTCAACCTCATTATCATGCTGGAATAAATCCACCTGCAGGGTTTACATAATAATCCTTATAAGCTCCTCAAGGGGACATCATCAACCTATGTCGGACATGGATTCATTCTACAATCAACAGCACACCATAGAGACAACATTATTTCTCAACTAATCGAGTTTATTGATTTAATACATGTAAATCTCACCCGTTGATGAATCTAAGAATACATACTACCTTACGTGTCGAGGTTATTGTATAGGGATTAAGAGCACGAACATTCATAATAACTGAGATCAAGTTCTCCTATATAGTCGGTATAAGTCGAACGATCTCATGCGGTCTTGCTCAATACACACAAAGTGTACTAATGTGATTCTATAGCCAAGACAAGCTAATACCAAACCACACTACAACCATCCCGATAGAGAGTCCCTGTCTATCTCGGTTGTGAGCATCTGTTTATACTATGTAAGGAAATCGATACTATGATCTTCCGCGTGTTGTCGCACAACATATTATCTATAGTATAAAGTAAGTGGACTATTGCATCGTGCATATAAATAAATTATAAGACACAATCATTTGATCATATGATTCTTATTTCAAATAAATTGTTATAACATTGTTCATACAAAAAGCTAGACTTTTAGTATATAATCTAATACTCTTTGGACACCAGAGTCAGCTTACTAGGTTGTAGGGTATGGCTGTGCTGATGAACTCCAAAATGGCTGAGGGCACTCCTGTTAGGGATCATGTCCTTAGAATGATGGGCCAACTCAGTGAGTTGGAGGTCCTTGGAGCTGAAATCGATGGGGAAACCTAAGTCGATATCATACTCCAAAGCTTGCCTAAAAGTTTTGAGCAGTTTTGCCTGAACTACGGTATGGACAAAATATTGTACACATTGGCGGAACTTCTGACAAAACTTGTGGTGGTGGAAGGATTATTTCGTCGAGCTTCTCAAGTTCATGTTGCTGAAAATGTTGCTTATCCTAAGGCGAGAGGCGGAAGGAATAAGAGGAGACAAGTAAATTCAGCACCTATGAATGTAGTGAAGGCAAAGGATGGTGTGGTCAAGAAGCTAAAAGGCAAGTGCTTCAAATGCACGCAGCCAGGACACTACAAGGCTGATTGCCCTCTTCTGAAGGGAAACAAGGATGGTAAGTCCTATTTATTAGTTGTTGAATCGTGTTTAGCAGCTGTATCTGTTGACACATGGTTTGTAGATAATTGAGTCACTGATCATGTCTGTAATTCTTTGTAGGGATTCTGGCAAACCCGACAGCTAAGTGATGGGGAGATTTCCATATTCATAGGAAATGCTATGAGAGTAGCGGCTATTGCAGTGGGAGATGTTTATTTATCTTTTGATAGGAATAAAACTCTTGTTTTGAGGAATTGTCTTTACGTACCTTCTTTTAGAAAGAATTTAATTTCAGTTTCTAAATTATTTATGGATAGATATTCTGTTTCTTTTAATGATCACAAGGTTTTTTAAGGAAAAATAGAATTATTATCTATGTTGGTACATTGATAGACAATTTGTATACTCTTAATCCGATTTCTCCCACAATGCAACAAATTGAATCGAATAATACATCTACTAATAAGAGAAAATAACCTTCGAAAATGAATCAAACATACCTTTGGCATCTGAGATTAGGTCATATTAACTTGAGTAGGATTCAAAGGTTGATAGCTGATGGACCTTTGAGTTCATTAGTAGTGGAAAATTATCCAACTTGCGAATCCTACTTGGCAAGAAAAATGACCAAAAGGCCTTTCAAGGCAAAGGAGTATAGAGCCAAAGACGTGCTGGAATTGGTTCATTCTGATTTATATACTCTAAAACTTAAGATATTGTTCATCCTGAACAACTAAACAGAACAAATAAGTAAGAAAGATAGTGTGTAAATCAAATAAAAAACAAGGGATATTACAATTAGGCCATTCAAAATACAATTGTCCTCAACTCCAATCATACAACTCTTATTACATCAAAGCATACAAGTTAAGACAATACCACTAATTAAAATGCTTTATTAATTATCCTTTCTCATGGGAAGTATATATGTCTCGCGCTCAAGTGTAAAAGATGTACACTTATAGGGTATGGTGTTTATGCTCAAATTCAATTCAAGTGAATGTATAACCATAAGCTTGCCAAATATCTCAAACTCTCGACCACTAAAAACTATGATTCGACAATGAGATAAAAAAGGACTTTTATTTGGATGTAGTGTTGGCTCTTTAGGTAGAAAATATATGGATAAGTGATTCAAAACTCAGATCAATCAAGTGACCGTCTCTCTTAATCATTATTTTTTGAATGGGGCACTGTTCTTAGTCGCATTTCTAGTAAAATGTTTAAGAGTAAGAGAATCTATCATTGTTGTACATGTGTGACCAAGCAACAAAATTTATAAGTACGTCATCCCAAGGGAAAGTAAACTCATGGTTATATCTGAATTTTCCATTGATTTATGCTTTGTAAGAATGATAGATTGAAGGTTTGGTATTTTAGACTACTACTTATTCTAATCAATTAACTAAAAACTAAGCTAGCAACAAAATGTATCAAACAACAAACAAATGAATAATGAAATGGAGATATAATTCACTTAAGAAGAGAGCAAGGCTAATCATAATCATGGTTAAGAATCTAGTTAGATATGCATAACTCTTGTCGATGAACTTCATTAATTTCTGGATTAAAAGCAATCACAATTTTAACCCTAATCCCTATGGCCAAAGCAATTAGGTTTTCAACTCTTTTACAAGTCTAAATCTCCTAAGATTGATCTTAATCTCAATTCCCTTAAGGTACTATGATCATAAGTTTGGTTCTTCTCAACCAATTTCTTAACTGTCCCTCTATGAATGTTCTAAGCATAAGAAGGGTATGGCTTACCTCCCCTCACACTAACATGCATGCTCATTTTAATATATGATTCAATTAAACATCCACTCATAACATTGGAATGGCCATCCTAACACTATGAATAGAGAATTTAATCACACAAGTATTGAAATGAAACATAATTCATATATCATAAAAGGAAATCCACAATTTAACTCAATTCACTTCTCAAGTTCTACACATCTAGCTTTCATCTCAACCATTCATATGATTAACCCTACTATAGGACTAGCTACTACACATTTTGTTTAGATCAATACAATCAAAGGCTTGCTCCATTTGAGCCAAAATAAGAAGAAAATCAACAATTGAAAAGTAGATTGGCTTCCCTTTCATGGAGAAACCTTCCTTCTCTTTAAAATGATAACTTCTTCAATCCTTGATGCTGTCCTCTTCTCAAGTGATGGAATAATGGATTGATGGATAGATTTATGGATGTATTAATGGAGATCAAGTGGAATTGATGGATCTAATGTATGGATGAATCAAATGGATCTAGTGTGTGAAAATGTGGTGTGCAGTATGTGTAACTGCTCTAGTCTGATCTCTCCCTCTAAATTTTGCACAAGTCATCCTTTTATATCACTTAAGGGCCTTCTAGAAGCTTCCAGAACATTCTGAAATTTGCACTTCTTTTTGCAACTACACGGGCCGTGTAGCACCGCACGGCTCATGTAGTGCACACCTACTTTGGCGTGGTGTGCGTGCTTCCGGACATAGCTCAAACTACGCTATACGGCCTCAGTCATGGGCATGTAGCGTTTTCTGACGACATTGCACAACTTCCTCTTACAGGCCCGTGTTCTGCTCACGGGGCGTGCGCTGGTGCACGGCTTGTGAGCCAGAACACGGCCTTCCTCCTGGGCGAGCCGTTGTTCTGATGACAGTACACGGCCACCTCGGACAGGCCCGTGTTCCGCACATGGCCCATGTTCGAGCGTGCCCTGTACTTCCGTCTCTGTTTTGCTCCCGACTCTATTTTTCTCCATTTCTTGACCTGTTTTACACATATTTAAGCTCATTTACACAATTCTATCAATCCATACCACATTTCTCATAATTGCAATAACTCCACAAAAAGTCACACAAATACATATAAAAATATCCGAAAATCCACAAACAAAGATACTAAAATCTAGGTGAAAATGACAATGATCAGACACCAATTTCAGACACTACCCTAATAGATCCTCCATAGGGTACTAGATTTATACACTACCCGAGGGTGTTTGTTTTGTGGAGTACTAGATTTAAGCAGTTACTAGAAAAGAAATATCATGTGATTATTAGTACTGTCAAAATAGATTGAGTCCATTGGGCCATCCCGCCCACACCCACCAAAACCCAATAATTACTCAACCCAAAATTGACCCACCCCATAAAAGCCCGCCCCACTCAAACCCACCAAAGTGTGGGCTGTGGTGGGTTGCGAGCTAACCCGCACCGCCCCACTAACCCAATATCAACCCATTTTTATAAATTAAATTTTAAAAATATTGAAAAATTAATTTAAAAAAAAGTAATTTCAATTTAGAATTAGATTATTTCTCACTCCTCAATTCAATCGTCTTCTCTCTCCCTATAAGCCCTCTCTCTCTCAATCAAAATCTGTACGATTTCTCTCTTCCCTCTTCTCTCTCCTTGTAACCTCTCTCTCTCAATCAAAATCTGTTTGATTTCTCTTAGTCTCTACTCTCTACCCAACAATTGATTTTGATATCTTGTAAGTTAATCTCGATGCTGCCTGCAAAATTTAACATCATAATATGAGGGACAAGTGATCGGCTTCCATTCCGTTGACGAATTGAAGACTCATTTCCAGAAGGGTGTCGACTCTAAAAAGCTGGTAACTGATTTTTTTTTCATGTTTTTAAATTATGAATTGTTCGTCTTTTAATCAGTTGTATGCTGCTTTCAATTTATGGCTGTTGATTAACAATCTTGGCATTTGAACGATATGCATTTTGAGTTTCTGCATTTCTGTGGGATTTATTTTTCGATTGAAAATTTGGGGTTTCAGAGTAATTATTCACTGAGTGGAAATAATCAGCCCAGAGTTATTTTTCAAATAAGGTGTTTTGTGGTAATGTAATTGAATTCATTCTCAAATGAATTGAAACGTAGTGTTGTTTTTCTCTACGTGTTTTGGAATTCTAAGGTAAATTGGAGTCACTTGTTGGTGAGCTAATGTGAGAAATGTATGAAAATACTTGATCTTATTGTGTTCTTTATGGCTATTGTTGACTCTTTAGAGAGAAAGTTGCTTGAGTTGCTTGCTTGGATTTAGAAGTCAAATTCCTCACTAGTCACTACTGGTTTGTATTTATTTGTGATTTTAGAAGTCCATTAGTTTTAGTTTTTTTTGTGAAATGATATTGCTTCAATTGAGATAAGAATTACCAGGGCATTTGATAGGCTGTCGCCGGTCTACAAAATTATAATTTATTTTTGACTCAATCCAATACAGAGTATAGCAACGAGTACGGGTCGAACCCAAAGGAGTATAATGAAATTTAAATTAAATAAATGTGTTGCAAATAAATAAAATAAATAAGGAGGGAGTTTTGTTAGATCAAAATCGAAAGTAGAACGAATAATAAATCAACTCAATCTTTAAATAGCAAAATACGTAGATGAAATTTAATTAGTAATTTAACTAAGAGAGAAAAACCTAGTTTAGGACGACGATCCCCTCCCGTTTACTAAATCAATTAATTACAGGAATTAAATATCTTGCCTAATATGCAAACTCAAATTCCTAGACTGACGGTACGACCAATCAACCCGAATGTTCTTAAGTTCATCAATTAGGGTACAACAACTAAATTGAACTATTACCGAGTGATCATATGGATTCGAACTCGAAAATGCATTAAGACTCCAAACATAGAATAACTAGGCTACGAAAACCGGCTAGGAATCATACAACCTAGATCCCATTACATCTAGAGGGAATAATTTCTATTTGCTACTAAATTCAATCCTCACAACAATTACGGATTATGGATCATGAAATAACAATAATCAATTTAATAATTAATCTAGTTGATCAGTCTAAAATAACTGTCAAAGAACTATAAATCAATTCAAAGCATGTAATGAAATAAATTCACACAAAAGATTCAATATGAATATCCTTAATAATTAAATTAACATTCAACGGAAGGTTCACAAAATCCTAAACTAGAAAAGGGGATTAGCCCTGCATGTTCATGAAAAAATACAAAATAAAATTAAAGAACCAATAAATCTGATTATTCTTCACTTTCACGCTCCCAAATCTGCCTTGCAATGAACTGTCGCTCCTACTCTTCTTTTCAGAAAATAACGTGTCTGATGCATGTGTGTCTGTCTCCAAGTGTAAGTATATATCTTCATTATTTATCTTCTTGTCCCTTTAGAAACCTAATTGATTTCTTTCCTTTTTCTCGCTTCCCAAAATATCTCTTTACCGTGTTATTCCTCCTTGATCGAGCATCTATAAGATTTGGAGAGAATTTGACTGTGAAAATATGTGGAAGATATGCTAGCTGATTTGTTTCCTTATTTGCTCCACTTAATAGCCTGTTTCCACATCAATTCATATAATTAAAGTTATGATTTCTTAAAGATAAAATAAGTCAATATTAGCACATAAAGAACATATAATTAAATCAAATAGACTTGAATTTTCACCAAACAATCATGCTATTATATGACTTATTAAATCTCCCGACACCTAAACTTTGCTTGTCCTTAAGCAAATCGAGTCCATAGAGATTAGAAAACCAAAGAACTCGATCTTAAAAGGCAAATGAAAGTCACAACACAACAAGAGAAAAGTAACCAACGAGCATTCAGAACTAGTATGAAAAACGATTCTTCACTCAAAGTTTGCAACTTCCATGGTATCCTCACAAAGATTCACTCAATAACACTCAAGTGTATGATTAGGTAACAAGATCACTCAAAAATTGAACAAGAAGAGTCATTACCACAGGCTTGCTCCCAAATCAAATCTCCACCAATTTTAAATGGATCATGTTCAACAATCAAAGGGTCTTTGATAGGATTATAATGGGGCCTTAGGACAGGGTGAGGTAACAAGAGGGAAAAGACTAACTAAATGCACCATTTTACAAAATGTGATCTCTACAAATCAAATCAACCATCATCCCAAATTTTTCCTTTTCAAAACAACATTTTTCTTTCACTCTTAACCTCCCCACACCTGCTCCTTTTCGAGATTTGGAATAGCAGGTGCAACACTGAAAGGATCAATGTCTGCCATAAAATTTCAGTAGCTCTTTTTTCCCTTTCTTTTTTCAAGAATTTTTCTCTTTTTTTTTTCAATTTTCTCAACTTTCCATTCTTCATTTTCTTGCTTTTTTTTAATTTTTCTACATCAACTCCCCTTCATCTCCAATTCAACCATAAACTATTTCTTCAAGATTCACATATTGCAAAGTAATGAAGGATTCAAACGGAAGAGTTAAAGAAAGAAATGGGGATTCAGGGTTCATTTATGTGCTCATAGTTCAAAGAAAAGGCTTAAGCTCAACGTGGCTTCTCTAGAGTTTTCATAATTGGGTGGAATAATATAAGCCAAGAGGGTTAAACCTAAGTGCCCTTATCATTTTATCATACACATCCAACCACATGATCTTGAAATGCATTCAAAAGAGCAAGTTCTAGAATGAGCAATTCAAATTCAATGCACTCAAGAAAGAAATTTCAATGGAGCTTATAGATGATAGCTCGTTAAGGCTTAAAAGCTCACCAAAAATTGGGTATATTTGCCATGAAATTTTGAAAAAAAAATCAGCCAATATAATCACAAAAATTTTGCAAAGAATATCACTTTTTCAACAGCTCCTCAACATCACTGCCACCCCCTCAATCATGCATCACCCTTATCACCTCAAAAGATTTTATTCTTCACCTTTCCAAACTCCACATCAACATAAAATTCAGAGAACAATAAGAACAAGACATGAGACAAGAAATTCAGCAACTTTTTCACCACAAATCAGAAAATTAAGCAATATTGGCCATCCAACATCAGATATTTCAGCCACTAACCACTCAAACATGCATACAGCCACCACAAAATTCAAATATATACAACCATATGGATTCACCAAAATAAAATCATAAACATATTGACAATACCACCACAACTCTACCCCACTTAACATATGCATATCCCACCCCGGCAACGGCGCCAAATTTGATAGGTTGTCGCCGGCCTACAAAATTATAATTTATTTCCGACTCAATCAAATACAGAGTATAGCAACGAGTACGGGTCGAACCCAAAGGTGTTGAAAATAAATAAAATAAATAAGGGGAGTTTTGTTTGATAAAAATCGAAAATAGCACGAATAATAAATCAACTCAATCTTTAAATAGCAAAATACTTAGACGAAATTTAATTAGTAACTTAACCAAGAGAGAAAAAACCTAGTTTAGGACGATGATCCCCTCCCGTTTACTAAATCAATTAATTACAGGAATTAAATATCTTGCCTAATGTGCAAACTTAAATCCCTAGATTGACGGTAAGACCTATCAACCCGAATATTCTTAAGTTCATCAATTAGGGTACGATCACTAAATTGAACTATTCTCGAGTGACCATATGGATTCGAACTTGGAAACGCATTAAGACTCCAAACATAGAATTACTAGGCTACGAAAACCGGCTAGGAATCATACAACCTAGATCCCATTACATCTAGAGGGAATAATCTCTATTTGCTACTCAATTCAATCCTCACAACAATTACGGATTCTGGATCACGAAATAGCAATAAGCAATTAAATAATTAATATAGTTGATCAGTCTAAAATAATTATCAAAGAACTATAAATCAATTCAAAGCATGTAATGGAACAAATTCACACAAAAGATTCAATATGAAAATCCTTAATAATTAAATTAATATTCAACGGGAGGTTCACGAAATCCTAAACTAGAAAAGGGGATTAGCCCCGCATGTTCATGACAAAATACAAAATAAAATTAAAGAACCGATGAATCTGATTGTTCTTCACTTTCACGCTCCCAAATCCGCCTTGCAATGAACTGCCGCTCCTACTCTTCTTATTCAGAAAATAACGTGTCTGAAGCGTGTGTGTCTGTCTCTAAGTATAAGTATATATCTTCCTTATTTATCTTCTTGTCCCCCAAGAAACCTAATTGATTTTTCTTTTTTCTTTCCTTCCCAAAATATCTCTTTACCGTGTTATTCCTTCTTGATCGAGCATCTATTAGATTTGGAGAGGATTTGGCTGTGAAAATATGTGAAAGATATGCTAGCTAATTTGTTTCCTTATTTGCTCCACTTAACAGCTAGTTTCCACATCAATTCATATAATTAAAGTAATTATTTCTTAAAGATAAAATAAGTCAATATTAGCACATAAATAACATATAATTAAATCAAATACACTTGAATTTCCACCAAACAATCATGCTAATATATGACTTATCAGCATTACATGAGAATATCAACCGAACATGTTAAGCAATTTGTATCGAAGTTAATAACTACTCCCTCTGTCCCAGAATTTATTGCACACTTCCTTTGTAATTTACAAAGGAAGTGTGCAAAAAATTTTGGGACGGAGGGAGTATAATTTAGAATCTAAGGCTAACTAATAAAGGATCATATTGTCCTTGACATCATTGCATTTTTATGGATGCTCTGTTTAGCTTGCGTAACTGGATGAAGAATGCATCTCTTTTTATATGTTATTTTCTTTTCCATATTCATAGCTCCAACTACTAACTTTCTTGTAATTAATAGAGTTAAATTATTTGTGCTTTGCATGTTTAAAGAAAAAAACATGGAATCTATTGGACAAAGTGAAAATAAAACATGACAAAGTCTTAGTAAGAAAAAGAGTAAAGAATATTTTGAGGTTTGGATTTTTTTTTATAAAGAAAGGGTTGGTCCTAGAGAAATTTCTAAATGCAAAGGGTGTGGGATAGAATATAAAACTGGGGGTAGAAAGTATGGAACTTCTACATTAAGGCATCATATTTTTAAATACCCAGATTCGAAACTTGATGAAGTAGGGCAGAGAGTTATTGGTGGGAAAGTAGTATATAAAAAGATGCAGCCCAAAATTACACGTGAATTGTTAGCCGCTGTAGTCATTAAGCATGATTTATCATTTTCTTTTGTTGAATATGATGGAATTAGAGCTTTCCTCAAATACATAAATCCTAGTCTCTCATGTATATCTAGGAACACGCTTGTTTCTGATATAACTAAGTTATATTGAAGGAAAATGTTGAGCTTCAGAAAGTTTTGGCTAATATCCATCATAGAGTTTGTTTGTCATCTGATGTGTGGACTGCATGGACAAGCGAGGGATATATATGCTTAACGTGTTATTTTGTTGATGAAAATTGGAAACTCAATAGTAAGATACTAAACTTTGATCACTTTCCCCCTCCACATTCTGGACCTGAGTTGCCTGCAAAAGTTTTGGAGTTTTTAAAAGAATGAAAAATTGATAAAAAAGTTTTTCCTTTGACACTGGATAATGCCTCTAGAATGATGCTATGCAGAATATTTTGAAAGACCGACTTACAATGCATGGTGGTTTGATTTGTGGTTGTGAGTTTTTCATATTCGATGTACTGCTCATGTACTAAATCTAATCGTTCAGAAAGGCATAAAATTTGGTGATAAAGCTTTGAGAAAGATTAGAGAGTCAGTAAAGTATGTGAAAAGTTTTGTAGGTAGGATGAAAAAATTTGAAGAATGTGTGAAATCAATTCCTGATAGACACTAGAATTGGTTTAAGATTTGATGTTTGCACTAATTGGAATTCAACTTATCTGATGTTGGTTAATGCTCTCAAATACAAAAAGGCTTTTAATTCACTCCATTTGTTCGATAAGAATATGCATGTAGTCTTTCAAGTGACGAGTGGATAATGGGATATAACTTATGTGAGTTTCTTGAGCCATTTTATGTAATCACCAACTTGTATTATGGTTCTTCTTGTCCCACATCGAATTTGTACTTCATGCAAGTGTGGAGAATTGAATGTTTGTTGAAGGAAAATTTGTCAAATAAAGATCCAAATCTTAGTGGCATGTGCAAGGAGATGTTCAAGAAATTTGATAAATATTGGGGCAAATATAGCACTATGCTTTCATTTGGAGCAATACTTGACCCTCGATTCAAATATAGAATGTTAGTGTATTTTCATTCGAAGGTAGAACGTGACTCTAGTAAATGTCAAGAAAAGATGACACTTGTTAAAAGCAAGTTATATACACTCTTTGAATGCTATAACAAATGCTACCAAGTCAAGTCCAGTGGTGTTACCACCAAATCATCTCCCCTATGTTCTTCTTACGAAAATCAAGGGATTACAGTAAAGAGCCAATATATTTTTGATGTGAGTAATTTTTTCTTCTATTTTTATCACTCATTATTTGCAAGTTATATGTATATATATAACTTTTACAATTTATGATTTCAATGAATGCAGGAAATGGCTGCATATGAGAGCCAATTCTAACAAAAGCTTGAAAAATCTCAATTAGATTTATATCTAGAGAAAACGAAGCTTGACTATGCTCAATTTCAAAATTTTGATGTGTTGGAGTTTTGGAAGGGTCAGAGAAGTCGTCTACCAAATCTTGCTTTGATGGCATGTTATATTTTGGCCATTCCTATAGCTACTGTTGCCTTGGAGTCGAGCTTTTCGATTGGTGCTCGTGTGCTCACAAAGTATAGAAGTTCTATAATTCTAAAAAATTTTCAAGCACTTATTTGTACCCGTAATTGGCTGCATGGGTTAGTCTCTAATGGTAAGTTAAATTTTATTATAGTAATGCCAATTACATCTTATTTTATTTGAAGTGTCAATAATTATTTTATTATCGTATTTTATGTTATCATGTGCAGATGAGGATTGTACAAAAGTCGAGCGAAGTGAATCAGGTGAAGAAGCATCTAATCTTGTGGAGAGTAGTGATGATGAACAAGATGATGATGTAATGGAAGATGAATGAAAGCCCTTATGAAATATGATGAGTTATGTTGATTATGATGTTTCTGTTAATCTTTTTTGTATTTTGGGATGAAGATTCGATGTTTTGGAATCTCTCCTAGATTTTATACTCTTTTCTTTGAGCTTCTGGAATCTCATAATACATTTTGGTTTTTATAATCTAGTTAGAACTTTAGTTTTGCTGTTGGATGTGATGAACTTGATTGATTATTATATAGTTGAAGATTGTATGTATTCTATTTTTCGTGAATTATATCGATGGATGAATTGTTATTTTAATATGAGGGAGAGTCGTTAATTTAGTTTATTGGGCCCAATTTTCATATATATCTTTATTCTTTATCATGTTGCCTGCATATTTAGTTTAACACTATTTTTTTCTTGAATGGCTAAATGGTAATTTTGTTATATATATTTAAAATGTTGTTGTTTGATTTGTTGTATTACATGATTGATTAATTAGATTTTTGTTATAGTAATATAATGCATTTTTCATTATTAGGTATTAGCCCACTTGGCCCGCAATTACCTAATTTACCTTAACTGCTCAATGACGCAAAAAGAATATGAAGAAAGAAACCGCGGCCTGTCCCACCGTGGCCTGACCTACAAGTGGCCCGCCATACTTGAGTTCATTATAAGGTAGGTTGTGGTGGGTTGTGGGCTAAACCGCCCCACCAACACATTCTGACAGCTCTAGTGATTATGTACATGATTTAAAGGCTAAAAAACTCACATTGTTATTTAACAAGTAACAGAGTACTCTTCATGGTAACCAATATCCCACAAATACACATAGAACTTATTACTACAATATAACTTAAGTACACTTCATTCCTCAATTTCAAGAGCATATGAATTTATGGCGGAATTTAAACAATACAAGCTCAAATTGATCACAAAACCAAGATCTCAGCCACTCTACTCCAACAGTCTGAAACACACATAAAAATTAGAATAAGGAAACAAAGGCACCTGAATTTTATCCTTCAAAATATTCACGAGCTCCTCGAGTTGCTCAACTCGGTAAGGTCAAAACCTTAGTGTAGAAATCGTCTTGTCACTCTAGTACCTTTTTCTATCACTAAAGATCAAACACAAACTCATCATCATATGATTCATTTGTAATAAAACAAGAGACACCAGGAAAGTCGTAAAAAATTAAATGATCGAAAAATCGAACAAATAAAAAATGAAATATCAAAATATAAAAAAATCTAAAAAAACTGACCTCTAGACTCACAGACACAAAACGAAGCGAAGTGAACATACCTAGGTGCAGATGGAACAAGGGAAGAACACCACACCCCCAAATTTAGATGAAAACGTGAGTTGAATATAGGTTTCAGATGATATAACTACCTTAAGTGTAAGTGTTGAGAGTGAAATTTCACACGTTTTAGGTCTCACATTACACTGTTTTTAATAAAATGTGGCCATGATTTCTTGTAGAATTGTGTGGTTCTTATATCTTGCATAATTAAGATGCTACTAAGGTGTTTTGTTGAGTTTTGAATGTTAAAATAGATCAAAATGAAGTAGAATAAAAAATAAGCAAGAAACGAGCCGAAAAGGGCCCAACAGAATTGTAGGACCCAACACGACTAGGCAATACGATCAGTGTTGAGGTCCAGAAGCAATCCAATTTTAGAGTATAACAACTCGACTAAACAGGCAGCAACATAACTTATCAACTCGAGTCGTGTTATCCTTACACAAGTTACACGACATGCAACACTGGTCATGTTTCCAAATCGTGTTACATAGGGCCAAGTCATGTTGCGTGTTTTGGGGCTAAAAATCAGGTTTTACACCTTTCAGTGCATGAAAACGTGTAAAAGCGGCCCAATTAAGTTAGATTCTAACAAAATGGTATAAAAGGAGATCCAAACAAACAAGGAAATGGGGGGACCATTCATCCATCGTGATTTAACACGCCAAACCCATACACATCAGATCTCCATCCATCCATCCATCCCATCCTCCATCTATCCTGAAGGAGGTTTAAGAGCAAGTTGAGAGAGATCAGACGATCGGAGAGACGGAGAAGGAATGCAAATCTACGCCTACGCTAGGGTTTCGTGTCTATTCTCTTTCTTCTTCTTTTGTCTTGGTTATTGTTATGAACTTCATAGACATGAGTGTTGATTGTAACCTCATGGGCTAATTCTCATCACAGTTGTGGGGTTTGAAGGATATATTTAATTGATTTGGGGACCTAGACCAATTTTGTGCTTTTATTTATTTAATATTTTTATTTTACTTAGTTAATTCGGATTTTACTTTTCTGTTTCGTAACATCTTTATACTAAATTTATGTCATTGACCGTGATGCTTGGTTTAATATGTTAGATTGTATGCGTTCATGATTGGTATTTTCTATCTATTAGAAATTAGAGTAGTCTGCCCATAAAAACTTTAATTCCAAGAACTAGTATATCAAATATTTGAATTGGTTAGTGGAACAATGCAATTAGGCATTCAAGTAGGAAGTGAATAAAGCCTTGTAGTACTTTCAGAGAATATCTTGTTAGTCAAACTTACCATCCGGAGGTATTGTTGTTTGCGTTGATTAGTATCTAGGAAGGGGGTTTGGTAATATTTATGTACCTTAGGATTTAAATCGGATTATACTGTTAGCTTAAAGTTGGATCGTATATGGTGGGTTAATAGGGCTATGTGGTGTATTTTCCATAGAAACTGCATGAATAATAAATTGGAAGTTTAGGAATCCGAATTAATTGGTCTATACTTGATACCTTAGAAATGTTGCTTTTATCTTGATTCAAACTTGAATTATTCTTCTTGCTTTTAATTATTCAGTATTTATTATTTTAGTTTGTTAGATAATTAATTCACAAGTACTCCCGAATATACGTAATTCTGATTTGTTAGTAATTGAGAGTAAATAAATAATTAACTGTCCTGTTGGGATCGATAATTTAACTTGGTTGCTTTCTACTACAATTGATATCCTTTACACTTGGGGATTTAATTGATGTGTGTAAATACGCTTATCAAGTTTTTGGCGCTGTGTGCCGGGGACAGTTTTAATTGTTTATTTTTCTTTTATTGCTAATTTAATTTGGATATTTAATTATTGAGATTTAATTTTTTTAATCGTCTTCTCTCTGAATAAGGAGATGTAGTGGCCTACTGACTTGTTCGTATGTTCTCAACACACAATTTAATCCCCAAGTATGAAGGATATCAATTGTAGTTTCGAAGGTGACCAAGTTATTATCGTACCCAAGGGATGGATAAATATCGATTCAATTATACTCTAGCAAACTAAGACTATTTGGAAATATAATAATAATGTTGAAATTGAGTAGAAACTATTAATCAAAATAATAAAAGAAAAGATAGAAGGTTGTGGTCAAGTAAGATGATAGGTAGTTCGTCAGGTCATCCGGTTTCATTCATTAATTTATACTTTTGTGTGTCGATGTCCGACTCTGCCTTGTGGTTTATGGACGCATCACTAACCCATGCAAATCTACTCTATAGACACAAGTAGATAAGTGTTTGACACGTGTGAATTTCCTCGGAGCAAGATGTATACTTTACCCCCCTTTCTAGGTACTATCATAATCAATTATTTCCCGTGCACTTAGTACTCTAACCCGATTTGATCTCCCTTTGTAGGTACTATAATGTTATACTCTTTATCCTACTTGTTAACCCAAATTCAATTCAATTAACAAATATTCATATAAGACGGTTCTAATAAGACTTCGGAATCCCTTCACTTAGAATTATAACAATGAACCCTGCTCAGTAGTGAACGCACTCAACCAATAACCATGTTATACATTCAGACTCTACACAACGATTATTGCTGCACAAAACGACTAAGAGTATGGATTAAAATAGCACAATCTTATATAAACTAAACCACAAGTAGTGTTGTACGGAGTATACACACGAAAGATAAATCAACTCATGAAACCTTCATAACCCTTGAACTACCGAAGCGGCTCTAGCCCATGATTGATCTAGGAACAATCATGGTTAGATGGACCGATCTTACTTGAACCTCCAGTGGAGCTCTGTCACAGCCCTCCGGATAGTGGAAGATCTTCTCTTCCAATCCACGTCTCCTTATCTCCTTATGATTCTTGATCAAAAAGCTCTCTTACTTGGACTGCATGAGCCTTCTTTTATACTTGTAATCACGTCTCTAGGGCTTGGAATGGGCTTTTCAAGTGATCCCACGCATTTTGGCCTCGAAAAATCCGGATAAGGTAAGTTTCCGCACGTAGGTTCGACCTCGTCAAACAGGTCGAACCACTGGCCACAGGTCAAACCCCAAGTCGAACCCCGCAACTGGAAGAATTCTGCACTGGTTCGATCTCTTGAACAAGTCGAACCTCTCAGGACTTGGTCGAACCCCAGGTCGAACCTCATCACTGGATAATTTCTGCTCTTGGTTCGGCCAACCGTCAGGTCGAACCCCCAACGTCGTGGTCGAACCCAGCTTCTCACGAACTGGTTCGACCATGGTTCAACCTGATGAACAGGTCGAACCCCTCGAGTCGTGGTCGAACCTACTTCCTGCACTTCTCCAACACTGGTTCGACCTGCTGGAGAGGTTGAACCCTCCTCTAACAGGTCGAACCCACCTCTTTTTTGGGCGGTTCGCATGGCTTCGACTCCATCTCTTCAATTCTTGGCACTTTCACTTTGATTTCGCTGTTCAAACCACTCAAAGAGCTCCAATAACACCCGATTCATGCTAATTCACAATATGTATAGGTTTTCCACCTATTTCCACCTTCAAACTCTAAAACTAGTACAAAATATGATGCTAAACTCGTGAATTTACACACTCATCAAATCCCCAAACTTACATGTTGCTCATCCCGAGGCAACCAATTTAAACCACAGGAGTCGTGTATAATTCAACAAGATCAAGTACAACACATATTACACATGCCACTTCATTAAATCAAACAAGAATTACTTGCATCATATATTTCACTCATGTAAAATCAATCCAATCACACACCATTCGGAGTACTAAGTAATCTAGCTCACAAGATAAGTATTTACTCTCTTTCGCTCACGTGCGTGAGGCACTATAGGCTAGTATAAACACTCATATCAATTCATATTCCCGCGTAACCATAAGCTTGGCAAAGGTCTCAAAAATCAACTCACATCAACTTAATACTAGGATCACAAAGGACTTGTTTCTAGGTTGTAATGTTGGTTCTTTGGAAAGGGTAGGAAAATTTGGACATAGTGACTTAAGACACTAGTAGAGAGTTACCTTGGAGGTTCTTGATTTCTCATTCGGCTTTATATTCTCCTCCAATTCTTCTCTTGCACTTGCAATTTTCGATTTTCCTTCTCTTCCTTTCATCAACATCATTCTTCTTTTGATCGTTCGGGTACCAGTTATAGGCACTACCCTTCTCGAACATCATTCGACTGCTTTTTAAAACTTCAAGCCCCATGTATAAGCAATTCGGGGTACCAGTTTCAGGCACTACCCCTAACAAGATTTAACCATATACTTTTCTTACTAAACCTCATTCCATCTTCCTTTTCTTCTTGCACACTTATTCACCTCACTCTCTCTACCAATGAATAAAGTATTTACAAAGCTCAAATAAGGTAAATAAGGCTCTTTTATTTGGCTTGCCAAAGAAAAAGCTTTTAAAAGCTCAAACAGGGCTACCAAAGGTTTATAGGATCATTAGGAAAGGTAAAATTTGGCTAAGTGACTCAATTAATCAAAAATGGCCTAAGATCATGTCCTAATATTTCATCAATTGTAAGTTTCACACAAGACGCCAAGCCAAGTTCTAGAATACGTTCATACGAATGATTCTCTCAAAAATAAACTATCATGATCAAACATGATAGAGGCTCAAATCCTCACATAGGTAAATCAATTCCTAATACTCCTCATAGCACATAATCAAGATCAATTCCTCATGAATTCCACATACTTATCAAATTATACATGCTCTTTTCAATGAAAATAAACACGTGAACACATGAATGCACAAAATCAACAAGCTTATACCCAATCAATCATACAAGCATCTATCCATCGCCCAACTCATGCATCATAGAAGGATGAGATTAAGAACACACTTCCCTGGCTTGGTTCGACCTTGATTCGGTCTGTGAAAGAAGTCGAATCAACATTCTGAACACCTTCTCCTTCGGTTCGACTTGGGTTCGACCTGCTGACCAGGTCGAACCATTCTTGCTTTGGTCGAATCTATTTTCTGTAAGTTTCCTGTCACCGGTTCGACCTAGGTTCGACCTATTAAACAGGTCGAACCAAAAATGTCGTGGTTGAACCGCACGTCTGGAATTCTGCTATCGCTAGTTCGACCTTGGTTCGACCTGTTGATCTGGTCGAACCATCTCGCATGAGGTCGAACCATCTCTCCGGACAACTTTTGCACCACAGTTCGACTTCCTCAGCTGGGTTCGACCTCCTGGCACTGGTCGAACCTACCCTGGCTTTAGGCGAACCAACCTTCTAAACTTCAAAACTGAGTGTTCTTCAATCCCTACACACTTTAAACTTCAATACGAATCATTAGGTACCAACTAGAACACAACTTCATCAAAAATTATTCCACAAAATATTATTCATGAGTAACTCCGCAATACGAAATAACAAAAACACCACGGAACATTAGGCAAGTTGTAAAAAATCGTCACATCAAAATCGATTAAAATTTTAAATATGGTGCAAAAACCAACTCCCCTAACAAACATCACGAAGAAAAGAATATACTATCGGTACTTATCAAGGTAAGTACATCACACCCTCAAGTAGCTTGTTGATATTGGACAAGCTAGAGACGATCTCATCCTCTCTCCTTGTTTTCACCATTGCTTGTTCAACCTGAGCTACCTTCCCAAGGACATACGTACCTCTAACTCTATCAGTTGGCCAATCCCTCGAATTCATCGATATATCTTCAAATAATTTCTCGGCCTCAACGGATGACTTTGTAAGCAATGCTCCATTAGAAGAAGCATCAAGTAACACTCTTGATTCACAGTCCAATCCATTATAGAATATACTGATATATTGGGCTTTAGATAGCCCATGTTGAGGGCACTTCCTGAGCATGTCCTTGAATCTATCCCACGCTTCATGAAATTTCTCACCTCCACTGATAGCAAATTGGTTAATATCTTGCTTCATCTTAAACACCTTTGAAGGTGGCATGTACCTCTCCAAGAACCTTAACTTCAGTTGCTCCCAAGTGGTGCACTCAGCTGTGTTGATAGTGTCGTACCAATCTCTCGCCTTTTCAGTAAGCGAGAATTTGAACAAGAGGATCTTCCTAGCATCTTCATGTTCTCCTACGTCTTTTTGAGTACTTGCATAACCCAAGAACTTGTTCAGATGCTGTTGCAGATCCTCGAAAGACCCCCCTGAAAAGGAGTTTCTTTCTATCATGCTAATAAGAGCCGGATGAAGATCGAAAGCTGCATTCGTTCCCCTTGCTCCTAGAAGCCCAAAATTTCCAGCCCCATTGTTTCTGAAAACCTCTCGGATGGCTAGATTATCCGGATTCGCTGCCATGTTGACTGTTTCTACTCCCGAATTAACTTCAGTTGTAGCTTCAATCGTCAGCGAAATCTGCTCGTCAACTTCGACTCCAAAATTCAGAGCTTCAGTTGGGTCAATTGTCTTTGCCTTGCCCTTCTTCTTCTTCTTTCTTGATGATGCTCCAATCTCATGATTATATGGTTCAAGATTACCTTTCTTTGATCTTGTGAGCATACACCTAAAACGAATAAGAGAGAAAACAACAAAACAAGTTAAATAGTCCTAATAAACTAGAAATAATACAAAAAGATATTTTACGCCATCCCCGGCAACGGCGCCATTGACTTGTTCGTATGTTCTCAACACACAATTTAATCCCCAAGTGTGAAGGATATCAATTGTAGTTTCGAAGGTGACCAAGTTATTATCGTACCCAAGGGACGGATAAATATCGATTCAATTATACTCTAGCAAACTAAGACTATTTGGAAATATAATAATAATATTGAAATTGAGTAGGAACTATTAATCGAAATAACAAAAGAAAAAATAGAAGGTTGTGGTCAAGTAAGATGATAGGTAGTTCGTCAGGTCATCCGGTTTCATTCATTAATTCATACTTTTGTGTGTCGATGTCCGACTCTGCCTTGTGGTTTATGGACGCATCACTAACCCATGCAAATCTACTCTATAGACATAAGTAGATAAGCGTTTGACACGTGTGAATTTCCTCGGAGCAAGATGTATACTTTACCCCCCTTTCTAGGTACTATCATAATCAATTATTTCTCGTGCACTTAGTACTCTAACCCGATTTGATCTCCCTTTGTAGGTACTATAAAGTTATACTCTTTATCCTACTTGTTAACCCGAATTCAATTCAATTAAGAAATATTCATATAAGACGGTTCTAATAAGACTTCGGAATCCCTTCACTTAGAATTATAACAATAAACCATGCTCAGTAGTGAACGCACTCAACCAGTAACCATGTTATGCATTCAGACTCTACACAACGATTATTGCTGCACAAAACGACTAAGGGTATGGATTAAAATAGCACAATCTTATATAAACTAAACCATAAGTAGTGTTGTACGGAGTATACACACGAAAGATAAATCAACTCATGAAACCTTCATAATCCTAGAACTACCGAAGTGGCTCTAGCCCATGATTGATCTAGAAACAATCATGGTTAGATGGACCGATCTTACTTGAACCTCCAGCGGAGCTCTTTCACAGCCCTCCGGATGGTGGAAGATCTTCTCCTCCAATCCACGTCTCCTTATCTCCTTATGATTCTTGATCAAAAAGCTCTCTTACTTGGACTGCATGAGCCTTCTTTTATACTTGTAATCACGTCTCTAGGGCTTGGAATGTGCTTTTCAAGTGATCCCACGCGTTTTGGCCTCGAAAATCTGGATAAGGTAAGTTTCCGCACGTAGGTTCGACCTCGTCAAACAGGTCGAACCACTGGCCACAGGTTGAACCCCAAGTCGAACCCCGCTACTGGAAGAATTCTGCACTGGTTCGACCTCTTGAACAAGTCGAACCTCTCAGGACTTGGTCGAACCCCAGGTCGAACCTCATCACTGGACAATTTCTGCTCTTGGTTCGGCTAACCGTCAGGTCGAACCCCCAACGTCGTGGTCGAACCCAGCTTCTCACGAACTGGTTCGACCATGGTTCGACCTGATGAACAGGTTGAACCCCTCGAGTCATGGTCGAACCTACTTCCTGCACTTCTCCAACACTGGTTCGACCTGCTGGAGAGGTCGAACCCTCCTCCAACAGGTCGAACCCACCTCTTTTTTGGGCGGTTCGCATGGCTTCGACTCCATCTCTTCGATTCTTGGCACTTTCACTTCGATTTCGCTGTTCAAACCACTCAAAGAGCTCCAATAACACCTGATTCATGCTAATTCACAATATGTATAGGTTTTCCACCTATTTCCATCTTCAAACTCTAAAACTAGCACAAAACATGATGCTAAACTCATGAATTTACACACTCATCACCTACAGATCAGCAAAAATGCAAGTCTATGGAAGTAGTAAAGGACTTCGCCTTGTCTGATGCAGAGTTTGAGGTTTTATCTAACGATGCATGTATTGATTATCTTGAGAATTTACTTGCATTCAGTGATGCCAGGGATTAACATAGAAGGAAGATCACTGCTGACATGGTGAATCGGAATAAGAAGTCCACTGTTGAAGAGGAGATGAAGCCGTTGCTAAGGAAGAGAAACATGAGAGCAAAAGAATTGAAGTGGTAGAGGAGATCGCAGGAAACAGCGTATCTCTTACTTTTCCTACTACTAACTTTAATGTGATGTTTGATAATCTTTTGGTTGCAGGAAAAATTGATGATCCATATCTGAAGCCTCCGAACTTACCTCCGCATTTTTATTTTTATATTAGTATTGGAAATTCTAACTTGTTTAATCCTCATTTTGATACACAGGTTGACTTTACAGTTGAGTGGAGGATTGTCAAGGAGAAGTCAAGATAGTCAGGGAGGAAAGGAAGTCAAAGGATCCTGTTTCGGTGACAAAGAAAGGTGAGGTGGTTGGAATTGAAAATAATAGAGGAAAAAAGTACTTGACGGTACGAATGTGAGAAGACTATGCTCCGATCCAGTAGTTTAAAAAGAGGTATCCTGTCGTGACTCTCCGACGTTAAACATGAGTGCTTGTTGGGGGCTGTCCCTCATGTTTTAATTGTTTTTATGTGTTTGTGTGGTGTAGGAATTTTATTATGTGCTGCTCAACTACGGTATATACTTCTCTGCAAGCTTAGCCTCTCACCTTGTTTGATCTAAGTTTGGGGGTGGTTACGTACATACCTTTGTCTTAGCGCACTGAAGTAAAATTTCTGCATTGTTTTGTGTGCTTGGAGGGTCGAGTTTTTGCAATTAATTGATTTTTTGATTTATTCGTGAATGTTAATTTTTAAATTTTTTACAAATTTCCAGGTGTTTTGTTAATGTTTATTCTTTGTGTGTTGATCCTAGTGTCGGTATAGTTGATTTTTAGTTCTTTAGGATGATTTTCTGATTTTTCTTGACATTTGATGGTATTATATGTATGATTGTGATTGAAGCAATTTGATGTTGTGCTTTGGTATTGAGATGCTTGAAGTTTAATTATATGAATGGAAGACTAGCTATGTAACTTTATTAGGATTGCTCTTTCATTCCTACGGCAATGTGAGATTTGAGCCTTTTGAAATCATAACAAGTTGCATGATTCAGTTTATTTTTGTGAGTGTCATTCTTACACACATATTCTAGAACTTGGCTTTATATCTTGCTTGAAGCTACGTGTTTGATTAGACGATAGGAGATGATCTAAGGTCGTCGTTGTTATTTATTAGTCACTAGCTAAAATATTGCCCTACCTAATAGAATTTTCCGTAGTCAGCTCTTTTGAGCTTAAAAGCCTTATTTGTTAGAAGCCTACGTGATTAGCCAATTAATCCTTTCACTAGCTGATAAGTGTGTTAATTCACGAATCTTGCGTTTGGATTTATGCTATTATGAAGTGTTTGAAGGATGAAATCAGTTGTAAATCGATATATATTGTATGAAGTCACGAATCAGGTGTTGTTGGAGCCATTTGAGTGGTTTTTCGAAGGAAATCGGAGTGGAAGTGTTGAAAACTGAAGAAAGGAAGTTGAAGCCATCCGTTTGGGCAAAGCAGGCGTGTAATTCGACTAGAAGGAGATCAATTCAACCAGGCTTGTTGTCGAATTGGCAGCACAATACGAGCAGAAGGTGGATTCGACCACAACAGGTAAATTCGACCTGGGCATCATGTCGAACGGAGGTCGAATTGATTGGCAAAGATGCCAATTCGACCTCGTCACTTCAGTTCGACCAGGGCAGCTGGTAGAATCAAGCACCTGGGACTTACAGTAGGTCGATTCGACCTCCAATTCGACTTGGAGGGGTGAATTCGACCTGTTGTTGAGGTTAAATTGAGCCTCGAAAACTTACCATATCCGTATTTTTACACCCTCAATGTATTTAATCACTTAAAAAGCCCATTATAGGCCCGGGAGGTGTGATTACAAGTATAAAAGAAGGCTTATGCAGTAGTAGAGAATATATCACACGATCAAGAGGATGAGACGTAGAGAGTGAAGAGGAGAGCGATCATCCATCATCCAGAGGGGCTGCAAGAGAGGTTCCGCTGGAGATTCAAGTAAGATCGGTCCAACTAACCATGATTGTTCTTAGATCAATCATGGGCTAGAGCCACTTCGGTAGTTCTAGGGTTATGAAGATGCCATGAGTTAATTTGTCTTCCATGTGTAAACTCCGTGCAATACTACTTGTGGTTTATTTTATATAAGATTGTGCGTTTTTAATCCATACTCACGGTTGTTTTATGCATCAATAATTGTTATGTAGTGTCTGAATACATAACTTGGTTATTGGTTGAGTACGTTTACTGCTGAGCAGGGTTTAATGTTATAATTCTAAATGAAGGGATTCCAAAGTCTTATTAGAACTATCTTATATGAATACTTGTTAATTGAATCATATTCGGGTTAATAAGTAGGATAAAGAGTATAATTTCATTGTACCTATAAAGGGAGATCATATCGGGTTAGAGTACTAAGTGCACGGGAAATAATTGATACTTATAGTACCTAGAAAGGGGGTGAATTATATCTCTTGCTTCGAGGATATTCACACGTGTCATACGCATATTTACTTGTGTCTATAGAGTGAATTTGCATGGTTTAGTGATGCGTCCATAAACCACAAAGTAGAGTCGGACACCGTCACACGAAAGATGAATGAATAAGTGGAACCAGATTACCTGAAGAACTACCTACTATCTTACTTGATTACAACTCACTTATCTCTTCTTCTTTTTATATTTACTTGTTATTTTAATTATTATTTGTTAATTAATCTCAAATTCACAACCATTATAATTTTCAACATAGTCTTAGTTTACTAGAGTATAATTAAATTGATATTTATCCATCCCTTGGGTTCGATATATAACTTGGTCACCTTTGAAACTACGATTGATATCCTTCATACTTGAGGATTAATTGTGTGTTGAGAAAACACTCATCACTAGCCTTAAAAAAATTCCTATCTAGTAGAGAGTTGAAGGAGTCAAGTTGGAGTCTTGTGAAGAAGGATATAAGGAGGCGTAATTTGAAAGTGATGAAAATTGTTTGAGAAAGTGGTTAGAAATTGCATGAGGGGGTAGTACCCAAAATTGGTACCCCATGAAATAATGGTAGTGCCTGAAACTGGTATTCCTTATTTGAAAAAAAAATGAAGAAAAGATTGAGCTTAAAAGTGAAGGAGGAATTCGAATTGTGAGAGGAGCATTGAAGAAGAAAGAAGGAAGATAAGCAGTTTGTTCAAAAGTTGTAAGATCTCTTTTATTCTCTACTAGTGATTGAGTTACTTAATCCATATATTTTCTATCTTTACCAAAGAACCCACATTACATCCTAATGCAAGACCTTTATAATCCTATTGTCGAAGTTATCCTATTAGTCAAGAGTTGAAATGATTGCCAAGCTTATGGTTATGCGTGTGTTTGAATTGATTTTGAGTGTAAACAACTTACCCTAAAGTGCATATCTCACACTTTAGCGATGAGCGTAAATACCACCCGTGAGAATGGGTGGATGAGCAATCCGAAAGGGTGAAGTAGTTGATTTGAAGTGTAAGTTCTTAGATGGATGGTGGTCTTCGTATTTGAAGTATGATTTTTGAATCCTTATATTGTCTGATTTGTGTTGGGCAGTGAAATTTCCTATCAATTATATACCCAATTGGAATTCTATGTCGTTATCTCGGGACGAACAACATGTAAATTTGGGAGCTTGTTGAAGGTGAAATTTCACACGTTTTAGGTCTCACATTACACCATTTTTTATGGAATGTGGCCATGATTTCGTGTAGAATTGTGTGGTTCTCATATCTTGCATAATTAAGATGCTACTAAGGTGTTTTGTTGAGTTTTGAATATTAAAACAGGTCAAAATGAAGTATAATAAAAAATGAGCAAGAGACGAGCCAAAAAGGGCCCAATACGAGTTGCAGGACCCAACACGACTTGCCAACACGATCAATGTTGAGGTCCGAAAGCAGTTTCAGAGCATCGCAACTCGACTAAACAAGCAGCAACATGATTTATCAACTCGAATCGTGGTATCCTTACACGAGTTACACGACATGCAACATTGGTCGTGTTGCCAAATCGTGTTGCGTAGGGCCAAATCGTGTTGTGTGTTTTTGGGCCATATATCGGGTTTTACACCTTTCAGTGTATGAAAACGTGTAAAAACAGTCCAATTGAGTCAGATTCGAACAAAATAGTATAAAAAGAGGTCCAAACACACA
This sequence comes from Pogostemon cablin, assembly GCA_023678885.1. Taxonomy (NCBI): domain Eukaryota; kingdom Viridiplantae; phylum Streptophyta; class Magnoliopsida; order Lamiales; family Lamiaceae; genus Pogostemon; species Pogostemon cablin. The sequence continues at coordinate 10,528,269 of CM042989.1, read as the reverse complement.
AGGAAATGGGGGATCATTCATCCATCGTGATTTATCACACCACACCCACACACATCTGATCTCCATCCATTCATCCCATCCTCCATCCATCCTGAATGAGATTCAAGAGCAAGTTGAGAGAGATCGGACGATCGGAAAGATGGAAAAGGAAGGTAAATCTATGTCTACGCTAGGGTTTCGTGTCTATTCTCTTTCTTCTTTTTTTGTCTTGGTTATTGTTATGAACTTCATAGCCATTAGTGTTTATTGTAACCTCATGGGCTAATTATCATCAACGTTCTAGGGTTTGAAGGATAGATTTAATTGATTTGGAGACCTAGACCAATTTTGTGCTTTTATGTAGTTAATATTTTGATTTTACTTGGTTTATTCAGTTTTTACTTTTCTACTTCGTAACGTCTTCATACTAAATTCATGCCATTGCCCTTGATGCTTGGTTTAATATGTTAGCTTGTGTATGTTCATGATTGGTATTGTCTATCTGTTAGCAATTAGAGTAGTTTGCCGATAAACACTTTAATTCCAAGAACTAGTAAATCAAATACTTGAATTGTTTAGTAGAACAATGCAATTAGGCATTCAAGTAGGAAGTGAATAAAGACTTGTAGTACTTTCAGAGAATATCTTGTTAGTCAAACTTATCATCTAGAGGTTGTTGGCATCCGATCGTTTGGTTAACGTGACCCGTTAGGGTTCCATGTATTACTAACAAGCAGCGGAAGCAAGTAAACATGAAACGCATTACCTTTCACCAAGGGTTGATGTAGAGGTTGAATTCTCGCTGGCAGTCTGTGCAGTTCCACGAGAATAGACATAAGTTCCTCTTCTGATGTCGGAATTGAGTGATCTTTATGCTCAGACGATTCTCTCTTCGACGGCTTTCCATCAGTATATAATAAATCAAAATCAAAGAACTGTACGATTTTATATAAATTTTGGAACATGACAAACTGCAGCAGCAAACGACCTTCCGGTCTTCTGCTGTATGTCCCAAGTCCGATCTCGACGTCGTGTGGGCGACGATCTATGAGACCTACTTAATCTGCTCTCAACCCTCATCACACGTGAATAATGAATTAGATTAGGGTTCCAGATAAACTGAGGTGACTTATATACATGGGCTACAGCAGGGACCAGGAGGAGAAATTGGGTTGGGCCTCCATTGGGCTTAAGTATCCAAGCTTAGCCCAAAGCTTATACTTAAGTCCAATAATAATAATATATTCCACTAAAATATTATTACTGCACTACCATACCAATCCCAAAATTACGTTTTGGGCTCCTTCTTATTATGAGCCCGTTAGTCTTCCCATGTTTAAGATATACAATGTCCATTAATTAATTTAAGTTACTGACAACTCAATTAATTAATATCTCATCCAAGAGTAGTACCACTCAACCTCATTATCATGCCGGAATAAATTCCACCTGCAGGGTTTACATGATAATCCTTATGAGCTCCTCAAGGGGACATCATCAACCTATGACGGACACGGATTCCTTCTACAATCAACAGCACACCATAGAAATAGCACTACTTCCCAACTCACCGAGTTTATTGATTTAATTACATGTAAATCTCACCCATTGATGAATCAAAGAAATACGTACTGCCCTATGTGTCGAGGTTATTGTATAGGGATTAAGAGCACGAACATCCATAATAACTGAGATCAAGTTCTCCTATAAGTCAGTATAAATCGAACGATCTCAAGCGGTCCTGCTCAATACACACAAGTGCACTAATGTGATTCTATAGCCAAGACAAGCTAATACCAAACCACACTACAACCATCCCGATAGAGAGTCCCCGTCTATCTCGATTGTGAGCATCTGTTTATACTTTATAAGGAAACCGATAATATGATCTTCCGCGTGTTGTCGCACAACATATTATCTACAGTATAAAGTAAGTGGACTATTACATCGAACATATAAATAAATTATAAGATGCAATCATTTGATCATATGATTCTCATTTCAAATTAATTGTTACAACATTGTTCATACAAAAAGCTAGACTTTTAGTATACAATCCAACAGAGGTATTGTTGTTTGCGTTGATTAGTATCTAGGAAGAGGTCTTGGTAATGTTCACGGACCTTAGGAATCGGATTATACTGTTATCTTAAAGTCGGATCATATTTGATGGATTAATAGGGCTATGTGGTGTATTTTCACAGAAACTACATGAATAATCAATTGGAAGTTTAGAATCTGAATTAATTGGTCTATGCCTGATACCTTAGAACTGTTGATTTTATCTTGATTCAAACTTGAATTATTCTTCTTGCATTTAATTATTCAGTATTTATTATCTTAGTTTGTTAGATAATTAATTCACAACTTCTGAATATTGGTTACTTAATTCTGATTAGTTAGTAATTTAGAGTAAATAAATAATTGACTGTCCTATTGGGATCGATAATTTAACTTGGTTTCTTGCCACTACAATTGATATCCTTTACACTTTGGGATTAAATTGAAGTGCATAATAAACGTACATCAGTAAGCACACACCTTAAATATAAATCACCTAGTACAAGATACAAAACAAAAATAAATAAAATAAAATAAAATGGATGGGTTGCCTCCCATCCGGTGCTAAGTTTAATGTCTTCATCCTAACGAAAATTAACAGGCTCATCGGAATGGCCATGGATATTATTCATCTTTGCCATCGTACTCTAATTTTTGTGCTTCTTCATCAAACACTGATGGAAAGGGATGACCTCATTATCATTCTTAAAATTTATCTTACTTTGCCAACTATTTTTTATCACATCTCATCAATCTCTTCATTCTACTCCACCACTTAATCCTCTTCTGACGAAAACTTCTAACTTCTCTTCTAACTCCTCATCCCTAAAAATATATGAGGAATCATTAGGTATAACAAAATCGATAGAAATAGTATAATTAGATTCAATGCAACTTAAAGAGTTTAAAGATTTAGAATTGCTCATTTCATTCTTTAAGTCCTCTCCGGTTGCTTCCTGACATTGATTTTCTTCTTTCTTTTCTTCGTCAATATCCATGATAAATAGTGATCTAAGATGCCTTAAAAATCCTTCAAGAATTTCTTCCTCCCTAAGAATAGGGAAGAATCATAATGTAGAACAAAACCAGTAGGAGTAATATCAGTAAATTCAATATATCTCAAAGAGTGTAAAGATTCAGGATTCTTTAAGTCTTCTTCAATTTCATCCTCTACCTCAGAAATTGACTCCAGGTTGTAGCTTTGATTCGAATGGAGCCACTTAAACTAATCGAGTGGTATCTATCTCAAACACTCTTCTACCTCAGTGACTGATTTAATTTTGTTTCCTCAGGCATCTTGAGATCTTCCTTCAACCCTTCTTTACCCTCTACTCTTTCCTCTTGTAGACAAAGACCAAGCATAAGAAAATCCAAGATCTTTTGTTTCTCTTCTTGTTCCTTCTTCATCTCTTCAACCCAATTCTCGGATCCTTTGGAAATTTTGATTGAACTAGAATAAGTGTTTTCTTGATAAGATTGATATGAATTTCCATTGTAAGCATAAGACCATTCATCTTTATTTCTGACTTAATTGTAGTATTGAGAAAGAACTTGATCCTTGAAAAGTTGCACTGGTCGTGCAAAACATGGGATGTTTTGTGCCACATGGATTGTGCCATACAGAGCCACTTTTCGGCACTGGTCGTGCCACTCGTCGGCAGCTTGCACGATCGTTTTGACAATAACTTCTTCATCCTAATTCCAGTTGAGGTGATTTTTCACCCACGCGATCCTCTCTTTCTTATATTTCTATAAATTAATACAGAGAACTCATGAAATTTCTACCATTTGAGGGTGGCACGAGTCATGCTGTGTCGGTACAGATGGGCAGCACCTTGCGTAACCTCACTGTTTTGGTCATAACTTCATCATATGAATTCCGATTGAGGTATTTCTTGAGCCAAAATGATATTCTCTTCCGTATCTTACCAACCATATATCACATGACCAGTTTTGAATTAAAAAATATAGAAAAGTTATGCAAATTAGACATGCATTTTTCAGCATTCTTTCAAGATTTCACTCTTCATTCTAACTTTCCACTTTTGATCATTTTTCTACATAAAAACATGAAATAACACATCAAATGCACTAACATCTTATTATATGAAAATTAACCATTTAGTGCTAAAATAAAAATATAAATTCCACAAAATGGTGCTAAATCGGAACTTAAAACATGTAGTTTTTTACATTAATCCGTGACCAAGTATGTATTGAATCCACAAGACAGTAATAGAGTAACAAATAAATCCCATTTAGGACTCTTCTTATTTAAGACAAATCTATGTTTGTGAAAATTAATTATGAACTAAAATAAATTAATATAAGATTAATTAAATAAAAACTGCATGCGAGTAGACAATAAAATATTCCAAAATAAAAGAATGATAATGTTATGGTAATTTAGTTTAGTAATTCTAATAATTCCCTAGACTCGAAATTAACATTCATGCAAACACCTAATGGGATCATATAAGTAAGTCAAACTATTACGATTAAGTGAGATTTAATAATACTAAAGAACATAAAATCCTAAGATCTAATTAAACATTAATTATTTTTCCTTTCTAAGTACTTATGCTTCTAAGATGTTCCCTTAAAAGATATTTATACATGATTAGCCATAATATAGTGGGCATGACCAATTAAAAAAATTATCGAACCACAGGGAGAAAGGTACTAGGGTCAAAGCGATCTCGTGTTTGTCATAGTATTATAGAGATGATCATAACGGGAAGATAATCAATAAATGACAATAAAATAAATGGATAGATGAATGAGAGATGGATGAATGAGCCAAGTAGATAGAGATGAAATTAACAATACTTAAAGCATGGAAAATCTAGGTATCATGCAATGAATTCATATGTGTCATGGGAAAAAGGCTAAGGGCCAACACTAAGATCACCTAAACTCCCTCTCGGAATGAATAGGATATGGAATGACATTCATTGGATTGGTTCTCACTCAAACAATTCCAACTAGGTACTAAGCTTGAAATGAGAGTCCCTTCACATAATCTATTGACTTCTCAATCTAATAAATGATATGTTCTATCAAAGGGTTCTAAACTATGAAGGACTTCTCAATCTCTTCACAATCTATAATGCACATGAAGTGTTTGATGAAATGATTCACTTAATTATCCTAAATATGCAATTGACTTCTCAATCTAATCACATGCTTAAAACAATTAAACACACAAATCATCATAAACCTCAAGATCTAAAGCATCAATGATAGAAAATCAATTAACTCAATCAACATAATCATTCAATTACAAAATACCAAAAATTATCCAACACAATTCATATTGCTAATCTCACAAGGGAGATTAGCCTCTCATATCCATAAGAAAATTAACATATACATTAAATTCCTTACAAAATATGATAAACAATAGGTTTCAATACAAAGTTTAGATGAAAACTCCCTTGGATGTCTCCAATGGTGATTTTCTTCTTCCCCTTGCAATTCACCTCTCTTCCTTGCTTCTCTACTACTTGGATGGAGGATTTGATGGTTGGATGAAGGTAGATCCAAAGGATGAAGAATGGATGAAGGTGAAGGTGAAAAATGGAGGAAATGGTGTGTGAGGTGTATGTGGAAGGGTTGGAATTCGGATCTTTTTCATAAAATCTGAATGGAGGGGTATTTATACTCCTTGACAAGCTTCTAGAAGGATTCTGAATTTTTCTGATCCCTGACACGACACGAGTCGTGTGGCGCAACACGGCCATAAGGTGCCCGTGTTGCGTGAACTGATGCTCCCGCACGGCCATCGCTTACAGGCCCGTGTTGGCTACACGGGTCGTGTGCTGCAACACGAATCGAGCTCCGCAACACGGCCAAGTGGTGGTCGTGTTGGATGAATAGATGTTGCCGCACGGCCATTCTGGACAGGCCCGTGCTAGCTACACGAGTCGTGCACTGCGACACGGCTCGTGCCACCGACACGGCCAGTCGTGTTGCTGCTGCCCCGTTTCCTTCACTGTTTTGGCTCGTTCTCCCTCGTTTCAACTCCAAATTGAGATCCGCTTTTTCCTACATCTTCCTTATCATATTTAGCATCAAATAAAAAGTGAAAATAGTAGGTTTAAGCTCATCCACACACATTTCCATGAAAACACAAAACACAACCAAATAACACATAAAATACGGATAAAATAATACGAAAACACATATAAAAAGACACTAAAATCTAGGTGAAAATATCACTCATCAATACACTAATAGATTTTCTATACTATATAATTAAGTCTATGAAAAATTTCCTTTTTAGTCCCATATGATTTAATAAATATCAAAATTGTCCATTTTCTTGTGGTTTCAGTCCCATACGAATTTTTAACCATTTTCCGTCAATAACTAACGGAAAATAACACGTGAGGGTGATGTGGCAATAAGTTTATTATTATTATTAATTTGAAAATTATAGAGGATATTTGGAAATTAGAATCCCAAATCCCATTTTATTCCCAAAATCGTTGGGCTTGCAGAATCCTTCTCAACAATTAATCTCGTCTCTATCAGGAGGGAGTCTTCGATCCTCTGCAGATTCCGACCATCTTGTCTTACGAAATGCATGACGAGATGGACTCTGAGGTCACCAGCTTTACACCGTCGTTGCCAGATCACAACCGCCGGCCGGTGTACTATACGTGCAGAGCCTGTTGCGTGACTCGCACGATGGCTGTTAGGCATATTTTGAGCACTTCAATTAAATTCCTCAAGTGTAAGGATGTCAATTGTAGCGGCAAGTACCTAAGTTAAATTATCGATCCCTAGAAGGACAGTCAATTATTTATTTATTCTAAATTACTACTCCCTCCGTCTCTAAAAAATTTGCACACCTCTTTTCAGCACGGAGATTAAGAAAGTGATAACTTTTAGGGGTATAATGGTATTTTTATGTAATATATAAATGATAAAGTATGGTAGGTAGAGATGATTTTTTTGTAACTAAAGTGTATGGGGAAGGGTGATTGTTTTTTTACTTTTTGCTTTTTTTGGGATGTGCAAACTTTTGTGGGACAGCCCAAAATGAAAAGTGTGCCAACTTTTTAGAGACGGAGGGAGTATTTAATAAGAATTATGTAACCAACTTTCAGAGTTTGAGTTTAATTATTATCTAAAGTACTGCAATAATAAATAACTCAAGAAATAAAAGTAAAGAAGAATAATTCGAGAGTGAATTAAGAGAAAAATAACAGCTCTAAGGGTATCAGGTATAGTTCAATTGATTTGGTCCCCTAGACTTCCTAATATTCATTCATGCTACATTAATGAAAATACACCACTAAGCCCTATTAACCCATCAAATATAATTTGATTTCAAGCTAAGAGTATACTCTGATTATTTCCTAAGGTGCGTGAACAATATCTACCCTCCTTCCTAGATTCTAACAATGCAAACTTTAAAAATCTTCGGATGGTCAGTTTGACTAATAAATATTCTCTGAAAGTACTACCAGATTGTATTTACTTCCCACTTGAGTGCTTAATTGCGTTGTTCCACTAAACAACTCAAGTATCTAATTTACCAGCCCTCGAAATTATCATGTTCACGGACAAACTACTTTAATCCCTAGCAAATAGACAATATAAATTATGAACGCACATAAGCTAACACAATACGCCAAGCATCATGGGAATAACAAAGGAATATTGTGAAGACGTTACGAAACATATAAACAAAGTCTGAATCACTCAAATAAATTAGAATGTAAACAGTATGAATTCACAAAAGTTGTCTAGGTTTCCAAATCAATTTACCCTAACCTTCAATCCCTAAAACTATAAAAGATTTAGCACATGAGGTTACACACAACACTCATGGCTCTCAAGTTCATACCAAAAATCACAAAGTAAGAGTGAAGAAGAAAGACAATAAACCCTAGTGTCAGTGTGGCTTGAGTTTCCTCTTAGTCTCTCCAATGGATTGATCTCTCTCAACTGCAATTGAATCTCCTTCAGGACCTATGGAATGATGGGGTGGATGATCTGATGTATGTTTTTGTGGATGATGATACGTGAAGTGATTCATGATGGGTTTCAATAAGTGTGTGATCGGTCTCTCCTCACCAAGTGTCTTTATTCCCTTTTATATCTTGGGCCACGAATCTGATTCAACTAGGCCTTTAAAACACATTTTCATGCACTGGAAGGTGTAAATCTCAATTTCTGGCCCAAAATCACTCAACACGAGTTACTCAACCCAATACGAATAAGCAACACGACTCGTGTTATATTGAAGTGCAACTTGAGTAACCCTAACACGAGTCGTGTTACTAAACCATGTTGTCGCATGCTCTGAAACTAATCCGCTTACGGACCCCAACACGACTTGTGTTGACAAGTCGTGTCACCGTCTGTCAACTAGTGTTGGGTTTGTTCTGAAACTTGTCGCATGCTCTGCCTTACACGACCTGGAACACGACTTGAATAGACGCAACACGACTTGTGTTGGCAAGTCGTGTTACTGTCAATTAACTCGTGTTGCACCATTCTGAAACTTGGCATTCTCCGAGCCTCAACACGACTCGTGTTGACAAGTCGTGTTAGGATATGAAAGTCGTGTTGGCCCTTTTTTCACTCGTTTATTGCTCATCTTCGGTTCTGCTTTATTTTGACCTGTTTTAACCTTCAAAACTCAATAAAACACCTTAGTAGCACCTAAATCATGCAAGATATATAAACCACGAAATCCTACAAAAATTTATGGCCTTATTATAACAAAAATGGTGTAATATGAGACCGAAAAGACGTAAATTTCCACTCTCATCAATGACAAAGCTGTGACGTCTTTTCACGCGACACCAGTGCTGGGCAGCCTTGTGGGCTCCCTGCCGTGCTCTCACTCCTCCATGGGCCACCACTCCCGGGATTCCTCCACCAGTCGCTTTTCGAGCTCACTCAATCCCGGATTGACGTAGGATCTGGGGAAGGAAGCGTAGGTAAGAATTGGAAAAAGTACTATGTGATTAAAGAGTAGGAAATGCTTGAAGATGAGGAGTCACACAAAGGATTGATCCATTGGGAATCACAGAATGAAGAAAGATGATGAATTTAATGCTTCATATTGACTGATTTTTCTAATTCTTCGATGCTGAATAGTTTTTTTTAATAGATTAGATTTATAATTAGAAATTATTAAGAGTGCTGTGTTCTGAAAAAATCATTTCTAAAGTATTCTTTCTTTATTTCTTTTTTAACTTAACGGTTTCCATCCAAAATTAACGGATTAGGATTAAAAGTGGAACTTTTAGGAGCGGTTTATAGGTACGGTACTATTTTTGTTCGTGAACAATTCTTATGGTACAAAAAGTGAAATTTTATAGTATATTAAATCTATCATCTCTTTACCAAGTACTGAACAATGATGTTTTGCTAGATTTATGGTTTCCTATTTTTATTGTCTAATAATTAAGAGTTATATGGATTAGTCCCTCTCAATCACCACAAGGAGATTTACACAATCATGCACACATTCAAATCCTAAATTATTTAGCAATAACTATAGGAATGGATGACAATGAGTCTAAAAACTAAAAAGAATAACTATATGAAACGATGATGAGACGTGTGTTATGGGTTTTTATTCTGTAGAGAATGACTTCATTTACATCTAGAGTATAATCATATAGAGCTTCTAGGGTAGAAATTGGACTGGGCCAGGAAATAACATGGAATTAGGGTTCAGTCTATTGCATGATACCGTGCAAGCTTGTACGGTAGGAACCGTGCGGCCTCATTTCGCTCGCACGTAGCCATGTCACCCTGCACGTTGTCGTGCAAAGCTTGTCTCTCACTCCAACTTCTTCCAGATCAGTCGCACAATACCATGTGAAATGTGGTCGATCTCTCCTGCTTAGCAAGATGTCGTGCTCTCTGACCTCTCCTTTCACGGTCATGACTGTGCTATACTGCTCCCGAACGAAACAAAACTGCAAGTTATCTCATTCTCTATTTTTTTTGCTCAAATACCACAAAATACCTCGAACGCACCAAATTATAAATTATACATAAAGTAATGCAATTGGTGCCAAATATACTACTCAAAACTCTCATAGAACTATCTAAAAATACATTCATTTCTACTTTTATCAGACCCCTAAACTTAAGTGTTGTTCGTCTTCGAATAACGAGAAAGACTAATAAAGAGAAAGAACAATGAGATGAGATTGGAAAGTTCATGACAACAGGGACGATCAAAACTAGAATGCTCACAAACTTGTGCAATTATTATTTACTCGGGTTCTTATACTTCAACGCTAATTATTTCAATCCATCTATAATATTTAAGTTAAGACCGTCACTTATTCAAATGCTCACTTCACCTAACCTCACATGCATGGTGGTACATATAATTTTAATGCACTACAAAAAAAGTATTTTTAGCAACCGAATTCACCAATGAAATTCAATCCGTTGTTAATTACCAATGAATTAGCAAAAAAATGACATTTCTGTTTTAGCAACGGAATTCCAACCGATTTATTCTCTGTTTTAGCAACGGAATTCAATTCGTTGGTAATTACCAATGGATTACCAAGGGAATCATTATATAAATTAGCAACAGAATTTTTAGCAACAGATTACCAACGAAATTATTTACCAAAGGAATTGATTTTTCGTTGCTAAAAATTTACAAATCACCACTTTACGAACGGAATTTTACCAACGGATTCCGTTGCTAATCCGTTGGTAAGCAATTTAATAATAAAATTAAGGCTTTTATCAACAGAATATTCCGTTGGTAAAAAATAGTTTTTGTGTAGTGATGTAGTTTTTGTGTAGTGATGTACACCATAGGGGTTAAGTATATTTACTCAAATTCAATCCATGCTCATGCACAACCATACCTGAATTATTTATATTATTATTTAAATTTATGGATAACAGTTTACTGTGAATTACTTGGAGTTAAAAGTTTTTTTGTCCCATAACTATTGAAAATTTTAAATTTTATCCCAAAAAAGATATTTGTATCGATTTTGTCCCATAACTATTAGTTTTAATTCAGTTTTGCCCAATTTTCGCCGGAACCATCGAATTTTGCCGGAAATTGATCACGTGCACTGCACGTGACGTGTGAATTTGGGGGAATCAGAGGGAGGGTGACCTGGGCATCAGAGGGAGGGGAATCAGAGGGAGGGTGACATGTGAAATTGGTCATGTGCGCTGCACGTGACATATTTAGTACGTTCATGGAAAACGGGATTGACTTCAATTTGCCTTGCGCCCTGATTATCGCAAAAGCGGGGTGTCGGACCACCCTGATAAATCATGAATTTCTTTAGTAGCCAACAAAGCCAAAGGATTTCACTAACTATAACCCCCATGGCGCGGTATTCTGCTTCAGCGGAAGATCGTGAAACCACAGTTTGCTTCTTCGTACGCCAAGAAAAGGAGGGCACCTCCAAGAGAAACGAAGTAGCCTGTGTTGGACAGGTGAGTAAAAGAACATCCAGCCCAATCAGCGTTACAATAAGCCTCAAGAGAAAAGTCACAATCAGCCGGAAGGAAGAGTACTTGTCCTGGTGTGGACTTTAAATAGAGAAGTACCCGCACTGCAGCATCGAGATGAGACTGACGTGGAGCAGAGAGAAATTGGCTAAGTAAATTGACCGAGAACACGATGTTCGATCGCGTAACTTTGAGATATAACAACCAACCTATCAATCGTCGATATTAGGAAGCATCCACGAAAGGACTATCATCGTCTGGGCTTAATTTGAGATTCTGCTCCATAAGAAATGCAGATGGTCTGCCAGCTTGCAAGCCACTATCTTCAAGAATATCCAACGTGTATTTTCTTTGACTCAAGATAAAACCTTCTGATGAATGAGCAACTTCAATTCCAAGAAAATACTTTATAATCCTCAAATCTTTAATGTTAAATTTAGTATCCAAATACGTTTTAACATCCGCAATGATGGTAGAGTCATTCCCAACAAGTAAAACATCATCTACAATGATGAGAGCCGCCACATAAACATTCGCACGATGAATAACAAAAAGAGAATGATCAGCCTTTGATTGATAGAAACCAATGGCTAAGAGAGCTTGTGTGAACTTGTGATACCAGTTCCTAGATGCCTGACGAAGGCCATAAAGGGATTTAATTAACTTTCAAATGCAGTTGTCTCCATCTTTAGCAAAACCCTGCGATACTCGCGTGTACACATCCTTATGAAAATCACCATGAAGAAACGTGTTATTCACATCTAGTTAGTGAACTTCCCAACCTCGTTTAGCAGCAATGGTCAACATGCATCTTACGGTGACCAATTGCAACAGGGGCAAAGGTTTCATGGAAATCAACGCCTTCAACCTAGGTAAACCCCTTTCCTACAAGTCGTGCTTTATATCGCTCCACATCACCGTTTGGCTTGTACTTAATTTTGTATATTCATTTTGAATCAATAGCCTTTTTTGTAGGTGGAAGTGAGACAAGCTTCCAAGTTTCATTATTTTCAAGTGCCTGAATTTCCTTCTTCATGGCTTCCCGCCACAAAGGATCCAGGGCTGCCTGTTTGAAGCTTTTAGGCTCATCATGGGATGTGGTGGTAGCTAAAAAAACTTTATGAGAAGGAGAAAATCTGTCATAAGTGATAAAGCGAGATAAAGGATGTACCGTCGAGTTGACTGAGTTGGCAGTGGACAGTAAATGGTCCATAGTGGACGGCAAGGTGACATGATATTCGGCTAGATGCTTTGGTTGCCTGCGAACTCGCTGACTAACTCTTGGAGCTGTAGCAACAATGGTTGGATCATCTCCGTAGATGTCGTTTAAGGTGAGTCCATTGTTGGTTCAATGAGCTGAGGTGTGGATGCCACAGTGTCCACCCCACCTTGAACAATGAATGATCGAGAACGGACACTTTCGGAAAGCTACAATTGTGTGTCTGATTGATGAATACCGTAGACATAGTTTTGTGCTAAGCCAACCAAATGTTCAAAGATAATTCCATGTTCAGCTGATGTAATATTCTTAAAAGGGTATATGTTCTCAAAGAAAGTAACTTCCCTAGAACTGTAAACCTTATGAGATTTCAAGTCAAATACTTTGTACGCCTTTTGCCCAACTGGATTTTCAATAAATACACAAGCACTCCCCCTTTCACCAAATTTATCCTTGTGCTTATTGTCACGTGCATAATCCAAACAACCAAAAACACGCATGAGGTCATAAGAAGGTGATCGACCCAACAATACTTCATGTGGTGTTTTGTTTGCAATGGGTGTAGATGTCAATCTATTGATAATGTAAATAGCCATAAGAACACACTCACCCCAAAATTCAATAGGTAAACCCACCTCAAAATCCAAAGCTCTAGCAATTTCAAGTATGTGTTGATGCTTACGTTCAACTACCCCTTTTGTTGTGGTGTGTCAGTGCAAGAGGTTTCTAAAAAAATTCCATATTTATTATAAAACTCAAGCAAAATAGCAGATCGAAACTCTAATCCATTATCAGAACGCACTCGTTTAATGGAGTGCCCAAATTGAGTATAAACCATGTTATAAAACTGCATCAATAACTTATCTACCTCAAATTTATTTGCCATTAAATAAACTCATTTACCTCTACTGTAGTCATCAACAATAGATAGAAAATATCTAGCACCAGAAAGAGTATCATGTTTATAACTACCTCAAATATCACAATGAATCAATTCAAAACAACTCAAGGTTTGACTAGTTCTATCAGGAAAAGGTAATCTAGTTTGTTTAGCACATAGACAAGAATCACAAAAAACATTAACTCTCTTCAATTTATTGAACTGACTGATGTGCTGCAACTTTCCATCTGAAGCATGCGCAAGACACCTGTGCCAAACAGTAGAGTCCACAGTGGTAGAGAAAGTCATAACTTCAGTGGTTGCAGGTTCCAAGTAATATAGACCATCGCAAAATTTACCCACTCCAATCAGGTTCCTCGAAGGTAAGTCCTGTACGACACAAAAATCATCAAGAAATATTAATCCACAATTCAAATCTTTGATCAATCTTCTAACTGAAAGAAGGTTGCACTGAAATTGAGGAACGAGTAAAACTCATGGAAGGTGTAAACCATTTGGTATTTGAACATTTCCAACACCTGTAACAGACACAACATCACCATTGGGTATCCGAACAGGTGGTTCAGAATGTCTCTCACCAGCTTGCACAGTGCATTAGCATCGCAGGTGATGTGTTCTGTTGCTCCAGAATCGATGATCCAAAGCTTTGAAAAAAGTATCTTACTAGCCATGTTAACTGATGCCCCCATCGAGCTTGCTCCTCTATCAATATTGAGTTCGCTCCTCATGAACTATGCCAGACGATTCAGTTGATCCACAGACAACCCTAGGACTACTGAAATTTCATTCCCCACTTGTGCGGCTCGTGGCTGCATTCGCTGATTCGAGTTGACCATCTGTCTGGCTTCATTATCTCCACGAAACTCTTGTCTGCATCCATCACCACCGTAGCCACGCGGGACAGTCCGCTGCACATCACGATGGGAGTTCGATCGCTCCCCCTTTCCTCGGACATTCCAGTTTAGCAGATACCCAATTCTCTCGAAACAGGTTTCAAAAGTGTGATTTATTTTACCACAGTGTGTGCAATAGCGTCCATCCTTCGTAGTGTTTCGCTTTCCCTACTCAGTATCCTTCTTTGATTGAACCTAGAAAGCTGAAGCATCAATGGTGGTACGATGCGAGATCGAAATGGATAGATGCTGCTCATCTTTCGAGACAAGGTGATATACAGTGCTCATATTAGGAACATGTCTACTTCCTAATATCTGCATACGAATCGGCCCGAATGAATCATCAAGGCCCATGAAAAAGTCATACAACCTGTCTTTGTCACGAGATTCCATCAGGGTTTTTAAGAATTTACATGTTCAATTTCCACAGTTGCACAATGGCGGTGGAGAGAGTACAACAATCTCATCCCAAACTCTCCGCAAAGCACTGTAATATGCGGACACAGTAGTCCCTTCTAAACGGATCGTCCCTAACGTGCGGCGCAACTCGTACATCCGCGGTGCACATTCTTTACCAAATCGCTCTTTCAAATCATCCCATATCTCACTTGCAGTTTGGAACTTGACACTCTGTTGTATTTCTGGTTCCATACTGCTGTGAAACTATCCCTTTATCATGGCATTGTTGCGTTGCCAGTAAGTTAGATATGGCGAGCCTGGCTTTGGCATCGGAATTTCTCCATCAACAAAACCAATCTTATTTTCGCATACAATGAATTGGTCATGTCATCTAACCAATCACCATAGTTTCCATCACAAAGTAAGACCCCAACAAGAACGTCTCCAGGTTTATCAGAGCCGTTTAAGTAATATGACGACATCGCATCAATAACGATGCTAGAGGAAGATGACGATCCATCATCATTCTTCTTCTCCGTGTTGCCAATTTCTGTCATATTTTGGGATTAAAAAAATACGGCGCAGCAGGTAGGCTTCTAAACTAGGGTTTCAATTACCAGGTTCTCGGCTCTGGTACCATGTTAAGAATAGTGTTTGCTGCATAATAATCTTATTATTTACAAGAATCCGTATAAGTATGTTACAGTAAGGACAAAAAATAAACCTAACCGGCTATGGGCTATACAACGCAATATACTCAACATACAACATAATCACTCCCAAATATAATCAATGGATTATGGAAATATAATCACTCCCAATATGGACTATATGCGATGAAAGGAAAACATTACATTTGATCCCGTAAGTTGGCAAGAGTTATTCATGTGCTTTGGTTGCAACTCAAAAATTCGACGCGGACGAGGGTGGAGGCATGGTTGAGAGTGGTTCCATCAGGCCCCACCACCTTGCTATCAGAAAACCACCATCCCCTTATAGAGAGATATAGCAGCATCAACCATTTCTTTCTCTCCTCTTGCCCACTGCTTAATTCTTTACGGAACGTTAATGTTAGTTTGTTAGTATAGTTAGTAGTTAGTTTAGCAGGCACCCACACTCCCCTTTTCTCCAAGACTCCTTATAACTCCTCCTAATTCGTTTCCAAAGGGAATCGAACTTGGGTCACTCACCTTAGTGAGGATCCCAGTGGCCAGGTGAGCTATCCCACATGGTTTCCTCCTCCTCCTCCATCTTTTGCTTTCCAGATGATCAAGATTGTGTGGCAATCATATCCGACATGTACGAGGAGCGCATACAATGAAGACTGCACTAGTAGGGATGGTAAAACTTCTCTTGCTAATAAACTCTTTCAAGATGTAACGTTTTTTTAAAAAAAAAAAAAAAAAAAACACTTCAACATCGATCTAGAGTCGCGTGTGGGTTGGAGTGGGCAAGAAATGTGAAGTAAAAGACATCCCATATCGCAGAGATGGATCCCGACAACAGTAATGAAGATGATGCAGTTCATGCAATGTTGAAGGCTGAGATGGAAGTTTGGGAAAATGAATTCGAAAGAAAGGATTAGCAATGGGTTTGTGATTTTAGATTCATATATCTCTGTAACTGTTATGCTGATGAGTTGTTGATTATTTAGATTAAATGTGTGGATGGACCGCCACATCATCATACTTGACCGAATTGAATGAAAATTCCCAATTTATTTGGGCTAATTATAATGTGCACGGGTGTGACCATATACAAATATAAACAAAACATAATATACAATTATGAGCAAAAACGTCTACAATTTAATTGTTAGTTTTTTTAATGAAAAATTGAGTGTAAAAAATATACAATTATTAAAAAACATTTATACACTATTGAATAAAAAATTATACACGTATGGATATTAATTTTTTTAATGAAAAATTTAGTATGAAAAAGGTATACAATCATTACCAAATACATATACAAAATATAATAATATGTATACAAAATAGAATAAAAAATCATACACATATGGTTATGTGCACCTTTGCACCCAGGTGCACCAATATTAGGGGTGTGCGGATCGGGAATCGGTACGGATTTTTAAAAAATTCGTACCGAAATTTAGATAGGTTTTTTTTTAAAAAAATAATTCGATATTGAATCCGTAAAGAAAAAATTCGATATTGAATCCGTACCGAAATTCGGTTCGATTCAAAACGGATTTTCGGAAAAATGGATTTTGACGGTACGGAGCGAATTGAAGATAATAATATATTTTTTTAATAAAAGGTAATAATACTTTAAAAATAAGAAAATACCTCTGTAATACTGCTTCACAATTCACGTTAACAGTTTCATGACACATATAAAAAGAGATAATATTTGAATAAAAAGTTATACTCGAATTGATGAAAAGTGAGAGTGATGCATTGCATTATTTCATAAATAATTCATATTATAAATAAAGAATGATAAACTTTTAATGAAAAATGATACTCACTCCGTCCCGGGTATTTTTACCCGTTTGTACGGGCACGGAGATTAAGACGTTTTATTTTTTTAATATATAATGTAAGAGAAAGTATGGATAAATTAGTAATTTAAAAAGAAAAAGTGAATAAAGTTATTGGGAATGATGAATAAAGTGTAAAAAAGTAATTAAAGTTGTTGGGATTGTAAAAAGTAGGTAATAAAATATTATGTATTTTTGCCAAAAATGGAATGGGTAAAAATACGTGGGACACCCCAAAATGGAAAGTGGGTAAAAATACGTGGGACGGAGGGAGTAATATATTTAATAAAAATTGATAATTACTTAAAAAATGTAAAATAGTCTTACATAACGCGACATTATGTGTTGCCCTAAATAATAATAGTACTAAGACAAAGAAAATTAATAATTTTAGATTTTTTTAAACCTTTAACTTTAAATTTAAGGTGTATTTCAATTAAAGTCTATCTAATACTAATATTTTATACATAAATATGGATTATAATTTAATTTTTGCATTTTATCTTCATTAAATAAATATAAACTATAATAATTATTTATTAAATTTACGATTGAATTTAGATTTTGGAGATACCATTTACTTTATCATTATATTCTCTGAAATAATACTTTGAACATATTATTTTATTTATTTCTTATTTTTTAGAAATTTATTTTACTTTATAAAATATATATTTCTAATATACACTAATAAATAAATATTTAGAGTATTAGATATATTTTTAAATTATTATTTGGTAGTATATTATAAATAATTTTAATTTATTAATTATGATTACATTATAATTAGTAGAGTAAAATTAATTAATTCCTGACATATAAAGTATAAACTATAAATAATAAGATAAATATATTATATATAATTTTAATGCATAATTTAAATTTGATTATTCGGTTCGGTACGGTTCGGTCCGGTTATATCCAATATTCGGTACGGGAAAGCGGAAAATATCCAAGTCCATACCAAACAAAAAATCGGTTCGATTCGAAAAAAGCCAACGGTTTTTTTGGTTCAGGATTAATTCAGTGCGGTTTCGGTACGGTTTCGATTAAATCCAATATCCATGCACACCCCTGCCCAATATACACTCATTTAAATATTATCAAGTGCTTGTGATCACGTGGAGCTTGCATGTTTAATTTCCAGTGGAAAAGGATTTATAAAATTAAACAAAAATGATTAAAATTTAACAACAGTACTGAACTAAAATTGAGAATTATAATAAAAAATATTAAAGTTTAGAATCCGCTATACTACAATTTTAAGTTACAAGACATAAAAAACGAAGTTGGCAATAATTATCACATTGAAAGTGATTATGAAAACTCACAACACATTTGTTTAACTAATTTTAAATATGGTGTTTAAAAAGAGATTTTTATTTTAAACTAATTTTATCGAGTTTTGAAGGTAATATAGCATTTGTAGATATTAATAAATTATAAAGTATGTTGCGTGTATTTTGTGGGATTACGATGAATATAAATGGTGTTTTTATTTTTTAGTTGTGCAACTTATTATGAGACGAAAGAAAATGAAAAGTGTAAAGATAATCATGAGATAGAAGGTGGTTACTCCACTCCATATTTCATAACATATTTTTCAATAAAAATACTATCCCCTAATAAATGTCCATTAAATCTTCACACATCTAATAATAATTTAGAAAATGATCGTGACACGTTGCATACAATTAATTAATAAATGTAGTAGATGGAATAGGCGACCACATTTGGGTAATATTAAGTGAAAAAACATGCATTGATCTCCTTAAGAGAACAAACATAGTAGCTGGTATTTTACAATTTTACATGCACATGTTACATGACAATACAAAGTTCATATGTTATATGTAGGGAGAAACAGAGAGTGCATGGTTGTAAGAAGTACGTGTACATTGATGTTCATGTAACAAAACTATTAATGTATGCTTCTACATCGATCTTTTACACTTTTCTTGAAGATTTACTGCAACTTCAAATTCTTGAGGAGCCTGTTAACATAAAATTGAAGGAATTAATGAGCTAATAATAATTACATGTGTTAGAACTTAGAATTATCATATCTTGGATCATATATCGACTTCAAAGTTGCATGTACATCATCAATGAGGGTGAATGTATGGCAAAAATGTTGACGAAGTATATGATCCCTCCGTTCCGTCATAAGGTTTTGCATATTACCTTTTTGAGCACCCAACATAAAGATTTACATTTCCTTTATTGGTAAGTGACGTGAGTTCAAAAAATTTTACATTATTTAACAATTTTTCATTAATTGAAATTGAAGATGAGGGATAAAAGTTAAAAATACAAGTAAAATTGTACCCACTGTATATTAAAATACATTTTTTTAACCTATGGGTAAAAAACAAACGTAATTGTTTGAGCTAGACGGAGGAAGCATATTATTTATGTATTTATAAACGTAAAGAAATTATATAATAACTTACCATAATATCCATGCATAATCATAAAATATGATTAATTTAAGTATTTGTTTAAGCAATATGAGTGATTCTAAATGATGATAACTTAGATTATATAGATAGCTCAGGCACGTACATAAAAGTAACATAATTAGTATCATTAATTTGTTGATGATATTTATTATTATGATCATGAAGTAAGAAAATGCATAACCATGTTTGCTCATGAACAACAAATTAAGTTGATGATGTAGGTGGTTGTTTGTACTCTCCCTCTAAGATATATAATATTAACACATCAGGTCGGATCGAAAGTGACAAGCAGTAGATATTGAAATGATAAACGGTACCTTTGGTCGTTGACGTATCCTCTTCCATTGGAGACGGCACGACCGTAATTAGGTATGGGAACTTGATCAGTTTCTATCTTCATTATATCCTTCTCCAGGGCCTCATAGTGCCTCCTCACTTCCTCAGCTGATTTCCCACTAACTGCTCCTGCAATCTTATGCCATCGATCGGGCGTATCCTTGTCGTACGTTGCGAGGGCGTCCTCGAACTGCTTGTTTTGTTTGGGTGTCCAGGAGGATGCCATTCCTAAAAGGGAGGATGGGAAAGAGGTAGCTAGATTGATTTATGTTCTTTCTAGGAAGTATTTGATTGTGTTGCTCTAACCGTTAATCAACCAAAACCCTTTATATAGATAACAAAAGACTATAAAAGGAACCAAGAATATGTGTTTGAACCCTTGAACTTTAGTAAATGGATCCTGCATGGTCTAACATGTTGTAGTAATATTTACTAATTATGTAAAAAATTTGTGTGAGACCTTCTCGCGACTCATGTGAGATAGATAAGAAACGATAACATTATAATAGATAGTAATACATGATTAATAAAAACTTATAACTATTTAAGTAAATTATGTAATGAAAGAATTTGTAATATAAATGAAATATGATAAAAATCTTTAATGAAAAATTATAAATACTCCATAGGAAGTAAAATTATCGCACCGTGAGACGCTCTCGCATAAGTGTTGCTCTTTTTTCATTAGAGCAATACTTATGTGAGACCGTCTTACTGATACACTGTTTTATTTTTTCTAAAATTTTACATTAAATTTTCATTAATGATGTTATCACTATTATTTTATACTACCGAATTATTTATGAAATTGTTTACCTGGCAGTTGTCACTGTTCATCAATCATGTATCACAAGTTATTAAAAACGTTATAGCTTATTCTCCTTCTCATAAAACACATTTCATAATATGGTCTCACATAAAGTTTTACTTGCTTGTTATTATGTATCTATCCGCCTTTTCTAAATTTATAAGAAACTGATATAGAAAAATAAGATTTATTAACTAGGACATGTATTTCCTGTTATATATTTTTGTGTATCATTTTCTATACCACTGAAAACTGATATGTAGGAAATCTAACCCTTGCATGCCGTCAAGGTACTGCATCTTTTCCTTTTCGAATTTAGCATCGTTCTCTCTCCTACGAATCACACATCCAACAGCATTACAATAAATTAGTCATTCATTGAATGACAAAAAAAAATTCGGACCAAGTAACTGGCATAAAAAACACCAAATTATAACGGAAGATCCCGAGTAATTAGCCTATGTGAACACCCCATTATTACACGAGATTGGGATCAACTAGCTTACCCCACAAATACATCAACATTGCTCGATCACTTCAATCTATAGCAACATCTTCAATAAGATAAACACAATTGGTTGATGCGTGGGACATGATGTGTAATGCATGAAGGATGTAGTACAAGCTTTTTAGAGCAATTCTTGAAACGTCGTAATCTTTCCTTTCTACAAGGTCAACATCATGGTCAAGTGGATTCATTAACCAGCTGGTGGGATTAGATCCCGGAGCTGCTACTTGTAGAGATAGATGCGCCAACAAAATGTATCAGATAGATATTCTTCGCCTTTTCGAGGGATAACGATGCTCTTGTTCGATCTCCATATCCTATATATTCCACTGCAACACTAAGATTCATATTCAGTTATGATCATATTACCATCACATACACCTTTTCTAATCATCACAAATAATAGTATTATGTGTATAGTTGAGCAACTGGATGCATATTTTCAATTGATTCCCCCTAGTTTACTCCACTTGAATGGAATAACATACCTATTTCTTCCACAGTCTTTCCACTGCACTAGAATCTATTCCTATGCTGTCATCATCATTATTTAGATTAAATTTAATTCTTTTTGTTAGTCAGCTGCACCATGAAATGTCTGTAACTTAATTAAATGTGAAAATTAATTACATTCAATATTCTTTCTTATTTTGTACAAATTTAGTTATATTTTTCATTGTTAATTTGTATACTAAAACTCTTGCTCTAGTAGTAACAATGTTTTATTATGTTTTGAATACGAGAGAATTATTTGGTCAAATATTTTACATTTTAGGTTCCTACTATATGCTAATGCAATTCATGTTCGGTTACTTTATATATGCATAATGTGGTGTGTTGTATCACACAAAACATTGTACTCCCTCCGTCCCACGTATTTTTACCCACTTTCCATTTTGGAGTGTCCCACGTATTTTTACCCATTCCATTTTTGGCAAAAATACATAATATTTTATTACCTACTTTTTACAATCCCAACAACTTTAATTACTTCTTTACACTTTATTCATCATTCCCAATAACTTTATTCACTTTTTCTTTTTAAATTACTAATTTATCCCTACTTTCTCTTACATTATATATTAAAAAAATAAAACGTCTTAATCTCCGTGCCCGTACAAACGGGTAAAAATACCCGGGACGGAGGGAATATTATTATTTCCTTATAAAATATAAATAGTAGCCTAAAACTTATAAGATAATTTGGACAAAGTATCAGAAAGTTGCAATGTAATTCAATATTAGTCTATCTTGACTATAAAATTACACTAGTATACTTTGTCGGCATGGATCCCAATCAAGGTTGTTCGATCAATTTTTATTGATCATATAAAAAAATATAACCTCAGTTATTATGGGTGTTTCTTCCCTTAACCCCTATATAAAAACGAGCACGTATATTAAGTATATATTTCTTTGATTTATTAATCACTTCTACATGGTGTTTTGTTGATTATTGTATAAATATGTGTTCTTATAATCACCCCTTTAACTTGCATGTGGATTTAACCAACATGATAATAATATTGAGTAGTAGTACTACTTTAGAAATTAGATGTTAATTATTAAGTTATTAGTAATTTATTTAATTAATGAACATTCAATATCTTAAATAAGAGGAGATTAGCAAACACATAATAAGAAGAGATTCATATAATGTTAAATGAGATTAGAGAGGTATGTAGTTCAATAATAACTCTTTATTGGACCAAATTATTATTAATGGGCTTAAATAGAGTATTTGGGCCAAACATATGACATTTAAGCTTGTTAGGAGACTTAGCCCTAACTTCCTTCTAGTCTCTGTTGTAGTCTTTGAATAGCCTGTCTATTATAATAACAAACATACTCATGAAATTCTCTTTTTTAAAAATCTTGAAGAACAGGAGGTTAAGACGACGAGTAGAGAAGGGTACATTAGTGAGTTGGCTTGAGATCGTTTGAAGATTGATAGTTGCCACATGAAGTCTAAGTGAGACAAAGGAATATGAGAGATCTTGAGGTTGTTCTATGAATCGTCTACTTTAAGACAAATTTATGTTGCGTTAGATATGCATGAATTCTCGAATAAATTATACTCCCTCCGTCCGATTTTAAGGTATCCGTTTTCTTTTTGCACGTGGATTAAGGTGTATTATTAATATATATAAAGTGGGTAGTTGTATTAGAGGGAAGTGGTGGGCTATATTGTGTATTCTTTTACTAAATAGGGGAAATTGATACCTTTGAAGCGGATGCCAAAAATAGTAAAATGGGCACTTAGAAGCGGACGGAGGGAGTACATGCTGATGATCTATCACTATCATTTTTTGCAATAAAATTAAAAAAAGTTGGTGAAAATACGAAATTTTTTTTGATTTCCGATCATTAATCGAATTTTAATAGTTTCATCTATATATATATTTGTTAGTTTTAGTTCTTAAGCTATTTACTTTAGTCAATTCTAAATAAATATTATTTGAAAATTTATAACATTTTTCGAAATATTTTTAAAGATATTAATTTATTTTAATTCTAAATAATTTTTCAACATACCTTAATAAATTTTCATCATATTTCCTCCGTCTTAAAGGGTAGCTTTTACTTTTTGCACGTGGGTTAAAGAACATTATTATCTAATGTGTAGTGAGTAGTTGTATTAGTGGAAATATATGTTGGCGTTCGATCGTTTAGTTAACATGAGCCGTTAGGGTTCCATGCAATTCTACTGCAGCGGAAGCATAAGAGTAGAATCGTATTATCTTTCATTAGGATATGTTGAGGAAGAACAGCTGCAGAAAACGACATCTTGATCTTCTGCTGTATTCCCAAGTCCAATCTTGACGTCGTGTGGGCCGATCTTCAGACTAACCTCATTGGCAACCTGGTGCCATGGGTCACACACAAAAGACAAACAACAATAAAAAAATTGAAAATAAAATTTTAGATGCCAACCAGTTGGAGATTTTGTTCTGACACCCACACCACTTTATCTCCAACTCATCCAAAAACTAATCTTATAGTGACATGTGTCACATGATGATTGGTCCTTATTTATTTTGTAAGATAAAATTTAGATTTTCAATAATTCACATTTGAATTATTAAAAAAATAATCAAAAATTTTATTTTTTTCTCTATAAATAGAGTCTAATATTGACATACTATGAACCACGAAAAGAAAACACTCTTTTCTCTCCATCTCAAATTATATCCTCTTTCTTTTTCTTGAGTTTCTTTATTTTTTTTTATCATTTCTCATGAATCCAAACAATCCAAATTTCTTTCCTAACTCGCAAAATTTTTCAAACTTTGATGATTTTATTAATTTTGGAAGCTATCAAAACTCTCAATATCATCAAAGCTCTCAATTTTTGCCAAATTTCAATCAAACTTCAATTTCCGAACAAGTTCAAGCATCACAAAATATTTCTCGAAATTTATTCAATAATGTTCAAGAATTAAATCTCA
This sequence comes from Pogostemon cablin, assembly GCA_023678885.1. NCBI lineage: Eukaryota > Viridiplantae > Streptophyta > Magnoliopsida > Lamiales > Lamiaceae > Pogostemon > Pogostemon cablin. Next base: position 10,503,280 of record CM042989.1, on the reverse strand, counting down.
TCCCAAAGGGCAATTGGTGTGTCAAAGAAGATATTACTCTTATGTCATCTTGGTGTTTCATTAGTGAAGATGGAGTGCATGGAAAAAATCAAAAGGGTACTTCACTATGGGGAAAAGTTCATCAGATGTTTCATGAAACTCGAGTAGAAAATCCTAAAGATATGAAGGAATGAACTGTGGATATGTTGAAAGGTCGCTTCAAACAAATCAATGAAAGTGGAAACAAGTGGATTGCAGCTTGCAAGGAAGCACATATTCGAAAAAGGAGCAGAATGAGCCAGAAAGATATCGAGAAAGAAGCTCATACAATTTATGAAGCAAGTGGTACTAAGTTTACTGATTTAATTGTATTTAATGAAGTTATGTGTAAACATTCAAAATGGAAGCTGAAATTAGATCATGACTCAACACGTTTTCGACCTGAAGATGAGGAGGACAATGACGAAAGTGGTAAAAGTTCCAAAAGAGCCAAAACAAGTGAAGATTGGGAGTATTCTGTTCTCAAAAATCATGAGACTCCGAGTAGTGGATGTTCGACCATTGCTCGTCCTAGTGGCAGAGATAAGGCAAAAAAATGGAAAGGTAAGTCATCACAATCTTTTGCTACAAATGAAGTTGTTGCTGAAATTCGTGCATTGAGGCTCACTAGAGACAATGAAGTTGAAGTAATGAAAAATTTGGGAAAAGAAAAAATAGAATTGGAACGACAGAAGTTACAGAGAAATCAAATGAGGATGAAAGAGCTTATGCTGAATACATTGCTTGCTAAAGATCACTTATCACCATAAGATGAAGAAATGAAACATAAATTAATGGCAATTATATTTGGACAATAAATGTATCTTATTATCATGTATTTTAAGTATCATATTTTAATTAATATCTTTTAATTTAAATGTATTTTAATCCTTTTAATTAATTTCATGTACTTTTAATCAATGAAATGAGCTGTCAACTTTTGTCTTTCATTTGTCTCTTTTCTTACTTTATTCGCATGCAATTGTCACTTTTATATTTCACTTGTCATATCTCATACATTATTCACGTGGGTTGTTCAAATTGATTGTTCAAATTCCACTATTCAACCTGCAGTGATAGGCACATGCATGGTCATGACAAAAAGATAGCTTTCACATTCTATCTTTGAATTATTTTTCTATATTAATTTCATGTAATTTTAATCAATAAAATGAGTTGTCAATTTTTGTCTTTCATTTGTCACTTTTTTACTTTATTCACATGCAATTGTCACTTTTATATTCAATTATCATATTTCTTACTTTAGTCACGTGGGTTGCTCAAATTGATTGTTCAAATGTCATTATTCAACCTGAAGTAATAACTTTAGGCACATGCATGCTCATGACAAAAAGATAGCTTTCACATGCTATCTTTGAATTATTTTTCTACATATACTTGTTGAAATTGTTCATAAATTACACATAAATTTTTTTCCTCAACTGATCCTCCTGAAGTTTTTTGACACAGGTTTTGCATGCAAAAATCATTGTTTCTTCGTATAGTGGAGGTTGTTGCTTCCAATGATGAATATTTTCAACAAAGACTTGATGCCACAGGTAAACAAGGGATTTCAACATTACAAAAATGTACTGGAGATATGAGAGTGTTGGCGTATGGTACATCAACTGATGATGTTGATGAATACTTGCGAATGAGTGCAACTGTGGCAAGGGAAGCTCTCATAAAATTTGTAGATGGTGTTATTTCTTATTTTGGTGATGAGTATCTTAGAAGGCCTAATGAACAAGATTTGTCTAGATTACTCTACGTCGGGGAACAACGTGAATTCCCAGGCATGATAGGCAGTATTGATTGCATGCATTGAGAATGAAAAATTGTCCAACTGTATGGGCTGGACAATGCACAGGAAGAAGTGAGAAGCCAACAATCATTTTAGAAGCTCTTGCATCATATGACTTATGGATATGACATGCATTCTTTGGAACACCAGGTATGTGCAATGATATTAATGTACACCATCGTTCTCTATTTTTTAATGATGTGTTAGAGGGTCAAGCACCAAGAGTTAATTATGTTGTAAATGGTCACGAATTTGATAGAGCATATTATTGTACTGATGGCATATATCCTTCATGGGATGTATTTGTTAAGTCAATTTCTACTTCACAACTCCAAAAACATAAGTTGTTTGCTCAACAACAAGAGGCTGTGAGAAAAGATTTAGAGCGCGCATTTGAAGTTCTACAAGCTAGTTTTACATTTCTTAGACGCCCATGTCTTGTTTGGGATAAACTTCAGATGGGTAAAATTATGATGACTTGTATCATTATGCACAATATGATTGTAGAGGATGAGCGACATACTTATCAAAACTATTATGATCCCAGCGAATTTTTTAGAGATAGGCCTCTAAACTTACAGGAAAGCACAAGTGGAATATATGATATAGATTATCACAATTTGTCATACTCTACATACGCATTGCAAGCTTGTCCACTTATATGACTAATAGGGCACAACTTCGCAATAGAGAAGCTCATAATGCTCTTAAGAATGACTTGATTGAGCATATATGAAAAAATTTGGTAATGACAATTGATTGTATTGATTTGTACCTTTTATTTTTATGATTTTATAATTCATGTAATTTTTTTTGTATCTCAATTATGTAATTTTTATATGATTATTGCAATTTTAATATTGTTATTTTATTTATTTTCAAGAGAATTTTTTTACTATAATTACGGAATTAAATATTTTTTAATATACTAAAAGATTATTTTAATTTTTAATATAATTATTAAAAAATCTCAAAATGATAATAAATAATTTAATTATAATTATTGTGTGTGTGTGTGTGTGTATATATATATATATAAATATGAGAAAAAAATAAATATTTTATTTAAAAGGTAGGTTAACTTGGATTATTGATGGAGTATAAAAAAGTTGAGGTTGGGTTGGGTTGTAGGTTGTATATGTGGATGAGAGAAAAATGAATATTATATTATTGGATTGGGTTGTTGTGGGTTGTGAATGAGGATAGTCTCAAGATCTTCTCAATGTGCTCTCCACCCTCTCTCAAACATGTATTAGGCGTTAATTACTAGGGTTCCGGATAAGTTGAGATGACTTATATATGGGCTACAGTAGGGACCAAGAGGAGAAATTAGAGTCGGACCTCCATTTGGTTTAAGTATCCAAGTTTAGCCCAAAACTTATACTTAAGTCTAATAATAATAATATATTTCACTAAAATATTATTACTGCACTGCCGCTCTAATCCCACAATTACGTTATGGGTTCCTTCTTGTTATGAGTCCGTTAGTCTCCCCATTTTTAAGATATACCATGCCCATTAATTAATTAAGTTACTGACAACTCCATTAGTTAATATATCATCCGAGAGTAGTACCACTGAACCTTGTTATCATGCCAGAATAAATCCACCTGCAGGGTTTACATGATAATCCTTATGACCTCCTCAAGGGGACATCATCAACCTATTTAATAGGACAGGGATTCTTTCTACAATCAACAACACACCATAGAGACAGCACTATTTCTCAACTCACCTAGCTTATTGATTTAATTACATGTAAATCTCACCCATTGATGAATCAAAGAAATACATACTGCCTTACATGTCGAGTTTATTGTATATGGATTAAGAGCACAAACATCCATAATAATTGAGATCAAGTTCTCCTATATAGTCAGTATAAATCGAACGATCTCAAGTGGTCCTACTCAATACACACAAAGTGCACTAATGTGATTCTAAAGTCAAGAGACTAATACCAAATCACACTACAAACATCCTGATAGAGAGTCTCCGTCTATCTCAGTTGTGAGCATCTATTTATACTTTATAAGGAAGCCGATAATATGATCTTCCATGTGTTGTCGCACAACATATTATCTACAGTATAAAGTAAGTGGACTTTTGTAATTAAATTATAGTATGCAAAACATTTGATCAAATGATTCTCATTTCAAATTCATTGTTAAACATTGTTCATACAAAAAGCTAGACTTTTAGTATACAATCTAACAGTATGAGCCCCATATTTTAATTATAAGTGGGTATTTGCGGGTCCCTTGTGTGTAAAAAAGAAAATAGGACTCTGGGTAGGACGCCTAATATAAAAAATGGATTCCTTGAGTAGGACGGAGGGAGTATATATATACTAGTATGAAACCCGCGTACAATGCGGGATTATTTAATAATTAAGAAGATTTTTTTCTCATAGTTAGCCAATTTCTTTCATCAATGTAAAGAATTTGCAATAAATTATAACATTTGACTTTTGATAATGCAACGTATAACTAAATCATATAAAAAGTTAATATATATGTACATATATTTTAATTATTTGAAAGAATCTTAACTTATATTTTTTAAAATGTTACTTTATAACATAATACAATTAAAAACTACTCCCTCCGTCAGTGGCGGATCCAGGAAATTTTTTTCGGGGGTACGACATGTAATTATAAAAATATTACTTCCTCAGTAAGTAACACGTGTTTTTTGTATGCATAGGTTAAGAAAAAATTATTTTTTTATTTAAAGTTGCTTAGACGTGTGTAAAAAATGAGTATTTTAGATAATTTAATGAAAATATGTATAAAGTTATTGAAATATGTGTAAAAAATGAATATTATTGAGATGTATTTCTACCATTTTTAGGAAAGTATATTTGTGCTGAGGTGGATAAAAAAATGTGTGAAGTAATTAGAGGGATGGAGGGAGTATTTGATATTCAAAATCGTATAATAATTAAATAACACCCTAAAATTATAATTATTGTTGACACCATCTACTTTTTATTTGTAAAAAGCAATGTAAGACATTATTATTATGAGTTTATAGTGTAAATTTATTAAAAATTATAATAAATTGTGTATAAATTTGTATTAATTAAATAATTTGGGGTACAAATTAATTAATATATAACTATTTATATATATATATATATATATATATATATATATATATATATATATATATATATATATATAATTTTAAAAAGAAATTAGGGGTGGGGGTAGGGGGGTTGGGGGGGTTTTGGGGGTACAGCCGTACCCCCTTGTACCCCCCTGTATCCGCCATTGCCCTTCGTCCCGTTTCAATATTTATGTTTTTATTTTCCGCGTCTCATTTCAATGTTTACGTTTTCCTTTTTGGAATATAGGACCCACCTAAAACAATTAATATATCATTCAACACTAATACACCTACCCACTTTACATTAAATATTATATCTTTCTACCAACTATCTATTAAAATATTATACTCATTTATCAACGTGTAAAAAGAAAATGTAAATATTGAAATGGGGCGGAGGGAATATTTATTACTCCTTCTATCTCTCTAAAAAAATGTGCAATAACATAGGGACAATTTGTCTCTTTGCTGTGTATTTTATGTAGTTGTTAGTGTTTTATTTTTTTCATTGTATTTACGTGCAATTATGATCAAAATATGTTATTCTACATAATAATAAATCCTTAATTTTACTGTTTGTCTAAAATAAATATCAATTAAATATAAAAAAAATCTCAATTTATTATTTTTTCTATACATGATTTGATTTTATACTAATTAATTTATTTGTATCGGATGATTTATTTATTAATTACAATTAATGATATTAAAACAAATTAGTCATAGTAAGTATATAGGAAAAATATATAAACAATAAGACTATACGTGAACAACGCGTTAGCGAAAAAACACATCGAATTTTCTGCACCATTTTCATGCATTATCTTTTGTGCGACGCGTTAAGTGATTGACACGTAAGAGGGAGAAATAAATCCAACAATTTCCCCTAGGGTTTAAGGTTTAGGGTATAGTTTTTCTCTCCTATGTGTCGTCCAGATGTGATACAGGAGATGATGTATCAAATAACACAGAGAATCCAAACTAGCGAAAAAGGACTTTGCTATATACTATACTTAATATATTTATATATATATATATATATATTTATAATAATTAAAATATTTTATTAAAATAAAATTATATATATATATATATATATATATATATATATATATATATATATATATATATATATATATATATATATATATATATATTATCATAAATAATATTTAAATGGAGTATTACTTTTCACTCACGAATATGATTTAGTATTTCTTAATTAAGTATATAATAATAATTCTATTTTCATTAATGATTAATTTTAAGAAACTAATATATATATATATATATATATATATATATATATATATATAATTTATATATAATATTCTTTTAAATATTCATAAATTTGTAAAGAATTTATTAATTTTATTAGTTTCAAGTTATATAAATAACTAAAGAAAATAAATTTTATAATTCATATGTTATAATTAAATAATTAAGATATATATGTAAATAAATAAATATTAATATACTAAATTTAAAAAATTAACAAATATTTACAAACTCAATTTTAATGTTATTTGATATAAAATAATGATTTAATTTAAAGAACTTAAACTTTTGATTCAATACATAAATTAATTCTTCAACCTCTTATTCTTTAGAGGTAAATCAATTCAAGAGTACTTGAATCGTCGATCCTCTTGAAGAGTACTTGAATCAATACTTTAGAGGTAGATCTTAAAGAATATTTGAATCGATTTTTTAATATGTAAATCGATTCAAGTATTCTTGAATCGTTCCTCTTACTCTTGAAATTTTGATTTTTAAGATGTAAATCTATTCAAGAATACTTGAATCAATTCTCTTCCTCTTGAAAAATCGATTCTTAAGAGGTAAATCGATTCAAGAATACTTGAATCAGGTATCTTCCTCTTGAAGAATACTTGAAAAATAGATTCTTAAGAGGCAAATCAATTATCTTCCTCTTGAAAAATCGATTCTTAAGAGGTAAATCGATTCAAGAATACTTGAATCAGTTATCTTCTTCTTGAAGAATACTTGAAAAATCGATTCTTAAGAGGTAAATCGATTCAAGAATACTTGAATCAATTATCTTTCTCTTGAAGAATACTTGAAAAATCGATTCTTAAGAGGTAAATCGAATCAAGAATACTTGAATCAGTTATCTTTCACTTGAAGAATACTTGAATCGATTTTTTAGAGGTAGATCGAATATTTATTTGATTTTCTGTATCGAAATAAATTTTTATACTTTCATAATTCAATTCTCTAGATGAACTTGAAAAAAGCTCCTTTTCATCTTGGAGAATCAAATGTGTATTTAGAATGAATAACCAAAAATTCTTATTTATAGGTAGGGTAGGAGAGAATATGATATGGATTATTCTTTTTCATTTATAAATATGATTTAATTTTATATTAATTAATTTATTGCATTACAAGATTTAGTAATTAATTAATGATACTCAAATAAATAAATAAAATATTAAAAATTTAATTATTATAAAATAAGAAACACATTATTTACAAAAAATATTAAATAAGGAAGTTAATTAAAAGTAAATAAGGAAAATATTAAAAAAGTATTAAAATCTAAAAACTTGAGAAAATTACACGTCACATTGGAGCGCTCTGGAGACGACACGTTAGCAAGAAAAGTATCTGCTATAGTATACTTAATATATATATATATATATATATATATATATATATATATATATATATATATATATTCCCTCCGTTCCTTTGATACGTATCTATTTTGCTATTTTGGTCCGTCTCAATACAAAGTATCCATTTCTTTTTTTAGATTGATGTGACACACAAGGGGCCCACACTCAATACTAATACAACTACCCACTACACATTAAAATATTATTTCTCTCACCTCATTACACATTAAAATATTATTATACTCCTTAATCCATGTGAATAAAGTAAATATTAAAGAAAAGTTAAAAATTTTACTATTCCCTTCAACCCGTAGTACCTTCATCGGTACCATAGATACGTAATTTTAAAAAATTTATTTTTTGACTAATTTTATTTACTTTCTTGAGGTATTATAGTATTTTAAGGTAATAAATAAAGTAAAAAGTATATTATGTATGTTAGATATAAGTGATAATTTTTTAAATTAAAATGACTTTTGAAGTTATTATAGTTGATGTTATGTTTGCTTTTTGAGTGGTGAAAATAAGTGTAAGACGGACAAAAACGAAAAGTATGAATATAAATGTGGGACAGAGGAAGTAAAATTTATTATATCACACATCACCCGGTAAGTATAATTGATCCCAACTATAGCCCTTTCTTATTTGTAATACTCAATTTCAATCTTTTTTTTATATCTAATTTTGGTCATTTTTATGCAAATTCAATCATTTTTTAAATCCAATTTCAATCCAAATTTTGGATCAAGATTTGACAAGTTTTGACAAAAAGGGACTAAAACTAGACAAAAAATAATTATCAAAATAAAAAATTGCAAATTAAAAACGACTAAAATTAAAATCGACCATATTTAAAGGAAATGATATTTTCATAATTTTTAAATATTCCTTCTATCCCAAATTAGTTTGACCATCACTGTAGATATAAATTAAAGTTAAAAAAAGTTGTTTATTGACTAACTCAATCTTTTAGAGATATGTAATCTCTCCGTCCCGGAATACCCTTTATGTTTACTGTTCCACATTGTTCAAGAAAAGTTATTTTTTAACTTTTTCAACTCACTTTTTGAAAAGTAAAAATGTCCAAACTTTTGGGTTTAGGGTTTGGATTAACTTTAAAAGTTAATCCAAACCCTAATTACCGAAAAATAAATTAAAAATACTAGAAATAATAAAAATTTTAAAAATTCCTGAAATTAATTTTTAAAAGACCTGTAACTCTAAAAAATCAGCAGAAATTAAAAGAAAATTACACAAAAATTACATCATTGCAATAAAATTACATAAATTTGCTACAGCTATACTAGAAATTATAGAAATTTGTTACACTTCAAATTAAATTACAGAAATTGCTTAATTACAAAAAAAATAATAAAAAAATTACAGATGTCTTCTCAAGTGAAGAAGCTTGAGAAATCTTCATTTACCTGTTCATAGATTGCTGAAAATAAAAACAATGAAGTGAATTCATGTGAATATGATAAAATTCATAGGAAATGACCTTTAAATAAACTGTTAGAATCAATATTCATACAAAATTTGAGCCGTCAGACTGTTTCCCTCCTAAAACATCTTAAAAATATTCTATTCCCTCCAAAACTGTTCTTTACTTTATTTTCCCACCAAATCTTTCAACAAACCTTCATTTTTCCCTCTAATTCTCTTATGAAGCCCTTTTCACTCAGATTTAAATTTTATTATTGGGATTTGTTTCCCACCAAACTGTTCTTTTATCTGTTTGTCACCAAATGTGTCACTAACCCTCTAATTTTTTTATGAATCCTTTTTTAATCTTCTGAAAATTCTTCCCAAGTCATCACAATAAATACGGTAGGACAAAGGGTCAAACATTACTGCACTTAGTTAATATTAAATGATACCTTCAAACCCAAACCTCACTCCATACACAAGAAATCTGATTGGGCAGTTCCTATTAAGGCATAGTAGCCATGGAAATATTCACTTTGGGAAAGCAAGGGAGGCAGCACAGATATTTAGGGTTACTAGAAGAACAATATTAAATATTTGGGCAGCTGTTAAACTGCAGATTGAAGAAGGCAGGCCACTCCACTTCATTTCTAACAAAAAAGGAGTTGCAAAGCCAAAAAGGGTTATGCTAGATCCCGAGCAAATGAAAAAAAATTACTTTTGAAAATAGAGGTACAATTAGAGGTCTTGTTGGGCAGCTAAAAGTGTCCAAATCAACAGTGGACAGGTGGATAAAAAAAGGAGACATCAAAGCTCATACAAACTCAATCAAGCCTGAGCTAACTCCGGAAAACAAGCTTCAAAGGCTCAACTATTAATTGCATCAGATTCATCATGACAGTAATGCATAAAAATTGATGTTTGATGAAATGTACAATGTGGTCCATATTGATGAAAAATGGTTATACATGACAAGGATGAATGAGAGGTACTACATCATACTAGGGGAGAAAGAGCAGCACCGCACATGCAAGTCAAAGAAATTCATAACCAAGGTAATGTTCATGTGTGTCGTATCTAGGCCTATACTTGGAAGTGAGGGGCAGGTTTTATTTGATGGTAAAATTGGCATCTTTCCTTTCTCAAGGATTAAGCCAGCAAAAAAAAGTCAAAGAATAGGGCAAGGGGGAACATGATTACTAAACATTTGACACCGTCAACAAAGAAGTGATAAGAGACTGCATAATCAATCAGGTAACACATGACTCTCTTTTAAGGTTCATTTTCTAGTTTGAAACAATTAGTGTCTTTACATTATTATTTTCTTAAATCAAGTATTGTCTTTACTAGTTTACTTTCATAAGAATGTTTACCCTAATTGACAGATAATCCAGCCATAAAGGCTAAATGGCCACCAAATATGAGTAAGTATATAATTATCCAACAGGATAATGCAAAACCACATATATTTGATATTGATGTGGACTTTGGAATGGCTGCAAGATTTGATGGATTCAACATCAGACTTCTTAACCAGCCTCCAAACTCTCCAGACACCAATATCAATGACTTAGGGTGGTTTAGAGTTATACAGTCACTACAATGGGAAACAGCAAGCTACAATATGGATGAATTGATCAAGAATGTGAGGATCTCTATGATAACATAACACTAGCTACACTCAATAATGTGTTTCTTAGCCTACAAGCCTGCCTAATTAAAATAATGAAGGTAGAGGGGGCTAACAACTATAAAGTGCCACACCTGGGGAAAGCTAAGATGATAAGGGAGGGAACTCTGTCAATCAATCTTGAGATTAATGCAGAATTGGTAATGGGCTGCATATTGAAGCTACTAGGGGAGGACTCCAACTACAAACAGGTTTATGACATTGCAGAACTTGTGCAATGTTTTGAGGTTTGATCATCATCTATGGATAATTTTTTTTGTTGGTTAAGCACCGAAACTAATTAATTCAGTTCTTTTTTTATATAAAGTTTATGTAAATTCTATTGTGATTAAAAATAATTTATTATTAAGAATAATGATGTTTACCTTTCACACTCCTTAAAATGAATAGTCAACTCTATTCAATAATTAAAAAAATTATTCCAAAATCCATACTCTCGTGAAATACATAATAGTACTATATTTTATCCTGTGAGACAGTCTTAGACTATTTTATGATTTCGCAATTAGTTATCATTTTTTTTATCAAATATGTTATCACTTTTCTTTTACACTAAAAAAAATTATTTTATTCAATTGATAAAAATTTTAATTTTATTGTTAAATTGGTTTGCCAACGGATTACCAACAAAATCCGTTGGTAAAGTGATGGTTAAATTTTATCAACGAAATTCAATTACATTGATAATCCATTGCTAATAAGTCCGTTAGTAATTTATATAGTAATTTCGTAAGGATAATAGTAACGAATTTTATTTTGTTGGTAAAAACTTAAGAAATTCGTTGCTAAAAGAAAAATGTAATTTTTGTTGGCAATCCGTCGATAATTATCAACGGATTAAATCCCGTTGGTAAATTTCGTTGTCAAAATGAGTTTTTTTTAGTGTTAAAACGTTATCACTTTTCATTCGTATTATAAATTGATAATGAAATAGTTCACATCATCGTTATCACTTATCACTTTTCATCAATTACGTAGTACTATTACTTTTATTATAAAGAATGTCACTTCTTATCCGTCTCACAGAATGATGTCTCACATAAATCTTTCACTTCTTATCTGTCTCACAGAATGATGTCTCACACAAATATTTGCTACGTTTTAGTTTTTTTTTTCAACTTAAAATACTAACATATCTTAAAAATATTAGTAAATAAAATAATTTTACATAAATAATGTGGACGTAGACTATAGGAGTATTGTTTGAGTCTCTGAACAGAAATTCTGGGTCTGTAACGGTTTATAATATAAAATTCTTGAGGAAAAAGTATATAATTAAATATCCTTTCCCATGCCTCAGTCAAGGGAGAAATATACTGGAAAAATATTTTCTGACTTCATATAGTCTTTAAATGCAGAAGAAAGTTGATGTGCTGCGATGCAAGTAGAGCATAAGATTCTTTTATCCTCTATTCTTACAAAATTTGTAGAATATTTTATTATTATTCGAAAGATACACATGATGTGCAGATGAGTCAGCAGAAAGCTGTAAGAGTGATGATAAAATTTTCCTCTTTTCATTTATACTACTTCCAAACATTTAGCAAAAAAACTGAAACAAAAAGTTATTATTTCATTTTGTTAAGAAAATTAATTTTCTCATTATTGTTTAAAGTTATATGAATTTGTACAGAACTTTGTGTGCGAAAGGAATAAGTTCCAAAAATGAATATTATAACATTTTTAATAAAAAAATTATATAAATAAAAAGTGATAATCATTCAAATAAACTATTTTACAAGTAATTATATGATTAATTGTTAACTTTTTTAATGAAAATTTGAAATTGTCTCATGACTATAAAGATTGTTCTACAAAGGACTTGCTCATGAATAATTTTCTTTAACATGAAAAAGTTTCATAGTGATTTTTATATGTTTTCTTTTAAGGAGAATACTTTCGTGGAATATTAACCCACATTTAAACTAGATTTTTGTTTTTCATTTGATTCGTTATAGCAGGGAAAGGAATTGAAAAGTACTCTTTAATTTAGTAAAAGTTTAGAGTATTGATATTATTGGGATTTCTGCTGTGCCGAAATAATTTTGCATATTGTCTATCCTAATTTTGAATAGGGTCACCTTTCACAACAGTGGTATCAGAGTCACGGTTAGGCAGAACCATGAAGAGTAGTGATTATAAAAGACCGACCCATGTGAACAGAAAAGAACAGAGGATGAGGTACCATTGACTCAAAATGGTACTAGAGAAGCAGCTTATGAAGCTGGAAAAATAATTCACACTAACAAGAATCTCGACGACTAAATTAAAGTGGTTACCCGCGATAAATATTAATTGTGTGTCAAATTGGCCGGCATGAGATAAGTGTGATGAATGTATCCAACTATTTTGGAAGGGGGAGATTGTTGGGCATACCTAATATAGTTGCTAGAAAAAATGAATAATTGAAGCCCAGTTAATATGATGGCCCATGAATTAATTATTATGATGCTCACAGATAACCCTAGGGTTAATTATACATTAATTCCTCCAAGTGAGAGGAAGACGGCCGTCCAGATGTATGAACGCCGATGGCATGAATTCCTCCTAAGGCTGAAGTTGTCTGGTAGTGAGGGAGAGATCAGCGAGAGGATAGACGAAAACAGAGGAGAGAGGAGGAGAAGTGTGTTTTACTTCATATTTCGAGTGGGAGTTCTTGGCGACATCCTCGACAAATTGATCGGAGACATCTCCGAGTGGTGTAATATGAATAGGGTGATACTTATTATTTTTGTACTAGATTTGATATTCTCTTTTTCGATTGTTATTGGTATTCCTTGACAGAAATGGTATTCCTCTAGTAGTGATAGAAATGATATTCCTCTACTTGTGATAGAGAGATTGGATTGTATACTCTTGTTGGATTAGTGGATTATTTTTTGGATCGGGTCCCATGATTTTTACCCTCAAGTTGAAGGGATTTTTCACATTAAAATTATTGGTGTTGATTCTGTTAATTTTCTGCATTTTTATTTGGTTTATTGCCTATTGATATATTTGAGTGGAAGTTTGGAGCATTGATATTATTAGGATTTCCACTGTGCCGAAAATATCTTCATATATTGTCTATCCTAGTTTTGGATAGGATCTCCTTCCACAACAATTTATATTATATATACAAAAGGTGGAATCGTCCACTCCTGACGCCCTGCACTCCGGCCCGATAGAGTGGTGTAGAGGTTAATCAGGATGACTCAACTGATCAATAGGAGTTAGACCACTATCCATTGCATATAAAGAGCCCTCCTCATTTTGAGAGTTTGCTCCCACACTGTGGTTGTGGGATTCAATCCTTGGTCATAGGTATAAGATGTCACTCCTGTGACCAATTGAGTTGCCCATGCGGACAACAATTTATAATATAAATAAAAAGTGATAACATTTTATAGCAAAAGTGATAATAATGTTATACTCCCTCCGTCCCAGGCAAAGGTCTCCATTTACTTTTTGCACTTGGATTAATAAATATTATTATTTTATGTGTAGTATTAGTAGTGAGTGGTGAGCCATATGTGGGGTCATTTTAGTAAAAGGGAAAAATGACGACCTTTGAATGAAACGTCCAATATATAGTAAAATGGTGACATTTTCGGTGGGATGGACTAGCTTTTTTTTAAACGGTAAATATTATTAGTTATTTCTCCAAGCACCTTTACTTCCCCCTTTTCCAAGCCTTTTTAAATCCTTCTAATTCGTTCTTAATGGGAATCAAACCTGGATCATTCACTTTTAGTGAGGAGCCTAGTGATCAGATGAGCTAGCCCACCTGGTTTAGGCTTCTAGCTATTATAAGTGCATTTTCTAATTTATGGGCTTCATATAAGATTCCAACACCAATTAACTAAAGGAGCCAGCTATTCGTATCCCCAAAATTACTAAACGTACTCATTAATATTTAAATTAAAATTTTTTTAATTAATAAGACATAAATACCCTTATAAAAATTATATAATTAAATTTCTATTATTCATACCCCAATTTTCTAAACTTACCTCATATATGAAACCCCAATTTAAAACTACTCTACATCGCAATTCAATTCAATCTTGTCACTGGACGAAAATTCATATGTTGTTCGATCAGTCCCGATTGAACATAATAAAAAAAATTCGTCTGGTACTGATAGAACATTTCTTAACTTATTGGCCTTGGTTGGTCGAACGCATGTCGTTAAGACAAAAACAAAAACACGAACGACTATTTTTTATCAGTTGAAATGCATGATATATACATCTTAAAGGTTCCGGGTGCATCATCTCCCGATATTATACCACGTTTGGGCGTAAGAGAAGATTTATAAGATAGGAAAAATTATGATTTTTTAAAAATAATTTTACCTTAGTTCTTGAGAAAGATAGTTTTGGTATATGTTTTGATTTGTGAAGATATCATGTGTGTGTATGTATGATTTGTAGAGTTGTTAATGTGAAACATGTATGGTGTGTGTATATAACTTGTGGAGTTGAGTTGTAATGTAAGAGATTTAAGTTTTAGGGGCATTTTAGTTATTTGTTATATAATTTTATTATTTAAAAAAGTCAAAAGGGAGTATGTTAATAATCCGGTATGTGTGAATAGCCAGTGCTTAAATATTATTACCTCCACCTCGAGCATAAATTTATATTTTACTGCTCTAATTCGTTTCAAGTAAAGTTTACATTTTTATTTATATCAAGTGGGAATTACACATACAAAATAATTAATATATTTTCATGAAACCTCCACACTACACTAATATAACACGTTAAAATATTGCACATTAACTAATTACACATTAAAATATGACAATGACTTGTGTGAGACCGTCTCACGTAAGCCCTTACATGAGACGAATAAAAAATGATAACATCATTAATGAAAATTGATACTCAATCGTTGATAATGATGCAAAGAATTATTTCATGAACAAATTATAGTATAAATAAAAAGTGATAATATTTTATAGCAAAAATAATAATTAATTAAGAAAATGTAAAATGGTCTCCGTACGTGAGACTGTCTCACACCCGTACATCGCATGGAAAAGTGATTAATTTTACATAAAAATTTATATATATATATATATATATATATATATATATATATATATATATATATATATATATATATATATAAAAGAAAATAAAATATAATAAATAACCTTAATTCATGCATAAAATATATTAAAGTTAATTAATTTTATTAAAATAATTAAATTATTTTAGCGATACAAATTATTTTATAAACTCACAATATGATACGTTAAATTTTATTCTTTTAAATAATAAATTATAACTCTACATCTATAAACATAAATAAATAGATAAATTATTACTTTTCATATTAATAAACTAATCGTACTCTTTTAATTAACAAATTATTATAAATTTTTACGGCAAAAATTACCGTAATAACATTAATATAATTAATTATATTAAATCCTATAACCCTTAAAATTATATTAATATGTAAATGAGGTTATAAACAATAGGTTTTACCATTTAATTAGATAACACATTATAAAATAATTAAAATATTGATTAAATTTCTATTCTTAGAAGGGTAGGTTTGTGTGAGACCGTATCACGTGATACCATTTTTCTCTTTTTGAAATAGTTATCGCTTTCGCTATAAAATGTTACTATCACTTTGTTATTTATACTATAAATTGTTCATCAATGAACATTATTACTTTTTTTAATTTATTATCACTTTCCTTTATAAAAGTTATCACTTTCTGGCCGTCCGTGAAATGGTTTCACACGAGTTTTTGCCTTATTAGAATTAGGGTACATGATTGTTGGTATTTTAGATGAAAATAATAGTTGGGTGAGTGGGTTAGATGGTTATAGTGTTTGTGGAAGTGAGAGGGTAGATATTGGTAGTGGATCATGATCTTTAATTGAGAATAGAAAATTTGAGTGGAGCAGGATTATTTAGGAGATGAAATTGATTTTCTTAATTAAAGATCCTGATCCACTAGGGGTGGGCAACAATTTTTTAAAACCGCAAAAATCGATCGAGTCGCACCGCATTTAGTTTTTTTTACTTAAACCGCAGTTAGTTTTATTGAAGAAAATCATACCGCTTAAATGGTGCAATTTCGATTTTTATCTAAAAATACACCACACCGCACCGGACTCTATTATTTAAATTATAAATATATTTAATCTTATATACTATTATATATTATGTATACATATATAATTATGTATTATTGAAGAGGTTAAAAGGTATACATTAATTTGGATTGAGAAATAATTTTGTTAAAAGTTTGCTTTATGTCACAAAGATTATATTATTTTAGTTGGTTATGGAGTTCAAATTATAATTTTATATCTTTAATATCTCATTATCTAATTTGATCATTGTTATAATATTTTATTCCTAAGATGAAGAACACTTTAAATCAAAAATGTACATGTATTTTTTTTTATACATCCATATGTATTGTATTGTTGTGTACTCTCTCCGTCCCTCAAAGTATTTCACACTTTTCTTTTTCATACGTCCCACAAAGTATTTCACACTTTACTTTTATTAAATTAAAAATGGTAAAAAATACTCCATCCATCCCGTTTCAATGTTTACGTTTCTATTTTGCGCATTCTATTTCAATGTTTATGTTTTTCTTTTTGAAATATGGAACCTACCTAAAATAATTAATATATCATCCAACACTAATGCACCTAACCACTTTACATTAAATATTATATTTTTCCACTCATTATCTATTAAAATATTATACTCCTTCTTAATCAACGAATAAAAAGCAAATGTAAACACTGAAACGGGACAGGGGGGTGTACACTATAACAATACCTACTTTTTACACACATCCCAACATAATACTAACTTTTTCACACATTTCAATAACTTTACACACCATTTTCATTAAATTAATTAAAATACTTCTTCTCTTTCTTACTTTATACATAAATAATAATTTTTTCTTAAATCTGCGCACAACAATACGTGAAGAACTTCGGGAGATGGAGGGAGTAATATGTTAGTTTTTAACCGTCAAACCGCAAAACCATAAAAAATCGCCTAAAACCGCATTATAAATTTTACTTGATAAACCGTAATTTAAATCTAATTATCAAACCGAACCGCTTATAACAATACAATTTAAATTTTGTCGAAATAACCGCAAAACCACACCGTGAATACCTCTATGATCCACTACCAATATCTACCCTCTCACTCACACAAACACTATAACCATCTAACTCACGCCACTCTCCCAACTATTATTCTCATCTAAAATACCAACAGTGATATCAGAGCCCGATTAATTCATTAACTGAGTTAAAATAAGCTTCCGAATTCTAGCGACTAAACCCTTCACTATATTAACCAAACTATTTCTAATTCCAGTTACCCTGCTCCACTATAAACCCATTTCCAACATTTGCTACAAACACTCTCCCCCACTCTCTACTAGTCACACCGTCCTTCTACTACTATACCATTGCTTAACTCACGCCACCACACTCTTATCTATTTTCTATTTTAAATATCAACAATAATATATAGATATATTTATATATATTAGAATATAGTGTTATATATATAGTGTTATATATATATATAACCCATTTCCAACATTTGCTACAAACACTCTCCCCCACTCTCTACTAGTCACACCATCCTTCTACTACTATACCATTGCTTAACTCACGCCACCACACTCTTATCTATTTTCTATTTTAAATATCAACAATAATATAAAGATATATTTATATATATTAGAATATAGTGTTATATATATAGAGTGTTATATATACACTCTTATCTATTTTCTATTTTAAATATCAACAATAATATATAGATATATTTATATATATTAGAATATAGTGTTATATATATATATATATATATATAACACTATATATATATAACACTATATTCTAATATATATAAATATATCTATATATTATTGTTGATATTTAAAATAGAAAATAGATAAGAGTGTGGTGGCGTGAGTTAAGCAATGGTATATATATATATATATATATATATATATATATATATATATATATATATATATATATATATATATATATATATCCTCCGTCCCGGAATAAGGTATTTGTTTACTTTTTGCACAGAGATTAAAGAGTATAATATTTTAATGTATAGTGGATAGTTGTATTAGTATAGTGTGTGTGATCATGTGGATATAATAATGGTATTGTGTGGGTCACATCAAATAAAAAATGAAATGTATATTTTATTTTGGGACAGACCAAAATAGAAAAATGTATACCTAATTGTGGGACGGAGGGAGTATATATATATATATATATATATATATATATATATATATATATATATATATGAGAGAGTGCAAATTTTATTCATGTGAAAAATGTAAAATGTAAGAAAAATAAAATTTTTCATTAACATGAGGAGAAGATTGATTATATTTATTGTTGATTTTCAAAATTTTCTGTTTACATTTCAATAAATGTATGTTTTTTATGGTAATTAAAATTGAAAATCTTTCATAAATAAAATTGAAACTTTTCATTAGAGAAAATTATGATAATTGAAACAAAATTATAAAAAATGAGATGCATGAAAATTTTACACGTTAGCCATAATTTACTCTAGAATTGACACTTAGTATAGGTAAACTTCGTATATTTAAGATATCACTTAATTTACATAAAAAACGCAAACGTAATGGTTTCCACATAATGGAGAGAATATGTACTTCCGTTTATATAAATGATACATACTTTCTTTCATTTATTTGTAATACACTAATCTCAAAGTACACTTGTTTTCTTTAACGTGTTAATTATGTGAAATACCATATTATATACTCCTATCAATCTTGATTAATATAATAAACTAATTTGATTGGTTAATCACTACATAACAGATGCTGCGAATCTCAATCTTACTAAATCTTCTTCTTCATCAGGATTTGCGTTTAAAAAATAAGTATATAACAGAAAAAAATTAATAATAATAATGAAAATTCTGTGATTCACACTTGTACATGATTTTGAAATAATTGATTTTTTTAGCTGAAATAAATATTTCTTGTAAGTACATATTTTAATAAATATCTTTTTATAATATATTTTTTTTGCACATAAATTGGGGATGCAATATTTTAATAGGTATTTGAAGAATTTTTATTGTGCTTTAATCTTTTAGCTTTTGAATTTAATTTGAAATGATGATAAATTTTGTAATATTGTAGAGCTTTTAGGGATGTCATTTATTTTGCGTGGTGATCACCGTACAATAAAAGAGAAATTTATATATACCTCACAGTGGTAAGAATCAAAATGGAAAAAAATTATACTTTTGAATGGGACAAAGCCAGTATAAAGCAATATTTATGTTTGATAACTTTTTATTTGGATTTATTATTACCCAATACAAAATATATAATAATATTACTAGTAGATACATTTAATGTATTTTATTACTAGTCACTACAAAATTATATAATAAAAGTCCTGCTTACCCCTATATGTATCAACTAACTGATAAAATAGGAGAAATCCACATTTCCATAATGAATTTATTCTTAAATTCCAATTCTCTCTCCACAATAGAAATCATCGTCAATTCTAATCAACTAGTTCTTGACAGTTACAAAATCATTGCTGCCTGTTATCAACCATAATCGTTGAAGCCCCTTATTGAGCAACCATATTTGTTGGAAATCCTAGTTCAAAAGGTGGGTTCGTCGTATCGTGTGGATGTCATTGAAAAAGGATGTGTGAACTTAATAGTTATACTTCTGTATAAATAAGGTTTGAGTATTTGTTTAATTGTAAGGATTATGATATCAATCTCGTATGGAATTATGATGGATTTTTAGAAAGTTTAGATATTCAGAAAAATCAGTCTGAATACTACACTTTTGTGTGTTAAAAATTTGTTTCATACTGGAAAACGTTTCTTTCTTGATTTTATATTGATTTTTTTTATCTTGTTGTTTTTTCAATATTTCACAAAATATTCAGAATGTATTCAATATATTTGATATCCATTCATTAAAATGCTTTTGTATTCGAAATCAACAAGTATTTAGAATATTTATTGTTCAATAACGATGTATTCAAAATATTATTTTCTCAATATTCCATGAAATATTTAGAATATATTCAATATATTTCAAATTCATTTGTTGAAATATTTTTTGTATTCAAAATTAGTATGCATTCAAAATATTTAATGTTCAGTAATGATGTATTCAGAAATTGAATATGCAGAATATGGGGCTCAACTCACGCTTCTTATCAACGTGAAATGAGTTGAATTAATCCCGACGAAATTTCAGATAAAATCTATTTTAATTTTAATATAAAATATATTTGCATTTTAATATATTACTGAACACAATCACATTAAAATTTTAGAATATTTTAACAAAAAATCAGTAAGTATTTAAAATATTTAATGTTCAATAACGATATATTTAGAAATATTTTCTCAATATTCCACATAATATTCAGAATGTATTCAATATATTTCAAATTCATTTATTGAAATGCATTTGTATTCAAAATTAGTAGATACTGAGAATATTTATTTAATGTTCAGTAACGATATATTCAGAAATTGAATACGCAGAATATAGGGCTCAACTCATGCTTCCTATCAACGTGGAATGAGTTGAATTAATCCGAATTTATAGGAGAAAATCGTGGAATGAAATCTATTTTAATTTTAATATAAAATATTTTTATATTTTACTATATTATTGAACACAATCGCATTAACAATTTAGAATATTTCAACAAAATCAGTAAGTATTTAGAATATTTAATGTTAAAAAACAATGTATTTAAAAAAAATTTAATATTTCATAAAATATTCAGAATGCATTCTATATATTTAAAATTCATTCATTCAAATGAATTTGTATTCAAAATTAGCGGGTATTCAAAATATTCAAAACTAATATTCAAAATTAGTAGGTATTCATAATATTTAATGTTCAATTTAACTCACGACTTTTTATCAGGCATCAGCTTGGAATGGGTTTAGTTAATCCTAATGAATTTTTAGGAGAAAAATGTGGAATGAAATATATTTTAATTTTAATTGAAATATATTATTTAAAATGTATTGATTAATTATATTTTTAGCTTATTGTACCTATTAAGAATAATAGTATATAAAATGTACCTAATAGTAATGGACCCATGTTAATAAAATAGTTCAATTAATGATTATTATATTTATCAATAAGATATCATTTTTTAGTAATATTATATAACTTCTTATTTGTGTCATTACACTGGTTTTATGAAACAGTTTGAATCAAATTTGAAAGATATATAAACTTTGGAGACACTAGCCCTAGTAAATCAAATTATCTATCTTGCAAACTGAGATCCATAAAACAATCTCACACGAGAATTCTGTTTGCCTAATTTTGTAGCATTCACGAGCAAGAATACTCGATCGTTGTAGTAGTATATCCCAAGAAAAATTATCAATCCATAAAGGAGTTATGTTCGGACTAGCAAAATACGTGAGCTCATGTTCATGTTGTTTTTGTAAAGATGAACGGGGGTTTTGAGATTGATTAACAACTAAAACAGGTAACAAGTAAATAAGAATAGCAAATAATATAAATGACAAGTAAAGAAAAAATGGGTGCTAAAGTTCAAGTATGGAAAAACATGGGATTAGAAACATCCAAGCACACTCGATTCATATTATCATGCAAACGGAATTCAACTCAATTGATGTAGACTAAGGGTGATCACGATTGTATCCTAAGCTCCCTTTCGGGTTACAAAGGTTGTTGATCCATTTTAGACTCCCAAAAGCACTTAAGATCAAAGCCCAACATTAACTCCTTCCATCTAGGTACTAGTTAGATTAAACTCTCCCTTTTTGTGTACTAAGGCCAACGAATGGATTGGTTCTCCCTATTGAATTCAAATATCCTTTCGGTCAAACCCAAACTCAATGTCTATTCATGTCTTCCTAATACTATAGAGGATCGTTTCCATCTCACTCCAAGCAATACATACATGAACATCATGATAGCATTTAATTACCACAAATAATCCATTGAACAACAATCCATTAAACCAATAAACATTCATAAATAACAAACCATGCCATCACAACATCAAGATAATTAAACTCCATGAATAGAAATCAACATCAATTAAATCAAAAACCAATTTAATCCACATGATAATATAAATCTAATATGCTCTTCATATTCCTAATCCCACTAGAGGAATTAGCCTAACATGATAAAAGTAATAAAACAAATAAATGATTCATTACAAATACCCATAGTCTTAGATCTAAAGAAATACAAAATGAATGGATTCTTCCCTATCAATTTCTTGAAGAGAATCTTCTATTATTCTTGATCTCCACCTCTAGCTCTTGATTTCTTGAGATCTCTCACACCCAATGGAAGGGATGAAGTTTTGATAGAGAATTAATGGAGATGATGGAGATGGATCAAAATGGATGAAGGTGGATGAAGATGATGGTGGAAAATAGAAGAAATGGTGTGTGATGTGTGTGTAGATGATGTGAATTTCGGATCTCCTGTCAATTGTTGAATAAAGGGGTATTTATACCCCTATGGAGGCTTCTAGAAGGATCTGGAAATTTCTGCAGGAACATACACGGCACGAGTCGTGCTCTGCAATACGGCCACGAGGTGGCCGTGTTGTGTCTTCTGATGCTGCCGCACGGCCTTTCCTTACAAGGCCGTGTTACGCAACACGGCTCGTGTGCTGCAACACGAGTCGTGTGTTGTAACACGGGCACAGAGTGGTCGTGTTGGCTCTTCTGATGTCGGCACACGGCCACTTCTTCTAGGGCCGTGTTGGCTACACGGCTCGTGCTGCCAACTCGACTCGTGCAACTGGACACGGCCTTAAGTTGCCCGTGTTGAATGACTAGGTGTCGCCGCACGGCCACCTCTTACAGGGCCGTGTTGGCTACACGGCCCGTGTTGGTGCTGGCTCCTGTATTCCTTCACTGTTTTGGCACGTTCTCCCTCGTTTCAACTCCGAATTGAGATCCGCTTTTTCCTATATCTTCCTTATCATGTTTAGCATCCAATAAAAAGTGAAAATCTTAAGTTTAAGCTCATTCACACACATTTCAATAAAAACACAAAATACAACCAAATAACATATAAAATACGGATAAAATAATACGAAAACACATATAAAAAGACACTAAAATCTAGGTGAAAATAGCTCTAATCAACCCTCCAAACTTAAGGTGTTGTTCGTTCCCGAGCAACGAAAATGACAAATCAAAAGGAGAAATTTTCACCTAGAAAAGACTAAACGAATATAAGCAATAACACATCGTTAGCAATAATAACAACTACAAACTATGCTAAGTCATCCTACAACATTAAAATCATAACATGAAGAATTAGCAAGTTCAATCACAAGAGAATAAAATGTAATATAGTCCCTTTTTTGGTCCAAGTCTCACATAAGTTATAAATGTCTCTCAACACTCTTTAAAGTTGGGTAAAGCAACACTCATCAACCGATTGGCTTGACTCGCTATAAGCTTGCTCGTGGACTACATTCACAAACCACCAAAGTTTCAATCAATGATTAAAAAGGTCTTTAATTAGGATGTAATGATAGGCTCTTTGGTAGGGTAGGAAGTATATGGATAAGAGTGACTCAACAAGTGTAAGTAATCAAAGAGATGACCAATTTTCTCAACTTCTCCACTTTTCTTTCTTCCTTTCTTATCTTTACAATCTCAAGCACTATTCATTAACTTTCCTTGGATTGAGCTTCTTTTGATGCATGCTTCCTATCTTTGAATTTTGTTTACTTGAGCATTTTGATGTTGCTTTACTCTTTCTCTTGTTTTGAGGTTGCATGTCCATTTCTTACTTTTGCTCTTTTCATCCTTTTTCTTGCTTGTTTACCATTCCCTTTTCTTCTTTTGCTAATCAATCAATACTTTCTAGCTACCATCTCCTCAATCACCCACACAAAGGTATATATAAGCTTGAATGGATAATTAAGGCTTGTAATGTGCTAAATTCACAAAAAATAGGCTTAAAGGCTCAAAATGGTTAACTAAGGATGATGTTCATGGTAGGGAACATATATGGCAATGACTATAATAACAAGGATGGCCTTAGATCATTTCATCAATCTCCACTAATCGGGCTCGTTCCTATAGTCCTTGAGCAAGTTCTAACTTATCAAACACAACCGATCCACTCATGAAGAAATACCATGTATGCATGGTTGAGGCTCAAATGCTCACAAGCTTGTGCTCGGACCGTAAGGAACTTATTACACCACATTCATCTCAAAATTGAACAAGTTAAGTAAAACATGTCACAATTTGAAAGTGTAGAGATTCTTAATCATAATTTGTCATCACTTATCACCATAACCTATCATCACTCACGTTCAAAAATAACTCACGACATTCCTAAACAAACCACCAAACAACCCAAGACAAGAATGAAAATACAAAAAACATAAAAATAAGGACTCAACAAACAAGACACAACAAAAACACAAAACATGCAAAAACACAAAATACCATCATCCATAAGAAAATTAAGCACACATTCATCCCAACCTTTATTGAAAAGGAAATCCTAAGTTACGAAAGTAAACCTCCCATAAACATAACAAATGAAGTAGCATGCTAGTCACAATAATCCAAATCAAACTCAATTCATTTCAAGTAGTAAAATGATAACGTGTAGAGTACTCCCTCGATAGGCATTTGGTAAGGAAAGCGTTAGCTCCAAGCTCCATCATGCTTCCAATACCTCTCATTCATGCTCAAACACTCAACAAACACCATTATTTCAACAATTTCATTATAAATATGGACTATCATGCGCTTCAACACCACCAATCATGCCAAAATCAACCCAAACTCATGAGAAAAATTTTAAAATTTGTCCAATTTTACAAGAATCATACTTAAGTGGTGAGTCACACCACACACTCTCCCCCCAAATTTAAATCGAAACAAGAGTTGAGACTTAAGTTTGCAAAAAGTGGTGAGACTTACCCTTGTAGTTTCCATTGATGATCTTCTTGTTAAGAAGTAACCGCATCCACACGACTCAAGCTATGTCCACCACGCACTAGCACCCCCCAAACTTAACTCGAGACAAGAGTCACGAATTAAGTTTGCAATAAGTTGTGGAACATGTCAACTTGAATCCATGAAGCATTTCTCTTTTCTTCAATGAGCATTTTTCTCTTATGAGCACAATCAACCTACAAGGCCAAAACAAACAAACAACAAAAGATAGTGATGGGGTGCCTCCCACCGAGCGCTAAGTTTAACGTCTTCAAGCTAGACGAATTTTGAGATCATCTTTCAAATAAAGTATCCACAAAGAGGGTCTCCCTTTGTGATGGATCCACATAGTGCTTCACACGATGACCATTAACCAAGAACTCTCCCCCGTTCTCATCCATAACCTTTAGAGCTCCCCCATCAAGTATTTCCTTTACCACATAAGGTCCTCTCCATTTGGACTTCAACTTGCCCGGGAAAAGTCTTAGTCGAGAATTGAATACCAACACCTTCTCACCCTTTTCAAAGCTCTTCTTCCTCAAACGAGCATCATGCCACCTCTTGGTTTTCTCCTTAAAAATCCTTGAATTTTCATAAGAACTTTCTCTAAATTCCTCAAGCGCATTCAATTGTAAGAATCTTACCTTCTTTGAAGCTTTCATGTCAAAATTCAACTTCTTAATGGCCCAATAAGCTTTATGCTCTAACTCCACGGGAAGATGACAAGACTTGCCATAGACAATTTGAAAAGGAGACATACCAAGAGTGGTCTTGAATGCGGTTCGAAAGGCCCACAATGCATCATCAAGTTTATTTGACCAATCCTTTCTACTCACACTCACTGTTTTCTCCAAGACTTGTTTGATTTGTCGATTAGAAATTTCAGCTTGACCATTCGTTTGAGGGTGATACGGAGTAGACACTCGATGCTTCATTCCATAAGTCTTGAGAATGTTCTCCATTAGCTTATTTATGAAGTGACTACCCCCATCACTTACCAACACTCTAGGTACTCCAAATCTTGTGAAGATATGCTTCTTTAGAAACCCCATGACCACTCTAGCATCACTTGTTCTTGAAGGTATGGCCTCAACCCATTTCGAGACATAGTCGACCGCCAATAGGATGTATAGGAATCCATTAGATTGAGGAAATGGTCCCATGAAATCGATGCCCCACACATCAAATATCTCCACTTCTTGAAAGCTCTTAAGGGGCATCTCATCCCACTTGGAGATTCCTCCCATCCTTTGATATCGATCACAACCCTCTACAAATTTCTTACAACTCTTAAACAAAAATGGCCAATACAACCCCGATTGTAAGACTTTTGCAGCGGTCTTTTGAGCTCCAAAATGGCCTCCACTAGGTGAAGAGTGGCAAAACTCCAACACACTATTCCATTCTTCCTCGGGCACACATCTTCGCACAAGAGAATCATTACACATCTTATACAAGAATGGATCATCCCACAAGTAACATTTAACATCATAAAAGAACTTCTTGGATTGATACTTATTAAGCTCATAAGGCCTCCTTCCACTAGCCAAGTAATTCACATAGTCCGCATACCACGGGCTTCCTTCTTCCTCCACTAAAGCCTCAATTTGATAGCAATCACACTCCAAGATTTCTTAATCGGGAAAAACCTCCTTGATTAACTCATAAGTACTTTCACAATGCTCCCTCGACTCTAACCTTGAAAGATGGTCGGCTATCACATTCTCCGTGCCCTTCTTATCTCTCACTTCAATATCAAATTCTTGAAGAAGTAGTACCCATCTTATCACCATTGGCTTTGCATCCTTCTTTGCCATGAGATACTTGATAGCGGCATGGTCGGTGTATACAATAGTCTTCGTTCCTACCAAATAAGGACAAAACTTATCAAATGCGTATACTACCGCCAAGAACTCTTTTTCGGTAGTAGTGTAGTTCCTTTGAGCCGCATCAAATGTCTTGCTTGCATAGTAAATGGCTCGGAATTTTTTTTCTCTTAGTTGCCCCAAAACTACTCCAAGAGCTACATCACTTGCATCACACATCAATATAAATAGCTCCTTCTAATCGGGTGTGATCAAGATGGGTGATGAAATCAAAGCTTCTTTTAGCACCTGAAAAGCATTTAAACAATTATCATCAAACTTAAATGGCACACCTTTTTCAAGAAGATGAGATAGAGGTTTAGAAAATGAAGAAAAATCCTTGATGAATCTACGATAAAACCCGGCATGACCAAGGAACGATCGTACTCCCTTCTCATTTGTTGGCGGTGGAAGCTTCTCTATAGCAACAACTTTGGCTCGGTCAACTTGCAATCCCTTTGAAGAGATGTGATGTCCAAGTACAATGCCATCATTTACCATGAAGTGGCATTTTTTTCCAATTCAACACTAAATTAGTGTCTTGACATCGCTTCAAAACAATAGCAAGGTTAGACAAACAAATATCAAAAGAAGAACCAAACACCGAAAAGTCATCCATGAACACTTCCATTATATTCTCAATTAATCCTTCAAAGATTGCCATCATACACCTTTGAAAGGTGGCCGGTGCATTGAAAAGTCCGAATGGCAACCTTCGAAAAGCAAATATTCCATAAGGACAAGTGAAAGCGGTCTTTTCTTGGTCTTCGGGTGCTATGAGAATTTGGTTATACCCGGAATACCCATCAAGAAAGCAATAAAACTCATACCCGGCCAACCTATCCAACATTTGATCCAAGAAAGGTAAGGGGAAGTGATCTTTACGTGTGTTTTCATTAAGCTTCCTATAATCAATACACACACGCCACCCCGTCACCGTCCTAGTGGCTTTGGTCTCATCTTTCTTGGTCTTCACTATAGTCATACCCCTTTTTTTAGATACTACATGCAACAGGCTCACATAAGGGCTATCACTAATAGGAAAGATCATATCCGAATCTAACCACTTAAGAACCTCTTTTTTTACTACTTCTTGCATGATAGGATTAAGTCTTCTTTGGTTTTGAACACAAGCTTTCCCTTCATCCTCAAGCCTTATCTTATGCATGCAAATTGTTGGACTAATCCCCTTCAAATCATCTATACACCAACCAATAGCCGACTTATGCTCTTTAAGGATATTAAGCAATTTATCAAGTTGACTAGAGGTTAGAGATGATGATACAATTACCGGATATGTCTCACTTTCACCAAGGTAGGCATAAGTAAGATGATCGGGTAGAGGCTTCAACTCCACCTTCTTTTCCTTTTTTTTCTTCTTGCTCGAGTGGATCTCTAAGTGGTAAGAACTTTTCATTTCCCCTTGAAATGGTGGCTGCAACCTCTTGAGCTTCACTACAATCACCTAGATCAAGCAAACAATTAATCAATTCTTCATTTAAATCAAGAGAAGTAGTAGAAATATTAGAAAGAGATAGAGAATTGCTCAAGCAAAGTTCAAGTGGATCCTTGGTTACAATGGAAGGCCAACTCTCCTCGACACTTCCCTTTACAACATCCACACTTTTACATTCTTCATCATTCATTGGATATTGCATGGCCTTGTGTAGAGAGAATACCACTTCCTCATCATTAACCCTCAATTTCAATTCTCCTTTGTAGACATCAATAAGAGCTCTCCCGGTAGCAAGAAACGGTCTCCCAAAAATCAATGGCACATTTTCATCTTCCTCCATATCTAGAACAACAAAATCCACCGGAAAGACAAACTTATCAACTTTTACCAACACATCTTCAACTACTCCTTTTGGATGTGTCATAGATCGATCCGCCAATTGAAGTGTGATGGAAGTTGGTTTTACTTCACCTAATCCAAGCTTCTTGAATATGGAGAGAGGCATTAGATTAATGCTTGCACCGAGGTCACAAAGAGCCTTGTTCTTCTTGTTCTTTCCAATTTCACATGGTATAATGAAACTACCCGGATCCTTCAATTTTTGAGGAAGTTTCCGTTGTAGAATGGCACTACACTCTTCGGTTAGATTAACCGTTTCATTGTCCACAATACTTCTTTTCTTTCCCATGATGTCCCTCAAGAAACGAGCATAATGAGGCATTTGATCCAAAGCATCGGCGAAAGGGATATTGATTTGAATCTTTTTGAAGATTTCAAGAAACTTTTTGAACCTCTCATCCAAACCCTTCTTCAAGAACCTTTGAGGAAAAGGAACCGATACTTGAGTCTTGGGTATTCCCCAACTATCTCTTTCAACTTCAACTTCCTTTTCTCTTAACTCCTTTGCCTTCTTCCACTTTGGAATTCTCTCTTTTTTCTCTTCATCTTTCTTTTGCTCAACAATTTCTTTTCTCTTACTTACTTCCTCCATTTCAATCTCTTCTTGCACCAACCTTTCTTCAACCTTGCTTTCCACTTCCCTTTCAATGACAATACTATCTTCTTTAGGCATAGGAGGTTCCTCATACTCTTTTCCACTTCTAAGAGAGATAGCTTTGCAATCTTCTTTAGGATTAGTTACCGTGGTAGATGGAAACTTTCCTTGTTGGTGTTGAGATCCCACGGAAGAAGCAATTTGACCCATTTGATACTCAAAAGCTCTCATCCTATTGTCGGATTTCTTCTTATTTTTCTCAATTCTAGCCTCCATCTTTTTCATGAATGTTAGCAATGTCTCTTCCACCGATGCTTTATCCTCTCCATTTGGCGGCTTAGCACTCGGATCGAATCCCGGAGGAAATGACACGGCGGCTTGAGGATTAGAGTAAGAAAGATTTTCATGCTTCCTCGGAGCTTGATAATTTCCACTTGATTGATTGAAATTGCTTCCCCGAGCTTGTCCTTGATATCCTCCTTGGTAATTACCTTGATTAGAAGGATAATTACCTTGGAAATTCCCTTGATGATGGAAATTCCCTTGGTAATTTCTCCTATCTAGATAGGCAACATCTTCTACACTTTGCATAACCTTGCTCTTATCATTCACCATAGAACTTGTGCTTCCCCCTTGACTTACTCCTTGAGTGATCAAATTCAATTGCTTTGTTAAAACTTGAATGCTCTCATTGAATTCTTTCATTCCTTTATTTTGAAACACATCACTCTTCACTTTGTTCACACTCTCCACTTGAGCTACTTTTCCAAATGCATAACCTCCCATTACTCGCTCGGAGGGCCATTGATAAGCATTCATGGCAATGTCTTCAAAAATATCCTTGGCTTTCATAGCATCCACTCCAAATATAGACCCTCTAGATGAGGCATCTACATGCATCCGATTTTGTTGATTCAACCCTTGATAAAAGAAAACCACTTGTTGATTCTCATGAAAATCATGTTGAGGACACTTTCGGAGCATCTCTTTGTAGCGTTCCCATGCTTTATAAAAATTTTCATCCGGAAGTTGCATAAATTGAGTGATAAGGCTTTTCAATTGGAGCGTCTTTGAAGGAGGAAAGTACTTGTTTAGGAACCTTTGCTCAAGATCTTCCCATGTATTACAACTTCCCAAAGGAATTGTATTGTACCATGCTTTAGCCTTGTCTCTTAAAGAAAAAGAGAACAACCTCATTCGAATAGCATCCTCCGACACTCCCTTCATCTTGACGGTATTTGCAACCTCCAAGAAAGTAGATAGATGAGTGTTCGGGTCTTCAAGAGGACCTCCCCCAAATTGATTTGCTTTGACCATGTTGATCAATCCGGTCTTAATTTCGTAATCATTGACTTGAACCGGAGGAACCATATTGTGCACGGCCCTCGGTTGGAAGTAATCCCGAATTGCTCTAGGCCTTGGCAACTCTTGTTGTTGAAATATCCTTTGAGCTTCTTGATTGGCAAGCAATTGCATATACTCTTGATTTTGAGCAAAGAAATTCCTCATTATCTCCGCTTGATTCTCTTGCACTCCTTCTTGTACCCCCTTTGATCTTGTAAAGGATCTTGGGGTGGGTCATAATTAACATTGTCTCCCTGTTGATTCTCCGTTTTTGTTCCTTTTCTAGCTTTACGCCTCTCTCACTTCCTTTGTCGTGCAGTCCTTTCAATCTCCAAATTCAAAGGAATGATCGATTGATTTTCCTTTGATCTTGTGATCATAAAACACCTAATAAAAGGCCAAGAGTGAGACCACAAACACAAATAATAAATAAAAGAAAATAAAAAGAATCCTTATCAAGAACAACTAAAACAATAACACAGTACTCGACTAGTCTGTCAAACTCCCCGGCAACGGTGCTATTTTCTTGTTTGCCTAATTTTGTAGCACTCAAGAGCAAGAATACTCGATCGTTGTAGTAGTATATCCCAAGAAAAATTATCAATCCATAAAGGAGTTATGTTCGGACTAGCAAAATACGTGAGCTCATGTTCATGTTGTTTTTGTAAAGATGAACGGGAGTTTTGAGATTGATTAACAACTAAAGCAAGTAACAAGTAAATAAGAATAGCAAATAATATAATGACAAGTAAAGAAAAAATGGGTGCTAAAGTTCAAGTATGGAAAAACATGGGATTAGAAACATCCAAGCACACTCGATTCATATTATCATGCAAACGGAATTCAACTCAATTGATGTAGACTAAGGATGATCATGATTGTATCCTAAGCTCCCTTTCGGGTTACAAAGGTTGTTGATCCATTTTAGACTCCCAAAAGCACTTAAGATCAAAGCCCAACATTAACTCCTTCCATCTAGGTACTAGTTAGATTAAACTCTCCCTTTTTATGTACTAAGGCCAACGAATGGATTGGTTCCCTCATTGAATTCAAATATCCTTTCGGTCAAACCCAAACTCAATGTCTATTCATGCCTTCCTAATACTATAGAGGGTCGTTTCCGTCTCACTCCAAGCAATACATACATGAACATCATGATAGCATTTAATTAGCACAAATAATCCATTGATCAACAATCCATTAAACCAATAAACATTCATGAATAACAAACCATGCCATCACAACATCAAGACAATTAAACTCCATGAATAGAAATCAACATCAATTAAATCAAAACCAATTTAATCCACATGATAATATAAATCTAATATGCTCTTCATATTCCTAATCCCACTAGAGGGATTAGCCTAACATGATAAAAGTAATAAAACAAATAAATGATTCATTACAAATACCCATAGTCTTAGATCTAAAGAAATACAAAATGAATGGATTCTTCCCTATCAATTTCTTGAAGAGAATCTTCTATTCTTCTTGATCTCCACCTCTAGCTCTTGATTTCTTGAGATCTCTCACACCCAATGGAAGGGATGAAGTTTTGATGGAGAATTAATGGAGATGATGGAGATGGATCAAAATGGATGAAGATGGATGAAAATGATGGTGGAAAATAGAAGAAATTGTGTGTGATGTGTGTGTAGATGATGTGAATTTCGGATCTCCTGCCAATTGTTGAATAAAGGGGTATTTATACCCCTATGGAGGCTTCTAGAAGGATCTGAAAATTTCTGCAGGAACATACACGACACGAGTCGTGCTCTGCAACACGGCCACGAGGTGGCCGTGTTGTGTCTTCTGATGCTGCCGCACGGCCTTTCCTTACAGGGCCGTGTTACGCAACACGGCTTGTGTGCTGCAACACGAGTCGTGTGTTGTAACACGGGCACAGGGTGGTCGTGTTGGCTCTTCTGATGTCGGCACACGGCCACTTCTTCTAGGGTCGTGTTGGCTACACGGCTCGTGCTGCCAACTCGACTCGTGCAACTGGACACGGCCTTAAGTTGCCCGTGTTGAATGACTAGGTGTCGCCGCACGGCCACCTCTTACAGGGCCGTGTTGGCTACACGGCCCGTGTTGGTGCTGGCTCCTGTATTCCTTCACTGTTTTGGCACGTTCTCCCTCGTTTCAACTCCGAATTGAGATCCGTTTTTTCCTATATCTTCCTTATCATGTTTAGCATCCAATAAAAAGTGAAAATCTTAAGTTTAAGCTCATTCACACACATTTCAATAAAAACACAAAACACAACCAAACAACATATAAAATACGGATAAAATAATACGAAAACACATATAAAAAGACACTAAAATGTAGGTGAAAATAGCTCTAATCAAATTCGCTCTCAAAATATTTCAAATGAGATCACATATTCTACAATGCTATTTCATCACATATTCCATGATGGTATTTTATCTCCTATTCCACAATTTAAATATTTGTCACGTGTTATAATCAATGCCCAAAATTCAAAACATGCCCCAAGAATTTAATGGTTATTTATAAGATATAGTTTTTTTTATAGGGATCATATCAATTTTGGTCCTTTAGGATATACCAAATCCAACTTTAGTCCTCAGGTTTGGTAATTTTTCAAAAGTGGCCTCCAGTGTCCACTTTTAGTCATTTTTGTCCATTTTTTGTCCTTTTTATCCACTTTTAGTCCTTATTTGGCCTATCCTAGAGGACCAAAAGTGGACCAAAATGACTAAAAGCGGACATCAGAGGACCAATTTTGAGAAATTACCAAACTTGAGGACTAAAGTTGGATTTGGCATATCCTAGAGGACCAAAATTGATATTTTTCTTTTTTATATTGTGAAACACCAATAAAACATCGAACGTGGAACAGGAAATTCAACTTGAAAATATTTAGGTGTATCATAGCAGAAAATCTCATAACCTTTCAACACTCCCTCCGTCCACCGTCAATCTATTCATTTTACCATTTTGGGTCGTCCACTCTTAATCTATCCATTTCTTTTTTAGATATATGGGACCCACCCACACACTAATACAATTAAAATATGAAACTCACACACCCCACTAATACAACTACCCACTATATATAAAATAATAATACTTCTTAATCCACGTACAAAAAGTAAATGGATATATTGAAAATGGATGGAGGAAGTATTTTTCTCAGCTCACTGCACACTAAATATTATATTTTAATTTACGTGAAAAAACAAATATAAACATTAAACGCGGGATAGAGGGAGTAATGTTAGGGTACACAAAAAGTTCGTGGATACACATCAGAGTTCTATCTCTCCTTATCTTTTGGAATATTATACTATATACGTTCTTAATGCTGATTCAACCATTTCAAAATCTCTCCTCACAAAACATGATTAAAAAATTCTTTCAAACTTATGGTCTTAAAAGTTTTGCTTCAATGTCACTCTCGTATCATTCTCATCAACTTTTTATTTCATCTTTTTAATTAAAGATTTACAGTCCAAAATTATAGTGTAATAAGGTATGTAACACATTAAATAGTGAACCAAATGGGCTAGCCCACTTGGCCACCGGGCTCCTCACACAAGTGAGTGACCTGGGTTCGATTCTTATTGGGTGTGAGGAACCCGGGTTCGATTCCCATTGGGAACGAATAGGAGAGGAGTTATAAAGAGGGCTTAGAGAATTAGAGTATATGAAGACTTGGTGAAACTAACTACTAACAACTAACTTTGTTCGATAAAAAAAACTAATTAAATAGTGAAACGAGTAATTAAAATGCTGTATTGTATCCATGCTCTCTCTCTCTTTAATTGTCAATTTCAAAAGTATTATTTTCATTTTGGAAATGAAGACTCAACATTAGCATACTAATGCTCTAAATAATTTTACTACAGAATTACGAATTATATCATCAGGCACCGAAAAATTATGGATTTTAAGGAGCCCATTTAATGCAATTTATTTTACATATATTACAGTGTCTTATATTAATAGATTTAGATTGTAAATTATATTCAATACATGTTTCTTTTAACATATAAAATATGTATAGAAAATTAAACTAAAAAATTATAATGAATATATATTAAATAAGACGATATTTTATTTACTAATATATATTAAATAAGACGATATTTTATTTACTAATTCACCTCTTGCTAGTGTCATAGTCAGAGACTCCTATATATTGGGTGTGATAAATAAATTACTTTAACTTTATTGAAATACTCCCTTCCTTTTACTTACTTTTTCATTTTTATTCCTAGTGTATATTACTTAGTTTTTTATCAACGAAATATTCCGTTAGTAAAAGTCTCAATTTGTTGCAGGAAAGCATATAGAATGACGAAGAATATGGATTAAGGGGACAAACACCCAGTAGTTCTTTATCATAAATCATCCAATCCTAATAATGAATGTGCATAGGGTATAAATACTAGGAAAATAAGATAAAAGGCCAACAATAAAGGCCCAACACATTTGAGTCCGAGATCAAAATAAAATACTAAAGCAATAAATAATTAAACTTGTAAGGTGACTGGATCGATCTTCTTTAAATATTGAATAGCAGCTTCATCTCCATCATTCTCCTCCTCTTCAAAACGATTCGCCCTCGAATCGATCACAGCTTCATCTCCAGAGGAATTATCACCATGGTAAGGTGCAAGGTGTTTGACATTGAAAACATTCGAAGTGCGAATGTGACCAAGAAGGCGAAGATGGTAAACATTAGGATTGATCTTCTCGATGATCTCAACAGGTCAAATTTTCCGGGATGCCAACTTATTGTACTCGTGTGCAGGAAAGCGATCCTTAGTAATGACAGCCCAAACAAAATCACTGACATCAAACTGAACATCACGTCGCTTTGCATCAGCAGCCGCCTAATACTTGGAGTTCGAGCCTTCCAATCGGGCATGAGTGGTAGCATGAATTTGCTAAATCTCCCCAATGAGGTCGACAACTCGTGTATCAGTAGGAAGGGTAGAATGTAGATTGAGGAGATCAATGGGAGCACGTGGAACGAAGCCATAAACCACGAAGAAACGAGCGAAACCTGTATTGCGATTCAACGCCTGATTATGAGCAAACTCAGCAATACATAACTTAAGATCCCAAGTCTTCAAATTATCCCCAACCAAACAACGAAGCATATTTCCCAAGGAGCGGTTGACCACTTCTGTTTGTCCATCAGTCTGAGGATGATATGCACTGCTAAAATTCAAATCAGTATTGGCCATGCACCAAAGAGTGCGCCAGAAATGCCCAAGGAAACATGAATCACGGTCCGAAATAATAAAAAGTGGTAATCCATGTAAAAGAAAGACCACACGAAAGAATAAAGTAGCCACATGCAGAGCATCGGAGGTACGCTTGCAAGGAATAAAATGAACCATTTTTTAAAACCGATCAACAACCACGAAAATAGAATCATTACCTTGTTGAGTACGGGAAAGACCCAAAACAAAGTCCATACTGAGAGCAGACCATGGGCGAGAAGGGACGGGTAATAGGCGGTACAGACCCGCATTGGTGGCAGTCTCCTTGAAAACACAACATCGAGCGACAAAGCAGAATGCATCTCGTCGGATTGACAGCCAAAAGAAGCGACGACACACCAACTCGACGGAATGATCACGGCCAAAATGGCCAACACCATGAACCTCTGCAATAATATATAGACGAAGACTGCAGGCTAGAATGCACAAATAGAGGCCAAGAAACAGAAAGCCCTCAGTAAGAGAATAGTCCTCATAAGCACCACAATTCAGCAGGGTAATAACAGACCCAAAGAAAGGATCAGAAGTATAGAGATCCCGAAAGGTGTCAAAACCTGTCACCTCAACACGCATATCAGTCAATAAAGAGTGACATCGGCTAAGAGCATCAGCAACCTTATTGTTTGCCCTAGCATGATGCCGCACAATAAATGTAAACTGCTGTAGAAAGGCAACCCACTTGGCATGTCGAGCAGATAAAGAATCCTGAGTAGCCAAGTGTTTCAGCGCCTCATGGTCAGTGTAAAGAATGAACTCACGTTGAAATAAATAATGACGCCAATTTCGAATTGCACGAACTACAGCGTAGAACTCAATGTCATAAGTACTATAGCGAGCACGAGCACCAGTGACCTTCTCACTAAAGAAGGCAACAGGACGACCAGCTTGTGAAAGAACAGCCCCAATCCCCACTTTCGACACATCACAATATAAGTCGAATGGGGTAAAAAAATTCAGTAACACTAGGAGATGAGCCGTGGTCAAGTGTCGTTTATTCTCAACAAACGCGGCCTCTGCCTCAGGGGACCACGAGAAGGTCTTACCATGCATCACATCAGTAAGAGGTGCCATAATAGTGCTGAAGTGATGAATAAAACGCCTATAGAAAGAGGCTAAACCATGAAAACTCCGAACCTCTGTGATAGTAGTAGGCGTCGGCCAATCCCAAATAGTTATAATCTTCACCTCATCAACCCCTATACCAGTAGCAGAAATCTGGTATCCCAAGAATAACACTGAATCAGTGAAGAAAGCACACTTCGCCGGTGAGGCAAAAAACTGCTCAGCACGAAGGATAGTCAAAACAACTCGGGGATAGGCCACGTGTTCTTTCTCAGATCTGCTATAAACCAAAATATCATCAAAATAAACTACCACTCAAGTGCCAATGAGCGAACGTAAAGAATGATTCATAACCCGTATAAAAGTACTCAGAGCATTGGACAAGCCGAAAGGTATAACCAACCACTCGAATAAACCCTCTCTAGTCTTGAATGCTGTCTTTCACTCGTCACCAGGCCAAATTCGAATCTGGTTGTACCCACTATGTAAATCCAACTTACTAAAAATCACAGCACCTGTCAACTAATCGAGAAGGTCATCCAATCGAGGAATGGAAAAGCTGTAACGTACAGTAATTTTATTGATAGCTCGGCTATCAACACAAATACGCCACTCTCCAGATTTCTTCAGAATCAATAAAGCAGAAACAACACAAGGACTCAGACTCTGTCGAACAAGACTCTTGCGAAGCAAGTCTTCCACCTGGCGATGGAGTTCCTCATGCTCAACAGGAATCATACGGTAGTGGGGCCAATTAGGGAGAGGAGCCCCCGAAATCAGATTGATCTGATGCTAGATATCCCAAAGATGTGGTAAGCCCTCAAGTAATGCATCAGGAAACACATCACGAAACTCATCAATAAGAGGCACAGCTATAGCAGGAATGTCAGATAACTCACAAACATCATGGACAAGTAATAACAGTGTATGAGGGGTGTTGAGAGTGGAATTTCACGCATTTTATGTGTGCACATTACACCATTTTGCTTAGGAAATTGATCGTTTTTGCATGGAATTGTGTATGTTTAAGTATTTACACGATTTTAAGGCTATTAAGGTGTTTTTGTGAGTTTCGAAGGCAGGAAACAGGGTAAAACAGGGCAGGATCGGAAGAGGAGCAAAACAGACCCGGAACGGCCCAGCTCGGGAGCATCTCGGCGAGCCGCTCGAGCCGAGCTGGGTGCCGAGCGGTGGTAAACGGTGCCGAGTGGGGTCCCACTTGGACCCCAGTGACGTGGCCAGTGACGTGGCAGGCCGCTCGGCTGGGTCCAGACCCAGCTCGAGCCGAGCTGGGTGCCGAGCGGCCCAGTTCAGAGCCCAGACGGGGCCTGTTCGATTCAACACTGTATAAATACCTTCCAGACGCGATTCTGAAGCGGATTGGTCGCGAAAACAGCCCTGCATCCATCTTAGAAACAATTAGGGAGATCGAGACGTCAATCGGAGAGAGCCCAGCCATAAACCATCATCAATCCACACTCCTTTCACACCCATATCAGATCACAATTTGATTTCATCTTCCATCCAACTCCACAAGGGTTTCAAGTGCTAATTGAGGGAAAATCAAGCAATTGAAGAGACGGAGAAGGAACGTGAGATTGCTCCTACACTAGGGTTTCACAATTCCTATCTATTCCTTTCTATTACTTTGATTATTGTTATGAATTGCTTAGCCATGAGGATTGCTTGTAATCTCATGGGCTAATTTCCTATACAGTTCTAGGGTTTGATGGATTGATTTAATTGATTGGGGATTTAGACCAAAGATTGGGATTTTATGCAGTTGAGCTTTTGATTTTACTTATTTTACTAAGACATATTAATCTGCTTCTTAACGTCTTCATAATATATTCATGACATCCGCTATAATGCTTGGATTATTGTGTTAGCTTGTGTGCGTTCATGATTGGTATTGTCTATCTGTTAGGGATTAGAGCAGCTCCGCTATAAGCACTTTAATTCCATGAACTGGTAAATCAAATACTTGATTAGTTTAGTGGAACAATGCAATTAGACAATCAAGTAGGAAGTGAATAGAACCTTGTAGTAATTCCAGAAAATATCTTATTAGTCGGGCTTACCATCCGGAGGTATTGTTGCTTGCTTTGATTAGTATCTAGGAATAAGGCTTGGTAATATTTGCGCACCTTAGGATTTAAACCAGATTATACTGTTAGCTTTGAATCGAATCATATTCGGTGGGATAACAGGGATATGTGGTGTATTTTCAGTGAAACTGCATGAATGAGCAATCGTAAGTTTAATAACCCAAATTAATTGGTCAATACCTGATACCTTAGAACTGTTTGTCATCTCTTGATTAGACACTTGTTTTTATTTTTCCTTGCTTTTAATTAATTCAGTTATTTAATATTTCGTTAATTAGATTAATTCACAACAAAACATTGGAAATTGGTTACTCAATTCTGATTAATTAGTAATTAATAGTAAAATAAATAATTAGCTGTCTCAGTGGGATCGATAATTTAACTTGGGTGCTTGCTGCTACAATTGATATCCTTACACTTGAGGATTTAATTATAGTGCGCAGAAAAAGCCTATCAAGTTTTTGGCGCCGTTGTGCCGGGGACAGTTTTAATTATTTATTTTCTTTTATTACTTAGTTAATTAGAATATTTTCTTTGGAATTTAATTGTTTTTCTTTGGATTTTTCTTGAAGTTGCATGCAAACTAGGTCAAAGACGAGAGCACAAGATCTTGAATTTGATCCGGAAATTGAAGCTTCTGCGAGAAAAAGAATAGTAAAATCAAAGAATACCAAAGCACCTCCTAAAGCAATTTTAGAGGAGGAAGAAGTGCAGATTGAGAATCAGGCTATCCTAGAAGAGGCTGAATCGGAGTTTGAATCAGAATCTGAGACAGAACCTGAAACAGCATCAATGGGAGAAAGAGTCGATGAGGATGACAT
Source organism: Pogostemon cablin (assembly GCA_023678885.1). NCBI lineage: Eukaryota > Viridiplantae > Streptophyta > Magnoliopsida > Lamiales > Lamiaceae > Pogostemon > Pogostemon cablin. The sequence goes on along the minus strand of CM042989.1, from coordinate 10,462,643 downwards.
CGTCATCCGAGAAACATTCAAGTCCACCAATCTAGGAGGATCAGGCGTAGTTGGAGCCATTCAAGCTGATGAAACGAACGACATAAGGCCAGCCCTGATTCATATGGTGGAGAAAAACCCCTTTGCCGGAGGCGTTTTTGATGAGCCCTATGGCCATCTTAAGCGTTTCAACAGCTACATGGATACAGTGAAAGCTGCTGATGCTACTAATGATAGATGGAAGATGAGGCTTTTTCAGTTTTCATTGGTTGATAAGGCAAGGGAGTGGTATGATAAGCTAAAGGGAGACAGTTGCTCAAACTGGACTGAGTTGCAGCAGCTGTTCGTGGATCGATTTATGCCACCAGGAAAGGTTCTTTTACTGAAACAGGAGATCAATCAATTCAAGCAGCGGAGAGATGAGTCGTTTGGAGAGGCTTGGGAAAGTTTTACTGATGCGTTGAGGAGATGCCCTCAGCATGGATTCAAAAAGTCTCAACTCATCAGTGTCTTCTATAATGGCCTTGACAACGAATCGAGAGTGTTGGTTGATGCTTCTGCTGGAGGAACAATCTTTGGCAAGACATCCAATGCAGTAGAGAAATTGTTTGATGATATCTCTTTGAACTCAAGGGATTGGCCATCTGAGAGGATCCGAGGGACTTATATACTTGGTAAAGTTGCAAAGGTTGAAGAGAAATTTTCTGAAGCTGATAAGAATGATAAGGTTGTCGCTCAATTGGAACAGATGAATAAGAACCTGATTATTCTGATATCAGGTAATAATGGGGGAGGCAACCGAGGGTCTGCTAGTGATGATGTAGTGATGAACCTTCAAGAGGTCGAGGATGCTAATTGGGCTATGGGGCAGAGTCTTCAGGGTTCGAGAGCTCCTCAAAATTGGCAAGGAAATAGGTACCCTCAAGGTAATTCGAACCAGAGGAATATCCAAGGGGGAGGTCCTAATAATCAAGGAGGCAATTGGCAGAATCAAAGGCATGAGAACTTCTCTTATTCAAATCCGAATAATGCAGTTCCATATCCTCCTAATTTTGATCCTGGTGCTAAGACTGAAGAAGGGAAGTCCAGTATTGACGATGTGTTAGCAAGATACATGAAGAAGAATGATGCCGACATAAACAAGATCAATAACTGCATTGTTCTCATGGACTCGAATATGACCAAACAGAATGAGGAAGTGAACAAGCAGTTGAAGAATTTGTCATATAACATAGGGCAGATCTCTACTACAGTAAATCAGCAGCAAGTGCAGTTGCAGAAAGGAAAATTTCCTTCGGATACGGAAATCAACCCAAAGGAGAGTGTTAATGCGATCACTTTGAGATCCGGAAGGCATTACGAAGGTCCAGAATTGGTACAGAATGAATCAGAACTGATGCAAAATGATACAGAACAGAAGCAGGACGAAACAGGGACGGGACAGGGTCAATCTACCGCCGCTCGGCCACCCGCTCGGGCCGAGCCGCCTCCCGCCGATGCCGAGTCGCCGCCGAGTGGGGTTCCGACCGGTTCTGCTGAGTCCTCTGGTTTGGGAGGAACCCAGCTCGGCTCAGTTCTTCCACAGCTCTGCTCGAGCGAGCCAACGAGCTGTCCTCCAGGTTTTCCAGCGCGTCCGAATTCTGTACAGAGTCAGTCTGATCTGGAAATCGCTGATAAAAAGTGGCAGAAAGCAAAGAAACTGAGAGAAACAGAAGTGGTATTCAAGAAAGACAGTTTGGGATTACCGATCACAAAGGTACCAATTCCTTTCCCTCAGAAATTCTTGTCAAAAAACTTGGATGAGAAGTTCAGAAAGTTTGTTGATGTAATGAGGAACATACAAATCAATATTCCTTTTTCTGAAGCTTTGGAGTCAATGCCATACTATGCAAGATTCATTAAAGAACTCATCTCCAGAAAGAGAAGCTTGAACATTGTGGAAACAGTGAACTTGACAGAAAATTGCAGCTCAGTGATTCAGAAGAAGTTACCTGAAAAGTTAAAGGATCCTAGAAGCTTCATCATACCTTGTGAGATTGGAAAAGGACAAGTGAGGAAAGCGTTATGTGATTTAGGAGCCAGTATAAATTTGATGTCTTTATCAGTGTTCAAGAAGCTTGATTTGGGGGAGTTGAAACCTGCGTCTGTTGCCCTACAGTTAGCAGATCGATCGTTGACATACCCCGAGGGAGTGATTGAAGATGTGCTAGTGAAGGTGTCGAATTTGACTTTTCCTGTGGATTTCCTTGTACTTGACATGGAGGATGAAAAGGATGGTGCGCCTCTGATCTTGGGGCGTCCATTCCTTGCAACTGGAAGGGCTCTGATTGATGTGTTCAAAGGAGAGTTGAAGCTTAGGGCTGATGATAAGGAGATTGTCTTTTCTTTGAATAAGGAGATGCAGTGGCCCACGGATCAGCAGCAGTGCAAGTCTGTGGATGTAGTGGACGCAGTGCATGATGAGAACTTTATCCTTTCTGATGCAGAGTTTGAGAATTTGTCTAATGATGCATGTATTGATTATCTTGAGAAGCTATTTTCATTGGGCAATGCTAGTGTGAATCGGAATAAGAGGTCCACTGTTGAAGTGAGGATGAAGCCTACTGCTAAGGAAGAGAAGCAAAAGAGCCAAAGCACTGAGGTGGTAGAGGAGATCGCAGGACCAGACGTATCTCTTACTTTTCCTACTACTAATTCTAATGTGATATTTGATAATCTTTAAGTTGCAGTAAAGATGGATGATCCATATCTGAAGCCTCCGAACATACCTCCGGATTTTTATTCTTATATTGATGTTGAAAATTCTAACTTGTTTGATCCTTGTTTTGCTACACAGGTTGAGCCTACAATTGAGTGGAGGATTGACAAGAAGGACTCAAGACAGTCATGGGAGGAAAAGAATTCAAAGGATCATGTTGGAGTGACAAAGAAGGGTGAGATGATTGGTGAAGTAAATAAGAGAGGAAAGAAGTACCTTAAGGTACGAATGCGAGAGAGCTGTCCTCCGATCCAGTAGTTGAAAAGAGGTATCCCGTCGTGACTCTCCGACGTTAAACATGAGCGCTTGTTGGGGGCTGTCCCTTCCGTTTTATTGCTTTTATATGTCTGTGTTGGTGTAGGAGTTTTATTAGGTGTTGCTTGACTACGGTATATACTTCTTTGCAAACTTAGTTTCTCACTTCGTTTAATCTAAGTTTGGGGGGGTAACGTACATACCTTGTCTTGCAGTGTCGAAATAGAATTTTTACATTGTGTTGTTGCTTGGAGAGTCGATTTTTTTGCGGATTCTTAATATTTTTGATTTATTTGAGAATATTGAGGGTTCGATTTTTTGCGATTTTTCAGGTTTCGTGTTTTTTGGTGTTTATTGTTTGTTTTGTGTTAATCCTAGTGTCGGTGTAGTCGATTTATGGTTCTCTAGGATGATTTCTGATTTTTTTATGGCACTTGATTATATGTGTGATTGTGTTTGAGAAGCAGTGTGAGATTGTGCTTGGATGTTGAGATGCTTGAAATTTGATTATGTACATGAAAGATTTGCTATGTAGCTTTATTAGGTTTGCTCGTTCATTCGTATAGCCATGTGAGATTTGAGCCTTTTGAAATCATGACAAGTTTCATGATTCAGTTTATTCTTGTGAGTGTCGTTCATACACACGTATTCTAGAACTTGGCTTTATATCTTGCTTGAAGCTACGTGTTTAATTGAATGATAGGAAATGATCTTAGGCCATCTTTGTTATTTATTAGTCACTAGCCAAATTATTATCCTACCTATTGAAAATATCCGTAGTCAACCCTTTTGAGCATAAAAGCCTTATTTGTTGGAAGCCTACGTGATTAGCCAATTGATCCCTTTTGCTAGCCTTTAAAAAATTCCTACCTAGTAGAGAGTTGAAGGAATCAAGTTGGTGTCTTGTGATGAAGTATATAAGGAGAAATAAGTTGGAAGTGATGAAATTTGTTGAAGAGAGTGGTTAAATTGTTGCATAAAGGGGTAGTGCCCGAAACTGGTACCCCATGAAAAGGGTAGTGCCTGAAACTGGTACCCTTATTTGAAAAAGAAAAAAAAAAGAAAAGAAAAGAGGGAAGAAGAAAAAAAATTTCTAGTAAGGATGTGGTGTTCAAAAGTGAAGGAGGAATCAAATTGCAAGAAGCATTGAAGAGCGTTGAAGAAGAAAGAAGAAAGTTAAGCTGTTTGTTGAAAAGCTGTAAGTCTTCTTTGATTCTCTACTAGTGATTGAGTCACCTTATCCATATACTCCCTACCTTTACCAAAGAGCCAACATTATAACCTAATGCAAGACCTTTGTGATCCTATTGTCGAAATTATTCCTTTAGTCGAGAGTTGAGATGATTGCCAAGCTTATGGTTACGCGTGTGTATGGATTGATTATGAGTGTAAACACCATACCCTAAAGTGTATATCTCGCACTTGAGTGTTGAGCGTAAATACTACCCGTGAGAATGGGTGGATGAGCATTCCGAAAAGGTGAATTAGTTGATTTGAATTGTATGTTTTTAAATGGATGGTTATCTTGTATCCAAAGTATGATATTTAAATTGCTATATTGTCTTGAATGTTTTTCTGCTGTGAAATTTCCTCTCAGTTAATCTATTGGTTTTTGATGTTGTTGCCTCGGGACGAGCAACAGGTAAGTTTGGGGGTTTGTTGATAGTGGAATTTCACGCATTTTATGTGTGCACATTACACCATTTTGCTTAGGAAATTGATCGTTTTTGCATGGAATTGTGTATGTTTAAGTATTTACACGATTTTAAGGCTATTAAGGTGTTTTTGTGAGTTTCGAAGGCAGGAAACAGGGTAAAACAGGGCAGGATCGGAAGAGGAGCAAAACAGACCCGGAACGGCCCAGCTCGGGAGCAGCTCGGCGAGCCGCTCGAGCCGAGCTGGGTGCCGAGCGGTGGTAAACGGTGCCGAGTGGGGTCCCACTTGGACCCCAGTGACGTGGCCAGTGACGTGGCAGGCCGCTCGGCTGGGTCCAGACCCAGCTCGAGCCGAGCTGGGTGCCGAGCGGCCCAGTTCAGAGCCCAGACGGGGCCTGTTCGATTCAACACTGTATAAATACCTTCCAGACGCGATTCTGAAGCGGATTGGTCGCGAAAACAACCCTGCATCCATCTTAGAAACAATTAGGGAGATCGAGACGTCAATCGGAGAGAGCCCAGCCATAAACCATCATCAATCCACACTTCTTTCACACCCATATCAGATCACAATCTGATTTCATCTTCCATCCAACTCCACAAGGGTTTCAAGTGCTAATTGAGGGAAAATCAAGCAATTGAAGAGACGGAGAAGGAACGTGAGATTGCTCCTACACTAGGGTTTCACAATTCCTATCTATTCCTTTCTATTACTTTGATTATTGTTATGAATTGCTTAGCCATGAGGATTGCTTGTAATCTCATGGGCTAATTTCCTATACAGTTCTAGGGTTTGATGGATTGATTTAATTGATTTGGGGATTTAGACCAAAGATTGGGATTTTATGCAGTTGAGCTTTTGATTTTACTTATTTTACTAAGACATATTAATCTGCTTCGTAACGTCTTCATAATATATTCATGACATCCGCTATAATGCTTGGATTATTGTGTTAGCTTGTGTGCGTTCATGATTGGTATTGTCTATCTGTTAGGGATTAGAGTAGCTCCGCTATAAGCACTTTAATTCCATGAACTGGTAAATCAAATACTTGATTAGTTTAGTGGAACAATGCAATTAGACAATCAAGTAGGAAGTGAATAGAACCTTGTAGTAATTCCAGAAAATATCTTGTTAGTCGGGCTTACCATCCGGAGGTATTGTTGCTTGCTTTGATTAGTATCTAGGAATAAGGCTTGGTAATATTTGCGCACCTTAGGATTTAAACCAGATTATACTGTTAGCTTTGAATCGAATCATATTCGGTGGGATAACAGGGATATGTGGTGTATTTTCAGTGAAACTGCATGAATGAGCAATCGTAAGTTTAATAACCCAAATTAATTGGTCAATACCTGATACCTTAGAACTGTTTGTCATCTCTTGATTAGACACTTGTTTTTATTTTTCCTTACTTTTAATTAATTCAGTTATTTAATATTTCGTTAATTAGATTAATTCACAACAAAACATTGGAAATTGGTTACTCAATTCTGATTAATTAGTAATTAATAGTAAAATAAATAATTAGTTGTCTCAGTGGGATCGATAATTTAACTTGGGTGCTTGCTGCTACAATTGATATCCTTACACTTGAGGATTTAATTATAGTGCGCAGAAAAAGCCTATCAAGGGGCACTGGACATCTCCTCCAAAAATTCACCATAGCTCAACAAGAGGACCTTATCAGAAGAAGCAGGAGGCTCTGGCACAGAAGGTAGTAACACAATTTTCACACCAGGAAAAATGAAGCTGTAAGTATTTTGCGGCCATCATGAATAACATTACGATCGTACTACCAAGGCCTACCAAGCAAAACATGACAAGCATCCATAGGGACCACATCGCACCAAAAATTCACCATAGCTCAACAAGAGGACCTTATCAGAAGAAGCAGGAGGCTCTGGTACATAAGGTAGTAACACAATTTTCACCCCAGAAAAAATGAATCTGTAAGTATTTTCGGCCATCATGAATAACATTACGATCGTACTGCAAGGCCTACCAAGCAAAACATGACAAGCATCCATAGAGACCACATCGCATCAAATAGAGTCCATATAAGTTGCACCCACAGAAAATTTAACCAAAACTCGTCTATCCACATGCACACGATTTCCACGTTCCAACCAAGATAGACTATAAGGATGAGGATCTAATTCAGGCGATAAAGATAGTTTCTCCACAGCGGATTTAGCAATTACATTCTCACAGGAGCCAGAATCAACAATAAAATGGCACAGTTTTCCATTAATAGTATAAGACGAATGAAATAAAGTGTGACATTATACCTCGTCAGCTGAGCCCTTTGGAGCAAGACATGACCTGTTCACGAGCAAAGTCGGGCCCGTATCTAGAGCTGTCAAAATGGGCCAGTGGGGCGGGACGTGCCAAAACCTGCCTCAACCCGTACATTTGGCAGGCTTAGGCAGGCAGGCCTAGGCGGGTTGTGGGCTAGAAATGTTCGGCCCAACCCATTTAAGGGCAGATCGCGGGCTATGGCGGGCCAACCTGTGAATTTTTTTCTTTTTTTCTTTTTAATTAGGGATGATATTATTAAAATAAAATACCAAAATAATGGTACAAAATGATATAATATCAACATAAACATGATGCCTATAAAATCTGCATTCTTACCAACCACTCTCTTCACAAAAAAAAATTCCAAATATTTAAAAATTCCCTCTACTTATATTTACCACTTTAGTTAGTATTTCTAATATCATATATATTAGTAATACTTTAATTCAAATCGACAAACTCCAAAATTTTTCTTCTAAATCAAGAATTAAAAGAACATGTTTAAAGTAGTAAATTTTTGTAAAGCATAATACACAAAAGATAAACTTTAGGCATTTCTCTCGAGTTTGACATGTGGTGGGCTTAGGCGGGACGGAGCGGGCCAAACCTGCCTCAATCCGCGCATTTTGGCGGGTTTAAGTGGGCGAGCCTAGGCGGGTTAAGGGCTAGAAATACTCGGCCCAACCCACCAATTATATAGGTGGGTGCGGTTCGGCCCGACGGGCCCAGCCAATTTTGACAGCTCTACCCGTATCGCCAGCAAGCAAAAATTTCAAGAATATCCTCCGTCTGGAGATCATCGAAATGGGTCTGAGAGCTACATAAATCATCGTCATCAGCAATGAAAAACCCACGTGTGGATTTTAGGCAATTACTCAATCTGTGGCCCAATTCTCCACATCCAAAACAAGGCCCACGTACAGGCCCATTAGGCTGTTGAAGGCCTGGACCTCGGCCCCAACGTGAATCAGAAACAGGGGCTGTGGGCGAAAGGGTACGAGTAGCAGCTGGGCGCGATGTTCCTGCTCCTGATGCATTGTTGGATGGCGGCAGAAAGGATGGCGCCGCGTTGCTAGGCGGCGCTGGCACGGGCGACGGTGGCAGAGAGGAGTAAGCTGGCCGCCGGGTGAGTTGGTGTTCTAACGCCACTACTCGCTGGTGTGCCTCCAAAACTGATTTTGACGAGAACATGTTCAACGTGTCCTGAAAATTAACACGCAATCCACCAATATATCACGAGATTAATTGATCCTCGGACTCGTTCAAATCAATCCGCGATAGCAACTGGTAGAAATCCTCGGTGTAGGCATCAATTGTGCGATTTCCTGTCTCAGATTCTGTAATTTTTGAAACAAGGTGCGTGTGTAATTATAGGGTAAAAATGCACAGTGTAAATGCTTTGCAAATTTCTCCCAAGAAACGATGTTCGATTTGCCACGGCGTGTGCGGGAGTTTTTCAATTGATGCCACCATGATGCAGCCTGTCCACGAAAATGGGTGGCGACGAGAGCAACCCTACGATTCACAGGGACCTCCTTGAAATCAAGCACCTCTTCCACCGAAAGCAGCCAATCAATGAATTAATCAGGTTGTAATCCACCATTGAACTCAGGAAGATCAAGTTTAAAACTATTTTCCCACTTTCGATCGGTGTCGCCTTGATGGTGGTGATGGCCAGCGAGGGTGGCAAAGGGATTGTCGATTGTGACTTTATCATCACTGGACGGTGCATCAAACTGGGGCGGAGGCTGATGATGTCCACGCTGCTTGCGACGTGGGTGAGGGTTTTCAGCCGCCGGTGGAGGTTGAGCGGTAGCAGCCTGATGTTGAAGCAACTGAACGATGGTTCCCAATTGCACGGTTAATTCTTCCAATCTATCCGTAATTGCATTGTCACGATTTGGGGGTCGTGTCTAGGCGGCATAATGGATCGTGAACTTGGCAAAGCTGATACCAAATGATGCAGGGAAGTGTATAGAATGACAAAGAATATGGATTAAGGGGATAAACACCCTGTAGTTCTTTATCATAAATCATTCAACCCTAATGATGAATGTGCACAGGGTATAAATACTAGGAAAATAAGATAAAAACCAACAATAAAGGCCCAACACATTTGGGACCGATATCAAAATGAAACACTAATGCAATAAATAATTAAAATTGTAAGATGACTGGATCGATCTTCTCTAAATATTGAATAGCAGCTTCATCTCCATCACAATTCCACTGTTAATTTGGTTTACCAACGAATTTCGTTGTATTTTATTGAAATGCTCCCATCCTTTTGCTTACTTTTTCATTTTTATTCATCGTATAATTTATATCACTTAGTTTTTACCAACAGAATATTCCGTTAGTAAAAGCCTCAATTCCACTGTTAACTTGGTTTACTAACGGATTGACAACGGAATTTGTTGGTAAATTTTTAGCAACAAAAATTCAATTCCGTTGGTAATTACCAACGGATTTAATTCCCTTGCTATAAATTCATTGGCATTCCATTACTAAAGGAAAAATGTCATTTTTGTTGCTATTCCGTTGGTAATTACCAATGGATTGAATTTCATTGGTAAATTCCGTTTCTAAAAAATAGTTTTTTGTGGTATATATTTTCCTTTTCATACGGTAAATTTGGGGGTACAGTATCTCCTGGACATCCAAGTGTTAGCCTTTATAATTAGAGTTAGTCTCTAATAAACTGGGTTTATATTATAAATCATCTAATCCCCTTAATTTAAACACCCTATTAATACATAGAGTATATAAAATTGGGAGGGAAGATTAGAGGATTTACACCGTGAACCTGGTTTATACAAGTATTTTGTGTTATTAAATATTCCCTCCGTCCCAGTGAAATAGAGACAGTTACCTATAGTTTATAATAAGGTAGTGTTCGCAATGCACTGGGACGGAGGGAGTACTATATATGAACTTAAGTATAAACACATTTTATTTCATTTCTAACCTTGTTTTAAGCATTCTTTTTAAAGGAATTGCCCCTTCAAATATTTAAGCTTTTCTTCTGAGAATATTGTAACTTTCTGTTTTGTGCAGCTTTGACTAAAAGGGATTGGAAATGGCAAATAAATGATAAGGATTCTTAGATATATATCGAAGGGTTGACCCACTTTGATTCAGATTGTTGCGTATTGTTATCTCTGGACCCCTCACTCTCATAAGCCAGTACTTAGAAAAAGTTGTCCTTTTCATCTAACCTCTGTAATTAGCATCTTAGATTATATTATTGAAGGTTTTAATTATAGAATTTGAGGGTAGTTAACTATCGATTAGTAGTGTGAAAGATTTTTCCTATAAATTTGGGTCATGAAGGTGGAAAACTGGTTCGGATTCCCTATGTTATTTTATTTTGATGTAACATTTTCTGTGTCACAACGTTGGATAGATGATACGAAACATAAATTAAAAAAAAAGTCTTGAAAAGGAAAATATCAACTGTAGAGGCTAGGGAGTTTTCATGGCTGGCTAATGGCTATGAACTCATTATTATTATGGAATAACAATGCATGGCAACTTTGTTTTTAATATATTTAATAATAGAAAAGGAAGTCAATTTCGCCTCTTAATTTGATTTTTTTTTCTTTTAATTTCATTTTGCCACAAAAGTATTCGGAGGTCGGGTCGATGAGTCCTCTAACGGATGTTCAAATTGCTAAATTCTTTTATATAGAGTTAATATTAGGTGCACCGGGTGCAAGGGTGCACCATATATGTTTAACTTTTTATTCTATTTTGTATACATGTTATTATATTTTGTATACGTGTTTTTTAATAATTGTATACTTTTTTCGTACTAAGTTTTTCATTTTAAAAAAACTAGCATCCATATGTGTATAACTTTTTATTCAATAGTGTATACTTTCTCCGTCCCACACTAAGGGTAGTTTTTGCTTTTTTGCACGTGAATTAAGGAGTATTATTATTTAATGTGTAGTAGGTATTTGTATTAGTAGGAGTGTGGGTCCCATATTTTAATTGTATTAGTGTGTGTGTTGGTCTCATGTATGTAAAAAAATGGACTCTTTGGGTGGGACGACCAAAATAGAAAAAAGAGACTCTTTTGGTGGGACGGAGGGAGTACATGTTTTTTAATAATTGTATACACTCAATTTTTCATTAAAAAAACTAACAATTAAATTGTATACATTTTTGTTCATAATTGTATATTTTTTTTATATTTGTATACGTTTTTTAAAGTGGGTGCACTATATATATATATATATATATATATATATATATATATATATATATATATATATATATATATATATATATATATATGACTAACTTAAAATTTAATTAGCAGAAATACTTGTATGACACCGTTCCATTTAATTAAGACTAAGTTTCTTGTAAGAAGATTATTATGTGAGACTGGTCGATCCATTGTTAAAGTATCATTATTGTATAGATAAAATATATTTATTGTTAGTGAATGTATGTTTTTTCTAAAGTATGATGAATAATGAATTAAAGTATGTTTGTAGGATCTTATAATATATATGATTCACTACAAATATACTTTTAACTATCAATATACATACTTTACTTATACAACCAACATACTTTAACTGTGGGTCGATCCATCTCACAATTCATCTCATATTTACTCGTCTCACAAGATAGTAGCTCTTTAATGAATTCTTCGAGACGGATAAAAGTGGAGTAATATTTTAATAAAAAGTGATATTTTATTATTGAAAAATCACATATAGTGGTGTAGTGATTTATTTTATAAATAATTCGAAGTATAAATAAAAAGTGATAACATATTTAATTTAATATGAAAATATTTTCAATGAATAATGAAAATATTATATATTGAAATTGGGTAGACAGTTTCACACAATAATGAGTTTCAAACACTCCATACCATTAGGAATCAATTCCAACATAATGGAGGGACATCGAAAATAATAAGATCGATCTATTCATTAAGTTGATTCCAATAAAGGAGAATAATTTGGTAAATATCATTTCACATGGTACAAGAGAATGTTTAATCCCCCATTACAATACCCTCAACTTTGGTGATGAGAGAATTCTAAGAAATCACAAATTCACAGCCATATAATCAAGACATGAAGCATTACAAGCATGTATAACTTGTTTGACATATGATTTATTACTCCAAAATGAATCTAATACTGGCAATTTGATGATTTAGTAAAGATATCAAAGAATATCTAGTAGTACATCTTTAATTCTTTGTGTGTGTCTATGTGTGTGAGAGAGAGAGAGTGTGTGTGTGTGTTTGTGGTGTTGGGGCATGCAGCATCTAATTTTTAGCAAGTAGGGGTGTTGAGATTGGGGCATCTAATCCCACCAGAATACGACTTTTGGAGAATGAATTCAGACAAAAGCTTTGTTCCTTAGTAATCCTATGCATGGCTTGTGTTTCATTTTCTCTCTCTTCTTCATTCTCTCTCTTACTTCATCCTCTTGGACAAACCGAATCACATATTAATCCACTCAAAAGTAAAAGAAATTCGTCAACTTGGTCGATCCCCTGGAATCCCCTTTTCTTGTGTATTTAAACACACTGAGTTGGAAAACTTTGACACATCAACTTCTTGAATTCTAGCTCCCTTGACTCAGTAGTTTCTTACACCCTAGAAATCAAGGAATCTTATTGCACTAGTGATGGCATCCAGCTCCATGAGTGCATCCTCGTGGACGGCGAGGCAGAACAAGTTGTTCGAGGAAGCCCTGATATGCTACGACAAGGACACGCCCGATCGGTGGCACAAAATAGCACGAGCCGTCGGTGGGAAGACCGCGGAGGAAGTGAGGAGGTACTATGAGGCCTTGGAGAAGGACATTCTCAAGATTGAAACTGATCAGGTTCCTATCCCTAATTACAAAGCCATGTCCAACAACAGGGGATCATATTCCAACGACCACAGGTACTGTGTATAATTTCGTGTTGTATTTTTGTTGTTACGTCTCCTGATATGTAGGAGGGAGATATAAACTATATTTTAAAAGAAAACACGAACCCTGTGCCCTAAAAGAAAAAATCAACCCTTGAAAAAAGAATCAGATTTTTCGTTTCACATCCATGTCATTCATCTAATGTGTATGATAGAAAGTGTAATTTTACACAAAAGTTTAATAAGAAATCAGTTGTGGCATACGTACGCAGATGAAATAATTACAATAAAATATGGCAGGAATTTGGATGTACCTAGGACACATTAATTATCGTGCTACACGTTTTGAAACAAAACTTTTTTAATTGGCAAACTTTTAAATTATGAATATTATTCTTCGAAATAATTATAATTACTCGTCTTATAAGAATATTATAAGTTTGTCAAAAGTAGTTAACGATGTACGGGTTCTATACAAAATGTCTATAATACATTTTACTTGTGATATTTTGCCATTCAATTATGCATCAAAATTATTATAATTTTGTGAATTAATGCTGTAGTACTACTTAATTTCAATAATAAAGCTTTTTTTAAAAAATAATTAAATAGCCAATAAAGGGTTCTATCGAATCGATTAGCCAAAACATGAGAGAAATTTTTTAAAGGTCTAAACATGTTGAATTTTAAGTTAGTAATTTTTATTTTATTTTTTCATACTAAAAAATATGGTTTATATAATGAAAGAAACTTTTCTTCTATCTATGTTGTGCTGCTATATATTTGTGAACTTTTTTAAAAATTTTTTTTTAATATAATGGAACCCAACGGCATTCTTCAGCAATTCACATGGCTGAGGTTTATCCCAATTATTTAAAATGTAGTTTTTTTATAGAATTATGTGAAATTTAATTTCAAAAGAAACTCATTGTTATCAGAACTATATATATATATATATATATATATATATATATATATATATATATATATATATATATATATATCATAATATTAATAAATTAAAATTTTACTTTGAACTTTAACTCATCATTAATTAACGGTTGACATTTTTGACTGCAGGATGCTGAAGAATCTGAGGTTGCAGTGATCAACTAATTAATTTTTTATTTAGCTAATGTACTAATATTGTAAAATGTGGAAATTAAAGAAATTAAGACGCATGTATGCGTGTAGTTTATGTGAACTCATGGACAACGTTGTAATTAATTTAAACATAATATATAATGGTGTTATCATATTATCAACTATTGTACCTACTCATTGAATTTCCAAGATTTTTAATTGCTTTTGCAAATATTGTCACCTCTAGCTCTACTCAACTTTCTAAAATTTATCAAGAGGCGTTGTAATTTTCTTAAATCATGTTAAAAATAAATAAATAATTGTAATATATATATGTTTACGTTTAAGTGAGACTTGCGAATACATACAAATTGGTGTTGGAATATTCTGAAATCATATTAAAAAAATAAATAAATAATTGTAATATGTTTACGTTTAAGTGAAACCTGCGAATACATTATACAAATTTAGTACGTACGTATCATGTAGCTAAGGCCCTCCCCATTTTTGCTGATGTGGATATGAAAAAACCAAGATCAGAGGCTTTTAAATCACTGGAGGAGCGTTGGGTTTTAACCTATGTATACTACCTGGGTTTTTTTGATGAGAGAGAAAGGGAATAGGAGAGAGATAGAGTATGAAAAGCAAGAGAGAGGAGAGAGATTGTCAGATTTTTTATTCCACGTGAGATGGAGAGATGAGGTTGGAGAGAGAAGGTGGGCCCAATTCAAAAAAAACCTGCTTTTCCTTTATTACCACTGTGGAAGGCCTAAGTAGCTTGGTTTCTGATCCGGTCCAAAAAATTTAATATATTAACTAAAAATGATAAATATTTTATGTGGGACAATCTCACGGAACAATAAAATTTGATAATATGTTAATAAGAAGTTATATATAATTGATAAAAAGTGATAATAACTTAATTAATAACACAAAGTGAACTATTTCGTGAACTAAATAAAAAATAATAAGATTTTAATTAAAAAAAATGATAATTAATAATAAAAAAAAGTAAAATAAAAATCTTACACAAGTGTTGTTCTATAATATAATGTGTGATCGCTATTTTCTTTTACCCTCAAGTATAAGGGATCGATTGTAGTGCGCGTGACCAAGTGAAATATCGTTCACACAAGATAGTTATAAATTTAACAAGTAATTCTATATGATAATTCCAATGTAAGACAAATCTGGGAGTTTTTGGAAAAGATAATTAATTAACTAATAAAAGCAAAATTAAATAATTAAACTAATTATGCAAATAAAATAAATCTCGCAGATAATACGATTTGGAATTCAAGAATGGAGAATTGGTAATGCTCGGGCAAACAGTTTAACTATGCGACTAATTTATCTAGATCCAAATTAATTACCTGCAGACGCTTATAAGAGGATCACTAAGCCTAGTTAAATCACCTTGATCGGGTAGGATCTAACACTTATAATGAGTTGAAAATCCTAAGATCAATAAGAAATTAACTCCCTCTCCCTCTATAGGTACTTCATGCTAAATTCCAATTAAGGCTAGAGCACTAGACTTCCCTTTCTAGGTACGCGATTATTAACCCTTTTTGTCTCCTTATTAATTACCTAATAATGATGTTTTACCACGTAATTAATATTCCAAATTGATTGTCTAACACTCTTAGGTATTATAGGCCAATCCCCTAAGACTGTCACAGGAAACAACAATTATTATGCAGAAATTAAGAATCCTAATAACTATCAATCAGTGATACCGTCATGAACAATTAAAGGAATCAAAACTCAAAAACACAATAATATGAAGTCTCAAAATATCATCTTCAATAAGGAAATAAACAATCTGCAGAATAATCAATCCAAATCTAGGGCAAAATCAAATCACATAGTCAAAACTGTATTTAGCCCTAACATTACCAATAAAGAAGCTTAGCCCATGGATTTATGGGGGCAAATCACAAAGATGTAATAAACCCTAATCATTGTGCTAAAATAACAAAAATAAATAATTAAAAATAAAGAACCCTTTTGGAGGACTCCGTCTCTTTAATCTTTATCTCCGTCGAAATCTCCGTCTCCGGTGGGTAGATGATGGAAGGTGGGTGAAGTGGAATTAGGCCACGATGAGGGTGAGGGAATGATACTCTCTGGCGTCAATCTCCCTTTTTCGTCCCTCTGTTCTGCCAATTTAAGCTGTGAATAAGAGGGCTGTCTGAGTATGGGCCAATGCATGCGGATATATTGGGCTTCACTCGTATGCAAGTGGGCTTTTTAGTTGGTCAAATTCCTTCATAGTCGATGGAGCTGAAGGGATAATGATTCACAATTCCTATCCTACTAAATTATCCAGGGCCCACCACTAATACCATATTGACTCTCTTTTCTTTTAACAGTACACATAGCAGTGGGCTGATGCAGGGCAGTAGGATACTAATTTGCATGCATGGGCCCCACGTGAATCATGTAATTCACCAAAATTTCGTGAATTTTGAAAATTCCATCGGCAATCGCGCAATGTCACCGTTTTGATCACAACTTCTTCATCCGACCTTCAATTGAGGTGATTTTTGCGCTCACGCATTTATCTCTTACGTGGCTTTCCAACCATATATCACAAGACTGATTTGGACCTCCACACGAATCCAGAAAAATTATTGAAAATGATCCTCTGTTTTTACACAAATTCACCTTTCACCCCAACTTTGTGTTTGTATCCATTTTCCTATCAAAACAGAACAAAATACCTCTCAAGCACCTTTTAGTCAATAATAATTTAAAGTATTAATATTTGTGCAAATAATAGTAATTAAACACTCAAAGAGGTATAAAATTGAACCCGAAATTACATGAATTTCCACTCTCATCAAACCCCCCAAACTTAAGGTGTTGTTCGTCCTCGAACAACAAAACGACAAACCAAGAGAATAATGAGATGGAAAGTCATGTTCAAAGGCAAGGATCATAATATCAACTAAGCCTCCATAGATGTAATTAATCTTAACTCGGTTCAAATAACTTCAAGTTCAAAAGCATCAATTCATTCAAAATATGCAAGTTAAGATAATTATTTCACCAATTCAAGTGTTCAACTCACCTATGCTCACAAGATATATATAGTGTAACTCTCACGCTCAAAGTGTATAAAGCGTACACCGTTTGGGTTATATATATAAGTGCTCTCAAATTCAATTCAAGTGCATGCGTAACCATAAGCTTGCCTATTGTCTCAACTCTCCTTTTACTTGTAGCTAGCAAATCATGAATCAAAAAGGTCTTTTTATTTGGTTGTAACGTAGGCTCTTTGGACAATGTAGGAAAAATATGGATAAGTGACACAAACTCGGATCAATCAAGTGGTCATCTGTCACGATCTTTCATTCTTCCTCATCACTTTATTTTTTGTACAACTCCTCCTTAACTCCAAATTATTCATTTCTTTCCTTCAACCACAAGAATGAGAGAGTATTTCTCTTATTTTCTTTCAGCATCACGGGTATGTACACTCCCCTATAAATATTTTTTTCTTCTCTCTCTATTTATTTTCTTGAGGTACCAGTTTCGGGCACTACCTTTTTTTTCCTTTTTTTTTACTCCATAGGATTTTTATATCCTTTTCTTCTCCTTTCTTCATCTTCTTATTCAACTCCAACATGTTCACATTCTTCTTCTAACCACTTCCACAATTACTCAATCGATCCAAGTAACACAAGGAAAAATCAAATACTGATTAAGCTCAAAGGGTTATTCAAAGAATGGATTTTTCAAGGCTCAACGGGTTGACTAAGGATTTAATGAATCAGGTAAAGTATAGGGAAAAAGATGGGCTAAAAATCAAAGATGGCCTAATATCATTTTCATAATCCACTATACTATTCTCGAATATTCAAGGAGACTCAAGGCAAGTTCTAGAATACACGCACAAGAACGATACGCTCAAGAAATAAAAATATCATTCATCAATGTATCATGATTAATGGCTCAAATCTCACTTGGCTTTTTCATAGTATGAACGAGCACTCTTCAAGGCTACGCATACATCATAACAAGCACATCAAGAACTTCAAGTACTTAAGAATTAAAGCATGTTTCCCTTATTAATCATAATCAACATCTTAGCATAGGCATGAAAAATAACAACTCAAAGATCCCCATGAAAATCAGGTCATAGAAATTAAAGCTCATGCTCCTCACTCATAAGAATTCAAAACACAGAAATTTTAGAATAAGGAACGAAGTAACCTGATTTCAATCTTCTTCAAATTTTGCAAGTTCACTTCATCACCTTTAATACCTTCTCAATCATAAAAGCTCAACACACCATCATCATAGAAGAGATAAAAAAAATATTCAAGAGACGAAAATCAACGACAGAACAACATGGGACACCCAAAAATAAATAAAAAAAACACACAAGACACCTGGATAGTCGCAAAAAAATTCGAAAGATCGAATAAAATTCGAAAGCACACAGACACTAAACAATGCAGAGTAAACATACCTGGGTGCGGATGGAACAAGGGAAGAACATCACACCCCCCCAAACTTAGATGAAAACGTCAGTTGAATCTAAGTTTAAAAGGATGTTATTACCTTAAGTGTAAGTATGCACCTTGAGTATAATTCACCTAGCACAAGACAAACAAACAAACAAAATAATAAAACGGTGGGTTGCCTCCCACCAAGTGCTCTTGTTTAACGTCGAGGAGCTCGACGGAATGCAGTGTAAATCAAGTCAAGAGATCAACAAACAGAACCTCTACTTCACCGTGATGATGATAATGCTTTAAGCGATGCCCATTAACCGTGAAAAAAGCTCCATCGTTCTTCATGAGTTCAACCATTCCACTTTCATAAACTCAACTAACCTCATATGGACCCATCCACTTTGATTTAAGCTTACCTGCAAAAATTCTCAAACGAGAATTAAATAAGAGTACAAAATCTCCCGCTTGAAAATTCTTACTTCGAAGTTTTGCATCATGCCATCTCTTGGTCCTTTCTTTATAAATGCAGGAATTTTCATACACCTTCTCTCTAAACTCCTCAAGTTCATTTAATTGTGAAAGTCGACTACTACCCGCTGCTTCAAAATCTAGGTTGATCTTCTTCACCGCCCAAAAGGATTTGTGCTGAATTTCCACAGGAAGGTGGCAAGATTTTCCATACACCAATTGGAACGGTGACATGCCTAGAACGGTCTTATACGCAGTTCTAAATGCCCACAATGCATCATCAAGCTTACTAGCCCAATCCTTGCGGCTAGTGCTCACAGTCTTCTCCAGAATCTGCTTGATTTGATGATTGGAAACTTCAGCTTGCCCATTCGTCTGCGGATGGTAAGGTGTGGATACTCTATGTTTCACTCCATAAGATTTGAGAAGATTCTCCATTAGCTTATTGAGAAAATGAGTTCCCCCATCACTAATGAGAATTCTCGGCACTCCAAAACGTGAAAATATGTGCTTCCTCAAGAACGCAATGACCGTTCTTGCATCACTCAACTTGGTTGGAATTGCTTCCACCCACTTTGAGACATTATCAACAGCAAGCAAGATATATAAAAATCCATTCGATGAAGGAAATGGACCCATAAAATCTATGCCCCACACATCAAAGAGCTCCACCTCATACACATTCTTCAAGGGCATTTCATCTCTTTTTGATATGCCCCCCATCCGCTGGCATCTATCGCAATTCTCTACATAAAATCTACAGCACTTAAATAAAGAAGGCCAAGTAAAACCTGATTGAAGAACTCGTGCTGCAGTCTTTTCCGCTGCAAAGTGACCCCCATTTGGTCCATCATGGCACATACTCAAGACGCTCTCCCATTCTTCCTCAGGAATACATCGGCATATGATGTTATCCGGACACAGCTTGTAGAGAATTGGATCATCCCATATGTACTTCTTGACCTCAACAAAGAACTTCTTATAATGATACTCAGTCAGCTTGTAAGGCTTTATTTGACCTCCACTAGCCAAAAAGTTGACTATATCTGCATACCATGGTGCTGGAGGCTTCTTTACCATCTCTACTAACTCGAAGCAATCAACCACAAGTATGTATTCATCAGGAAATACCTCCTTAATGAATTCATACTTCTCATCACAATGATCCCGCGGCTCAAGTCTAGAGAGATGATCAGCTACCACATTCTCACTCCCCTTCTTATCTTTAATCTCAATATCAAACTCTTGGAGAAGTAAGATCCATCTGATTATTCTTGGCTTTGCATCCTTCTTTTCCATCAGATAGCGGATAGCTGAGTGATCCGTATACACCACTGTCTTCATGCCCACTAGATACGGGCGGAACTTATCAAAGGCATACACCACTGCCAGAAACTCCTTCTCTGTTACTGTGTAATTCCTCTGAGCTGCATCAAAGGTCTTGCTGGGATAGTAAATAGGTCTGAATCTCTTTTCCCTAATCTGTCCAAGCACAACCCCCAATGCCATGTCACTAGCATCACACGTCAACACAAAAGGCTGCTTCCAATCCGGAGTGATCAGAATTGGAGCAGTTATCAAAGCCTCTTTAAGTCCCTGAAAAGCATGTAAGCAAGTATCACCAAAGTCAAAAGGTACATCTTTCTCAAGCAAATGAGACAAGGGTTTAGAATATTTAGAGAAATCCTTGATAAATCTGCGGTAGAAACCCGCATGACCAAGGAAAGATCTAACCCCTTTCTCATTAATCGGTGGCGAAAGTTTCTCAATGGCTACCACCTTTGCTCGATCAACCTACAGCCCATTTGAAGACACATGATGCCCAAGTACTATACCTTCTCTTACCATGAAATGACATTTCTCCCAATTCAGAACAAGGTTAGACTCTTGGCATCTCTCCAAAACAATAGTAAGGTTAATAAGACAAGAATCAAAAGAAGATCCAAAAATAGAAAAATCATCCATGAATACTTCCATAATTCTTTCAATCAAACCCTCAAAAATATACATCATGCATCTCTGAAAAGTAGCAGGAGCATTGCACAAACCAAAAGGAAGCTTCCTAAATGCAAAAGTACCATATGGGCAAGTAAAGGTAGTCTTATCTTGATCCTTCGGTGCAATCATTATCTGATTGTAACCAGAGTACCCATCTAAGAAACAATAAAACTCATACCCCGCAAGCCTATCAAGCATCTGATCCATGAAAGGTAAAGGAAAATGGTCTTTGCGTGTGTTTTCATTTAGTTTCCTATAATCAACACAAACACGCCAACCTGTAGGTATCCTAGTAGCCAAAGTCTCTCCATTCTCAAATTGTACTATAGTCATGCCCCCCTTCTTAGATACCACATGCAAAGGACTCACATAAGGGCTATCACTAATAGCATAAATAATATCAGACTTCAACCACTTAAGTACCTCTTTCCTAACCACTTCTTGCATCGCAGGATTTAAACGCCTCTGATATTGCACAGAGGTTTTCTTTTCATCTTCTAACCTGATCCTATGCATGCAAATAGATGGACTTATACCTTTCAAATCTTCCAAAGACCATCCTATGGCGGACTTATGCTCCCTAAGGACTCTAAGCAGTTTATCAAGTTCAAGTTCAGTTAAGGCAGATGATATAATTACCGGATATGTTTGATTTTTCCCCAAAAAGGCATATGATAGATGATCCGGTAAAGGCTTCAATTCCACCTTCTTCTTCTCTTCAGCTTCAGGTTCCTCCTTCTCCAGTGGTAAGAACCGTGGTGTCCACTTTCCTTCTTCAATTTTGAACACCTCTCTTTTATCTTCCCTGCAAGCATTCAAAGCATTCAAATATCCATTAAATTCATCATCAAAAATATTACCTGAATAATCAGATAAAAAATCAGTTGCAAGAGTAGGGAAAGAAAGACTGTTGTTGATGCATGTCTCTAATGGATCCGTAGACAGAATCAATGGCAATTTTTCCTCAATGATCTCATCAACAACATCAATGAACTTGCAGTTTGCTTTTTCAGCTGGCCACTTCAATGCGTTATCAAGAGAAAATACTACTTCATCATCTCCCACTCTGAGCCTCAACTTTCCGTCTTCAACATCAATCAGAGCTCTAGCAGTGGCTAGGAATGGTCTCCCCAAAATCAGAGGCACATTGTTATCCTCTTCCATATCAAGCACCAAGAAATCGACTGGGAAAATGAACTTATCCACCTTCACAAGTACATCATCAATAACTCCTCTAGGGTGTGTAAGAGACCTATCAGCTAGCTGCAATGTCACCGAAGTAGGTCTCACCTCCCCCAAACCAAGACTTTTGAATGTATTTAGGGGCATCAGATTGATGCTCGCCCCCAAATCACACAAAGCTCTGCATGTGGCGTTCTTCTCAATCTGAACAGGAATAGTAAAACTACCCGGATCTTTTAGCTTGGCTGGCAACTTCCTCTGGATGATGGCACTACATTCCTCAGTCAAGTTCACTGTTTCCTTATCCCCAATACTCCGCTTCTTGGACATGATTTCCTTAAGAAACTTTGCATAGTGAGGCATCAGCTCAATTGCTTCAGCAAAAGGAATGTTGATATGGATCTTCTTGGATATCTCTACAAATTTTTGAAATTTCTCATCAAGACCCTTTTTCAACTGCACCGTAGGAAAAGGAATGGGATACTTTATTTTTGGAATACCCAAACTGTTTCTCTCTAATTCTTCCTTTTTATTCCTTTCTCTTTTAGCTTTTTCCCACTTCTTTTCAGTCACAACTGGATGATAAATATCACTTTTGAAACCAACTGTATCAGTATGGTGAGGAACATACTCAACTGGAGCAGAATTAGGATCACACGGCATATTGCCCGTCGCACGCACGACATCGTGCGAACCACCATATGTGGTGCACGATTCGGGCGGCATATGATTAGAGCTATTTTCACCTTCATTTTAGTGTCTTTTTATATGTGTTTTCGTATTATTTTATCCGTATTTTATATGTTATTTGGTTGTATTTGGTGTTTTTATTGAAATGTGTGTGAATGAGCTTAAACTTAAGATTTTCACTTTTTATTTGATGCTAAACATAATAAGGAAGATGTAGGAAAAAGCGGATCTTAATTCGGAGTTGAAACGAGGGAGAACGAGCCAAAACAGTGAAGAAATACAGGAGTCAGCACCAACACGGGCCGTGTAACCAACACGGCCTTGTAAGAAGTGGCCGTGTGGTGACATCAGAAGAGCCAACACGACCACCCTGTGCCCGTGTTACAACACACGACTCGTGTTGTAGCACACGAGCCGTGTTGCATAACACGGCCATGTAAGGAGAGGCCGTGCGGCAGCATCAGAAGACACAACACGGCCACCTTGTGGCCGTGTTGCAGAGCACGACTCGTGCCGTGTATATTCCTGCTGAAATTTCCAGATCCTTCTAGAAGCCTCCATAGGGGTATAAATACCCCTTTATTCAACAATTAAAAGAGGATCCGAAATTCCCATCCTCTACACACACATCACACACCATTTCTTCCATTTTCCACCATCATCTTCATCCACCTTCATCCATCTTGATCCATCTCCATCATCTCCATTAATTCTCCATCAAAACTTCATCCCTTCCATTGGGTGTGAGAGATCTCAATAAATCAAGAGCTAGAGAAGAAGATCCATGAGTATTGAAGATCTCCTACAAGAAATTGTTGGGGAAGATTTACATCTCTCTTGACTTTCTTTTGGATTTAGACTATGAATATTTGTAATGAATCATTTATTTGTTTTGTTACTTTTATCATGATAGGCTAATCCCTCTAGTGGGATTAGGAGCATGAAGAGCATATTAGATTTATATTGTCATGTGGATTAAATTGGTTTTTGGTTTAATTGATGTTGATTTCTATTCTTGGAGTTTAACTGTCTTGATGTTGTGATGGCATGGTTTGTTATTCATGAATGTTTATTGGTTTAATGGATTGTTGATCAATGGATTATTTGTGGTAATTAAATGCTATCATGATGTTCATGTATGTATTGCTTGGAGTGAGACGGAAACGACCCTCTATAGTATTAGGAAGGCATGAATGGACATTGAGTTTGGGTTTGACCGAAAGGATATTTGAATTCAATGAGGGGAACCAATCCATTCGTTGGCCTTAGTACACAAAAAGGGAGAGTTTAATCTAACTAGTACCTAGATGAAAGGGGTTAATGTTGGGCTTTGATCTTAAGTGCTTTTGGGAGTCTAAAATGGATCAACAACCTTTGTAACCCGAAAGGAAGCTTAGGATACAATCGTGATCACCCTTAGTCTACATCAATTGAGTTGAATTCCTTTTGCATGATAATATGAATCGAGTGTGCTTGGATGTTTCTAATCCCATGTTTTTTCATACTTGAACTTTAGCACCCATTTTCTTTACTTGTCATTTCTCTTATTTGCTATTCTTATTTACTTGCTCCTTGCTTTAGTTGTTAATCATCTCAAAACCCCCCGATCATCTTTACAAAAATGACATGAACATGAGCTCACGTATTTTGCTAGTCCGAACATAACTCCTTTGTGGATCGATAATTTTTCTTGGGATATTCTACTACAACGATCGAGTATTCTTGCTCGTGAGTGCTACAAAAATAGGCAAACAGCATAGCACGGTTACCATCGTGCGAGAACCTGGACGTGTCTTCAGTTCGGTGTGAGAAGTATGTTGGTGATGGTGCACGGCTATCGTCGTGTGTCACACCCCAGCGCATGGCATCGTGCGTCCTCGCACGGTCCTGGCCGTGCGCCAACTCTTCATGCACGACGTCGTGTGTGCTCACACGGTTCTGGCTGGGCGTCCACTCAGATGCGTGCGTGTACGCACGACTGTCCCTATTAGTTTCCCCAAACCAATTTTCTTTGTACTCTGCATCCGGCAACCTAGGCCCTTCATACTGTTTACCACTTCTCAAAGTAATAGCATGACACTGATGCTCTCTCGGATTCAACTCAGTCTGTGCAGGAAATTTTCCTTGCTGTTGCAACTTACCAACTGCAGCATTCAACTGACTGATAGCAAGATCTGTTTCTTTTTGCTTCTTCTCTGCTTCCTTATACCTTGCTTCAGCCGTTTCTTTGTTTTTGACCATCATCTTGAGCATCAAATCAAGCTTATCATCCATTGATGGTTTCCCTTCGGCAGGTTTCTGAGCTGGCTCAAATCCCGGAGGTGGTGCAACTGCACTGTTAGGATTAGAATAAGACAAATTTTCACTCCTTCTCTGGTTATTGAAGTTCGAATTTCCTTGGTTCCAACCCTGTTGATATTGACGATTGTTACCTTGGTCATTCCTCCCCCCAAACTGATTGTTCGGTCTGAAATTTTGTCTATTTCTATTATCTCCTCCTTGGAACATAGCATAATATGCCTCTTCAAATTCTTCCTCATCTCCAGCTTTAGTTATCTCCTCTCTGTTTCCTTTCGTGAGGCGATCCATCTTATTATTCAACTCATCGAGTCGATCATGGAGAGCTGACACTTCACTATTTCTGGCTTGTATCTCAACCTTTGCCACTTTGTCAAAAGAAACCTCTCCATCTGCTCTTTCTGCTGGCCAATCATAAGTGTTTGCAGCCATCTCCTCAAATATCTCTTCAGCTGCCTCTGCAGACTGCTTAAATATAGATCCACCTACTGTCGCGTCCACCAACACTCTTGAGTCTCTTCTTAAGCCTTGATAGAAGAAGCCTAAGTAAGTATCCTTTGAAAATCCATATTTGGGACAGCTCCGCAACAACTCTCCAAGGATCCTTGTTTGAATTGTGTAATCATTTTCTTTATCAAGAAACTCTTGGATGGAGGAAAGTATTTATTCAGAAACCTGTCTGCCAATTGTTCCCAATCAGTACAACATCCTTGAGGAAGGTTGTTGTACCACTCCTTGGCTTTCCCCGTAAGTGAGCATGGGAAAAGCCGCATCCTGATAGCATCCTCCGGAACATTCCTGTGCTTCTGCGTCCTTGCATACTCGTCAAACATCTACAGATGCTCACTAGGATTCTCCAAAGGACTTCCACTAAATTGTTGTCTCTCCACCATCCGGATCAGTCCGAAAGGTAGCTCAAAATTCTCTGCGGTGATCGCAGGTCCATTCAACCCAAAATTCGTAGTGTGCTTCAGTTTGTATTGATCTCGCATAGGCGTCGGAGCTTGCTGATCATCAGCCATCTTCCTAGTCTCAGTATCTTCAACTAAATCAACTCCGTCAAATTTCTGTGAAAGCCTTTCAACTTCCTTCTCTTCTGACGAAAGAAAACTATCCGAATCCGAACTAGGAATAAGTGTAGCAGGTTGCTTTCTCTTCCTTCTGTTCTCTCTAACAAGTGCTTCAAGCTCTAGGTTTAATTGTACGATTGCTCCTCCACTAGACCTAGTGATCATACACCTGCTCTCACTCAAAAGATCAGAATTGTTTGGATCACAAATAAAATTAAAATAACGCAAGTAAAATTTAACGTCCTACAAGAAAATAAATCACAATAAAATTAAATTTAAATCTATAAACTATCCCCGGCAGGCGGCGCCAAGAACTTGATCGCTATTTTCTTTTATCCTCAAGTATAAGGGATCGATTGTAGTGCGCGTGACCAAGTGAAATATCATTCCCACAAGATAGTTATAAATTTAACAAGTAATTCTATATGATAATTCCAATGTAAGACAAATCTGGGGGTTTTTGGAAAAGATAATTAATTAACTAATAAAAGCAAGATTAAATAATTAAACTAATTATGCAAATAAAATAAATCACGCAGAGAATACGATTTGGAATTCAAGAATGGATAATTGGTAATGCTCGAGCAAACAGTTTAACTATGCAACTAATTTATCTAGACCCAAATTAATTACCTGCAGACGCTTATAAGAGGATCACTAAGCCTAGTTAAATCATCTTGATCGGGTAAGATCTAACACTTATAATGAGCTGAAAATCCTAAGATCAATAAGAAATTAACTCCCTCTCCCTCTATAGGTACTTCATGCTAAATTCCAATTAAGGCTAGAGCACTAAACTTCCCTTTCTAGGTACGCGATTGTTAACCCTTTTTGTCTCCTTATTAATCACCTAATAATGATGTTTTACCACGTAATTAATATTCCAAATTGATTGTCTAACACTCTTAGGTATTATAGGTCAATCCCCTAAGACTGTCACCGGAAACAACAATTATTATGCAGAAATTAAGAATCCTAATAACTATCAATCAGTGATACCGTCATGAACAATTAAAGGAATCAAAACTCAAAAACACGATAATATGAAGTCTCAAAATATCATCTTCAATAAGGAAATAAACAATCTGCAAAATAATCAATCCAAATCTAGGGCAAAATCAAATCACATAGTCAAAATTGTATTTAGCCCTAACATTACCAACAAATAAGCTTAGCCCATGGATTTATGGGGGCAAATCACAAAGATGTAATAAACCCTAATCATTGTGCTAAAATAACAAAAATAAATAATTAAAAATAAAGAACCCTTTTGGAGGACTCCGTTTCTTTAATCTTTATCTCCGTCGAAATCTCCGTCTCCGGTGGGTAGATGATGGAAGGTGGGTGAAGTGGAATTAGGCCACGATGAGGGTGAGGGAATGATACTCTCTGGCGTCAATCTCCCTTTTTCGTCCCTCTGTTCTGCCAATTTAAGCTGTGAATAAGAGAGCTGCCTGAGTATGGGCCAATGCATGCGGATATATTGGGCTTCACTCGTATGCAAGTGTGCTTTTTAGTTGGTCAAATTCCTTCATAGTCGATGGAGCTGAAGGGATAATGATTCACAATTCCTATCCTACTAAATTATCCAGGGCCCACCACTAATACCATTTTGACTCTCTTTCCTTTTAACAGTACATATAGCAGTGGGCTGATGCAGGGCAGTAGGATACTAATTTGCATGCATGGGCCCCACGTGAATCATGTAATTCACCAAAATTTCGTGAATTTTGAAAATTCCATCGGCAACCGCGCAATGTCACCGTTTTGATCACAACTTCTTCATCCGACCTTCAATTGAGGTGATTTTTGCGCTCACGCGTTCCTCTCTTCCGTGGCTTTCCAATCATGTATCACAAGACTGATTTGGACCTCCATACTAATCCAGAAAAATTATAGAAGATGGTCCTCTGTTTTTACACAAATTCACCTTTCACCCCAACTTTGTGTTTGTATCCATTTTCCTATCAAAACATAACAAAATACCTCTCAAGCACCTTTTAGTCAATAATAATTTAAAGTATTAATATTTGTACAAATAATAGTAATTAAACACTCAAAGAGGTATAAAATTGAACCCGAAATTACATGAATTTCCACTCTCATCAATGTGTTATCAGAGTATTTTTCTTGATATCACTACAAAAAAAAATTTAGCTACGGAATTTAAGAATGGAATTCAATCCGTTGGTAAATATTATCAATGAATTGGCAATAAAAATGATATTTTTTTATTTAGCAACGGAATGTCAAACTAATTTATTCTCTGTTTTAACAATGTAATTCAATCCGTTGGTAGAGCTAGGGAATCATTATATAATTTACCAATAAAATTGAATATTCGTTGTTAAAAATTTACCAACCCACTTTTCCAAAGAATTTCATTGCTAATCCGTTTATAAACCAATTTAACAATGGAATTAAAGTTTTTACAAACTTTGGTAAAAAAAGTTTTTTAGTGTATTTTGCGTTCATAATATGATACAGTATGTTATTAATTACTAGAATTTTATACATTATTCTTTTCAAGTTGAATTCTCGTTTCACATTCGGTGTAGTGTTTCATAATATAAAAAAATTATACTCTACAATTGATCATTAAATTCTTGGGGCATGTGTTGAATTTTAGGCATTAATTATAACAGGTAACAAGCATTTAATTTGTGAAATATATGATGAAACACCATTATAAAACAGATATAATGATCCCCAATTGTATTCTTTCGAAAGCATTGACCAATTCCACGTTAGGATATCTTCTTGCCAACTTTTTTCAAAAACACTTTTTTGACCACTATATGAGTAAGTCTCCAAATAAATGCTTTCGAATCGGAGTGAATACTTTCATCAGATTATTTACACACAAGGAATTAATTATTCATTTATGAGTACATGGTATCAAGAATTACAAACAAAAGAATCATCAAGAATTACACAACTAGAAGAATTATATGTACATAGATTTATTACATGATATACACATACACATAGATACACATAGATATAGAGTAGTCTTTGATGATGGATATACAGAAACACAGCTACTTTGTAGTTTCAAAAGTCACAGGTGCATGATTTTGAATTGCGAAGCTTCTTTTCGTCCGAAAGCAATTTTGCAAACCTGCAAACACATATACAACATTTCAAATGCGATTTATAAAAGCGTGTTTAGTGAAATGTAGTTTTGCATACTTTTTCAAAGCATCAGCATTCGTGCCTCCATTTTCAATTGATTCGAAAACACCAGTTTCCAAGTTTACCCTTGAAACTGGTTTATTCAGTAAATTTTCCCCAGCTTTCACTAGATTTTCCAAGTTCTCCTTTGTTGCAATGTCCACTGAGGACACTGTTCCCGTTAGACTGTCGTCCTAACAACACCGATCGATTTTGTCTTCGTTTAGTCGCAAATCGAATAAAAATAACACTTTTTTCTTATTCTAAGTACATGCATGCAAAAAATTAAGAGTTAGTCTCTTGTAAACTCAGTGGTCCGCTTTAATTTAAACACTCTATCAATACATAGGGCATATAGGATTGGAAGGGGGACCACAGAGTTTACACAGTGAATTCGGTTTACATATATTAATACTTCTAAGGAGGGAGGTAGTATTATTCTTTATTGTTGCAAAAATTAAAATCTCAAGAGTCACTTGATTCAAATTTCGAATGGAAATATATTGGATGAATAAATTAATAATACCAACCACTGTTATCAGATAGATCTTAAGCATGCATCTGTTGTAGAATGAAAATGTGAAGAAATAAACAGATTATTTGAATGTTACTTGTTTGAATAAATAAAGTCACTTTTAACTATGAATGAACATTTGGGACAGAGTGTAATGAAATACATAAACCCAATTTTATATAGTAAATGGTTATATTTTCTTTTCATATAATTAATGAAACAAGATATGTCACACGATAGTGTACTAAAAATCATATACGATTAAAATTCATACCCAAAGAAAAAAGTAGCTAGGTAATTAATTAATAAGATTAGTTAAATAAACTTACTTGAATTCTAAGGTAATTGTTTTCAGAATGCAGAGCTTGAAAAACCACAGAGAAGTGAAAATCAACCATGTCAGCACTGGCGAGGGTGAAAACATCCACAATCGGGGTGGCACCGCCGCTGAGCAGCCACCCTAACACGCCCCATTTCGCCGCCTCTTTCGCGCTGTACTTCCGTTCCGCCTTACCTGAACCCGTGCCTACTGAAATCACCAGAAAACGCCCATAGTCTGTTGCCTTTATTGGGAAAAAATCTGGATTTTTTTCGAATATTTGTTTGGTCACATGGCTCACTGCAACTAGTGCCTACATGCAACATAATTAATTCGAATGAGTTAGTCCGTTGCATTCGGTTTTGCATGAATTTTAAACCAATTTCAACATTTTAATTTGCTCTAAGGGGGGTAACATAATTCTACTTCCAACTTAATAAATATCCACACTATGCTTCTTACACAAATCAACATTTCTAATAATGATAAAATTTTGTATAAGACCGCCATTAGAAGTAGGTTCTATGACACTAAGTGAAACGTCTTTAATAAAAAAAACTAATTATACTGTGCACTCACTTTAAAAAATATATACAAATATAAAAAAAAATATATACAATTATGAACAAAATGTATACAATTTAATTGTTAGTTTTTTAATGAAAAATTAAGTGTAAAAAAATATACAATTATTAAAAAACATGTATACACTATTGAATAAAAAGTTATACACATATAAATGCTTGTTTTTTTAATGAAAAATTTAGTGTGAAAAAAATATACAATTATTAAGAAATACATATACAAAATAGAATAACATGCATACAAAATAGAATAAAAAGTTATACACATATGAATACACCCTTGCGCACAGGTGCACCTAATATCAACTCAATAAAAAATTGGAGGGAGTATTTCATGAACTAGTTCCACGTGAAATCTTTGTGGTCCCGCTCTTTTTTAGGGTTAATTACAATTATTCATTAAATTTTATACTAAACCCTAAACATAAATATTAAATCTTATAGGCAAAATAGGTCCTAAACTAAGAAAAAGGACAAAAAAAAAAATTCATAGATAGAACAATTCAATAGAATAATTTGCCTAGATAGCATGCCATTCCTATAAATAAAAAGTGAATTTTGTAAAGAAAAAGTAAAGTCTGTGTTGCGGGTTATCACCCATATGGGGTTTTTACAATACCATTTATTATCCTAATGAGAGATTCAAAAAAAATGCTCGTTGTTAGACGATCTCACGCAAATTTTTGCCATAATAAATAGAGCTATATATAGAAACAAGTATATATGTTGAATAAAGAAGGTTGAATGTAAAAATACAGGATTGTTAGCTGCAACACCACCATCAACAAGGTTGAATTCTCTAAGATTGCCATTGTTGTCAGTGTTGTTGAAGTAGTATGCAGGGAGATAAGTTGGAGCTGCTGATGTCGCAATGCATATATCAGACAGTCGACAATCTAAACATGTCTTCTCTTTTGCCTGCATTACATCATTTACAAATTCATCCAATTATATATATTTATTTCTTTAATTTCAAATCCAAACTCTAAATAATAACATCATTTTTTATTTTTGTCAGATATATGGGTGAGAATTAAATTAGCACCTCATATGTAGAAAACATTGTTGGTTGCAAATTCTTGATATCAAATGTTGGAATGACAACATTAGTCAATGTTTCATGCAAACGAGTCTCCCCTAATTTTTCCCTCACAACTTGGTGAAGGTATTTCCCATCATACTTTGGTCTGCCTAAAGATTCCAATGTCTTTCTGATCAACCCAAACAACCCACTGCATTCATGTAAAAGAGCAACAATTAATTAAATTAAATTAAAATTAGCAACACATATCATTGATATATTTCACACCATTGATACGCACGCAGCCTAATTATTTATTATTAGTATTCTATTACAAAATTATTTGTAATTTTGTGTTGATTAGCACCACATATCAATTAATCTCCCCCCTTCTAATACCAGTTTATTTTAGAACCATTTTTGTTAAAAGACCATCTAAAAACTTAGAGTGACTTGATTAAATATTCAGCGACTCTCCTCTCTACCAGCTTAAACTTTTAGATGAGGTGGTCATTTAACATGGTATCAGAGCCCATGATTAACAAAGGCCTCACCACCACCCATTTAATGAAAGGTGAGAGGGTGTGTTAGAGTGATTTGATTAAATATTATACGACTCTCCTCTCTACAGGCTTAAGTTTTTAGATGAGGTGGTAATTTAACAATTTTGATGCATATCTTAAATTCCATTAGTTTTAGGATATGTAACTAACTCTTCAATTTTAGTTAGTCTACACTTTTTTTAGGGTTTAGATGTTCTCTCCTAACCTAGACCCGACACTATTCCTATCGATAATTATAGGGGATGATATACCATAATGAAATCGAAATTCTTGACCTATCATAATGAGAATTAAAAAAAATAAAATGAAGCCTAATTATAAAAGTACCGTTTCTGAGGAAATATTTTAGGAGAGTTTTGGAGATAAAAAGGTTTGATGTCTTTGGCTGCAAAGAGAGGACGATTATTGTTGTCGGGAGCAGCCAACATGGAAGCCACCAGCCCTCCGGTGCTCGTTCCAGCGATTACATCAAAGTAATCTGCAAGTCTTGCATCCTCCCCGTCCAGTTCCTATTATATTCATTCAAATACATGCATGAAATTAATAATTAATTGACTAAATAATTTATTAGCAAATTACATGAAAATATGATCAGCTAGCGTTTTCTGGACAAAATTAGCTTGTGTGGGATCGATGAGTGATAACATTTTAATAAATTTGATACCCGATTGATGAGAGGCGATAAATAAAAATTGTTAATCAAAATTTATTATTGAAAAGTAATAATCTATCCGAGTACACATATTTGTCTTCGTTTTTTACATTGGTAAAAAACTTAGTTCAATAAATATATTAACTAAATAATGTTCAGTAAATGATTGTTTACGTGTACTTTTGTCAATATTTTAATGAGAGTGGCATTCTATTATTATTATTTTGTGTAAACTCGATCATACATTCGAGAGGATCGTGCATCCACATTACAAAAACTTATATATTAATAAATAAAAACATATGCAGTTTGTAAGTGAATTTTTTATTAATTTTTGAAGGTGAAAAATTTACAGAATTACATATATTATTGAACAAAAATTAATACACATAATGGTGCACGCATGAATCTGCACAGGATATATATGAACTCATTATTTTAATTGTTAAACAAGAAGCAATATAGTATAGTTTAAAAGATGGAAGTTAAAATTTAAGAACATTTTTTGAAACAGTAAAATGAGATATATTATAAAGAAATTTTATAATTATACTCCCTCCGTCCCGGAGAAGTCGGTATAATTTTTTTTGGGCACGGAGATTAATGAGTATAATAATTTAATGTAAAGTGAAGTAAAGTGAAGTGAGAGAAATAATATTTAATGTGTAGTGGGTAGTTGTATTAGAGGTGATATGTGGGGTCCATGAGAATAGATTAATTGTTTTTGTGTGGGTCACATGTATTAAAAAGGAAATGTGTCAACTTTAGTGGGACAAACAAAAAGGAAAGTGTGTCAACTTCTATGGGACGGAGGGAGTAATATTTTTTGCCCTGCACATGATCTTATATATACCTGGAGTTGGGATTCAAGAAATTCGAGAATAACAGCAGGAATAATCCCTCTAATGCCACCCCCATCAATGCTTAGAATTGTTATTAGATTCCCATGACTTGGTGCCTGCATTTGGACAACAGATGATGTAGCTTGCCTATTCATCTTCAACTCAACTATATGTATTCAATTCAAATATATTGTAATAAGATAGATATTGTACCTATAACTATAAAAGTAATTTAGATATTTTATGCTGGGCTTCTCAATTTGATAGGGCGCATGTCGCATTTATAGCAATTGGGCATGAGAAAATTCTTCGCAATGTGACGTTATTACAGTTAATTAATTTAATTTCTAGATAGGGCTTGATGACCGTTTATTATATTGGTGATTAGACTTGTATTAGAAAATATTAAATAAATTATATCAAACACATGATTTTTAGATTTGTAATTAGTATAGGTTACGTAGAATTACAAAAAAAATATTTTTAATTTTAGATATTAATTGGTAAATGTATACAAATGTGGATAAAACTTGTTTATTCTCTGGGCGCATTGTGCGCCAAATTCGATAAATTCATAAAGCTGTACCTTTAGTATAAAACTTGTACTCATAATTTTTCAAGAAAAAAAAAATATTTTTTTCTTACTAAGCATTAATATCATTTATATTACAATTGACTCTTTCATGAAAAATATAATAACCTTATATCAATTAAAATATATACCCTACATAACAATATTAATGTACTCTTAAATTCCTTGTGCGCCCAGACGCACAAGATACAAACTCTATAAATGTATTCATTCATATATTGATAGCTAAATATACCCATATATTACATCTTTAAGTTTATAATTGATATTCATGTATATTTTTTGATAAAAAATACTCCCTACGTCTCAACTTCACACTTTCCATTTTGATCCATCCCAAATTCAACTTCACACTCCATAAAAAAAAGCAACTAACTAATATCCTTCTAATATACTTTAATTTCAAATTTGTCATCACCTTTTTAACACACATAACATACTTTATTAATAAGTCAAAAAGTGATTTTTCTTAAACTATGCATCTACCGTAAACGTGAAGGTGAATTTAGGATGGAGGGAGTAATAATCACTTTCTCTAACTCTAATGTTTGCGTTTGTTTTTTCACGACAATTAGAATTTATCATTTTGATGTGTGGTGAGTAAATTTTAATTGAAATTTTACTTTTTCTTTTTTCCCCTAATTTCGTTTTGAATTTATGATAATTGTGTAGCACCAATGACTCAGCACTACTCTTCACATCTCTCTAATATATACACCTACTCACTTTACATAAAATAATAATACTCATTAATCTACGTGCAAAAAATAAATGGTGCTGTTTGCCCGAGACGGAGGGAGTAAACCTTTAAGTGGATGTTCAAAATGATAATTTATAAATGGAAGAGACAGTATACTCCTGTCCCGCAAACAGAGTGGAAAGAGAAAAGCTAAATGTGAAAATGAAATGATTTTTGAATTTCACGCTAATAGTTCATATGCTTTAAATTTCAATCACAGACCTTGGGATTGAAAAAAAATTGGAAAGAAAATTAAAAATAGTTAATCTGTTTCTCTATTATCTCATCTTTAATCTACTTCTATTGAGATTGAAATAAAATTAAAAAGAAAATTAATTACGAATTGTGGAATTGAAATAAAATTGAAAAGAAAATTAATCACGAATATTTGAAGTAAAATGGAATTAGAAAGAAAATTGTTAATAAATCTTTAATCTATTTGGGGTCAATTACGATTTTAATCTAATTAGATAAAGAAAGAAAATTTAATTTTTATAGGGTGTGTTTTGCTCAACAATATTTAAAGTAGGGTTCTTTTTATAATTTTTCAAAAATAAGGATTAATTTGTAATACGAATATAATTCATAATTTTCTTGCAATTAACCCTAATAAAAGAGGAAAATAAAAACAAATAAACTATTTACACACACTGTTATAATTAAGTATAGTTTTTTAATAAGATTTTGTATTGATTCACCTTTAAAACGATAACTTTATGTATAATGTACCCTGCATCCCATAAACAAATTTACATTTATTATTTTTGTTCGTTTCACAAATAAGTTTATATTTTTCAAATAAAGAAATAGCACACAATCCGTCAATCATATAACACACTTTAATTTCAAAATTATCAGCCATTTACAACTCACATAACTTATATTATAATTTATTTATTATTTAATTAAAAATATCAAATTACTCCTAAAAGTAAAGTCAAGAGTTAAAAGTTTTTTATCCTATAACTTTTTAGAACTTTAAATTTTGTCCCAAAAAAATATTTGTATCGATTTTGTCTCATAACTATTAAGTTTTATTTTAATTTTGCCCAATTTTCGCCAGAACCCTCTATTTTTGCCAGAAATTAATCACGTGCAATGCACGTGACGGGTGAATTTGGGAGTTCCGACATAAATTGGGCAAAGTCGAAATAAAACTCATAGTTATGGGACAAAATCGATACAAATATTTTTTTTGACAAAATTTACAATTTTAAAAGTTATGGGATAAAAAAAATTAACTCTACACAATTATGTGTGATTTGTTTGTGCTGATGTTATCTTATGATACTTATTTCTCTATTTTAATTCTTTAGTCCATTGCAAATCTTGTACTCACGGATAATATTTTGCTTTATGATTTATGAAGCTTTTAAAAAGAGTTAAAAAAGATATTTCGATTTTGTACAGAAATTGAGGTTAAAAGTGTTTTTGTCCCATTACTTTTTAAACTTTAAATTTTGTCCCAAAAAAGATATTTGTATCGATTTTGTCCCATAACTATGAGTTTTATTTCGATTTTGTCCAATTTTTGCTGGAACCCTCGATTTTCACCAGAACCCCCAAATTCATCCGTCACGTGCAACGCATGTGATCAATTTCTAGCGAAAATTGAGAGTTTCGGTGAAAATTGGGCAAAATCGAAATAAAACTCATAGTTATGGTACAAAATCGATACAAATATCTTTTTGGACAAAATTTAAAGTTCTAAAAAGTTATGGAACAAAAAATACTTTTAACTCATAAAGTAAAAAGCAATTTTCCTAAAATTTCGTATTACAATGACTATGAATTTCCTTAAAGAACCGAGGGAGTATAATTTATACATCGTGGGATATACTAATATTTTCTTTATCCCAAGATAAGGTGTAGTATGTATTGATTTGTCTCAAGGTAAGAAATATATTTTACTTTTTTACAAATGAGACCTACACAAAAAAATTAATATTTTTATATAGTGTCACACACAACACTAATACACTTACTCACTTAAAATATTATATCTCTTAATTCTTTATATATTAAAATTTTATATCTCTTAATACAAAAAACATACGTACATCTTATTTCGAAACTAAGGAAGTAATATTTAGTGGGCACATACTTGTGTAACATCATCCTATAGAATGAGTTTTGTGGGATAAATAAAAAATTATAATATTTTATTAAAATTGATATTTGATTAATAAAAAGTGATAATAATTTTCAAATTATGTATTTCATAACCATTTATAATATAAATAAATAAAAAAAACACATTTTTTTCATAAAGTAAAGTAATCTTTCACGATCTCATACACAGGGGCGGATGTATGTTGGGGCAGCCCCGGGCTCAAGCACAGGGCTGCCCCCCAAAAGCCTATTATATCATATGTGAATAATTTATAAATAATTTGTATTTTTAAGTTTAGCAAACCCAAAAATATTTTAAACTTACCCAAATGAAATTAAAAAATAAATATATCTTGGGTAAATCTCAAAATTAGTCCCGTAAGTATGATATTTTCCAACTTTAGCCATTTTTCATTTGCAATTCTCAATTTTGATCATTTTTCTCCACTTTTAGTCCTTTTTGTCCAGTTTTGGTCATTTTTTCAAAATTTGATCCTTTTTTTTGTCCACTTTTGGTCCTAAATGTATACACTTTTGGACAATTTTTGGATATTTTTTAACATAAAGGACTAAATTTGGACAAAAATGACTAAAAGTGACAAAAAAAGACCAAAATTGAGAATTGTAAATGAAAAAAGACTAAAGTATTATTTTTAATTATTATTATCATTTTTTATTTTCATTAATAAACTTAGCCCACATGGTATTCTGGATCCACCACTGGTCATACATGTTATGCATGTTGTGTTGCTTTATTTAGGAAAAATAGATTTTTTCGTCTGCTAACTTTCATTCATTTTGAAATTAGTCTATTAACTTTTTTAATTTTGAAATTAGTCCGTTAATTTTATAACAATTTTGAAATTAGTCCATTAACTTCATAGAATTCAACATTTTGGTCCTTTGACCTGCTATGGCAGGTCATTTGAATATTTTCACCACAATTAATTTATATCATATTTTTATTTAACCAATTTTATCTCACTTTTCATTTTTCACTTCCGTATACCAAACAAACAATATTAATCTCATTACTAAAGTGGAGCAAATTTGACTAAATATTTATACTTCCTCCGTCCGCTCGAAAAAGGGTATTTTATCCATTTTGGTCGTCCGTTCCAAAGAGAGTCACTTCCTTTTTTACACACATGAGATTCACACATACCCATTAATGCAATTAAAATATGGGATTCACACTCCCACTAATACAACTACCCACTACACATTAAATAACAATACTTCTTAATCAACGTGCACAAAAGCAAAATGCCCTCTTTCGGGCGGACGGAGAGAGTATAATATAAATTCTTAGTGGAAGCTTTTTTTTTAAAATAATATATATATATATATATATATATATATATATATATATATATATATATATATATATATATATATATATATATATATATATATATATATATATATATATATACCTGCTAATGACCTGTTGATTAATTTAACGTGTGCCAATTTGAGCTAATTTGAGCTAACTAAAAAAATGTGTATTTAATTGATAATAATCGCAGCCACTATTTATACTAAATTAATTAAGGCTTACAATTCTTTCATATCATTTTAAGCATATAATTCGTGTGGAGTTGACTAAATAAAAAATAGCAAAAGAAGTTTTTAATCATTGAGTTCTTAAATAAAAGAAATAATATACATATTGGAGTATATTTTACATGGAATGTAACTCTCTCTCTCTCTCTCTCTCTCTCTATATATATATATATATATATATATATATATATATATATATATATATATATATATATATATATATATATATATATATATATATAAATTCTCTTGTCGTTACAAAATTTCCAAATTAATTTTAAATCAACTCAAATGTACGTGTATTAATTTATGTCCAAATTAATTTAAATCAACTTACGTGTATTAATTAGATGTACACAAGACTAACTCACGTTAACTAATTGTAATTAGTTTTTGAGATTAGCAAAAATTCATTGACTTTATGTTCGTGCATGCATGCATGTAGGCGGCTTTACGCAATACTATAAAAAAAACGACGTCGTTATATGTTTTTCTCCAATCATACTAATTTAATATTTCTACGCTAACTAAATTCAATTGCAAAATGACTGCATGCCTATATATTTGGAAACACGTGTAAATGAA
The DNA here is from genome assembly GCA_023678885.1 of Pogostemon cablin. Lineage (NCBI taxonomy): Eukaryota > Viridiplantae > Streptophyta > Magnoliopsida > Lamiales > Lamiaceae > Pogostemon > Pogostemon cablin. The sequence goes on along the minus strand of CM042989.1, from coordinate 10,423,282 downwards.
AACATTTTATGATGAAACTAAAATGATTATTTATTTATGAATATATTGAATTGTTCCTCTACTCACCGTGTCGTGTTCGGTACTGATCTTTAATTAATAAACGTTTATTTTAATTTTAGCATCACGAGTTTAAATAATAAATTAACTATGTACGAATAAAACGTGTTACTTTCCTTATATAGACAAGATATAGGTTACGAAATTACTTATTCCATTTTTTCACATTATTTTTTATTTCATTTATTAGATATCTATCATGTATTAATGTTTAAATAATTATTACTACGTGTGTAATTAAGAGTTTAATAATCATTAATTAAAATATAATATTTTAATAGAAAACAAGTTATAGAACATCATGTGAAATACCATGTTAAAATAGGAGATCAGGACAGGAATAAGTGTTGCATACTTTTTTTAATTTAATTAGATATTTATTCTTTTCAAGAAATATGTTTACTGTCTTACGAATTGTTCATAGTAAACAATTTTAATTGTAAGAATATTATTTTTCATCTATTGGATGTCTTTTTTTAATTATCCACACTTTTTATCAATTGCTAAAATATGTTTGTCTAATCGTTGAAAGACATTATATGTATCGTATTATGCCCTGAAAGTCTTAATTAACTTTGAAACGACTTTAACATAAACAGACTGGATTTTGACATCAAACACTAATTAGTATCAAATAAATAAGACATTATTTAAAACGACTAAATAATTTTGTTATAACATGAACCAATTTTCACTAAATAAATTACTCTGACTCGACATAAATGTAGATACAAATCATGACATTATAATTCAATTTTAAGTCACACTTATAATCGAGTCATCATTATATATCAAGTGAAACACTGCAAATCGTGTGAGGCAAAACAAGTTACAATCGAGACACATTTATAGAGAATTAGGACCTGTTTCCTAACTCAAATATCCTGAGAAGTTTACTTTTTGCCTAAAATAAATTAAAACTGCTCACTTTTATATATTAATTGATATAGTTACTGTCATCATATGACATAAGTTGACAAAGAGTTTGACATATAAGAAGGATTTGGATTTCTGTGTCATTTTAGGAACCACCAAAGGTACTAAAGAAACAAGAACAACAACTACTAATTCATCCACTAAGATATTCCTGAACTCTAAAACCGCTAATTCATCCGCTAAGATATTCCTGAACTCTAAAATCGCTTCTAATATTTGCTCAGCTTTAGTAATCATTCTATCGAAGCATAGATTTGTATCCTAAAATTAAGTCTCACTATGCCAAAACTGTGGAATGACAACGTTGGATTAACAACGGGGAATTAAAAACCTGTTGTTATAAGGGTAAAAAAGGGTTAAAAATAAATCTCCGTTGTTATAGGCTGAGAAATGCGCTCATTAACAACGGGTATTTCCTTCTGTTGTTGTAAGCCCGTTGTTAATGTACTTTTTAAATTTTATTAATTAAATTTAATAATAAAAAAATGTAGGTATAAATTAAGCACTTGGAAATTTTCTCCCAAGCCTTAGCAATGTCGAGCTCCCCTTCCTGTGAGAGAATGCCGACAAGATTCTTCATTCCCTAACCGGAGACGACCGACGGTGCTGAAATGACTACCGACGGCCACCGTCGATGCATCTCTAGGGCTTTTAAAATCGATCAACCCTAGCAGAGATGACGTAAACTCCTCAACTGACGAGATTTATTTCCTTACCTAGCCGGATACGATCGATGGCGCTAAAGAGACGACTGATGGCTGCCGTACGATGCTTCGCTAGGGCTTCCAAGAAGACACTCTTTCTTAGTCCTTCTTAACGCCAGCGACTCCCGATCTCTGTGGTTGTGAAGTTTGGGGTAACTGCCAACAGTGAGATAAGAAGAAAATACAAGGACAAGAATGGAATATGAAACTCCTACAAGGGAGATGCCGGTGAAGATGTCGTTTGGTTGCAGCCGTAGCACCGTCGCGATTGCGCCGATCTCTCTTCAGGTTTTTCTCTCCTTTCGCTTTCTTATCAAATTTGCTTTCAAGTATTATCAGAATTTATGTGAGTTTATTGATTCTTGAGAAGCTGTTAATTTTTCTATAGATTTGCTTGTTCCTCTATGTGCGCACTTATCAATCAATTATCAGGGCTTACTCATTATTGATTTGATTTACTTAGTTTAAATTAAACAGTAGGCTGAAAATATGGTCCTATTACTTTGTTTTGCAGAAATAGCTTTTGAATTTCTTGAGGAAAGATAAGAAAGATTATTTAATAGGAAAGATTTACATGAAAAAAAATTGTTCATACAATACATCGAGCTATAATTATTTAATTTTTTATTGTTCTTTCTGCAATTTATTCAACACATTTTCCCCCTCTATTTTTTTATTTGACTTTGCAGGCTGGATTCAGTGTTCACATTCATTGGAAGGGAGGTACATGGATGTAAATGGTTCTGTGCAGCCTATTGGTGATGATGTGGTTGGTACTTCATGAGCTTTTATGTTTCACTATTACCAAACTGAATTCTAATATGAAAAATAAAGATGATGATGCCTTAAGATAGATAGCAAAAATGCTATTAAACAGAAAATGAATTGTAGAATAAGAATAAATGCAAAAAACTACTGATGTAGCCTATAAATTATATACATTTAAGCATTTGTGAAATCAGAATTGTAATGTACATGTTATTCCATGAATTCCTTATCGAAGCTATCAATAATATAACCTAGATCCTGAATTGAAATGTTATCTTGGCATATTGGATTTGTATGATAGTTCGAATTAAAATATAGTGTCTGCATCTACATACATATATTGACATTGAAGTTGTAAAACTTGCAGCTGATTACTCACCATTTTTGGGGATTTAGAAGGGTGCAGTGTTATAAGAAGAGATGGTTTTTAATGATCCTCAATTAGATGCATGGAGATGTTAATAGGTTCTTATTTATTTGCTATTTTGTGATATCAAAGTCTTCTTCACTTTTAATTTGTCTTCAAGAAATAAGTTGGATATTAATATCTCATTGTTAGGTCATCACGAAACTTCTGTACCTTCTAAATAAATGTGAATCATTCACAAAGGTCGACCTCTGAAGCTGTAACACATATACAGACACTCTCACACGCATTATCATATTTACTCACTAAACGCATTTACCTTTACTGTACATTGAAATCAGAACATGCTAGATGAGGATTTATATGTATTAGACATTCTTTTTTCCATGTATTCAGTATTTTAATATTGTAATTACAACACACAAGGTGCATTCATATTATTTTTCTACTATAAGCAATTAAAGGTTGTATTTAAAAAAACAAAGTGTTATGACACTTGTAACTTATCCCTTTGCTTCTTTTGGCAATGCTGTTTGGCTAGCTGAATTTACACAACTCTCTTTTGAAATGTTTGCCAGTCGGTCTCATTAGCCATGGTCAGAATTTTTATTAATTCCAATGGTTAGCATATGACAAAGTGGTCATCCTTCTTGGTTTATCATTATTTATTTTTTACATTAATCTATATGTTCTTTACTTTTTTTTTATTTAATAGCATTGCTTAGCTTTTCAAGTGTAATTTGTAGGTTGAAGGCACATAAGTTTTTTTTTTTGCTGTCACCAAGTTGTTTCAGTCTAGAGATATTGGTTTAAGAAGGATGGTTTATCTAATGATAAAGTAGCTTTCACCCTCTACCGACGAGGTACCTATTGCAGATAGGTTTCCTTTTCCAATTAGATTCTTGTACAGTGATATTGTGTTCTAGGATGAAAATAATGAACTATTTCTCTGTCATGAAAGGTTATCATTGTTACATTGCTAGTGCTGCCATAATTAGTGGTATTCTTCTGCTACATGTATTGTTTGAATTGTTAATTGTGAGAATTGAAACTTTAGTTTTCTTCTCTTAGTGTAAATATACTTATTATTGTATTCACAGACAAATCCGGAGATAGTCAAAAGATAGAGTAATAAAGTACAAGAAGTTGTTCAATCAAGGCTGCACTTGTACAGTTCCATGCATTTGCTCTTCTACACCAGGTAACAAGCATGTCTGTCAATCTGAGTTGTCTTCTTAGGGTGATCACGAACTATCCTCCTCTTGAATGTTAATCTCTCTTTTATCTTTATGGTGTCCTTTCTTATGATTTGAACATAGTAGTTAGGTATAATTTGTTTGTTAGGAATTCAAATGTAAGGAATTTAAGATCATTCAGCCTTTTCTAAGAGTCGTCTTCTTTGCTCCAAACCTAAAGTAAATATAATTTTCATGGTTTGAGTAGTGGCATAAGAGTTTATTTTCTTTGTAAATAACAGTGTTTGTAGAAATATAGTCAAGTTGACACATACATAATCTCATCGGATGAAAAAAACTGTATTCCTCTGGTCGTGCTGTTGAAAAATTCATATAACATGCTGTGCCCCCAAAAATTTGTTCTTGTTCTAAGCCTTTGAAATAGTGGATAAACCACTTTAAATTTTATTCATATTTTTCTAGTGTACCATCTGCATATATATGGGTTAATGATTGGAATTTCTCTGTGGTATTCTTATAAAAGAACATGGCCTTTGTGATTGATTGGCATGTTATATCTATGAATTTACGGATACGACAAAATGATAGGTTGGCTGTCAAAACACATAATTGGCCTTTCAATTGCTTTTTGTTCCTTCTTTGTTTTTGTAAACTGCATAATGACTGTTTTTTGTTCTTCCTCTGGAAAAGAAAAGAAAATATTCTCTCTCATGCCATGCTACAGACTAGAGGGGCCTTGTCTTACTTTACTTTGTTGTTAACAGTTGTTGATTTCAAGATGTTGATTAAGCCCATGATGTATTTTATGGTATTTTGCTAAATACAAGTCCTTTCTGGACTTATATATTCAAAGTAATCTTGTCGGTCATGTGAGACTGCTTTTGCCTTTTCTATAAGATATAAATTCTTGCCATGTCTGTATTTACTTGTTTTTAATTGGGGCTTTCCTCTCATTCTACTTTTCTCCAGCTTCTCCGTACGAAAAGCTTCTCTCATCATTGTAGTTATTACCCTAAATCTTTGACTCAATTTTGTTCTAGACCTTGGGCAGATATGTCAACCGTGCACTTTTCTTCATTTCACATGTAGGCGCTCTCACAAACACAACCTTCACTTATATAAATGTAGCTATAATGGAGAGAGGGCATGGAAAATGTTCACATTGCTCTTAGATATTTTCATGAAGCCCTTAAGTGCAACAAAATGTTGTTAAGAACAGATTATATACTGGTTTATTTCATCCATTTATGTATCTTAAAATCAAACATGATACCATGTGGCTTTCATAACTCTTCTCATTTAAATTCAAGTTAACTTATAATTCAGTTTTGTGGTTTTTTTTATTTTTTATTATTATTTCACTTTATAGAATATTACATTATCTTGTGCATGTACGTAGTGAGCACTGGATTCTCACGATAATAGATCCACTCAAAGAAGAAGTTTGTTTGTTAGATCCTTACTATAATGGGATTCATGACGCCGTTTGGAAGCAAGTAGTTGAATTGTAAGTTATTAACTAAATTAATTATTACTTCATTTAATCTTATCATATAAATGTGTAGAATTATGAACCAAATAAATAAATTTTAATTGCAATGTAGGGCTTTGAAAATGTTTAATGCAAAAGTGGATGCGGGTAAGAAGGGTCGGAAAACGATAACTTGGAAAGTGATAAAGGTAAGATTGAAATTGTTTAATATTAAGCATGTAATTGTTATTGATTCACGCCTATTACATTTGTCATAGGCGCCAAAGCAACCTGACGGGAGACAATGTGGTTTTTATGTGCTTCGCTACCTATTAGATTTAATGCAATTTGATGGAATAGTGAACATTGAAATGATACAATCAATTGTAAGTAGCCTTATTATATTTCTATTATTTATTAGTCTCATGATACTGTGGTATAAATGCTTACTTAATTTTGTGCCCCATAGTTCATTGGAAAAAATTACAGCGAAATGGATATCGATGAAGTGCGAAAAGAGTGGGCTTCATGCATCCAACAGCACATGTCAACGACTCGTCTAGGAAGAGGTAAACATTGTAATATATCTTGTAATGAGAATAATAACTTATACGATTGTGCTAACCTTAGCTTATGTCTTCTTTACCAGCCTTACGAAAAGACTAAAGTGTGTCTAAGGGAAAGAAAAACATGATGAACGCTTTGTTGTTTATGTTTATGGGAAGACGGTATTTGTCGATCATGGATACATTATGAAGTATTTTAATTGTTGTTGGTGAATTGTATTGGTTAGAGAGATGTTGGGATGTTATATTCGAACGTATTGATGTTGGTTTTTGTATTTGGAGTTCAATTACTTTCGAATGCATTGATGTAATTGAATTAGTTATTTTGTATTGAAGATCAGGGATTATGACTATTTTAATTATTAAACAGGTTAAAATTTTGATAATAACAACGGGGATATAGCATACGACAACGGGCATAAACCATTGTCAAAGAGAGCTATGACAACGGGGATTGCCCGTTGTTAAAAAGAACAATATTTTTAAAATTAATCTACAACAACGGGGATAAAACTAACAACAACGGTGATAAACTGTTGTTAAATAGAATTTACGACAACGGTCAAAATTCCGTTGTTAAAAGTAAGACCCTTTAACAACTCCTGGATTAACAACGGAGATTTCGAGCTACAACAACGGTTAATCTGCGTTGTTAAATTAATCTACAACAACGGGGATAAAACTAACAACAACGGTGATTCACCGTTGTTAAAGAGTACTTACAACAACGGGGAAAATGCCGTTGTTAAAAGAATGACATTTTTAACAACTCCCGGATTAACAACGGATATTTTGAGGTACAACAACGGGTAATCCCCGTTGTTAAATTCATCTACAACAACGGGGATTCAATTAATGACAACGGAGATTCCCCGTTGTTAAAGCTGACATACGACGACGGGTCAAAAACCGTTGTTAAAGGGTAGGTACCTTTAACAACTCCCGGATTGACAACGGAGATTTTGAGGTACAACAACGGGTAATCCCCGTTGTTAAATTCGTCTACAACAACGGGGATTCAATTAATGACAACGGGAATTCCCGTTGTTAAAGATGACATACGACGACGGGTCAAAAACCGTTGTTAAAGGGTAGGTACCTTTAACAACTCCCGGATTGACAACGGATTTTATTAGCAACAACAACGGGGATAATCCGTTGTTAAAAATGCCCTACGACAACGGGTATTTCACCGTTGTTAAAAGTCCAGACTTTTAACAACTCCCGGGTTAACAACGGAGCTGCAGGGGCTACGACAACGGGGATTCTCTGTTGTCTTTCCACAGTTTTGGCATAGTGTCTGGAAATAAAATTGCGTTAGCAAGGTTATGAGTTAAATGACGTGATGTATGTCTCAGATACTCTTTGTTTGACAAGTAAGTGTGTTGGGCCCTTTGGCTATCTTGTGACCCAACTGCTGGTCTTCAATTTTGGTATTGGGTTTGGTTAAGCCAAGGTCCATTCCTCCAACCCTCTAGTCGTTCAACCCTAATGGGACCCGAACACTCTTCTCCTCACTCTATGATTCATGTCGTTGTTGCCATGAATAGAAAGATTGATTTTTCCTTTCATGTGGTGGCTAGGCTCTGGTATAAGAAGGGCTCTTGCCTTCTCTTATCAGTACTACGAAATAGAGAGCCTGTAAGTGTTTAAGTGAGTTCCTTTGGTGGATTTATGGTCTAAATCTTTCGTGGGTTTATTTCCATTGCCACTGTGTGATCATCGGTTCTGTTGTGAGCCAAACCTCAGGATTCTGAGCACCCCTCGTCTTGTCTTTCCCGACGTGCTAACGGCTGAGATACCCAACAATGGTATCAGAGCCTGTCGGTCGCCTCCTGCTCTGGTGCTTTGTGCTCCTCTTTTTCAGGGAAGTCTCTTTCTCTTATTTTCGTTTTCTGTGATCTATTTTGTGTTTCTGAATTTGTTCCATTAGACTTGTTAGATCTGTTTCTGACTTGAACTTTTAATTCCGTTCTTAGTTCTCGTCTTCGGTGCTTGGTAGCAGTTGTTGGTGTCCTTCGTGTGGCTCATAGTATCTGTTCTTGGCCATTCTAAGCCTTCGTTCAAGTGGCTCCGGTGAATTTTGGAGGTGTATTGAGATTTCATCCGAAATCTCGATCTGGTATATTGGCTTGTTACCCTCAATTATTTCAGCATATTAGTGAGTCACTGATTGCAACTATAGGGTTGGGATTCTGTGTTGTTAGTCGTTTAGGATTTGTGATGCTTGAGGCGGTTGGTCCTCTGTGGGATCCTATTTGATTATTTGCTTCTGTGAATATCATTTCTGGGCTTATCTTCCACTGCTGCAAATCTATTTTTTCTGCCTGCCTGTGTGGCAGATTGTTTATTTATTATTTGTTTCTTTCCCGTGATTGTTCTACGTAACTTTTGAATACCTATGGCTTCTCTATTATCGTTTAGGCGAACCCCATTTATTGGAAAATATGACTTTTGTACCTGAAAACAGAAAATTAAGTGTATCCTTATCCAACAACGCGTATTTAAAGTTGTAGATCATTCTTATAAAAAGGATACTACTGATGCTAATAAGGCTGAAATGAATGAACTTGCTTTGTCTGCAATTATCTTGAATTTATCTGACTCTGTGTTGAGAAAAGTTGGTGTGCATGACTCTGCTAAAAATTTTGGGACAAGTTGGGTGAGTTATACACTCAAACTTCCTTGCCTAGTAAACTATTTCTACTTGAAAAGTTCTTTCGTTTTAAATTGGATTTAAACAAAGATATTGAAGAGAATCTTGATGTGTTTACTAAGCTTATTCCAGGTATTAAACATTCTGGTGACAAGCATATTGATGAATATTCTCCAGTTGTGCTCTTGAATGCTATTCTTGAATCTTACAATGATGTTAAATATGCTATTAAGTATGGTAGAGATGATATTACTTTGGATGTTGTGATTAATGCTCTTAAGAGTAAAGAGCATGACTTAAGTCAGAATGAAACACACTCTGGGGGTATTATACATATTAAGGGTAAACCTAAAAATAAACCTAAGAATATGAGACGCTATAATTGTCATGAACGTGGTCATTATGCTAATAAGCGTCCCCACATCAAGAAGGATAATTATAGTGATCAAGCAAATATTGCAACTAAAACTGTGAATTATGATATTTTTTATTTATGTTGATGTGTATTTAATTATGCATTTTAAATATTTTGTGTGTTTTTTAATAGCTTATTATTGCTGCATGTTTGTGTGGAAATGTTTTTCTTTGATTTATGTGTTTTCTCTATGTGAGAAGTACTTTGAAATATGTTTTCTGTCTAGCATGTTTATTTGTTAAATTGGCTTTTGTTGTTTGTTGCTCCTAATGATGTGGAGCACTATTATTAGTTTACTATTTGTTGGTGTTGTTAGTGCTTATGTGCATTTGTTGGTTGCTTCTAGTGAGGTGGAGCACTATTATTGGTTTACTATTTATTGATATTATTAGTGCTTATGTGCACTTATATGCTTATTTGTGTCTCTTAGTGAGGTGGAGCATGTTACATCAATCTAATCTTTTGTAGCTCTTGTTAAATTATGCTTTATGTATGTGTGCCTCTTTGTGTGGTGTCTTCTTGATATATTTTAAATGCTATAGCTTTTTTTTTCTTTGTGTTTGGTATGCGCGTGTGTCTTATAAACTTTGTGTTCTGATCTTGGTGATTACCCTTTGAACTTCGTGTTCATGATCTCTGTGATCACGTATGAGGTTCTCTGCTCACTTTATCATTGTGATATTGTGTTTTCTTTGCCTTTGTGGCATTTCCCTCGCTGGACTTTGTATCGAATTATGCACTAACTATGTGTTTTGCTAATGTGCGGGTATGTCCGGGAAGGTGCGATGATGAAATCCTAACTATATGAACACAGTGGTGAGTTGGACCAAGGTGGAGAATTGTTGGGCCCTTTGTGGGCTATCTTGTGGCCCAACTGCTGGTCTTCAATTTTGGTATTGGGCTTGGTTAAGCCAAAGCCCATTCCTCCAACCCTCTAGCCGTTCAACCCTAATGGGACCCGAACACTCTCTCCTCCCTCTTTGATTCATGCCGTTGTTACCATGAATGGAAAGATTGATCTTTCCTTTCATGTGGTGGCTAGGCTCCGGTATAAGAAGTGTCTTCTCTTATCATTACTACGAAATAGAAGTGTCTTCTCTTATCATTACTACGAAATAGAGAGTCTATGAGTGTTTAAGTGAGTTCCTTTGTGGGTTTATGGTCTAAATCTTTCTTAGGTTTATTTCCGTTGCACTGTGATCATCGATTCTGTTGTGAGTCAAACCTCAGGATTCTGAGTACCCCTCGTCTTGTCTTCCACCTTCCCCGGCGTGCTGACAGCCGAGATACCCAACAAAGTGTTATATGCCTCAGAGATTCATCTGGTTCTGAACAGTCATCATGTTCCTCAGTATATTGAACAGTTATCCTGCCGAACGAGTATTCATGGTAAGTTTTCATGGATTTCCATTCAATTAGCTTAAATTTTCTCTAAATTTATACCCTGCCGAACGAGTATTCATGGGAAGTTTTCATGGATTTCCATTCAATTAGCTTAATTTTCTCTAAATTTATACATGATTCTACATTGCTGTCCATTTTTTCCCCTCTGAGACTTGTGTACCAGCGACAAAGCTTTCATGTAACGTCCTTTCAACGTGTTAGAAAAGTGAAAAGAAGTAAAAGAGAATTAAAATTATGTTATTTGTTATTTTGGCCTTAAGTTTTTGTGTCTTAATGTTCAGTGTATAACAAAGAACTACAACATAAACTATTCAATGTGTGGTGGGCATTGCAGACGTACGTAGACTTTAAAAGGTTCACACGGCATTGTAGGTTTAGATGATCTTTTAGTTTTCATAAATTCTATAGTTTTTGAGGATTTTTAGTTTTTACAAATTTGGAAAATTATCCAATTTTCGTAAATTTTGACGATTTTTCAGTTTGCGTTGTTTTTGCCGTCTCCATTTGCAAGGTAAAGTTTGCTACCTCTTTTAAATTCATATATTTATGCTTTTCCAGGAGAGAAGCAACATCAGGTTTAACACAAAACAATCTTATCAACCATGTCTCATGATAGAAGAAAAACATAATGAAGCATTAGCACCGAAACAAATCATACCCGTTAATATTTCAGCAGAAAACTCTCCTTCGATGAAATCTTCTTTTCATACCAGTTAATATTTCTTCTTCCCCTTCTTCTTTCCACTCCCCTTTTTTGATTTCTTCTTCCCCTTCTTTTTTCTACCACCCTTTTTCTTTCATCTCTACTTCAGATGATTTTGTGTATTAATGTTCAATGTATAATAAAGAACTACAAACATAAACTATTTTAAGTGTGGTGGGCATTGCAAACGTACGTAGACTTTAAAATAGTATTTCGACATTGAATTCAAACAATGGCATTATAGGTTTAGAGGATCTTTTAGTTTTCATAAATGGATTTTTAGTTTTTACAAATTTGGAGAATTATCCCGTTTTCCTAAATTTTGACGATATTTTAATTTGCATTGTTTTTGCCTTCTCCATTTGCCAGGAAAGTTTGCTACCTCTTTTAAATTCATATATTTATGTTTTTCCATGTCCAAAAGTATTGCTTTGTGTGGTCTAATAGAAGGTAAAGTTTGCTACCTCTTTAAATTCATATATTTATGCTTTTCCATGTCCAAAAGTATTGCTTTGTGTGGTCTAATATGCTATATGCTGCAAATATTGTTAATTGTTCATATATTTATGCTTCTGAATGTAGGTACTTTCTCGAAAAAACAGGAATTATATTACACATAATTATGTGTATCTTATGAAAGTTTTGTATCATGACTCTTTCTTATTATAAGTAGCTTAAATTCAATATACTAAGCTCTTTGGAGTAGGTGTAGTTCAAGTTTTATTCATAGCAAATATCTCTTAGCTGCAATATTACTGCATGTCTTCCATGTGTTTTAAATATTTATGCTTCTTCAGCTCTATATTAAGTTTGATTCTGTGCACTTGTGTTGGTTGTTGTATATTCGTTTAGACCCTTTTCACTTGGCTTCTTCTGAAATAAACATGTAAAATGGGTTCTTGATTTCTATCTCAGCAATTGCGCAATGGATGGCCAGTATCCTACCATTTACATATTCATATTGAAATGCATAACACCAGGTTTACACCTTGTAAATCTTTATGACGGTGCATGTGTGGGCTAATTCGTGAAATAATGCCTATTGGAAAAAAAAAAAAAAGTGGTGATCAATCTTTTATGAGTGAGGCTCTTGTGCCTCTGGGACAACGTGTCCCTTTACAATTTATAGGGTTAGAGTGTATATTAGGTGCACCCGGGTGCACCCTTGCATCCATATTTGTATAACTTTTTATTCTATTTTGTATACATGTTATTCTCTTTTGTATACGTGTTTTGTAATAATTGTATACTTTTTCACACTAAGTTTTTCATTAAAAAAACAAGCATTCATATGTGTATAACTTTTTATTCAATAGTGTATACATGTATTTTAATAATTGTACATTTTTTTACACTCAATTTTTTATTAAAAAAATTAACAATTAAATTGTATACATTTTTACTCATAATTGTATATGTTTTTGCTTATATTTGTACGTGGGTGCACACGAAGCTTCGTGTGCACCCGGTGTACACTATATTTAGCCATAGGGTTAAATAGAATAGGAAGGGGTTGTGTTCAAATGGGAACACACTGTGTCCTGGGCGCAAGAGCCTTTGCCATCTTTTATTTCAATAAGCTCTTGCCTTTTAAATCGTTTCAAATTGATTTAATGTTTCGTAGCGTCCCCTTCATTTCGTCTCTACGTGTATATACAGAATAACATCTTCCACTATGGACTTTCACTTTAGGCTAAATATAGTGTGCACCCACGTACAAATATAAGCAAAAATATATACAATTATGAGTAAAAATGTATACAATTTAATTGTTAATTTTTTTAATAAAAAATTGAGTGTAAAAAAATGTACAATTATTAAAATACATGTATACACTATTGAATAAAAAATTATACAAATATGAATGCTTGTTTTTTTAATGAAACTTAGTGTGAAAAAAGTATACAATTATTACAAAACACGTATACAAAAGAGAATAACATGTATACAAAATAGAATAAAAAGTTATACAAATATGGGTGCAAGGGTGCACCCGGGTGCACCTAATATACACTCTTCACTTTATTATTGTGAGTTAGGCCCTTTTTTACTCATTGCCTTTATCCATTTTTAAATTTTGGCTTCATATCGTCTTGGTTTCATGTATACAGAGTAACATATTCCATTATGAATTTTCACTTTATTATTGTGAGTTGGCCCATTTCTACTCATGCCCTTATCCATTTTATAATTTTTGGTTTTATTAAAGCAGACATTTTATCAAATACCACTTTTAACCCTGTTTTAAGTTTAATTATATTAAGAAATTAATTTACCCATTAATCTCTCAATGAAAATAAAAAATACGTTGGAGATTGTTGTGTTCAAATTTCAATCACGACTCTTCATGCTCCAACTGTTTTTAATTTATTTTCATTATTGAATACCCCCACCACTCTATCTATTAATAACATGAAAAATAAAATAAAATACTCATTCTGAATACCTTTAAAATTTAATGTTCAGACATATTTATATGGAATATATTTATATTCATAAATTATATATTTATTGTTATGAAATTAATTTACATATAATATAATATGAGAATATATTTATGTGTTCAAGTTCTACGTCTTCAGAAAAATTTCTGAATAAGAAAAATAGATTCCATAAAATCATCCCATAGCATAATTACAATCTTAAAAACACACGTTGTTTAGTTTAGTTTAATTTTCATTCAAATAGTTTGGCATTTAATATTTTTGAATACGCAAACCAAAATAGAAAAACCAAACAGAATAACCAAACACAATCAGATTGAAAGAATACACGAAAAACCAAGACCAAAGTATATTTTGAATATCATCAGATAGTTGTAGAGTTTCTGGTAAAGCAAGAGCATCATGACTACTACTAAAGCTATTAACTTAGAAGTCCCACTGGTGATAAACAGACCAGAGAAACTATGAATATTGAGAGCATTGGCTTCGAGGTTTGCAGTGTAAAATTAGATAACGTTTGTAATTGATTCGTTAACTATTTCTTTTCCAGCTCCAACAGTTTCCCTTCTTCCCTGAGTTCAAAAATTGCTCTTGATAACTTATGAATTAGAGGTGAACCTTCCGTAAAAGCTTATTGAGATGCATGTTAATAGATAATATTCTTGAATGCAATATTTCTAAATATAATATTTTTTAATACTCAAAACAGTAAAACTAATATCAAAAGTAGTGCAATATTTCTGAATGCAATATTTTTTAATATAATATTATTGAATATGCGAACTAAAGAACTAAAGAAAAGTAATCAAGATCAAAAGCACGACAATATTCTTAATGCAATATTTCTAAAGACAGTATTTTTGAATACACAAACCAAAGTAGAAAATCCAAGACCAGAAGCAGGGTAATATTTCTGATTTCTGAATATGATATTTTTGAATACGCAAGCATCTGTATAAGGGAAAAAACTCAAAGGGACAAAGGGCAAACGTCGTGGGTTCAACAAGAGGCACAACCTCCATGGATGCGCGCTCCATGGATCCAGCGTCGCGCAACAATCCTCTGCCAGGGATAGCGCCCCTACTATCTTATATGAGTTGTAGAATTCGTCAAGAAAATAGCTCTACTAGAGCATAAGGCCTCGCCTAGGGCGCGCTAGGATCGCGGAGCTCGTCGGTCTCCTTGACGCCCCACAAACACATAGGTGGCGGGCACACAAAAACCCTAACCAATAGATACAGGTTTAGAGGTTAATCGAATTTTAATATTTGATCCAACGGAGAAGAGGGCACTGCGTTGGGAGTCGATCAGGTACACCAGAAACTCTACGGCGGAAATTTGGAGGAAGAAAAAGAAAATTTGGAGGAAGATAAAAGGTTTTTGGTGAGAGAAGAAAAGATCAACGGAAAGAGAAAATAAATAGAGAACTTAAATTATTAATAAAATAAATTGATTGAGATTATATTTTATTATAAGGATATATTGGGTATTTTATCCTAATATATTGTATCTGTTAGTAATATTTTTACCTTATCGTATGTAATAGTAATATGGATGTATAATTTGTAATAGATAGTAATAAATTAGCAACATTGCTAATTAAAATGCACTTTAAATTCGGGCTTTAAAAATTTACTCCAAAATAAATCAAACAAATGCCAATTCGGGCTTTAGAAGTACTTGTTAGATTACTAATTTAAATAATAATATTTTTAACACCCTCAATTAATTTAATTAATTAAATAATAAGTAGCAATAATTATATTAGAATTATAAGAAAAAGGAAATTATTTGAAATAAAAATTAATGTGATCAGAGTAACTACAAATTGACTTAATAGAATAAAAGATTAATTAAAGAGTGTATTATTCTATTCTATTCTGGCAAATTAATTAGATTGGCATATTAAATTAATATTTTAAATTATAAGATTTACAGAATTGTTAAATTTATTAATTAAAAGTAATTAATTTAATTAATTAAATTAGTTGATGGAAAAGTGAGTATTTGAGTATTTTTGGGCATTCTGAATGTTGCAGGAATTAATTACTCCCTCCCCCAATATATATATATTTGCTTTCTTACATGGGTTAAAGAGTATTATTATTTAATGTGTAATAAGTAGTTGTATTAGTGAGGTGTATGGGATCCATATATCAAATGTATTAGTGATGCGTGTGAGTCTCATGTGTTTAAAAAATAAAATATATACTTTTGGTTCGGACCCCTAAAATAGCAAAATATATAACTTTCCGGCGAACGAAGGGAGTAATTAATTTGACAAATTCTCTTATGAGACATTATATATGTGAGACGTGTTAAAGTATGTCTATTATATAGATAAAGTATGCTTAATGGTTGTTAAAGTATATTTTATAAAGTATGATAAATGATAAATTAAAATATGATTTTATGGTGTTATAATACTATGATTTATTATTGATATACTTTAACCAAAAATAAGCATACTTTACCTATATAATAAGTATACTTTAGTAATGGGTTGATCCGTCTCACAACCGTCTCACAAAAAATTCATCTCACAAGAGAGTATCTCAATTAATTAACTTATCCAGCCACATAATAGGAGTCTATATTCAAACTGCCACATTCTTACTTCATATATATTTACACAAATACTTATCTAAATCGGATTCACGGTGTGGTCTCCTTTCCAACCTAATATACTATATTTTATATATTAATAGTGTTTAAATTTAAAGACCACAGAATTTAAAGGGTTTATGATGTAAAGTTGAGAGACTAACTTATTTAAAAGACTATTAAAAGTCATTGTGTTTAAATAATTACACTATCTAAAGAAAGAGAATGAAAGTTAATATAAACAAGTACCATCGATATTCATATGATTTACAGTGTAACTGGGGATACGTTCGAAAAATCACGGGTGCCAATATTTTGATGGAAGCTTAGAATTATTAATGCTAAAATTCAAGATAATTATTAATCCATAACCCTCAAGTTTCGATCAATTTTTCACATGTACTGCAAATGTGGAGATTTTTAAAAATTACTTACTTATTCATTTCCCACAATAATAATTAGTATATATTTCTAACTTGGACGTCTCATTTTAATAGATACATTTTTTTTATTGGACTTCCACAAAACAATTAAGGCAAAAGCTCCTGCGCCCCTGGGACACGGAGGGATACTCCGTGACCCCATGTGAATACAACTCTCCCCCTATATATCCTATTTAAACCTATGTATAATTAGGGGTTTAAATTGCAAAGGCGAACGGAATGTGCTCTGTGCGCCCTCATATGCTATAGCCGGCCTACTGATCGTCGCTATTTTCACCTAAATTTCATGTCATTTTTGTGTGTATTTTCGTTCTTTTATTTTGTATTTTTTGTATCTTTTATATAGTATTTTGGGAAATTGATGATGATGATTTTCATGTCTTTGAATAGGTGATTATGAAGATAAATGGTGATAAAAAGCATGAAGAAAGGAGAAAATTGAAAAAAATAGAAAATTGAACAAAATACATAAAAACACGCCCGTGTTTTTATGTAGTGCCCGTGTTTTTTTGCAGTGACCAAACATACAGAATGTTAAAAATCTGCATAAAAACACGATCAGGTGCAGAAAAACACGGGCGTGTTTTTATGCAAAAGTGTCAAAATTCAAGTGCGATTTTCAGATTTGCCAAGGGGGTATAAATACCCCCAATTACACCATTTTCAGCAGAAAATTGAGGGTTTTGGCTGCCCACACACATCACACACCACTCTACCCATTTTACACCTCCATCTTCATCCATCTTCCATTTTATCCCTCTATCCTTCAATCTATCCATCCATTCCCCTTTATTTCCTTAAATCCAACCATCCATCCATAAATCCACCAATTTAAGAAGGGAAGAATATCAAGACGTGAAGATTTGAGCATGTTGAAGGAAGCTAAGGCCAACTCCAAAAGGAAAGTCAATCAACCTTTGATTTGTTATTTTCTTCATTATTTAGCTCAATTGGAGCAAGTCATAGATTTTATTATTTTTGTAATGATTTATAGTGGCTAGTCCTCATGTGAGGCTAGTAATATGATTGGTGAAATATAATGTAGATTTTGCACACCACGTGTTTGATGAAATGATTGTTATGAATATTTTCTATCATGAATGCTTATTCTTATTTTATATATGATTTATGCGATTAAATTCTCTATTTATAGTGTTAGGATGGTCATTCCAATATTATGCTTAGTGGTTTAATTGAATCATTGATTGCATGAGATAACTTAGTTGGTGTGAGGGGAGGTAAGTCATACCCTTCTTGTGCTTAGAACCTCATGATAGGACATTAGTGATGAACTAGTGAGGGGAACCCAATCCTAGGAGATTTAAACTTGTAAATGAGTTGAGAACCTAATTACCTTGGCCATAGGGATTAGGAGTACATAAGTGATTGCCCTTAATATCATAATATGATGACCTTCAATGCATGTATGTGTGTGAATCTACATGAGCCTTTTCCATTATATTGCTTGTCTTACATACTTCTTAGATTGCTCACCTTCACCCATCATCCATCTCATATGTACATTTTCTATCTTTAATTGTTTTCCTAGTTGTTAACTGTAGTGTAATTAAACCTCCTCTTTATTGATTAGTCCTTCTAGAGTGAAACATATTTTGAATACGGATACATCACTTTCTCCCTTGGGTTTGATATTATAAATTTTGCACTTGGTCACCACGTCTACACATAACGATAGAGTACGCTCACTTTTATCAATTTGTACCAAAATTGAGACTAAGTTCATGGCGCCGTTGTCGGGAAGAAAAGCTTCGGTGTAACGTATTTGAATTTATTAGCTTTACTTAGGACATTTTTTTATTTTTGCATATATATTTGCTTTGGATAATCTTGTTTTAACTTGTTCTTCTTGATAGGTACACCAACCTTGATAAAAGAGAAGAAGGAGCAACCAAAAATAGAAAGTGAATGAAGTTGTAGCAAGCCTTGAAAAGAAGAGTATGGACATGGATGGTTGGGACCAATACTTGGGAGAAAATTATGGAAATCTATTTGGTTTTGTTCCACCACAACAATCAATTGGCTACATGAATGAGAGCAACTACGGGTATAATTGCCAAATGAGTCAACCAAGCTCTCAATGCTACAACAATGGGAGTTATGAGGAATGGCAAAGTGCTTACAATGGAAATACGTTCCAACCTCATCAAGCATACACTTATTCCATACCAAGTTCCAACAACTAGGTTCCTCCGGTTACATCTTTATCCGAAAATAATGCCTTAATGGAGTTATTTAGAAGATATGCTAGTGGAAGTGATACAAGACAAAGTTTTCAACCATGTCTTCCTAGTTATTGGACTCAAGATCTTCAAAGTATGTCAACTTCGTATCTACGGTGCAACAAGAGTGGATGATGCCAAGTTCTCAAGTAGAGGATACATTTTATATGCAAGGAAGTAATTTCCAAAATCAAGGGAATTATCTCCAAGAAGAAAGTTGGCAACCACCGAGTGAAGAGATAAAGTCATCCGTAAAAGATCGAATAGGACAACTTATGGAAATGATGTATGAGATGATTGTAGAAAGAAGAGAAGAAAGAAAGAAAGAAGATGTGAAAAATAAAAGGAGATTTGAGGCACTTGAACATCAAATGAGTCAAATGATAAGTGAACAGTACACTCTTCAAGAAATAGAAAATTTTGATGAAAAGATTGAAGAAGAGTTGGAGGTAGAAGAGTGTTTGGGGGACGAAGACTCAAGAGATGAAAAGCTCATTGAGGATAAGGAAGACAAGGTAGAAGGAAGCTTAGAGGAGGAAAATTCAAGTAAAGATGATGAATCAAAAGAGATGTTTGAAGAGCCTATTAAGGCAAATGAATTTGATGAAAAGGAACAAAGTCTAGAAGCACTTGATGATGGCTTGAAGAGTGAAATGAGCATTTCTAAACCTTTTAACTCTTCAAGTTGCATTGAATTTTAAAATATTGTTTATATTGACTTTATATTACCTATTGATTCTTCTCAATGCCTTAGGTACAAAAGAGAGCTTGAAGAGATGTTGGGAACATATTTGATAAGAAGGAATAAGTGGTGGTCACGAAAGGAGAGGTGAATGGAATGCAAGCTCAAATGAGTTGAGTTTTTAAAGCCAATCTTAAAGGACGCTACTGAGGTTGTTACTTGCCACAAATGTCTAATAGAGGAAGAATCACAAAGATTAAAATTTGATGGCAAGAACGAACGATATCCTTGGTCATTTCGATGAGTTCTCCATGTTCCGTCTGGTTTGAAGACGTTAAACTTAGCGCTGGATGGGAGGCAACCCATCGTTTTCTTTATTACTTTCATTTAATTAATTTTATTTAATTTTCTTGAATTTTTGACATGTAGGTTGATTGTACTCATTGAGGAGAATGCATACTGGAGATACGAGAAGTGCATGATTTGAAGTATGAAAGAACGTCGCACTACTTGTTGCAAACTTAAATTTCAACTCGTATTTCAATTTAAGTTTGGGGGGTAATATTGCATGGTGGATGCATCTTAAATTATTGTGATGCATATACTTCTCTACAAGAAGCTCTTGTTGAAAACTACAAGGGTAAGCCTCGCTACTTGTTGCAAACTTAATTCTCAACTCTTGTTTCAATTTAAGTTTGGGGGTACAGTGCGTGGTGTGACTCACCACTTGAGTGTGCTTATTATGATGATTGAGAGATCTTCTTGCAAAATGGGGTAAATTTTAAAAAATTTTCACATGAGTATTTGTTTGATTTTGGTTAGTTTGGTTGTGTTTCTAGTTCATTATTTTGTAGTAACTGTGGAGCTAATGATTTTTGATGAGTTTTTGAGCATATATGAGAAATATTGGAAGCATATGAACAGGGCAACCCAGTCCGTGCTAGCCATTTCCACCTCCGAATGCCTTTTCAGGGAGTTCATTTTACGATTCATCATTTCCATTTGCTTAGCATATACTTGTCATTGATTTGGATTGCTTATGGTTGGTATGCTACTTCATGTATTATGTACTAGGGATGTTTACTTGTTTTATTTTTATTTTTAAATGTGGTGGTAAATTCTTGAGCTTACATTTTGGATGATTGAGGATATGTGCCTAATTTTCTCTTGATGGATGGAATTTTCGTTTATGAATGTTATGTGTTTTTGTATTGTTTCTTGTTTGGTGAGTCTTTATTTATATGTTTTGTTTGTATTTTTATTCTTGTATAGGGTTGTTTGGTGGTTTGTTTTGGGATGTCGTGAGTCATTTTCTTGAATATGAGTGATGATGTGTTGTCTGTGATAAGTGATGACGAATTATGTTAAGGATCTCTACTAGTTAAAATTATGACATGTTCTATTTAACTTGTTCAATTTTGAGATGAATTGAGGTGTAATAAGTTCCTAAAGGTCCGAGCAAAAGCTTGTGAGCATTTGAGCCTCAACCGTGCATCCATGGTTATTTCTTCATGAGTGAATGGATTGAGCCTTGATAAGCTAGAACTTGCTAGTGGACTACAGGAATGAGCCCGATTGGTGGAGGTTAGTAAGATGATCTTAGGTCATCCTTGTACTTTAAAGTCATTGCCATATATTTTCTTACCTTATACATATCCCTAGTTAGCCACTTCGAGCCTTTAAGCCTATTTCTTGTGAACTAAGCATATTACAAGCCATGATTATCCACTTAAGCCTTATATATATACCTTTTGTGTGAGTGATTGAGGAGATGGTGGTCTGCACGATTTGATGTGAGAATTGTGCAACAGAAAGAGAGAACGGTAAACAAGCAAGAAAAGAATGAAAAGAGCTCAAACAAATATACATGCTACCTCAAAATAAGAAAAAGGAGCAAATCAATGAATTAAAATATGCTCAAGCAATTGTGAAAGTCAAAGAAGAAAGCATGAAATCAAAAGAAGCTCAAGAAATCCTAGGAATGATAATGATAAGTGCTTGTGTTTAGACTAGAAAATAAAGGAAGATGGATACGTGAAGAAGTTGAAGAAGCTGATCATCTCTTCAATTACTTACACTCGATGAGTCAATCTTATCCAAATTCTCCCTACCTTTACTAAAAAGCCTATCATTACTTCCAAAACTAAAGTCCTATATGATCATTAATTGAAGCTATGGTGATTTGTGAATGTAGTTCACGAGTAAGCCTATGGGACGTCAGGCCAATCGGTTGATGAGTGTTGATTTATCTTATCTTGGTAGAATGTTGAGTGCATTTGATATCCAATGTGAGGCTTGGATCAAAAGGGACTGTATTACTCTTTAATCTATGTGAATTGAACTTGTTAATTTTTCATGTTATGAATTTAATGTTGTAGGGTGACTTGATATGATTTGTAGTCCTTATTGCTTATGATATGTTATTGCTTATGTTCGTTAGGTCTTTTTTTAGGTGAAAATTTCTCCTCTTGTTTTATCATTTTCGTTGCTCAGGGACGAGCAACACTTTATGTTTGGAGGGTTGATCGTCGCTATTTTCACCTAAATTTTATGTCATTTTTGTGTGTGTTTTCGTTCTTTTGTTTTGTATTTTAGTATCTTTTATATAGTATTTTGAGAAATTGATGATGATGATTTTCATGTCTTTGAATAGGTGATTATGAAGATAAATGGTGATAAAAAGCATGAAGAAAGGAGAAAGTTGAAAGAAATAGAAAATTGGACAAAATACATAAAAACACGCCCGTGTTTTTATATAGTGCCCGTATTTTTCTGCAGTGACCAAACATACAGAATGCTGAAAATCTGCATAAAAACACAATCAGGTGTAGAAAAACACGGGCGTATTTTTATGCAAAAGTGTCAACATTCAAGTGCGATTTATAGATTTGCCAAGGGGGTATAAATACCCCTAATTACACCATTTGCAACAGAAAATTGAGGGTTTTGGCTGCCCATACACATCACACATTACTCTACCCATTTTACACCTCCATCTTCCATCTTATCTCTCTATTCTTCAATCCATCCATCCATTCCCCCTTGATTTCCTCAAATCCAACCATCCATTCTATCAATCCACCAATCTAAGAAGGGAATAACATCAAGACGTGAAGATTTGAGCATGTTGAAGGAAGCTAAGGCCAACTCCAAAAGGGAAGTCAATCAACCTTTGATTTGTTATTTTCTTCATTATATAGCTCAATTGGAGCAAGTCATGGATTTTATTGTTTTTGTAATGATTTATAGTGGCTAGTCCTCATGTGAGGCTAGCAATATGATTGGTGAAAGATAATGTAGATTTTGCACACCACGTGTTTGATGAAATGATTGTTATGAATATTTTCTATCATGAATGCTTATTCTCATTTTATATATGATTTGTGCGATTAAATTCTCTATTTATAGTGTTAGGATGGTCATTCCAATATTATGCTTAGTGGTTTAATTGAATCATTGATTGCATGAGATGACTTAATTAGTGTGAGGGGAGATAAGACATACCCTTCTTGTGCTTAGAACCTCATGATAGGACATTAGTGATGAACTAGTGAGGGAAACCCAACTTATAATCATAGTACCTTCATGGGAATTGAGAGTAAGACACAATCCTAGGAGATTTAAACTTGTAAAAGAGTTGAGAACCTAATTGCCTTGGCCATAGGGATTAGGGGTACATAAGTGATTGCCCTTAATATCATAACATGATGACCTTCAATGCATGTGTGTGTAAATCTACATGAGTCTTTTTCATTATATTGCTTGCCTTACATACTTCTTAGATTGCTCACCTTCACCCATCATCCATCTCATATATATATTTTCTATCTTTAATTGCTTTCCTAGTTGTTAACTGTAGTGTAATTAAACCTCCTCTTTATTGATTAGTCCTTCTAGAGTGAAACATATTTTGAATACGGATACATCACTTTCTCCCTTAGGTTCGATATTATAAATTTTGCACTTGGTCACCACATCTACACACAATGATAGAGTACGCTTACCCTTATCAATTTGTACCATAATTGAGACTAAGTTCAGTTCTCCTCACTAGTTTATCACTAATGTCCTATCATGAGATTCTAAGCACATGAAGGGTATGGCTTACGTCCCCTCACACTAACTAAGTCACCTATCAAAATATAATTTATTTCTAACTTACTACAATACTTAGTATAATGGAAAGTACGGGTCGAACCCAAGAGAGTATAATAAATTTTAATTAAATTAAAGTGTTGAAAATAATAAAATAAATAAAGGGGGGTTTTGTTTGTGAAAAATCGATAAAAACTCAAATAATAAATCAACTCAATTTTTAAATAACAAAGTAGATGAAAATTAATATTTAAATTAACAAGTAATAAAAGCCTAGTTTAGGATGTCGATCCCCTTCCATTTACTAATTTAATTAATTACAGGAATTAAACATCCTGTCTAATGTGCAAACTCAAATCCCTAGGTTGATGGTATGACCAATCAACCCGAATATTCTTATGTTTATCAACTAGGGTACGACCACTAAATTGAACTATCTACGAGGGACCCTATGGATTCAAACTCGTAAACGCATTAAAACTCTAAACATAGAATTACTAGGCTATGAAAATCGGCTAGGAATCATACAATCTAGATCCTATTACACTTAGAGGGAAATCTCTATTTGTTACTTAATCAAATTCCTACAATAATTATGGATTGTAGTTCATAGAATAACATTCAGCTGTAAAATAATTAAATAGTTGATCATGTTAAATTAATTATCAAATAGCCATTAGGAACATCAAAGCATGTAATAGAATAAACTTGCATAAAAGATTCAATGTAAAACCCTTAATAATTCATCTAAATTTCAATGGGAGGTTCAAGAAATCTAAACTAGAGAAGGGGATTAGCCCCACATGTTCATAGCAAAAACAGAATTAAAATATAAAAATCGTAGATTTTCGATGATGATCTTGAATAATATTTCCTTTTCTTTTGCTTGATCTCTTTCCTTCTTTTATTCTTCTCTAAAAGATTTGGCTTGATCTAAGATGATTATGGAACTTTCGAAGACTTGTGTGTGTTAATTTTCAGCTGCACATTTCCCTATTTAATCTGAATTTTTGTAGGCCCCACTGACACTGATGGGTTCAATGTCAGTTTTTTTCTGGCAGCAAGAATTTTTTGTTTAAACTGAATTTTCGTAGGCCCCCACTGATACTGATGGGTTCATTGTCAGTTTGTTTCTGGCAGCAATGAATCTTTTCCACAAAACAGCCTGGTTTCACACCAATTTATATAATTAAAACTCTAATTTTCAAAAGACAAGATAAGTCAATTCAGCACCCACTTAGCACATAAGTCAATCAAATAAACATGAATTTTAACCAAATAATTGTGCTAAAATATGACTTATCAAATCTCCCAAAACCTAAACTTTGTTTGTCCTCAAGCAAACTAAAATCAAAGATGACAGAGAATAGAAAATCAAGTTACATCTACCTAGGTAAATGAAAGTCACACACCTCAAGAGACAAATAACCAATGAGCATTCAGAACTAATATGAAAAATGACTCTTTACTCAAAGTTTGCAACTTTCATGGCATCAAATTTTTCAAAATCCATGGCCTCACAAAGATTCACTTAATATCTCAAATGCATGATGTAGGTAGCAAGATCACTCAAAAATTGAAAAGAACAGTCATTACCATATGCTTGCTCCTAAATCAAATCTTCACCCATTTCTAGATGGATTATGTGCAACAATCAAAGGGTCTTTGAATGGGTTGTAATGGGCCCTTAGGACAGGGTAAGGTAAAAAGAGAGATAAGATTGGCCAAAACGCACCAATTTACAACATGTGATCTACACAAATCAAAACTTCCATAATCTTCACATTTTCCTTTTCACAATAGAACTTTTCTTGCACTTATTAAATCTCCCCATACCAGCTCCTTTTCAAGACTTGAAACAGCAGGTGTCACACTTGGTAAATGTCACTGTTTGCTAGATATTCAGTAATTCCAAACAGTTTCAACAACTCCTCTTTTTTTTATTATCAACTCCCTTCAACTTCATCAACCATAACGTATTTTCAAAAGTTTCACACATTGCAAAGTAATGAAGGGTTCAAACGGAAGAGTCAAAGAAAGAAATGGGAATTTAAGGTTCACTTGTGTGCTCATAATTCAAAGAAAAGACTTAGGCTCAACGTGACTTCCCTAAAGTTTTCATAATCAGGTGGATCAATATAAGCCAAGAGGGTTAAACCTAAGTGCCCTTATCATTTTAACACACACAACTAATC
Organism: Pogostemon cablin; assembly: GCA_023678885.1. Classification (NCBI taxonomy): domain Eukaryota; kingdom Viridiplantae; phylum Streptophyta; class Magnoliopsida; order Lamiales; family Lamiaceae; genus Pogostemon; species Pogostemon cablin. Next base: position 10,397,336 of record CM042989.1, on the reverse strand, counting down.
ATATGATCTTGAAATGCACTCAAAAAAGTAAGTTCTAGAATGAGCAATTCAAATTTAATGCACTCAAGAAAGAAATTTCAATGGAGCTTATAGATGATAGCTCGTTAAGGCTCAAAAGCTCACCAAAAATTGGGTAATCTGCCATGAAATTCAAAAAAAAAAATGAGCCACTACAATCACAAAAATTTTGCAAAGAATATCACTTTCAACAGCTCCCCAACATCACTGCTACCCCCTCAATCATGCATCACCCTCATCACCTCACCAGATATTATTCCTCAATTATCCAACTCCACATCAACATAAAATTCAGAGGACAACAAGAACAAGACATGAGACAACAAATTCGGCAAATTTACATCACTTCTCTACCCCAATTATCATATAAAATTCCTACCTGCACCTAAATATTTGCTTGTCCCCAAGCAAAGCACAGTATAAGAAAGACTAAACATGTAATTGGGTAGAGTACACCTGGTTCAGTTTTGGGAAGAGCTTTAACCACGATCAACCCTTGCAATTTGAATCACAGCAGCTAACCACAATAGACACTAAAGAGTGAACAATCAGACAATTTATTAAAAATAAAAATAAAATGATAAAATTGGGTTGCCTCCCAATCAGTGCCTTTTTTATTGTCGTTCATTCGACTTAGGTAAGGTGTATCGTTATCAGTTATAAACTACATTCTCTAACTCCATTCGGTCCACCTCAACCTCTGGAAGCCCTCGTGATACTCTTTGAGTTGGTGCCCATTAACTTTGAAACTCTTTTCAGAGTTTGTGCTTCTTATCTCAACTGCACCATGAAGAAAAACATTAGTCACAATAAATGGACCAATCCAATGAGAACGCAACTTACCAGGAAATAATTTAAGCTTTGAATGATAAAGTAAAACTTTTTGCCCAACGCTGAAATTTTTTCTTGATATTCTTGCATCATGAAATGCCTTTGTTTTTACCTTATAAATGATTGGATTTTCATTAGCCTCGTTCCTCAATTCCTTCAACTCTTGCAATTGGAATTTCCTTTGCTCTTCAGCCTTGTCATAATCCATGTTGCACTTCTGGATTGCCCACCATGCTTTATGATCAAGCTTCACAGGTAGGTGGCATGGCTTTTCATAGGCGATTCGATACGGGGACATGCCAATCGGTGTCTTATAGGTCATTCGATAGGCCCATAATGTATCCTCCAATCGTGAGCTCCAATCCTTCCTAGAGGATTAACCGTATTCTTCAAAATCCACTTCATCTCACGGTTGGACACTTCCGCCTTACCACTCGTTTGGGAGTGGTATGAAGTAGAAGTTTCATGAAATATCGAATACTTGCGCAGAAGCGCTTCCACCGTTCGCTTGCAAAAATGCGTGCCCTTGTCACTGATGATGGCTCGAGGAATTCCAAACCTACAAAAGATGTTAGATCGAAGGAAACCTGCAACCACTTTAGAATCATTAGTTCGGGTGGCCTTCGCTTCCACCCACTTCGACACATAATCAACGGAAAGTAATATGTAAGTAAAGCCAAACGAAGAAGGAAAAGGTCCCATAAAATCCATCCCCCATACATCAAAAATCTCACAAACAATTATAGGATTCTGGGGCATTTTATTTCGTTGAGAAATATTTCCTACACATTGACATCTATCACAAGACTTGCAAAATTCATAAGCATCCTTAAACAATGTTGGCCAATAAAGTCCACACCCAAGCACTTTAAAAGCAGTTCTCCTAAAACCAAAATGACCACCACATGCATGACTATGACAAAAGGTGAGAATCGAATTAAATTCAATGTCAGGAACGCACCTTCTTATCACTTGATCAGAACAACGTTTCCACATATATGGATCATTCCACATGTAATACTTGGCATCACTATAGAGTTTATCACGTTTTACTTTACTCATATCATCTGGAAACTGATGGGAGGTCAGAAAATTCGCCAAATCAGCAAACCATGGAACAGAGCCTTCAGACACTGAAGGGTTCAGTGTCAGTTGATCCGAATTTTCTAGATTTTGCAGAACGGCCAATAGCTGTTCATCCAGAAATTTTTCAAGAATTTTCTGCTCATCTTCATCTCTAATTAGCCGGCTTAGGTGGTCGGCCACTAGATTCTCCGATCCCTTTTTGTCTTTAATTTCCAAGTCAAACTCTTGAAGCAGCAAAATCCACCGAATTAATCGAGGTTTCGCTTCCTTCTTCGTCATGAGATAACGAAGAGCTGCATGATCAGAGAAAACAGTGACTTTAGTACCAAACAAATAAGATCAAAAATTTTCTAGAGCAAAAACCACAGCTAGGAGTTCTTTTTCCGTAGTGGAGTAGTTGACTTGAGCGTTATCCAAGGTTTTTAAAGCATAGAATATCACGTTTGCAGCCTTGTCAACTCGTTGCCCCAACACTGCTCCTACGGCATAGTCACTAGCATCACACATTATTTCAAAGGCAAACTCCAATTCGGCGATTAAATCATGAGTGGTGTGGTTAGTAACTCTTTTAATTGATCGAAAGCTTTCTTACAGGCATCATTCATCTCAAACTTCACATCTTTTTGCAACAACTCACAAAGTGGCTTGGCTATCTTTGAAAAATCCTTGATAAATCTTCCATAGAAAGCTGCATGACCAAGAAAAGAACGAACTTCCCTCACAGATGTTGGGTAAGGCAATGCAAATATACGGTCTACCTTAGACTTATCAACTTCGATTCCATTCTTTGAAATGACATGACCTAAAATAATGCCTTGTTCGACCATAAAGTGACGCAATTCAAAACAAGGTTTGTTTCTACACATCTTTTTAAGATCAATTCAAGATTTCCAAGGCAACTATTAAAAGATTCTCCATAGACACTAAAGTCATCCATAAAGACCTCTATTATATTACCCACAAATTTAGAAAAAAATGCTTACCATACACCTTTGAAATGTGACAGGTGCGTTGCAAAGCCCGAAAGGTAACTGACGACATGCAAAAGTCCCAAAGGGGCATGTGAAGGTTGTTTTCTCCTGATTTTCGGGAGCAATTGCAACCTGAAAATAACCAGAGAAACCATCAAGAAAACAATAGTAAGAATAAACTGCAAGCTTTTCTAACATCTGATCAATGAAGGGCAAAGGGGAATGATCCCTTCTAGTCATGTTATTGAGCTTGCGGTAGTCCATGCATACTCTCCAACCCATTTGCAAACGAGTCAGAATCATATCACCCTTGTCATTCTCAACCACTGTCACTCCTGATTTCTTTGGTACCGCTTGTGCTGGACTGACTCATTTACTATCTGAGATGGGATAAATAGTCCCCATACTCAGAAGATTCAACACCACCTTCTTTACCACCTCCATCATTGACGGATTCAACCGGCGCTGAGCTTCTCAAGATGGCTTCGCATTATCCTCAAGCAGAATACGGTACATATAAATTACAGGACTAATACCCTTCAAATCTGCTACCGTCCATCCAATAGCAGTCTTATGCCTCTTCAACACATCGAACAATAAGCTCTCCTACTCGTCCGTCAGCTTGGACAAGATGATCACCAGTAAAGTGGAATCCGACCCTAAGTATGCGTACTTCAAGTGGTCAGGAAGTGCCTTTAACTCCAGCTTCGGTGCCTGCACTATAGATGGAAAATTTTTTGGAAAAATGTCAAGCAATTTAACTGATGCTACATCTACGATGTTCGGTCTCTGAGAAGGACTGTGCAAAGCATTGACATAGTGATTCAGCTCCTCATTATCCCATTTTTCGGCATTCTCCTTCATGATTCCATGTTCAATTACTGTGTCTAATGCATCCCTACTAGTAAGTTCAAAGTGTTCCTGGACAATAGGCTCAATAGTACTCACAACAGAGAGCATGTTAGCATCATCAGGGTATTTCATAGCATCATACATGTTAAATTTAATTATCTGCCCATCAAATTCCATCGTGAGAGTACCTTCACTCACATCTATCTTAGTGCATGAAGTGTTGAGGAATGGTCTCCCCAATAAAATTGGAGTGGAATTCAATGGGTGGTCATTCATTTCTAACACATAAAAATCAGCAGGGAATATGAGTTTGTCTACCTGAACAAGAACATCCTCAATGACTCCATCTGGGTATGCCTGGCTTCGATCAGCAAGTTAGATGACAACTCCAGTCTTTTTCAACTCTCCCACACCCAACTTTTTAAACACTGATCGAGGCATCACATTGATGGATGCTCCAAGATCCAACATGGCTCTCTCTACCTTAAAATTCCCAATCTTGCAAGGAACCACAAACATGCCAGGATCCTTGCGCTTCTGAGGTAACGTTTGCTGGAAGATAGCTGAAACATTTTCTCCCATCACCACTTTTTCATCTTCTTTCAACTTCTTTTTGTTGGTGCACAACTCCTTCAAGAACTTGGCGTATTGATGCGCGTTTTCTTTGCATGCAAAATTAATTCCCAAGTATTAAGGGTATCAATTGCAGCTTAAGCAAGCGACCAAGTGAATATCGAACCCAAAGGACGGTGTATTATCAATTTAATTATTTACTAAATTAATTAAGACGAGTTGGCAATAAAGTTGTGAATTTATTATTAAACTACTAAACAAGTAATTAAAATAACAAATAAAATAAAGTCACTTGAAGAATACAAAATTTGATCAAGTAGGAGAATAGGTAGCTCTAGGATAATCTAGTTTCACTCATTAATTTCCCTTCCGTGTGTTGATGTCCGACTCTGCCTTGTGGAATATGGACGCATCACTAAACCATGCATATCTACTCTATAGACACAAGTAAATATGTGTGTAACACATGTGAATAACCTCGGAGCAAGACATATAATTCCACCTCCCTTTCTAGGTACTATCAGTATCAATTATTTTCCTGGTCAATTGGTACTCTAACCCGATATGATCTCCCTTTATAGGTACTATAAAATTATCCTCTTTATCCTACTTAATAACCCGAATTCAATTCAATTAATAAGTATTCATATATGATAGTTCTAATGAAGCTTCGGAGTCCCCTCACTTAGAATCATAATATGGAATCCTGTTCAGCAGTGAACGCACTCAATCAATAACCAAGATATGTATTCAGACTCTACATAACAGTTAATGATGCACAAAATGACCGTGAGTATGAATTAAAAAGGCATAATCATATATAAAATAAATTCACAAATAGTGTTGTACGGATTTTACACACGAAAGTTCAATTAATTCGTAAAATTTTCACAACCCTAGTTCTACCGAAAAGGCTCTAGCCCATGATGTTGCGAAGAACAATCATGGGTGTTGGATAGCTCTTACCCATATATTCAGAAAATTAGAAAGTAGAAGAAAAGAATTAGGAAAACCCTTGGTGTAGAAGCCTCCTTCCTTCTCTCTTTCGTCTCTTCAATTCCTCTTGGTTCTCCTCTTGATTCCACGGAAGAATCTTCAAAGTGATAGATGGATGGAGGAAAGGATATGGATGATGGTTGGGGGTGATCCCCCTTGTGGGGTGTAGTATGGTTGTGGCCTCTCTTCCCCTAATCTATTGTGTATTGTGTTTAATGCTGTAATGTACACCCCCTTTTATACTTGTAAGATCTCCTTATAGGCCTTGGAATGGGCTTTTTTGGGTAAAAACACGCATTGAAGGTGTAAAAATATAGATATGGTAAGTTTCTGCATGTCAATTCGACCAAGGAGCCAGGACGAATTCTCCCCTCCAGATCGAATTGGAGGACGAATTGACCTACTGGAAGCTTCAGGTGCTCAATTCAACCAGCGCAACAGGTCGAATTGAGATGTCGTGGTCGAATTGACTCTTTTGCCATCCGATTCGACCTTAATTCGACATGCACATCATGTCAAATTGACCTCCACTGGTCGAATTGACTTGCACAGTCTTACCGTTTCGCGTATAACTTCCACATTCGAGCTCCGATTTGAGTGATTCTTGCACTCACATGATTCTCTCTTCGTTGGCTTTATATCCATATAAAGAACATAAGAAAACCCAAGATTTGAATATGCAACAAGCCACAGAAATTATCATAGCAATTCTATTCGGCACAGCTCGCACGACATTACCATTTCGATCATAACTTCCTCATTTGGAATCTGATTGAGGTGTTCTTTACGCCAAATAAATCCTCATTTCAGTGGCTTTCCAACCATGTATCACACGAATAGTTTTGATCTCCATAAAAATACAGAAAAATTACAAAAATTGGATGTGTGTTTTCAGCATTCTTGCACAAATTGCACATTTTCTCCAACTTTGCACTTTTCATCCTTTTTCCACCTAAAACACAATAAAACACCTCAAGTACACCTTTTTTCTCACATACAATGAATATAAGACACTTGTGCTAATATATAACAAGAATTTCCATCAAAAGGTGTTAAATTGGACACTCAAACATGTTAATTTCCACTCTCATCACGTATCTCGGAATCTGCTTAATCGCCTCAATAAGAGGTAAATTGATCTCCACTTTTCGAAACACTTCAAGTATATTCAAATGGTGTCCGACTTCCTGAACCTGCTTGGAAAAGGCAAATGGTTAATATTAAAATGAATAGGGTCAGAAATTTTAGCCTAATTTTTTTCGGACCTTCTGACACTGAAGGGTTCAGTGTCAGTGTTACGTTTCTGCACATCAGATTTTTCCACCCCAAACTGATCGGTCTGATCCTCCACAGTTCCCACAAGTTCTACATCATCATTTTCCACGTCTTGGTCAGGCTTTTTAGGCGGTACAACCTCCTCCAACTGTTTTCCACTTCGCAGTGTAATGGCGCTCACATTCTTAGGATTAACCTCCATCTGTGAAGGCAACTTTCCACTATTTTGAGCCTGTATCTGGTCCACAATTGTAGCCAATTGGGTTATTTGATTTTCTAGGTTCCAAATTGATGATTGGGTTGTCATTTTCAAGTCCTGGATGGATGAATGTATCATCTCTTGGAATTTGAGATTGTTGGCAGCCATTTCTTTCATCATTTCCTCAAATAAAACTCTGAAGCTTGAACCACCTTATTGACGATTTCTACCATTTTGAGAGTGATCTTGTTGCCTATTTACCACTCTCTGCTCTTGAAACTGTTGTTGCCCCCTATTTCCTCTTTGTGCACTACCATACCTCAGATTGAGATGATCTCTCCAACCCTGATTGTAAGTTTGAGAGAATGGATCTTAAGGTCGCCTCATGGCGTTTACTTATTCCTCACTAGGTGTAACCATGCAATCAAGAGTAGAATGATCATTAGTTAAGCAATATTGACAAGATGGAGGGTTTACCCCTTTCCTTTAACAAGATTTTCCACAGCAAGTGTCAACTTGTTCAAAGTTTCCTCCAACTTGGAATCATGGACCTCCTTCACTTCTCTAACCGATGGATCACTTGTGCCAAACTGTTGAGTGTTGGCAGCCATGCTAGCAATCAAGTCTCTAGCAGCCGTAGGTGTTTTCATCATAAAAGCTCCTCCGCTAGCCGCATCAAGCATGTTTCGATCCATGATCGACAACCCTTCATAGAAGTATTGCAATAGCAACTGGTCGCTTATTTGATGTTGGGGGCATGCTGATGTGAGGTGTTTAAACCTCTCCCAATACTCATGTAAACTCTCCCCTTGCATCTGACGAGCTCCAGATATCTCCTTACGTAAAACAGCAACTCTAGTGGCCGAAAAGTGAGTTTGGAGAAAAAGTTTCTCCATTTCGGCCCACGTATTAATCGATCAGGGAGGGAGATAATATAAGCAATCCTTCACCATGTCCTTCACTGCAAAGGGGAATGCACTAAGCTTGACCATTTCTTCCGTCATTTCGTTTGGTTTCATGCTCATGCATACAATCGAGAACTCCTTTACAAACTTGTGAGGATTTTCACTTGAAAGACCATGAAAAGCAGGAAGTAAGTGAATCAATCCCGATTTCAATTCAAATACAGTATTATCAGTAATCGCAGGAAAGTTAATGCATAGTGGCTGATCATTCAAAGTTTTTTTCATTATTTGCAGCCATGTTTTCCACTTCCGACTCAGATCTTACAGTATCTTCCTCCTCTAAATCAAAAAAATCAGAATTATCCTCTCCAAATTGAAGTGGATCAGCTGCAAGTTCGGATTTGGTAAGGTTTTCTGCAGTTTCGCCAATGGACGAACTTGTTTCCTTCTTCTTCCGGGACTCCTTTCTCAACCTCCGGGTAATTTTATCAATTTTTGAAATGTATTCAAGCTGTTTTTTACCAGAAGATTGAGTAATTATCCAGAAATAAAATTTTGAAAACAGGGGATAACTGACACTGAAGGGTTCAGTGTCAGTGTAACTGGAAATTCGAAAATTCCAGAAAAATTCAAAAAAATTCCAGAACCTGTAAAAAAATGCAGAAAAATATCAAAAACACAAAATTTAACAAAATTCAATTTTACTCCCCGACAACGGCGCCAAATGTGATAGGCTATCACTGGCCTACCAAAATATAATTTATTTCCGACTTACTACAATACTTAGTATAATGACAAGTACGGGTCGAACCCAAGAGAGTATAATAAATTTTAATTAAATTAAAGTGTTGAAAACAATAAAATAAATAAAGGGGGATTTTGTTTGTGAAAAATCGATAAAAACTCAAATAATAAATCAACTCAATTTTTAAATAACAAAGTAGATGAAAATTAATATTTAAATTAACAAGTGATAAAAGCCTAGTTTAGAATGGCAATCCCCTCTCGTTTACTAATTTAATTAATTATAGGAATTAAACATCTAGCCTAATGTGCAAACTCAAATCCCTAAATTGACGGTATGACCAATCAACCCGAATATTCTTATGTTTATCAACTAGGGTACGACCACTAAATTGAACTATCTACGAGTGACCCTATGGATTCGAACTCGTAAACGTATTAAAACTCTAAACATAGAATTACAAGGCTATGAAAACCGGCTAAGAATCATATAACCTAGATCCTATTACACCTAGAGGGAAATCTCTATTTGTTACTTAATCCAATTCCTACAACAATTATGGATTGTAGTTCATAGAATAACATTCAGCTGTAAAATAATTAAATAGTTGATCAGGCAAAATTAATTATCAAACAGCCATTAGGAACATCAAAGCATGTAATAGAATAAACTTGTACAAAAGATTCAATGTAAAACCCTTAATAATTCATCTAAATTTCAACGGGAGGTTCACGAAATCCTAAACTAGAGAAGGGGATTAGCCCCGCATGTTCATAGCAAAAACAGAATTAAAATATAAAAACCATAGATTTTCGATGATGATCTTAAATAATATTTCCTCCTCTTTTTCATGATCTCTTTCCTTCTTTTATTCTTCTCCAAAAGATGTGCCTTGATCTAAGATGATTGTGGAACTTTAGAAGACTTGTGTGTGTTAATTTTCTGCTGCACCTTTCCCTATTTAATCTGAATTTTCGTAGGCCCCCACTGACACTGATGGGTTCAGTGTCAGTTTGTTTCTGGCAGCAAGAATCTTTTGTTTATACTGAATTTTCGTAGACCCCCACTGACACTGATGGGTTCAGTGTCAGTTTGTTTCTGGCAGCAACAAATCTTTTTCACAAAACAGCCTGTTTTCACACCAATTTATATAATTAAAGCTCTAATTTTCAAAAGATAAGATAAGTCAATTCAGCACCCACTTAGCACATAAGCCAATCAAATAAACATGAATTTCAACCAAATAATTGTGCTAAAATATGACTTGTCACGCCCGGGTGCACGGGAGTCTCACTCAACAATTAATACATTTATAGGCTCCACACATAACACTTATATACTTGACCATTTTACATTTAAATATTATCTACCTCACTACAAATTAAAATTTTGAAATAATACTAGTGCAAAAAACAAACATAACTAGTATTGCAAGACGGATTTCAAAAATATTACAATTACCCACTATATATAAAAATGTTAGTGCTATCTTTTATTTTTTTATATATTAAATAATTATATCTTAATCAAAAGCAAACATAAATATTTTTTAGGACATTTATATCGAACAGAAGTACTTCCTCCGTCCCGTTACAATGTACGCGCTTCCTTTGTAATTTACAAAGGAAGCGCGTACCTTTCAATAGAAGGAAGGTGGTATATTATAGTAATACCAAGCTCTGTCAAAATCAAATCGAGTCAATTGATCTAGGCATACAATGACCTGGGCAAATTTAATAAAATAAGCATGATTTTAAAAATATTTATTAAATTATATAAGAGCAATTTTTTTATCAAAATAAGCAAAGGCACCATTAAATGGTGCCTTTTTACTACACATAGTAAAGTCACCAATGATAATGGTGGCTTTACTGTAGCCATTGTTCTTTTTTTTTTAATTTAATTAGTTTTTCTATTTTGGTATTTTAAATTTATTATCTATTAAATTTATTAATTAATTTTTAGAATAAAAAACAGAATTTTATAATAGTTTTTATAAGTTTTCTTAAATTTTCAAACTTACGATTTTTTTTTCAAATTTTATTTTTCTTTTTAATTAATGTTTTTTTAACTTTATTAATTAATACAATTTACACAAACAAAATGTTTTTTTAATTTACAATCGGATTAACAACGAAATCCATTGGTAAATAATATTTTTCCGTTAGTAAATTGGTGGTTGGTAAATTTTTAGCAACAAAAATTTAATTAAATTGGTAAATGATTACGTTTAGTAATATATTGTTAATAATTTCGTTGGTAAAAACATAATAAATCATTTAACATTCCTTTGCTAAAAGAAAAAGTGTATTTTTTTTTTGGCATTCCATTAATAATTAACAACATATTGAATTTTGTTGATAAATTATGTTACTAATAAATACTTTGTAATGTCATTTCTTTTATCCTATAAAATAAAAATAATAACCAACATAATAACCTTACAACATATTCTATTTTAAATTTGAAATTCACATTTAACAAGTATATTTTATACGTTATTTATTAAAGAAAAAATGTTAAATTCTCCTTAAAAGTGAAATAATATTTATTTTTTAAAAAAAAATTAATGATTTGCAAAAAGAAATATATTTTGTTCATCCCCAGCTCTATGTCACACTTTAATTTTCACATATAGTTTTAATTTTTTTGAAAATATATTTTATTAACTTTTAAGGAGAATTTTTTATTTAAAATAAATAACATATAAAGTATATTATATTTATTAAATATGAGAGTTATTCTGTAGTGCACCGGTACACTTGGTAGTTTATAGGCTAAAAATAAGGTGTAGTGGGATAGTTTTTAATTTTTTATTTATTTATTTTATTTTATTAAGCGGTGAAGATTAAATACAAATTCGATCTAACGGCTAAAATTATTGAGGTGTACCGATGCCCCACGTGCACCACAGTTAAACTCTCAATATGAATGTCAAATTTAAAATAAAATGTATTATATATTTTAAGGTTATTACTTGGTTGTTATTTTTATTTTATGGGATGAAAATATATGATATTACAATTTTTTTTTAAATAGTGGAATTTAATAATGAAATTAAATCAAATGGTAATTATCAATGGATTGCTAATAAAAGTTACTTTTCATTTAGCAACGGAATGTCAATGTATTTTATTATATTTTTATCAACGAAATAAAATCTATTGCTATTTAAGATTACCAACGAAATTATTATCAACCGATTAAGGAAAAATTATTTATAGGTACACACTTTGTACTCATAATTACTATGAGATACATTTATTAAAAAAATTACTCTCACATGCAAAATATTAAAGTAAAATACCAAATATAACCCTAAACCCATACATTTTTAAACCACAAACCCTAAACCCTCACCCACCGCCGGACCGCCACCGGCCGGCCGTCGGAGCTCGGCCGGACCACCACACTTTTTTGCTGCACAAACTTTTTTACTGCACACACTTGTGTTGCACACAAACATTTGTGTTGCACATTGTAAGGATAATATTGGAATATCACTATATATTTTTGTAGTTAGTAGTAATATTTTTGTATGTTTGTATCTCATAGTAATTAAGGATTTTTTAATGTACTTAGTAGTAATCCTCCCACGGATTAATATAATTATTTATCAATATAATTAAATTTTCGTTGCTAAAAATTTACCAACGAAAAATTATCATTTAGTAATGGATTCTGTTATTAATCTAGTTTGATTTAACAATAAAATTAAAATTTTTACCAATAAAATATTCGGTCAGGAAAAAACATTTTTCTTTTTAAGTGTAAATGGTAGATTAATAAAGGCTTTTTTTTTTAATAAAAAAACGAAAAAAAACATTAAAAAGAAAAATTAAAACTTGAACTAAAAAATCGTAAGTCCGAAAAATTAAGAACTTATAAAAACAAGTATAAAATACTGTTTTTATTCCAAAAGTTAAATAATAAATTTAATAGATAAAAATTTTAAAATACCAAAATAGAAAAACTAATTAAATTAAAAAGAAAGAAAAAAAAAAGGGCAATTGCTACTGTAAAGTCACCATCACCATCACCATCACCATCACCATCACCATCACCATCACCATCGGTTACTTTACTATGTGTAGTAGGAAGTGACCATTACAAATTGTGACTTTGCTTATTTTGATTAAAAAAAATGCTCTTATATAGTTTAATAATATTTTTAAAATTATGCCTATTTTATTAAATTTGCCAATGACCTGATTTTGACTTCTTATAAAGTTTAAAAAAATAATAAATAAATAAATAAAATGTATACATGTATAAGAATTAAGAAGGCCAAAATGGTCATGGCCCAATAGGCCCAATTCCTTCTGGCTCTCATGATCATAGCCTAAATATTGAGTTAATTGGGCCAGTCATTGAATTGGGCTTAAACTGCCAGGCAGAGGAGGAAGGGACTCTCTCTTTCCTGTCCAATTAAAGCAGTACTAAATCTTCCTCCAAATGAATCATAAACTCTAATTTCTCAAACAAACTCCACACCTCTAGCTCCTAAGTATGAAGTGAAAACGTTTTACTTTGTCATTATATATCTTTTCTATAAAAAAAAATGTTAGCACCTTTTCATCTATTTTTCTAATTGTTCATGAATAATTTTATTCAATGATTCTCAATCATCGTATCATGTTTTATTTAAAATATTTTGTTTCATATACAAATTCACACTATTTAATTATCTCAAAACTAACATTTTCATAAAAGAAAATACACTTAATCCAATATTCCCACAGTAAACTTTTAATTCAAAATTGACATATATTTGCTTTACAATCTATTTACTAAAAAGTACTCCCTCATTTCAGTTTAAAAAGTCCAATCAACTTTTTGCACGCGAATTAAAGAGTATGGAATATTATTTAATGTGTAGTGAGTAGTTATATTAGTAGGTGTGTAAGCCCCATATTTTAATTGTATTAGTGGATGTGTGTTGGTCTCATGTGTGTAAAAATAAAATGAGAACTTTCAGAGCGAACGCTCAACATAGAAAAAGAAACTCTTTAAACCATACAAGGAGTAATAAACTACTCTAAACAATTGGTTAAAAATCTATTTTGGTTAATCACATGAAAAACTATTACATTTACTTTAATTGCAATTTAGTCTCTAATATTTGGAATTTAGAAAAAAGACCATCATCTTTGAAGTTTTTGTGAATCCCATCCATCGGTCTGCCCGATTGCTGATGAGACTGTTCTTTTCCACATCACCTTCCTTCCGTGTCATTTTTAGTTAATTGCACCAAAAATTATTACCTTTATTTAATTTGCGATTTTGCCTCAACATTTAAAATTTCAGCAAAAATGTAACATCATATTGTGTGCTTGACAAATTACACTCATATAACTAAAAATAAAAAATAAAATTATATTTAAATTAAAATATTGTAAATATGATATAAAATAATAAAATCTAATTTAGTATCTACATTTAATATATTTAAATTATAAAAAATATTACAAATTAAAACACATAACAAGAGTCTCTCATTCTAGCTCATGTAACCCCCACACTATTCTCTTCTCATGTAACCCCACACAAGTCTCTCAATATATAACATGGATAAATTATTATAAAAAAGTTTCACTACACTTGAAAGATAATCTAGTTGTCATCAGCTTGGAAAAAACCAGCTTTCATTATGAAGAGATACTTGACACATTGAAATTTTCTTGATCAGACAAAGATTGCAGGCAAAAGGCAAGTGGAACAAAATAATTTGTATTTACTATTACAAAATAGACAATTGAGATACAAAGATAATTAATGTCAAATTTAATTTAAGGTAGTAGTAAAACTCATTACAATCTCCAAATGATCATCTGATTTTTCTGTCAAATAAATTAGTTGACTTTCTTAATTTTGTGGAGTTGTATCTTTGATTAAAACTTGTTCGAACTCATATTTAAAATTTGTAACGTTAAATCAAAAGTGTAGACCTTTATTCAGATTTTCTTGATAATGCCTTGAATTTGGAAGAACGCTATTAATTTCACAAAGAACTTGAATGACTTTGATTTGATAAATGCTTGATGAAGAGATTTAGTATCTGATTAGCCATAACTTGTAGTCGGGTTGACCAATTCAAGAATTTATCGAACCACGGGGAGGTAGGCACTAGTGCTTAAGCGATCTCACATTTTTCGTAATTTTATAGAGACGAATCATCAATAGTTTGGATGTTTAAACAAGTAAATAACAATAATCAAAACAAGCAAGCAATGATTAGCAAACAAGATAGATTGATGAAAAGTAATTTTCCAAATTAAGTAAAAGTGAGATTAACAACAATTAAGAAGTGAAAATCCTAAGATAAATGCATCGAATTCATATGAATCGTGGATTGAAGACTAAGGGTCAACACTAAGTTCACCTAAACTCCCTCTCGAGATGGATAGGATATGAATATCAAATAGCTCAATGGATTGGTTTTCACACAAATAATTCCAACTAGGTACTAAACTTGAAATAAGAATCCCTTCACACGATTAATCAACCTCTCAATCAAACCAATCACATATTCTATCAAAGGGTTCTAAATTCCAAAGGACTTCTCAATCTCTTCACAATTTATAATGCAATGAAGTGTATGATGAAATGATTCAATGAACTATCCTAAACATATAATTGATTTCTCAATCTAATCACATATTTAGAACAACTAAACACACAAATCATCATAAATCTCAAGATCTCAAACATCAATGATAGAAAATCCATTTACCCAATCAACATATGAATTCAAATACACAAATCCCAAAATTATCCAACAACTCTCATCTTGCTAATCTCACAAGGGATATTAGCCTACCATATTCATAAGAACATTAACATAGACATTAAGATCCTTACAAAACATGATAAACAATAGGATTCAATACAAAGTATAGATGAAGACTCCCTTGAATACCTCCAATGGTGATCTTCTTCTCTCCTTTGCAATTCTCCTTGCTAATCAAATGTGGACATCATATTTTTTTGCATGTTATGTGTTTTTGTTTGGTTCTTATTTTGTGAGTCTTTTTGTCTTGCCTCATTTGTTGTTGTGAAAAAGAACTTCCACCACTTTGATTATTATAGCCTCCTTGCCTTTGTGGGAAATTACCTTGAAAATTATTTTGATAATTCCCTTGGTAACCCCTTGCATGTACAAAACGTCCTCCACTCGTGGCATAGACTTGGCTCATTGTTCTCCACTCACACTATTCGAAAGTAACATCCCTTGATCACCTTGACTTTCAACCATATTTGCTCCTTGATTCACACCTTGACTCAAATTCATTTGCCTCAAAATTTCCGATGCTATCATTTCAACACTTGGCATTTGTGGCACACTTGGCTCAATATTCAAGCTCTTCATACTAAAATTTTGCCCTTGATCAAAATTCTCAAAACCATAGCATCCACTTACCCTCTCTGATGGCCATAGGTAGATGTTTGTGGCAATCTCATCAAATATCCTTATAGCCCTTTCCGAAGTGACACCTAATACGGATACACCCGTCGAAGTATCAACAAGCACTCTTTGACCATTCACTAATCCTTGATAGAAAAATCCAACTTGTTGATTCTCCTAGAAACAGTGTTGTGGACACTTGCGTAGCATATCCTTAAACCTCTCCCATGCTTCGTAAAAACTCTCTTGAGGCATTTGCTTGAATTGAGTAATCAAGCTCTTCATTTGGAGTGTCTTAGAAGGTGGAAAGTACTTGTTCAAAAATATTTGTGCAAGCTCATCCCAAGTATTTTACGTACCCGGAGTAATGGTAGATAATCATGTTCGAGCTCTATCCTTCAATGAAAATGAAAACAACCTTATCCGTATACAATCCTCACTCACCCTGTTCATCTTCACCGTATTAGCAATCTCAATGAATTGAGCTAAGTGTGCATTCGGATCCTCATTTGGAGTTCCACCAAATTGTTGGTCTCTCACTATAGAAATCAAGCCCGCTTTAATTTCAAAGTTGTTGGCGTTGATTGGTAGTCCCATCATATGTTGCATCGCCCTCGACATAAAGAAATCTCGAATCATCCTTTGATCATTATAAATTCCATGTTGCACCAGAGGTGGTGGTGGTGCAAGTAAGCTTGTTGAGGAGGTGCATAAGCATGTGGGAAGCCTTATTGCATTAGAGCTTATTGCACCATTTGTTGAAACAATTGTTGATTGTTCATAGATCCAAAATTTTGATAGGCATGTTGAGGAGGATTGCCATTGAATTGAGGTGCGTTGTCTTGCACGTTCACATGTTGTCCTCCTTCCCCATCATGCTCTATCTCCACACGATTATCTCCTTGAAAATTCTCCATTTGAACACCGTTCTTGTTCTCTCTTCTCCTTCTTCAAAAAGTTCAACGTCAATGGGCTCCGATTGTATCCCCCTTGACCTCGTTTGCATAAACCTCACAAAAAAAAGAAGTTAGAATAAAATTTTCAAAAGCAACTACAAATAACAAATAAAAAAATATCTCTATTAAGATTACTCAAAACGATCCTTCTTCAAGCTACTAGAAACTGTTGTCTTTCCGGCAACGGTGCCATTTGATTAGTCATATATAGTTGGGATGATCAATTAAAGAATTTATCGAACCCAAGGAAGGAACGTGCTAGAGTTTAAGGGATCTCAAGTTTATCGTGATTTTATAAAGACGACGGAATTGAGTGGAGGATAAGCATGCAAATGAATGTACTTAAACTAATGAAAATAAGATAAAATGAATGCAAGAAAATAGGTTCCAAATGATGCAAGGATGAGATTAACTACATTCATGGCATAGATAATAAAGTAATCATGCAACTAATTATAATCTATCATAGACATAGTATAGGAGCGATCACTAATTCCACCTAAACTCTCTCTCGAGATGGATAGGATACAGTCCCTCAACAAGGCTCCCAAAATCACTTAAGATCGATACCATAGCGAATACCTCCCACTAGGTACTAATTACTCTATGAGTTCCCTAATTAGGTACTAAATCATAGGCAATATTCCCTTTTAAGTTACTATGAATTCACTAATGGTTTGAGTCTCCTCACCTAATCAACCAACCTCTCGGTTAAGCAAATTAAATGTTCTATCAAAGGGTTCTAAATCTAGAAGGATATGTCTATCTCATTCTAAATTAATGCACATGAAGTGTATGATGAAATGATTCAATGAACTATCCTAAACACATAATTGATTTCTCAATCTAATCACATGCCCATGACAATTAATTACACAAATCATACATATACATCAAGCAATTCACATCAATAATAGAAGTAACAAAAATGTCCAATTAGGATTAAAATCAATTTGTATAAAACTAAAATTATCCAACACCAATCATGGAGTTAATCTCACAAAGGAGATTAGCCTCTCATAGTCACAAAAATTCAACATAGACATTAAAATCCTTATAAACCATGATCAACTATAAAGAAAGTCACAAAATTAGTATTAGATTCCCCCTTTGAAGGTCTTCAATGGAGATCTTCTTCTTCTTCTTGTGATCTCACTCTCCCTTGCTTCCTTGATCCATTGGATGGTGGATTTGATGGAGGGGATCAAGTATGGATGGATGGATGGATGGATGAAGAATGGATGAAGATAATTGTGTAAAATAGAGGAAATAGTGTGTAAGGTGTGTGTACAGGGCAAAACCACAAAAATCTGATGAAATATTTAAGTATTGGGTATTTATACCCCTTGGGAAGCTTCTAGAAGGATTCTAATTTTTTCTGAATTTTTGCATCTACACGGCCCGTGTACGGTACACAAGTCGTGTACTGAACACAGCCGGCCGTGTGCGGAACATGGACATAGGGGTGGCCGTGTAGGTATTTCGGGTGACGGAACACGGTCAAAGCTTACAGGGCCATGTACGGTACACGGCTCGTGTAGGTGCTGGCCGTGTTTGGTACACTGGCCGTGTTGGTGATACCCCTGTTTTCTCTTCTTCTATTTTGGCCCGTTCTCCCTCATTTAAACTCTGAATTGAGATCCGTTTTTTCCTACATCTTCCTTTTTCGGTCTAGAATATTTTTTACTTGAAAATTATATATTTAAGCTCATTCTCACATATTTTCATAAAAACACAAAATACAATCAAATAGTACACAAAATACGGATAAAATAATATGAAAACACACATAAAAAGACATTAAAATCTAGGTGAAAATATCACTCATCACACCCCCAAACTTAAAGTGTTATGCGTTCCCGAACAATGAAAATGATAAATCAAGTAGAGTGATTTTTACCTCGGAAAAAAAAACTAAACGAACATAAGCAATAACACATCAATAGCAATAAGAACCACAATTTATGCTAAGTCATCCTACAACATTAAAATCATGACATGCAAAAAATATTAACAAGTTCAATCACAAGAGAATAATAGTATAATATAGTCCCTTTTAGTCCAAGCCTTACATAGGTTATAAATGTCACTCAACACTCTTTAAAGTGGTAAAACAACACTCATCAATTGATTGGCTCAACGCGCTATAAGCTTGCTCGTGGACTATATTTACAAACCACCAAAGTTTTCATTAGTGATCAAAAAGATCTTTTCGTTTGGATGTAATGATATGCTCTTTGGTAGGGTAGGAAGAATATAGGTAAGAGTGACTAATCATGTGTAAGCAATCAAAGAGGTAGCTACTTTCTTCCATACTTTCACTTATCTTCCTTCCCTTCTCAACTTTGGTAATCACAAGCACTAATCATCAACTTCCTTGAATTGAGTTTCTTTATAAATCATGCTTCCTTCTTTGAATTTTTATTTTCTTGAGCATCATGTCGTTGCTTTGCTCATTTTTCATATTTTGAGGTTGCATGTTCACTCTTGTTTGTGCTCTTTTTTATCCTTTTTCTTGTTTTTTACCATTTCATTTATTCTTTTGCTTTCTTATCAAACCTTTCTAGCCACCATCTCCTCAATCACTCACACAAAAGAGTAAATATGTAAGGTTTAAGTGGGTAATCATGGCTTGTAATGTGTTAAATTCATAAGAAATAGGCTTATAGACTCAAAGTGGTTGACTAGAGATGATGTTCATGGTAGGAAAATATATGACAATGACTTCAAATAACAAGGATGGCCTTTTCCACTTGTTCCACTTCTTCCATGGGGCTTTATATTCATTTTCAACTTTAACCACATCCCCCGGTAAGAATTCGGGCATTGACAAGTGTTGATGCCCTCTTGCAACCTTTTTCCTACAATCACCAAATAAATTTTTATCAATAAAATCATGGAAGTTTTTAAGAGAATTTGAAATTTCAATTGAATGAGAAAGTTTTGCCTTGTGTGGGGTAGAATCCATGATCTTAGTTTCCGGAGGCTTCTTTTCTTCCATACGGGCGTAAATCTCTTTTTGGTTTCGAATCTCAACTTTCTCTATCATCTCTTCAAGAGACTCGACAAATCTATCGAATTCCTCCTTCAACTCTTCTTTCAACTCATTAGCTTTCACCCACTCAGGAACTCTTTCTCTCTTCTCCTCCATAACCTCATCAACCCCCAAACTAACCTCTTTTCTATCCTTAATGACCATGCATTCACTTTTCATTCCGGAGGTAGAAGGCTTGTTGTTTTCTTCTTGAAGTCTCTCAACGGTGGACGCTATTTGGCTTACTTGGTGCTCCAATGAATTCAACTTAGCATTGAATGCTATCATCGTATTCGTCATCATATCACACAAGTTTTCAATTCTATCAATCCACGCTTGGATTAGACTTCCTCCCCTCTTCTAAACGATCCATAACCATTTCAAATAACTTTTCTCCAAGTATCGCTATTTGGTCATTTTGGGTGGAATAGGAGGTGTTGGAGTTTTGAAAATCTCCCCATAGTTGTTGTTGATTTCCTTCTTGATGTCTAAAAAACTTTCCTTCAAAAACATCTTCCACACCTTGAGGGTATACTTATTGACACATTTGATGAGGAACTCCAAAATCTTCATATCTTTGTTGATGGAATTGCATATCTTGTACTCCAAAATCCGGTTGCACGTTTGGCCCACAATTTGGCATCTGAAATTCTTGAAAATTTTCTTGTGTGTTCATAGCCGAATGAGCTCTTCTATTCACCAAATCATGAAGAATATCCATGGAGCTCATATTTTTGGGATTGTTCTTTTTCTTCTTCCTTCTCAAGATTTACACCTACCAGAGAAAGAAAAATTAGAATAAAATTTTCTAAAGCAAATATAAGATGCAAAAAATAAAAGAAAAATGTCCTTATTAAGATCACTCTAAACAATACTTCGTCAAACTTCTAGCGACTGTTACCTTCCCGGCAACGGCGCCATTTGATTGGTCGTATATAGTCAGAATGACCAATTAAAAAATTTATCGAACCCAAGGGAGGAACGTGCTAGAGTTTAAGCGATCTCAAGTTTATCGTGATTTTATAAAAACGACGAAATAGAGTGGAGGATAAGCATGCAAATGAATGCACTTAAACTAATGAAAATAAGATAAAATGAATGCAAGAAAATGGGTTCCAAATTATGCAAAGATGAGATTAACTACATTCATGGCATAGATAATAAAGTAATCATACAATTAATTATAATCTATCATGAACATAGCATAGGAGCGATCACTAATTCTACAAAAACACTCTCTCGAGATGGATAGGATGTAGTCCCTCAACAAGGCTCCCAAAAGCACTTAAGATCGATACCATAGCGAACACCTCCCACTAGGTACTAATTACTCTACGAGTTCCCTAATTAGGTACTAAATTATATGCAATATTTCCTTTTAAGGTACTATGAATTCACTAATGGTTTGAGTCTCCTCACCTAATCAACCAACCTCTCGGTTAAGCAAATTAAATGTTCTATCAAAGGGTTCTAAATCTAGAAGGATATGTCTATCTCATTTTAAATTAATGCACATGAAGTGTATTATGAAATGATTCAATGAACTATCCTAAACACATAATTAATTTCTCAATCTAATCACATGCCCATGACAATTAATTACACAAATCATACATATACATCAAGCAATTCACATCAATGATAGAAATAACACAAATGCCCAATTAGGATTAAAATCAATTTGCATAAAACCTAAATTATCCAACACCAATCATGGAGTTAATCTCACAAAGGAGATTAGCCTCTCATAGTCACAAGAAATTCAACATAGACATTAAAATCCTTACAAACCATGATCAGCTATAAAGAAAGTCACAAAATTAGAATAGATTATCCCTTTGAAGGTCTTCAATGGAGATCTTCTTCTTCTTGTGATCTCACTCTCCCTTACTTTGTTGATCACTTGGATGGTAGATTTGATGGAGGGGATCAAGTATGGATGGATGGATGGATGAAGAATGGATGAAGATGATGGTGTAAAATAGAGAAAATGGTGTGTGAGGTGTGTGTACAGGGCAAAACCACGAAAATCTGATGAAATATTGAAGTATTGGGTATTTATACTCCTTGAGAAGCTTCAAGAAGGATTCTGATTTTTTTCTGAATTTTTGCACCTACACGGCCCGTGTACAGTACACTGGTCGTGTACTGAACACGGCCGGCCGTGTGCGGAACACGGCCATAGGGGTGGCCGTGTAGGTGTTTTGGGTGACGAAACAAAGCCAAAGCTTACAGGGCCGTGTATGGCACACGGCTCGTGTAGGTCCTGGCGGTGTTGGTGCTACTCTTGTTTTCTCTTCTTCCGTTTTGGCCCGTTCTCCCTCGTTTTAACTCCGAATTGAGATCCACTTTTTCCTACGTCTTCCTTTTCGCGTCTAGAACCTCTTTTTACCTGAAAATCATACGTTTAAGCTCATTCACACACACCTCCATAAAAATACAAAACACAACCAAATAGTACACAAATACGGATAAAATAATACGAAAACACACATAAAAAGATACTAAAATTTAGGTGAAAATATCACTTATCAGTATCCCAATTCTCTTTTAATCTATTCATTAAAAAAATTGAAAAAATCTATATTTCTTTATATTATTATCGCTTTTATCTATTTTATACTACTCATTCTAATGATAAACTCAGCACAATTGCTTATTATGATGTATTTTAATTTAATAAATATTTTCCAACCTCCAGTAAAACCCTTAATGTTTTTCTCATTTATTTGTTGCATAAATATCTTCACTAACTCACCAAAAGTGAAATAATATTTCAACTCAATAGCAAAAAATATTAATTTTAAAATCGTCACTCTTATTTAATATACATAATATATTTTATATTTTATTATTTTAAAAAAATATTTAAATGTTACCCAATAATAATTAACAAAAGCATATAGTGAATATATTTTATAATTTATTATTTTAAAAAATATTTAAATGTTACCCAATAATAATTAACAAAAACATATAGTGGAGTTGGTCTCTTGTGCACTAGCGGTTCGGTTCTCCTTTTACATTTTGGTATTTGATAGGCTGTCGTCGACCCACCAAAAATAATATTTATAAAATTTCTAAATAAACCCACTAAAAATGTAGTAGTATAAGTACGGGTCGAACCCAAGAGAATAAATCAAAATTCTAATTAAATTAAAGTATTGATAACATAAATATAAATGGGGGGTTTGGATTGGTGAAAATTGAAAGTAACAATGACAATAGATCAACTCAAATTACTCAAGTAATCAAAACGGAGGCGATTTAGGAATTAACAATGAAGACAAACCTAGTTTAAGGTAACGATCCCCTCCCGTTTACTGAATCAATCAATTACAAGAATTAAATATCTTACCTAATGCGCAAACTCAAATCCCTAGATTGACAGTACGATCAATCAACCCGAATGTTCTTAAGATTAACAATTCAGGGTACGACCACCAAATTGAACTATTCCCGAGTGACCTTATGGATTCGAACTCGACAATACATTAAGACACCAAACATGAGAATTACTAGGCTATGAAAACCGGCTAAAAATCATACAACCTAGTTATCATTACATCTAGAGGGGCTCTCTCTCTATTTTTTGCTACTAAATTCTATTCTCACAACAATTACGGATTGTGGATCACAAAATAGCAATAAACAATTAAATAATCAAATTAGAAGGCTAGTCTAAAATAATTATCAAACTGCTTTAAAACGGTTCAATGCATGCAGTGGAATAAATTCACACAAAAGATTCAAAGTAAATTCCCTAATAATTAAATTAACATTCAACGGGAGGCCCACGAAATCCTAAATTAGAAAAGGGGATTAGCCCCGCATGTTCATACTGAAAAACAAATTAAAAACATTAAACCAGGATGTTGATTGTTCTTCGATGTTCTTCACTTCTCCTTGCAGCCGCCTCTTTCTTCTCTTCTCTTAATAAAAACTGTGTCTAGCGTCCTGATGAATGAATTTTCCTTATTTATCTTTCTCATCCCCCAAGAAACCCTAATTGCCTTCTTCCCTTTTTTTCTCGCTTCCCAAAATATCCCTTTCCATATGAGTTGTCGCCTATCTTGTGAATCCCGCTGATTTGGAGCCGATTTGTTTCCTTATTTGCTCTGAATTTCCATTTGACTCCAATGGCAGAAATGTTTTCTTCCACTAAACATTTGTTTCCACATCAATTTGTATCATTAAAGCATTTATCTCTCAAAGACAAGATAAGTCAATATTAGCACACATAGAACATATAATTCAATCAAATAGACTAGAATTTCCATCAAATAATCATGCTAAAATACGACTTATCAGTGTTATATCTCCTGTTGCGCACCGTTATATATATACACACACTAAAAGAAAAGTTTAAACCTTAGGGGCAATGGTTGTGATTTTCTTTCTCATATACGTGTTACTCATCTAACACGTGTAATAAAAGATGTTACACCAAGTGTAATAGAACATCCAAGATCAGGTGCACAGGATGTTCAAGCCTCAAGGGTATAATAATTTTTTTTTAAATGATATGCATTTTAATTTTTTTTATGTACCGATATCCAATTCAAATATAGAGATTATTATTTTTTAACTATTTTTTCCATAAAATGAGGGCATAAGTTTTTATACAAAAGGTGACATTTAATACTAAATAACATAAAATTGATTTTTGGCACACGAACCTAAATTCATGCATTGGATCCATGCAAGACTTTGCCTAAAATGTTTTATGAGACGAATGAATTTATTTAGAGTTTGTCCCTTTTGCACTCAAGCCCATAAAGTGTTCAAAGGTATAATATTTTGTTTTAAATTTTTCTTAAAAAGTTAAAGATACAAATCTTTATATTAAAAAGTATATAATATTCAATGCTAAAATTTAATTCGAGCGAACAACCAAGCCGCGTTGACAAATAGATAACGTTACACTACCTATTATTTAACATCTCATGTTTGATGCATAAGTGACATTTAAAAAAATCAAAAAAAGAAAAATTCAATGCTTAATTATTTTCAAAATTAAAAAACATTTATCTTCCTCTTATACACAAGTCTTATCTTTTTACACCCCAAACACACGTTAAAACCAGTGTAGGCCAAGAAAACCATGTTCCAAAGAGTCCAAGGTTTTATCCATATATATAATAATATAAGATTGTTTGTTAGCACTAAAAAAGATATTTTAAAGAAGAAGATAAGATCAATGCAAAATGATAAGACAAATTGGGGCCCATTAAGCATTACATTTCAGTGTCGGCCATATCTAAACTAAAATAAATAGATCGCAACCAGCTTATGATAAGAGTAGTTCATCAGTCACAAACACTTTAACTGCAGATATTATCATAATTCAGAGATGGGTTCTCTTATGGCTGGTTGGGACTCCCATGTCCCTGATCCTAATCTTGGTAATTAGCTTGCTCTATCAACCTTAATTTGTTTGTTCGTTGTAATATTATTGATCATGTTTTTCTTTTCTGTTTTTAGATAAGTTAAGGAGGAATAAATCATTGACAAAAGAAGAAATTGGAGCCTTCTGGAAATCTAAGAAGCTGAAAGAAGAGGAGCACCTCAGGGATATTTCTCTTCTTTCACCTCGCACTCAGGTTCTTTTCTCACAGCAAAATATACATAAAAATTTATGAAAATATTTATAGTACAAAAGGGTGAGAATATATGTCTGTAATATATGTCTGTACTTTTTTGATAAGCTATCGAGCTCAATTGAAACTAGAGTTTTTTTTTACGGAACAATCTCAAATCAAATATCTAAAGTTTGATTTTCACTCCTAACAGCTATTTTAATGAAAATTGGTTGGGTAAAGTAATGCTGATCCAAAAAAATAAACGATCTAGTCAAGAGACCGTCAAAACACATAATCAGTATATTTTTGCATGAATAACTTTGAATATTAATTAATGTATTTAATTTAATGCAGAAAATAATATTCGAAGAAGCTATAGAAAAGGAGGCCTTGGAAATGGAAGGTGAAACAAGCCTTGAGAAGCTAATACAAAAGAATGGATGGTAAGTATTCTTCTTTATTTCAAGGAAAAAAATGAAATAAAAATGATTTTATTAATATTAAATATAATCTATTTTGTGATATATTGTGTGCAGGTGGATAAGCAGTAACTCGGCATTTCTCAACGAACCACCAGTAATAGCACCGGAAGGCACCGGACACAAGTATACAGCGCAATTTCACGTCGCAGACTTGGCCGGTTCAACCGCGAAAACCGGCATCAGCGCTTGAATATTCCGGTCTATGCCGTAGGGCTTGTGATGTATGTACATGTATATGTGTATGCTATGACTGTATCGTGTACTTGTATGTATGTATGTATGAGTGAATTGGTTGGAGAGGTGAGAAATTTGTGTAGGGTAGGATCTTACGTACATTCAATTGACTTGGACGATGTCCGTGTACATAATTTGGGTTCTATTCTTGGCTTTCTTATCTTCAAATGTTGGTAAAATTATTGACCCTAAGGGTGTGTTTGGGTGTGTAATATTCAAATCAAATCCTTCGGTACATGTTTGGATGCCTGCTCAAATTAAGGATTTAAAATCATCATCAATTTGAAGTTGATGATTTTTAATTGTTTTAAATTGATTTTCAAATTCCTATTCAACTTCTTCCCTACTCGTCCACTGCCACCCCTCCTCTTAATTAATAAATCTATATACTCCCTCATCCGCTAAAGAGTATGAATATTATTATTTAATGTATAGTGGGTGGTTGTATTAGTGCGTGTGTGGGTTTTATATTTTAATTGTATTAGTAGATATGTGTGGGTCTCATGTATATAGAAAATAAGCGGAAGACGTCCAAAATAAAAATAAAATAAAAAATCTTCTTTAAATGGGTATATAATATGTGAATATTTTTTAAAAATTTTATTTTAATAAAAAGTTAAGAAAAATTGATTTATTAGACTAATTTTAATAAAATTGAAAAGCAAAAATAACTAATAGGTACACACTTTGTATCCTAAATTATTAGGAGATACAATGAGTTCAAAAATTTACTCTCACATACAAAATACTAAAGTAAAATATCAAATATAATGTTAATTCATTATAATCTCATAAACTTTTAAACTACAAACCCTAAACCCCTCTCCCACCCATTGCCACCGCTGGATCGCCGTCGGACCACCACCGCCGGCGACCGGTGACGAGAGGCCGGCCGCCGCCGGAGAGTAGCGACATATAATTTTTTCGCTGCACATGACACTTACGATTCACATTTTTTTTGTTGCACGCACTTTTTTTACTGCACATAACTTTTGTTGCACATAACTTTTGCTGCACACATACATTTATGTGCAGCATATTATAAGGGTAATATTGATACTTTTGTATATTTGTATCTCGTAATAATAAATGACTTTTTAATTTACTTTATATTAATTACCCTGATTAAAAACTTTGCTAATATTATAAAAAGTTTTCATTATTTGTTTATTGTTATAAATAAAATTTTAACCAAACCGTCTTCAATAATGGTTTAGCAAAAAAATTGAAGTAGAGGTGTGCTCTATTATGGTTTTGCACTTGGAATTCAAACTTTGCCTTTAAGTTTCATGTTTTCCCATTTCAAATACAATAAATTTAAAAATAAGTGAATTTGAAATCGCATGAATTTTAAATCAATTCATTTAAATTATATTGTTTGGATTAATTTTTTTATAATTTTCAAATTCATAATTCAACAATCATTTCTTAATTTTTAAAATAGAATTATATTTATAATTAACAAAAATAATGAAATTTTATATATTAAATATTAAACTTTAAAATTTTATACAATATTTTTTTTTTGGGGGGGGGGGGGGGGGGGGGGGGGGGGGTGGGGGGATTGGGAAGGAGTGTGGTAGGAGAAAGGAGTTGGGGGTAAATGCGGTAGGGGAGGGGTAGTGGGGTGGGTTGGATGGTAGGAGTTAAAAAAATAAAAAGTTAAAACATTTTTTTAAAATTAATTTATTAACTTTACATATTTTAAATATATGGCAAAGTCTTTTGTGAGACATTAATTATGTGAGACGGTTTGTGAGACGTATTAAAATATGTCTATTATTTAGATAAAGTATGTTTAATAGTTGTTTAAAATATGTTTTCTAAAATATGCTGGATTATGAATTAAAGTATGATTTTAGTGTACTATAATTTGATTTATTATTGACATACTTTAATTGCAAATAAACATATTTTATCTATACAATAAGCATACTCTGCAAATAAACATATTTTATCTATATAATAAGCATACTTTAGTAATGGATCGACTCGTCTCACATCCGTCTCACAAATAATCCGTCTCACAAGAGAACGTCTCTTAAAATATTATTATATATATTACACAACGAAAGGATTTCAAATAAAACGCTTAGAGTAAAATTTTAAAAATCCACTCTAAACAACTAAAAAAACATCAAAATCAAATTAATAATTTGAAATCCATTCAATTCAAATTTTGGATTTATAAATCCATGGATCCAAACATGAAGATAGAATTTGAAGAAATGATTTATAAAGCAATCCTCATATACTCCCATTCAAACACAACCCAATGTTTTATACTTTTATCATCTTTTCTCTCTGACACCATGACTTAAGGTTTAATGCTTAGCGGATATTATTGTCTTTCCTTTTTAATCAAATGAGTCAACTCAGTTGCAGTGATTTAAAAGTTGCTCAAGGTGAACAAGAGACTCACTCTAATGAATTCTATTAGAGACGGATTTGAGACGAGTTAAATGGCGAGAGAGATGGAAACAGCAGTGTTCTGAATTCCATAAATAATGTGTGTATCAAATTACTTGCAAGCACGCAAGGTTTACAACCTAAACCAAGGCAGAGTCATGCAATTTGGCTTACAGCAGGATTCTCACAATTATAACCTAAGAATCGACACCAAATCTAGTGGTGCTTTTATTTAGGAAATCACATAGAGGTGAGAAGCTTGAAGTGAGCAAAACTGAAGGTAAAGGAACTTCTAGTAACTCAGCTTACTGGGATTTGTTTGGTAGGACGTTATCTGGAAGGACAAGTTCTGGTGGAGTTTCACGAACCACACCGAGCATTGAATCGTATTCCTCATCCCGACGGGCAAACTTCTTGCGCAGCATTTTCTCAAACTCAATCTCATCAAATGATTTGCTGTTCTCGGCAGCATGGACCTTCGCAAGGTTAGAATAATTGATGGCAGATTGGGAGATGAAGGCCAACTCTTCATCAGTGAGCTTCCTCAAGAACTTTGCAGGATTACCAGCCCACACCTGTGACATAAAAGGTCAGAGAGAGACAGAGAGAGGGAGGGGGGAGGTAGAAGCATTTTGAAAACAACAAACAAAGTCTTTATCAATGTACGTAGCGTGTTGTCAGCTTATATGGATCATATCTCTCTATCAATTTTGACTAGGACAACATCAGAAAGAGGCTTTAGAGTTTTTACAAACAAATGCAACAGTTTACAAGAACTATGATGAAAGTCTCACCTTGTAATAACATTAAATAAAAAACATTGCATTTTAAAAAAAATTGTGTTCCTGATTTTGCAAAAACAACAAATTTACCTCCCCATATGGGACTCTTGTACCCTGTCTGACAAGAGCTCCTGCAGCAACCATCGCATGTTTCTCAACAACTACACCATCGAGCAGTGTAGCTCCCATACCAACAAAAGCCTCATCCTCGATTGTGCAACCATGTACAACAGCACTATGACCTGTATATTCAAATTTTGAAATTTAGATACAATAAATAGGGATTATTTGTACTAATACTAGACGTATAACCATGACAAGACAATTCAGAAACAAACTCATCCAATGGAGGGGGAAAAAAAAACGAGGCAAGACTACTCACCAACAGTGACATTATTTCCAATAATTGTTGGCAGAACCTTGCCGCTTAGATTAGATTTCGCCACATGAACAAGTGCATTGTCTTGTATATTAGTTCCAGAACCAACACTGATGCTGTTAACGTCACCTTTGCCAGAAAATAAATTTAATCAAAATAACATTCAACATAACACAATTCTTCAATCATTTTAATTTTATATGTAGTTAATTATTTAATTCATAACATTTACTACTAATTATATTTAAAGGCAGGCAAAATAAACCAGTTCCCTAGGCATTCAAAACTTATGATGCCACTAAAAAGGACTTAACATTCATGGAAGTTTTTGCCAAAATTTTAACTTTGAGAATTATTTAAGTTTCTAAGCAGCAAGAAAAAAAGAAGAGTGGAGAAAAAGGACACTGCTTGGACACATTAAACCGTAGTCAAACCTCCTGAAAGCACATTAGAAGAGAGATTTAATGTTAACTAATTACTAAACAAAAAATTATACCAATGTTGGTGTTCACTGTTCAAGGGAAAAAAGGGAAAAAAGGGAAAATAGACCATATAAACAGTCATTTATAAGCAGACAGCATATCATCAGTAAAGTGTGATATATTCGACCAGATTAATGAACACAGACTTACAAATTAGATCCTACCTCGAAGGACACACCCGTACCATATGGATGATCCACGTCCAACCTGAACGTCCCCAATAATAGAGGCACTTGGAGCAACAAATGCATCCTTATCAACCACAGGAGATTTATCAAAGATGTTCATCAGGGTCCGATGTCTAGACACTAGCATAAACATTTTATGATGAATAGGAGAGCGGTACAACTAAACGCAAACTATTATGGATAAAGATTATGGATTTTTCAAGCAAAATGAGAAATAAAACAGTAAGGCAGCCATGAAATATAAAAGATGTAGCAAGTATTATGTAATATTAAGCAGACAATTGCATGATAAGCCAAATGTAATGTAATTTAAATGTCTCATTGGAGACAAAACCCATATTTCAAGTTATTAAGCATTAGAAAGCCAAAAAAAAAGGGTTAGGTGTACCGTGTATAAACACAAAGTATATATCTCTAGATTAAATACCAAAGAACAGCTTGGGGTTCTATTCTGACCACCATTTTTACACCATCCTTCAAGCAATCATAATTTATACCTCAACATATACACTCTTGAGATGGTTATATGCACTTATATCTTAGTTTTATACTATCCTGGTTCCAATTTCCAGTAATGCATACCATAAGGACATTCTTAAAAATAATTTAACAAACTCTGTCCGTCAAATTCATCCTCTGTTTCTGGCATCAAGTACATTACTAAGAAATACATAATTCATCAATTGTTACAAATTAGAACATATTCAATAAATCATACTACAGTTGTAAGTGTGTAGAGAACACATAAAAAACAAATCCAAGTAAATACAATTTGGGATCATTCCTGCTTGATTCCTACACTAGAGATCAACCACCCACCCACCCCTCACTCCACAAACATAAGAAAAATCCAACATTTTCCCCCAAATATAGACCAAAAGACCTATTTAAATCTTCTTCACAGTAAAAACCAAAAGGTGCTGAAAAATCATTAAAAAACAAAGGATTCTGCTCAAATTAAAAACATAATTACATTAAGAAGAAGACTCACGCTGTTCTTGAAAATAATAATTTCCTTGGAAGCGGCATCCGAGGCGATCCATGGCTTGACCCGTTTCCCGAATCCAGAACCCTAAGGTGTAAACTGCTCTTCCTAAGGTGCCCATTGATCAAGTTTTGTAGAACGATTTACTCAGAATCCTGGTTGGCCCGGCGGATTGATGGGGTTTTCAGCTCCTTTTGTGGGCGTTTGAATCAAAGGGAATGATGGGGGTTGAGACGGAGGGTACAGCAGTCAATAGGGCATGGCTCAGTTCGATTTGGAGGGGTAAAATTGGAATTTTAGAAGTCCGAAATGGAAAATAGAGCGAGGGGAATAGAATTTCTTTTTTTTTTTTAATGGGACGAGAAATATGGATTTAGATTACTTGGATTTTCCCGGTAAAAAAAAAAGATTACTTGGATTTAATAAATCCAAATTTATGTTTGTTTGAAAGAATTAAGTACGTAGATTTTAACTTACGTATGATCTCATTAAACTCAAATTATGAAAAGGAATGAAATAGATAAGAGTTACTCTGTGAGACATGTATAGATTTAAAAATCCAAAATAAATAGGCAAAAGATTTGTATGAGATCGTTTTTAGTAGTAATTCTTTATGTGACACAGATAAAAAGTGATAATATTATTATTACTTTCGCTATAAAAATGTTACTATCATTTTTTATTTATACTATAAATTGTTCATGAAATAATTCATTGCACAATTATCACTTTTCATCAATTGTTTATCATTTTTCATCAATTATGTATCACTTTTCACAAATAATATTATTGCGTTTTTTCCATTTAACATAAGAGAGATGGTTTCACACAACATTTGCCCAAATAAATAAACCATAAATTCATGCGTTCCCATTCTATTTTTTATTTAGTGTTTGTCTAATTTTTATTCTTCAAAATTTGTTCAAATTATTAGCTTAGATTCTTCCAAATTAACATCGCTAAGGTCTTAAAATTTTAAATATTCCCTCCATCTTTATGTCTGTTCTAAAGAATTTTATTTCTTTTTTTCAAACACATGGAACCCACACATACTAATACAATTATAATATAAGGTCATACACCCACTAATATAACTATTCACTCCTTAATCCACGTGAATAAAAATAAAGAGGCTCTTTAAATCGGATGGAAAGAATATAATTCAATTAAACTCTCTTTATTTTTCACATTTTCTATTTTGAACCATTTTAAAAAAAGTTTCATCTTCTTTAAAAATTTTAAAAAAAAATCAAAACAACCATTCCCCCTCATATCCTTTATTTATATATAAAAAAAAATTTATTATTTATTTATTATAAAAAATATTATAAAACCTCTAAAACTTATCACTTTTTTTAACTCCGTACCAAAGGAAAGTTGAAAATTATTCAGAATCTAATAGACCGTTACATTTCAGGCTATTGAAATGGGCTTGATTTGTAATTTCACATCGGCCCAAGAATTTTGATTAATGGGCTATTTATTTAACATTCCCCCTATGCCTCAAGCTTCGGTGATAAGTATATTATTTATTGGGTTGGATCAAATATGGATACGAATCTAGATCCGAATGCCCATATACAAGAGATTTTATTTCTAACCAATGTCAGTTATGAGAATTGTTTACTTTTAGTCATTCATTTCTTATTTTCATAAGTTCATTCAATTTAATCATATCAATCATATACTAAATGAAAAATCCTATACTCATAGTAAAATAATCATGAATTATAAGGGTATGATGTAATTTAAACCACAAGAGTGTGAAGTTTAATTATAGATAATCGTAAACCGGAATGATAAAAATGAGTAAAATAATACATCAACCATAAAATTCTATAAATTGATGGGTAATTAGGCCATTCACAACAATGATAAAATATTACTAATAAACGTGCATTAAAAACATTTATTTAGGTCATTTGAAAAGT
Source organism: Pogostemon cablin (assembly GCA_023678885.1). NCBI lineage: Eukaryota > Viridiplantae > Streptophyta > Magnoliopsida > Lamiales > Lamiaceae > Pogostemon > Pogostemon cablin. The sequence continues at coordinate 10,364,036 of CM042989.1, read as the reverse complement.
TCATTGATCTATGCATATTTTGAATTTTTTTGTGAAGTTCTATGCATAATTGTTATATATTATATCGATATTTCGCGGGTATTTTCAAGTAAATACAAACTTTAGAGCTTTATTTGATGAGAATTTGAGTTATGAAACTAATTTGCCAAGCGTAGTATAAATAAGAAGATGCACGAGAAAAAATGACCAGATGGATGCAAAAATCAACTAAATCAGAGCTTAGATGTGAAAGTTAATTCGTGATATAGTGTGGGCGCACTTATAAAATTTCCAATTTCCTCTCTTTTCCTAGAGCACAATTGATTTCTTTATAATATATTCTTCTGGGATTATATTTTTCTAAATTTTCAGTTTTTAGGGATTCTCAAGTCTTTATACCACAATAATCCATCAACTTTCCACACATATTCCACTTTTCAGTTTGTGGATGGACAAAATTGATGCAGCCCACTCAATAATAACCAAAGCCTAAATTAGCAGGAAGCCCATTTTCACTGGAGGGGTCCACGGGCCTCAGAACCATCCACCGGATGAGCATGATACCATTGGCAGTATGGAAACTCACCAATTATATACCTTGCGCCGACCCCTTCATTAAAACTCCACGGGGCCCAGCTTCTTAATTGTCACCTAACTGTCCCATATAAATATGGGGCAAAAGTCCCAATAGTGGACAGAACCACATCCTCAAGCTCTGTACTATCAACTCTATAGAGATCAATATTTTCCCTTCCAAAGAACAAGAGCTGGGAGGAAGCCTGATTCTTTCTTTCCCCTACCCCTTATGTTCGATTAGCCGAGTATACATCACAGCCACATAATTACAACGTCATCTCCAAAGACTTGCTATCGACACATTTGAAGAGCATTCAGAGCCAACGTTACGATAACTATAAGAAAATGGAGGAACAACGATGAATTTTTTTCATCGCTAACTATGAATTTTCATCGCTAAAGTAGTATTTTAATTTAATGATTTATTTTAGGGTCAATAAATAGTAGCTACAAAACGTATTTAAAAATTACTAAACAATACATTCGCTTCAAAAAATTACCGATAAGTACAAAATTATATTTTGTTTTCCCATAATGCCTATACATATCCGTACATTAGTGTGCATTGTTAAGATGAAAATAAAAATACGTTATTCATACGAATGTACATTGGTGTACATTCTATTGAGAAAGAAATTGAAAATACGCGATTAAATTGAAGAACCATACTAATGTATATTAGTGTGCATTCTTGAGAGAGAAACAGAAAATACGTGATTAAACTGAAGAATCCTACGAATGTACATCAGTGTGCATCTTTGACAAATGTACATCTGTGTACATCTTTGAGAGAGAAACACGTGATTAAACTGAAGAACCCTACAAATGTACATCAGTGTGCATCTTTGAAAGAGAAACAAAAAATACATGATTGAAACTATTGTTAAGTACATTAGTGTGCATTCTTAGAGAGAAACGGAAAATACTTGAATTTAGTATGCATCTTCGAGAAAGAAACATAAAATACGTGATTAATTAAATTGAAAATAGGGTTGCTATAATTATCCTTAAATCTCTCACCTATTATTTTTATTTGATTTAATATACATTAATGTTCAATGAAACTAGTGTTAAGTGAAAACGTTGAAATATTCAGCGTTGTAAATAAGGGTAAAACTGAAAAAAGAAATAGACGTTTAAATTAATGTATTTATTAGTACTTAGGTTATATACACGTGTACCTATCAGTAATAATCTCTTTATTTTGTTTATGTGTGTTGGTTTAATTGCATGATTAATTGTTTGATCGCCAACTGTTAATATTCAATTATTAACCCTGATGCGAATGTTGGGTGTTAGTATATCACATAACATAGCTTAGTTTTATATATCTTGACGGTGTTTAGGATTTAGGGTTGCATTAGTACATTTCAATTTATGGATTGTATTATTGTGTGAACCTTCATATTTTAATCCAACAACTTATTCGATTTATGTGTGTTGATTTAACTGCTTGATTAATTAATTGATCATCAATTATTCGTATTCATATTTTATTTATTAATCTAGCATGCAAAGGTTGGGGGTTAGCATAGATTTTCACACACATAACACCACTAATAGTTATATCCTAACAGTCTCAGCGTAACCCTTGGGGATCGACCTTATTTGCTACTTTACTATTGCACGATTAGTATATGTACAATATCATCTTTAGTTTGTAGCATTCGAGTATTTATAATTTAGCTTGTGTTGCAAATACTGTGGTTTACATATTATGAAATTAAAATTATACTATAAAAAAATTATAACTAAACTCTGAGATAAAACCCAAATTAAAAAGTATTCCCAGAGTAAAATTGTATTCCTTTTGCCTCAATTCTATATGCACACTTCTTTTTCATGGATGTTAAAATTTATTTTTTCACCAACTTTATTAATTTATTGGATTAATTTTGTATTTAAATAATCAATAAATTATAAAGAATGTTGTGTGATTTGTAAATGGATAAAATTTTTGAAATTAAAATATATTATGAGATTATAATGTTGAATATTTTTTTGCCTTATAGAAGTGTGAATATAGGCGTGTGACTGAAGAAAAAGAAAAAATGTGAATATCTAATCTAATCTAAAGTAATATAATAGTAAAGGGAAAAGTCAATTTTCCAATTTTTAATTTACAACATCCTTGGATTTGATTACTATAAGTCATTTTGAATCTCATACATTCATCACATTATTGAATCTCATACATTTATCAAAATTATGTGATTAGATCTTGACCATTGATTTGATACCTTATTTAAAATATACATTATTTAATCTAAATCTAAAGTAATATAATAGCAAAGAGAAAAAATCAAAATTGAGTCAATTTTAATTTACACCCTTGGATTTGATTACTATAAGTCATTTTGAATCTCATCCATTTATCACATTATTGAATCTCATCAATTCATCAAAATATGAGATTAGATCTTGGCCATTGATTTGATACCTTATTTAAAATATATCTTATTTAATTTTTGTCATAATGATACCATATTTAATTAATTTTAATTTTAAGATTTTAAATTTTCTCTTATTTATTTCAGCAAAATTTAATTTATTATTTATGGTAATAACAATTAAGTTTATATTATGATTTATTTTTGTAATTATAATTATAATATATTTTTTGAAACTATAATGTAGTTTGAAACTATAATGTAGTTTTAACAATTAATTCATTATTAAATTATTTTTTTCTTTATTAATAATTTTGAATTAATATTATTGGTCCTAACATCTTAATAATTTTAAATAAATGGGTATGCGTAATCAATGGGTATTGATAAATGGATTTGGAGCGGTATTAAATTATTTTCTTCTCTTAATAATTTTAAATGGGTATGTATGTGTAATCAACGGGCATTGATAAATGGGTATGGAATGAAATTAAATTATTTTATATTTTTTTAATGAAACGGATACGAATATGAGTAGTTGGGTATTGATAAACGGGTTTGGGACGGATATGAGTATCATAATAGTATATTTTTTTAATGAAATAATTTAAAAATATTAATTTTTAGATGATATTTATTTATATACGGGTACGAGTATTATGAAATAAGCAAGTAACTTACATAATTAATAAACATAATTATATATTATGTTCAAAAAATAAAATAATTTTATAAAACGCTCAATATTTACCACTACTTAATGGTAAGAGTCTACATAGCATGTTTTTTTTATTATTAAATTATTAACAATTAATATTATTAGTCCTAACATCTTAATAATTTTAAATGGTTATGTGTAATCAACGTGTATTGATACACGGGTTTGAAACTAGTATTTATTTATACATGAGTACGAGTTTTACGAATAAGCAAGTATCTTACATAATTAATAAACATCATTATTTATTATGTTAAAAAAATATAATTATTTTATAAAAACGCTCAATATTTACTATTACTTTCTTTCAGTTATATATTTAAAATAAATTTTTTCTTAATCTTTTTACTCCTAAAAAGGAACATACTAGCATGGATTGAGGGATTGTATCACATAAAGTTTCCAATTCTGATAAATTCTATGCGAAAATATACTTATATTTTATAAAATGTAGAGATATAATGATTTATCTAAAATGCATGATTTAAATCTCTCCTCCTATGATTTAAATAATATCAGAACATTTTAGTCCAGTGCAATGCACGGATTCAAAAGCTAATAGAAATAAATGGAAGAAGTACATGATATGATCACATCAATAAATAAATAAATAAAATCGAAATATGGTATAAAGATTAATTGGGAGCAATAAAAAATGCCCACTGTTTCATGAAAAAAATCACAAATGTCCACTTCCTCAGTAAAAAATCAGCGTTTTTAAAAACCTTTTACCAAAGTGCCCCTCATTAATATTTGTGGGGCCCAATCAAAAATGCAAAAAGCAATTGTTCCCCTATGCCCCTGTCTCTCCTCGCACTCCACTTCCATTTGCACTCTCTCCCGGCATTCCGTCTTTCGTCATCCCTCTCATCTGCTTGAGCTATAGAAATTGACGCTGTAAACATTCAAATTTCCGAATAGTTGTTAACTATGATTATCCGAATAAACAAAACAGTTCCAAATAACTGTGTAATGTGTTTATCCGAATAATAATGTATCACGTTTATCCGAATTGCTATCGAAATTGTTTAGCCGAATTTGTATTATGTATCCGAATTCATATTGGAGTAATTCTTTATTTGAATGGTTATGTAATGGTTGTGTAATTATTAATTTGCGTGAATACAGTTTGATAATTGAGAGAATTATATTATAACTTTAGTTAATTTTATATGATTGTATGAATATTTTATAGTTGGGGATACTAAAAAAATAGAACTCATAATAAATACTGACCTATATATTGAAAACATTTTTTTATTTAAAATTTTCAATTCTTTAATTATCTTATATGTTTTACAATTTAATTTAATTAAAATTCTTCTATTAATAAAAAAATACATAATAAATACTTAAAATATAATTCAAAAATCACATATTAAATATAAAACAAATTATAAAAAAAAAAGTAAAAGTTCATATAATATTATATCTTAAATTTATAATTAATTATCTTTTAAGATAATTCAAGAATAATTTTTTTTTCATAAATACTGACCTATATATTGCAAACATTTTTTTATTTAAAATTTTCAATTCTTTAATTATCTAAAAAGCTAATTAAATTAATTTTTAATCGAGTTAATATACAATTTTATGTATATTTTTATGAAATTTTTAATATTTACTATGCAATTTGTACATTTTATTTAAATATTTAATGTATATTGAATTTTAATTAAATTGCAAAACCTAAAATATTACATACTTAATTAATAAAAGAAAAAGATCGTGATAAATTTGAGAAAATGAAATAAGATCGTGTATTTAATTGATAAAAAGAAAGTTCATAATTAAATTGAGGCAAGAGAAAAAGATAATGTATTATTTTGATAATAAAATATTGTTCGTGATTAAATTGAAAAAGAGAGAAATGTCATGTATTTTACTGCAATTAACCCATCTAATTTTTTGGATAATTATGTATGATTTGGTCTTAAATCGAGACGAATCTAGATGTGTATTGAAAAGTCAAGAATTAGGTGCTACTGAGGTCGATTTAGCTTATTTTGATAGGAAAACATGACAGAGAAGCTCAGGATCGGAAGGGAAAAATTTCAAGACGTCATTCGACCAAGGAGGAGCTCGTTCGACCAAGACCTCTTGGTCGAACAATGGTTGAACGGGATGCTACGGGTCTGTAAGTCCATATAGTGTTTGTTCAAGGTCCGTTAGACCAAGGGAGAGATTGTTCGACCAAGCCTAAGTGGTCGAACGGACGTGTGGTACGGGATGTCCATATTCGTACACTTTTACACCTCCAAGTATTACTTTACATTAGAATTGTTATCACTTTTTATTAAACTTATAATTTTTTCATAAAATTTTAATTAAATAGTTATCACTTTTTCTTTATCATGTAACACTTTTATATTAAATGTTATCACTTTTTATTATTCCAGTGAATTATTCGTGAAATAATCTAGTGATTAGAAATCATTTCTTATTAAAAATGTTACTATTATTATTTTATTTAAGTAACTTGTTCGCTGACATACACTTTCTTAATTATTTATCACCTTTTATTGAAGATGGTAATTTTTCTTTTAAAATGCTATCACTTTTCATATGTACTATAAATTGTTCATAAAATAGTTACTATATTGTTATCACTTTTCATCAATTGGATATTATATTTTATAAATTTATAATATTTAAATTAAAAAATAAATTAAATAAATAACAGAATTTAATTTTTTTATTTTTAAATAATAAAAAGAAGTTAAGTCGGGCTTATAATTTGTCATAGTGCTCAGGCTTTTAATTTCATTGGATGACTCAAACTCTGTCTTTTAATTTGTTGAGCCTACTAATATACTCGGGCTTTTAATTTCACTAACTCAGAATTTTAAATTGGGGCCATGCTACAGTACCCTTTGCAAAAAATCCATTTACAAAAATGCCCGGTCCATTTCAAAAAAATACAAAAATGCCAATTTTTGAGACAATTTGACCAAACTACCCCTTGAAAGTGGATTGATTTTTCGTTGACTGATCTTTGAGTCAGTTTGACCTGATATTTGCTCCCCTTTACTCGGCCATTCCGGATATTTGAATTTTACGTTTTATTTAAAATCTTTTTTACTCTCTCTCTCTCCTAGTTCTTTCTTCTACTCGGTCCCCAAATTCGCAGTGATACTAATTTTTTCAATTTTTTTTTTAAATTTTCGGCGATAAATTGATTGCAGATTCAGATCCCAGAAAGATGGAGCAACGGGTGAGTTTTCGTTCTAATACTGCCTCGTTTTGATGTAGAATACAGAATTTTAAATATGTACTGCCGTAAATTTTTTTTTGTAATGGTGAATTAGTGAGCATGCGTTGTTTATGATTTTAGTGTTAGGATTTAAGCTTGTAATGATTTTGTATCTCTGTATTAATCGGAAATTAGAATGATATTCTGTTGAAATTGAATGCGCATTGTGGATAATTAGAAAGAGCGAGTGGTAAATTTTTTAGAAATTAGGGTTTCTAGACTGAGTTTATTTAAGACCGAGTGCTATTACAAGACCGAGTGCTCTTACAAGACCGAGTAGTCTTGTAATTTCACAAACCTCAGCAGCCAAAGTCAAAGACCGAGTGGTCTTGAAGTCAAAGACCGAGTTGAATTGAAGTCAAAGACCGAGCATAATTCAAATAATAAAGACTGGAAATGGCAAGTTGGATCCTCATTTAATATATTAAATTAAAGACCGAGTGAATTGGCTAATTGAATAAAAACTGAAACACCGAGTTGATTTGTATTAAAAAATAATAATTTGTATTTGAAAACGACAGACCGAGTAAAATCAATAATAATTGGGTACATTTTAATTAAATAATGCATAACATTACTAATACAAGAACTCGGTGTTTCAGTTAATATTTTCAACAGATTGTATTAATCCTTTTTATTTAATTGAACGAAAATTAAATAATGGATAACACTACTAATACATGCCACACTCAAATTATTTTATAAACCATATTCAAATTCTACATAATTTTATATATTTGATAATTATATACATAACACTATTAACATATTGAGTTGTATATTTTTTATACAAAGTAAAATATATTTATTAATGAAAATTAAATAATCCATCAAAATAATGACTAATTTCAGTAATAATCAATACACAGTAAATATGTATAATATTAAAATTTTATAATAATAATAAATATGCAGTAAATATTTGTAATATAATGCATAATTAATTTTTCATATGAAAAATTGAATAAACTAATTCATAAACTAAATGTAATCACTATTTATTGATAATATAGACTGTAAATAACAATCATGACTAATCTTGGTATTAAACTTATAATTATTTATAAACTTTGTATTCATATTGATATTGCAATGTGTATGGTTATGATGTAAATGTTAATAAGAATGTATGCATTGTCATATTATTTTGAAATGCTGAGTGTAACAATATTACATTTTTGTCGTTTTTATCATTAAAAGAGTTACTGATATGTGTCAATGTTATTTGTTTGGTGTTATAAAATTCATAACATTGTAATTATCTGATAAAATTATGTACTTTGATGATTAACACAGTTGGAGTGGAAACGAGAAAGCATGCAAGGGAAAAATGTGGTATTAGAAATTACTGCAAACCGACGCTCATATTGGATATGATTTTGACTGTACTGGATAATAGTGGGCCGGGGCAGTACAGTCCTTTAGAGATTCATGCTTTGGACATTTTTTGGAATTAGATCGAAGATAAGGGACACATATGGGACTGCATAGCTTGATGAGTCAGGAGGTTAAGTTTACCGGAGGTCCTAAGTACAGTCGATGGTTTATGGTGTCTGATACTTTACTCGAGTTTATAGCAGTGGACTTTATTAGAGTGATGGGTCTGGGATTTGAGGACATAGTGCATTTTGATCCTAATGGGAACTTTAGAATAAGCGGTAACAGTGTGTATGTGAGAAAGTTGGTAAAGAAAGGAGGACCATCGAGTCCTAAGATAAATGTGGCTGCGTTGACTTCTTTATTTGGGTCAGGCAAATTTGAAGGAGATGATGCAGTGAAAGTAGCAAAAATTCTTCTTGTTTACTACTTTCTCCTCGGACAGGATACAAGTAAGGTGAACGTAGAGGATTGGATGTAGAGCTTAGTAGAGGATACGGATGCTTGGGATGGATTCCCTTGGGGCCGGTATACATATCTACATCTCATTCACTACATGGATAAAGTATTAATTTCTTTACCTGTTCGCGTCAACCCTGATAACTATCGGTATCACTTTTATAGTTGTACGTATGCCCTAATGGTAAATCTCTTATACACTCAACGAATTGTCATTAAGTTTTCTCCACAATCCATGCAACACTTAATAATTAATTTTTTGTATGTTTGTATATGATATAGGTTTGGCTTACGAACGGATCCCCTCATTTGCCGAACCATTTATAATGGGGCTGCCTCATGAAAACAAGAGGCCCTTCTGCCGACGTTGGACGTTTAAGGCTAAGCCAGTTTGAGTTGATACCAGTGCTTTTTTTCAATCAGTAAGTGGGGTTTTTTGTTAAGTTTTATCAGAATTTAACGGAATGTAATAAGTTATCGTGTTTAATTTGTTGTTCGATTTACATAATCCGTCGATTCAAGATATGCCTGTTCTACTTCCCACCGAGTACTCTGCACAGTACTGGAGAGGTCATGAGTTAGACCCAGATGCTGATTTCAGGATGTTATTTGCAAAGGCCGAGGACCGCACATTACGGAAAACCGGCAGGAAAAAGGGAGCAACCATTGCTATCGTAGTTCAGGCAGAGGAAGTAACTACACCCGAGGAAAATGTTGAAGTATGTACAGTGCCTGTGTTATATGATGTGATCTCCCAGCCATCGGGATATGTTTCGAGAGCACTAGACGACATAATTATGCAAGGCCGAATGATAGTTCCAGGTGTTGTTGATTCTGATTTCGTGGGTGGGTCATTTCGGTTACTGGTGGGCTATTTGCCCGGGTACATCAGTTAGTGTGGTGCAAGTGGAGACCCTAGGATTGGATGCTGGCAATTCCATAGTTCCTGTGCCCTGACCGTCTCCAATGCTATCAAGCAACTCATCACAGAATGCCCCTATTGAGGTAGAGTACAGTCATCATTCCCATAACTCGCAGCCATCTCGTGGCTCCCACCACTCGCAGCGCTCTCGCGCCTCCCACCACTCGCAGCCATCTTGCGGCTCCCACCACTCGCAGCGATCTCGCATGTCCCACCATTCACATGCTTCAGGCAGCTCCCACCATTCTCAGCACTCAGTCAGATCCCACTGCTCGCATGGTCCGCACGAGTCACACCACTCACAGCATGCAGATCCCGCTGCACTATTCTCTGAAATGCTTGTTCAAGGTACGGGACCCAATGTTGTCTTCACACAGGAGTCTGCACATCAGGGCCATATAGCACATGAAGTTGAAGTCGGTGCAGAAGATGACAGGTGGCATAGGCTTCATACGAGGTTGGAACAGCACGACGAAAAGTTCTATGACTTGGAGACATACATGGCCTTCCAAAAGGAACGAGACAATAGTCGTGATTGGAGATTTGATAAGTGGGACAAACGATACGCTGTCTGGGATAATAGATTTCATACGTGGGAGGCTAGCTGGCAACAGATGCGGTCAGATCAAGCACTTTATGGTAGAGAACCACGTAACGCTGCTTCATGGCTTGCTGGGTTTTGGGCGACAGCACAACCGAGATATGAAAAAGGGGTGAGAGATGTTGCTAGGTCATTCTTCGCAGGTAGGAACATTCCTGCAGAACCAGAATCACCATATATCTAGGTACCTGTTCCTCCTGCCCATTGGGGACAGGAGTCTGCAGCGGCAGGCACATCAACCAATACTGCACAGGTCGCGGATGAGACTCCTCCGACTGCGCCTCGATCATCTAGGTGGTTTGGTGAGGATCGCGCATTGTCTTCTAGATCTCGTCCCTCGCAGTCAAGGGTTGTTCATAGTATTGCAAAATAGATCCCACCTGTCCAAAAGGGTACCTCAGCCGATGAGGAAGATGATTCTGAATCGAGTAGTGGTCATGACTACTCCCACCCACATCGGCCAGTACGTGAGAGGAAGCCATCACGCATGTTGTGCTCCCCGTACACCACACAACAACAACATGCATTGTTTGAAAAGTACAATGTTTTCAAACATATGCCAAGAGGACGGTAAGTATCGTGACACAAATATTTTTATCAACATTTAACATTTTCACTAATTGAGATATTGTGTTTCGCGCAGGTTGGATATCGTCTTGGGGTTTGATGTGACTAGGGACTTCTTCAAGGTTATGGAGACTGATGGAGCTTGGTTAGAAGACCATGTACATATATTCCGAATAATTACATTATCGTTAATTTTATTGAAGTTTATACAACAATGTTTAACGTTATATTGTGTCCAATGACGTGCAGCATATTACCGCAAGCCTGCGTATACTTGTTGAATCACTCGCGCAGCTTGATGCCTGGCCGTTGAAAAGTCAGGGCACTTACGTTATAATGCCCATGGATTTTGTGGTATGTTTTTAATTAGTATTCAACAGTTGTGCATGTGTCCACTTATGCTCACCCATTTTCTAAAATGCATTGCTGTAGATGGCCATTAAGCAACACTGGATGATGTACACAAACACAGTCCAAGATGACGAGAGTAAATTTTTCAGGTTGCATGTAGATGCATTTGAGCGTCTAGATGGATATGCTACTTGCACTTTGGTCTCGTGGGTGCCTGCAAGCTGGACACTTGCAATGAAACAATGGGCTGCAGCCCAAAGGGTAAATTTTTGTATGGACTATACGCGTTTATGATTAGTGAAGATGTTTTTTAACAGGTTTTCTTTGTTGATAACTCGCATGGGCATTACTACGCATGCTGTATGCACATGCGTTCCATGAAGTTTTTTGTGTATGACTCTCTGCGGCATCAATGGGATACTGATCCGGATATGGAGATTCTAGGGATGTAACGGGTAGGGTAGGGTACGGGTTTAGCAAATCCACCTACTACCCGCTATCCAATTACCCTATCCATACCCTACCCTATTATCCTCAATTTCAGTATTGGGTAGGATACGAGTTTATCCATCGGATAAACAGATTACCCGCGGGTATACGGATACCCGTAATAAATAATGGACGGATATATAACACAGGTAAAATACGGATTCCCGCAGTAACTAAACCTGGCAAACCCTACCCGACCCGAACCCACCCGACCCGCAACTTCCCATATCAGTTTTTTCCTCTTATAATCAAATGATCAACACAAAAACATCAAAATTAAACATAAAGCATAAAAATAAAGTCCATAATAGAGAATAATATTCCATCCAAGTACAACAACAAGAAATCAACATAGTAAATATAATAAAATGAGAAGAAGTCCCGTAATCCAACACTTGAAAGTGTATCGAAAACTATGATCTCCTTAGTGCAAAAGTGCTCAAATAATACATGATGCTGATGCAACCTATAAATACATACATAAATATTAGTATATAGTATATATATGTGTATAATTAATTGAATAAATTAAAACTCCTTTAATAATAACATTAGTATATCACTTACATTTTCATTTTCATTTTCATATTCATCTTCATCACTTGAATAACATGCTACTCCTTTAACTGGTCCAGATGTTTCTAAAACATAAATAATATAAATTATAACCATGTTAATTCATAAAATAAAGAACATGAAAAATATTTTATTGAAAAAATCATACCGTTGTGTTTTTCCCATAGCCAATCTTGAGAACACATCAATGCTTCCAATATTTCTGGAATAATCTACTTCGATGCTTGGTCACAATTCTACCACTCGTGCTAAAAGCAGCCTCTGAAGCAACAGTAGAAACAGGAATCGCAAAAATATCCCTTGCAATTCGACGCAATGTAGGATACTTAATCCCTTGAGTCTTCCACCAAATAAGTATATCAAAATTATGATGAATAGGCAATAATCTCTCCTCTAAATAGCTTTCAAACTCTGATTTATCTTGTGTATCAGTGATAACCTCAGATAAATACACTTCAAAAGAGCGAATACTACCCAAAAGATCATACGATTTTGATTCTACAGCTGATTCTGAAGTATGAGATGATGAGGATTTAGTTCTACTAGTACTAGCATTAGAACGAGAGTTTTGAGGAGAAGACTTGTATGCCTTTTCAAGTTCATGCATAATACTTCGAAGCTTTTCCTTCTCATCTTTAGCTTTTACTCCATAAAATTGATCAAAAAAGTAATCAATCATCCTAAACTTGAATCTAGGATCTAAAATAACAGAAATTGAGAAAACCTTATGAATGTCTTCCCAATATTTGTTATATTTTTCAATCATCTTTTTTGTCATTGCCTTCACCTCATCACATCCAAATTCCAACCAATCATTCATTCTAACTCTTATCTCACAAATATACATAAAGATCTGATTTGCAGTGACATATTTGGTACCAGAAAATATATTGGTTAACTTATAAAACACAGCTAGCTTTTCACAAACATCACTAGCAAGCACCCAATCCTCATCAGTAGGCAAAGACTTATAACCCGGATCACGTTGTTTTAAACGAGAAAAAACAGTTTTATATGGCAATGCAGAACTAAGCATGAGATAAACAGAATTCCATCTAGTTTTAACATCATGGGCAACTTTTTCTTACATCGAATTTGTAGGTGGCGCGCTGTTTCTTCAAATTTTTCCACCCTTTTCGGTGTTGCTGTCCAGTAGTATACACTATCCCGAATCCTCTCGATACTACTTCCAATCACATCCATACCATCTTTAACAATCAAGTTTAGTATGAGAGCTGCACACCGCATGTGTAAAATGTCTCCATCCAATAACAATGTATCAGGAGAAAATTTATTCATCAACAATGCCAACATGGAAGCAACAGAATCATTAGTGCTATAATTGTCTAATGTCAAAGTAGACAACTTACGCTCTATGTTCCAATCTAGCAAGCACTCAAACAAGACATCTGTTATCACTTCAGCGGTGTGTGGACAAGGAACATATGCAAACCTGTCATATGAAGTTAAAAATAAAGAGTTAAATATGTTATTTTTGTCAAAATTAAATTTAAATAAGTAAATATTACCTTACAATTCTGCTACATAAAGTCCATGTGTTGTCCACAAAATGTGCAGTTATAGCCATGTACCCCTTATTTTGATTGCTAGAAGTCCACATGTCAGTAGTGATTGCAATTCGACTCTCATTATTCTCCAACACACTCATTACTTTACTCTTCTCATCAACAAAAATCTTCAAAATATCACTACGAAGAGTGTTTCTTGAGATTGGCTTGAAGAGAGGTTGACAAGTATTCATGAATACTTTAAACCATTTATGTTCAACCATGCGAAGTGGATACTCATGTTGAATGATCATATATGCAAGATGAAGTCTAGCTAGTTCAGGGTCGAAGGAATAGTTTTTCAATTGTGTTGTCCCATCTTTGTTTGTGGTAGCAGTCAACAAACATTGTTTTATATCTTTTGTGGATCTTGAAGGACATCTAAGAGCATGCTCTCGTAAGTGACTTGTTCCATTTCTACTAACTGCGTTCAACTTCTTTTTGCAATAATTGCAAATGGCTTTGTCAGTTCCATCATTTTTTTCTTTTTTGAAATGATCCCAAACGTCAGATGCTAATTTCCTCTTTCGAGTACCACAATCTTTTTCACTAACATCAATGGGTTGTTCAACTTCTGGGGTATTAGATGGTTGAGGATTAGGATTTGAGTCCATATCCATCATATTTTCAGCATGTTCAGAATCTTGATGCACCGATTGCTGTGAAGGCACATCAGATGGACTACTCATCTATACATATAAATAAAAATAAATGTTAATCAATAATGGAATTGACGAGCATTATGTAAGGTTAAATTTTTTTCCTTCACTCACCATCCCTAGGCTTCTTATTACAACAACACATACGAATTATATTATAATTTTTTATATGCGTTTGTGTTTCCTAAACCCTAAACACATACAAAACATTTTGGTGTTGCCTCTCATTTCTAAAAACCTTCTTTCAAAATAGGAAAAATAATTACCATAGAAATCTATTCATGTAGTGAAAGGAGACATCATTATAACATATCGCTAGGCCTCTACGACAGTCAAAAGCTAAGTTGCAAGATAATATTTAACACCTTAACTAAATTTTTTAAAACTCAAACTGTATCTACAGAGTACACCAAGTTAAAAAGTTCATCATCACCAAGGCAAGCCACAAAGGTAAGGTCAGCAAGATCCCTAAAACAAAAGCTTACTAAGAGGAGTTTAATATTTTCCCAACCTTCTCAAAGGGGGAGATAAGACTTTCTGCAGTTGAATCCTGAACAAACAAAATTCAAGATTAAGACTCCATAAAGGAAAAAAACATAAGATTTCAACTATACATGTAAATATTCAGAAAAAAGATTAGTATATTACTTTTCACTGCCAATCAAATCATCGAATGTGAGCGTATTGCTGTTCCAGACTGCAACAGATAACTCTCGCAACCCTTCGATCAAGCTAAAAATAAATTTATCTTGAAACGTTGGATTCTTCCCTCCATCTACATATCCACACAACCTATATTAAGTTTCTTCAACAGCACCAAATCAACACATAATTAGAGCGAATTTACAAGCCGCATACCTGTGCAAGTACGCGTACGGTCTTGGTCAGCCGTTGGAGCAACTTACCGGTCGGATTGAGGGCAGATGCGGGTTGAGGAGAGCGGCAAGGGTTGAGGAGTGCGGCTGCTAGCCTTCTAGGGTTCACTTCTCATTTCTCACCCACAGAACACAAGTATACCGATTAAGAAACTAAATTACTAATAGATGGAGTATAAGTTAAAAAATTAATTTAATTTAGATATAATTATATTAAATTAGTAATTATATATATATATATATATATATATATATATATATATATATATACATATATATATATATATATACATATATATATATATATATATTAATATTTAAATGGGTAAACGGGTCGGGTATCGGGTCGGGTACGCGGGTATAAAATGAGAACCCGTACCCTACCCTCACCCGCTGATTTTTTTTCGGGTGCGGGTATTACCCGATCCTCTACCCGATTTTGTCTACCCTATCCTTACCCGATCACCCGGGTACCCGCGGGTAACCCGACTCGGCAGATAAAATTGACAACCCTAGGAGATTCGCAGATGCCAAGACACACTGCCTTTTCGTCGAATTATCCCAGCCCTAATGGCACGGAATGATTGCTTATTGGACCCACCAGAACAAAAGACGAGAAAAACTCTGAAGTGGTCATCTGTAAGTGAACACAGTTGTTACCGCCAGACTGATAACTGGTGTTGTGGACAGGCTGCTGTGTGGACTATACAAGGCATCATCACTAGAAACACCGCTTAGCGCAACGACAACTATCTGATGGATTACAGCAGACTTCTGTCAAGAGAGATATTTTTCTGGAATTATCAGCATCATAAGCTCATCGAGGAGTAAATACACATCGGCAAGTAATTTGTACTATGACCACTCCTTGTCATTTATTTGAATTTGTTGATTAAAATCAGAAATTTGAGGCATATTATTAATTAATATAATTAAATATGGTATTTGTAAGAATTACAAATATGTTTTTAGAGGCATGTATGTTGTCAATTACTCGGACTGGGGCACCCACAGTCGGTCTCAGCCTAAGATTATTCCAAATAAAACTCCCATTTGGGACTCGACCACTCCAATTTGGAACTCGGTCTTAGATTATTCCAAATAAAACTCCCATTTGGGACTTGGCCACTCCAATTTGGGACTCGGCCTTAGATTATTCCAAATAAAACTTCCATTTGGGACTCGGCCACCACAATTTGGGACTCGGCCTTAGATTATTCCAAATAAAACTCCCATTTGAGACTCGACCACTCCAATTTAGGACTCGGCCACTCCTATTTGGGACTCGATCTTTGACCAACATAAACTAAGCAGCCACTCAGACTCGGCCTCTCATTTATTCCAAAAATGATTCGGTCTCTCATTTAGAAGCCAAAAGATTTGAAAGTACATATGCACACCTACTGTATGATAAAACATTAAACTTCGAAGTAAATACTTCCACCAACCATTCATTTAACTTTGTAAGAACCTCTTCATTGTCCTCACATTTTCACTCCACAAACGACTGTAATAGAGAGGATTTTACATTCCACTCTTACTCAACTATACCATCGTTCAGTCTCTGTCGAAGGCTAACAAGGTATATTTTGTGGGGACCCACGTACTGTTATGTTGCTAGAATTCGTATTTAAAAAAGGTCATGAAATAATGAAATGTTTAAGATGTTGGTTTTTAGGATACAAATGAAATGTAAGGTATGTTATGTGTTATGTCAGACTATTATTGTTGAAATCCTTTTAATTTTTTTAGGTCAATTTTTGAAATAATAATGAAAGTATGATTTTATTTAGATTCACTAGTCGACATTACTAATTAATGATGAAATGTATGAAATTTTATTATTTTCTAATTACACAACATAAGGTGTGCATCAACTAAAATATACTACACACTCGGATAGTGATGTTCAACAATATTTAGAGTAATTGGACACGACATTAGAATAATTGATTGTATAATTGGTTGAAATCCTTACTCGGACTCAGTCTTATATAATTTTTTTTTAAAAAAATTATCGAAACTCGGCCTTAGAATTTATGAGTCGGCCTCGGTCTTGAATAAATGTAGAGAAAGCCAATAGAATGAAGGACTGAGTGGTGTTTAATTTGAAGTAAAAACACTGCCTTTTAGTGACCTTGTGACTGAGTGGTGTTTAATTTGCAATCGGACTAAGAATTTATCCCACTCAGCGTAAGAATTTGTCCCACTCGGCCTTAGGACATATATTATGAAATACTATTATTAAATGAATTTATGAGAGACCAACAAGGAAATTAAGGTATCCAGACCTTGGTATACTTCTTAAATTCGTTTTAATTATACTTGTTATAATAATATGACCTTATGTTTTATATTCCAATGTATTCATGACGGGAAGAGTGGCGAAAGTTGTATGGGGGAATATGGCATGGTCTACAATACGATGGTGGGGAGTTTCAGTACATCATGCTATCGGAGTCGAGTTTGTGTTATGATGTCTTGATCAACGAAATCGATTATGTTGTTGAGCTGACCTTACACGATGCAGATATGTAATTCATTCGTTTAAAGACAAAGGCTATAGTTTGGTTCGACAAAAGATTAATACAACTTTCTTCTACATCAATTCTTTGGAGATCCTGGGCCACATGTACTTTACATCACACTGAAATCCTTATGTCAAGATGCATCGCAAGGGCTCGCTTTCGTAGGTGCAAGCTCTAGTAAGCATACATTTGATCTTAATGAACCATATACGCCCATGGATACTGAATGCACAGAATCAGTATTTGAAACTGAATATCAACACGATGATGGGCCCTACACAGATAGGAAGGATCACAGACAAGTTGGGATAGTGATGAAAACACTGATGATGAGCATGTCAACTCCGAAGAAGTAACTGCATGGACACAAGGGCAAAGTGTTGAAGATGGTGATTATATGGAAGAACTGTTCGACGACCTGTGCAACTACATCCGAGAACGGGGTGAATTGAGCTTTATTGAAAGTGACAAATTATCTGCCTCCAACGCACGTTCACCGTCCAGTAGATCCTAGTATAACCCAACCCACAAGTGCTTGGTCAATACCCAGTAATGATTTCGTTATATCATACATTACTTTAGTATGTATATTTTGAGCTAGACTGTAACACAGTTTCAATATGTATAATCCCTATTTGATTATCCAAAATAGGTTTCCCCTCTAGCCTGGCACCCAGACCCACTGAGGATGTTTAGTCATTTGACACTACCGTTCAGTTAGTCCTTAAAGGTTTCTATGAGACCAAGGATCATTTACAGATGGAAATCGGGATGTACGAGCTACGAAATCAAGTGAAGGCAAGCGTTGAAAAATCCGATTGAAAAAAGTTGAACATAGTCTGTAGCAAAAGATCTACACACAATTGTCCATTCATGATGCGCTCCAGTGGCACTGCGCGAGTCTGGCAAGTAAAAAAGCTCGTGGACCAGCATACCTGCAACCAAGATCCAGATATTCAATGCCCACGTACTATATCTTCAAAAAAACTTGGTAAATACTTCGCCAGCAAGTATGGGGATGGGATGATTGAAAAAAGGCCAAAAGGGATGATGGAGGAAATCTTGCACGAGTTTGGCTTTGATATTCGATACAGTACAACACTTAGAGGCAAACATCGTGCAGTTGGCCACATGTTTGGCGATCACAAAACTTCATTTGGCATGTTACCTTCATATCTTTACCAACTTGAGCTTGCAAACCAGGATCACACGTAAGAATTTCTACAGGTGCTGACGACCGATTCAGGTAAACATTTAAATTTATATTCTTATCAACGTTCACTAATACAACTCAATATGCTCACTCATACAAAGACCTGTTTGGTGGGAATTTGTATCTAGGTACACATTTTATGCCCTAGCAGCATCACGACAAGGATTTATCAGGTACGATCGTCCGGTCATCGTAGTGGATGGAACGCATATGAAGGGGAAATATCGAGGTATCGTATTTGTAGCAGTGACCCAAGATGGGAATCAGAGCATGTTTTCCCTTGCCATCGGAGTAGGAGACACCGAGAATAACAACTCCTGGACATGGTTCATGGAAAGGTTGAAGGAAGCATATGGATCACCAGATGGACTACTGATCGTATCGGATGATCACAAAAGCATTGCTCATGTGGTACAAACTGTGTTCCCTACTGCACAACACGATTTATGCTACGTTCATCTTAAGAAGAAAATGATGGGTTTCGGAGAGCAAGTTCTTTACCAATTTGGCAAGGCGATGTACACATATAGTTTGAAAGAATTTCAAGAGTACGTATAGTATCCGCATACCTTTTCACCCACAAGTTTATTTTACGTACTGACTAATACATTTATACGCTAATATACAACAGTTATATGAAAAAGCTGCGCAATTATAACTCCGTGAGGTTGATGGATGTTATCGATGAACTTGGTCTTGATAGGTGGATGAGAGTGCACTGTCCAGTGAGTCGGTTCGAGTTCATGACATCAAATGCAGCTGAATCCTATAACTCAGCACTCTTATGGGCACCAAAATTACCACTATGAGCGATGCTTGAGGTGGCCCACACAACCATCGAGAAATGGTTTTATGAGCACAAGACAGAGGCTCGTAGGGTCACCTCGGTTTTATGTAGTAGACTGCATAAGGATCTAGTTGACAAAATGCGTGAAGCCAAAAAGTTGGACAAGAAAGGCTTAACAGAAACCATGTTTAAGGTTTACAAAGGTAAAAATAATTGGGTTGTCGACTTTCAAGCAAGAGAATGCTCCTGTGGGGAGTTTCAGTTTGCGAAAATCCCATGTTTGCATGCTTTAAAGGTCATCGAGTGAGTACTCCGCCTTTTCTTATTCGATTATATTACACTTTCATTTCCTCTATTTAATTTTTGTTTTTTTTTCCTTTATTATAGTAAATTGGATTTGCCAACCAGTTCTTTTGTTTCGCATTCTTATCATCATGACAACATCGTCGGTATGTGGTCTGGGATTGTCATGCCCGTTCCCCATCCAGAAAAGTGGGTCACGCCAGACGAGGTTGCTGCTTTGCGTGTCATTAAGCCCCTTCCACATTCACAGGCAGGGCGTCCAAGAATGTCGCGAATGCGTTCAGGAATTGAGCGACAGAGTCGACAGCCTAAGAAATATCTAATTTGTGACGAGGTAGGCCACTCACGTCGTATGTGCCCCCAGATTCGTAATGGTAATCAACCGGGAATAAATTGACAAATGTTATCTTCAAATTTATGGCACTTTTTATTATAAATTATTATTGTATGCTTTATATTTTGTGAAGCCTCACTTTATAATGTTCATTAAACTAATTTTAAAGATAATAGGCATTATAGTTCGATTTTTCCCAGCATTAATACTTAATAAATATTATTAAGATACACTCGGTCTACAATAAATCACTCAACAATTTAACACCCACTAGATCTCAGATGGAAGTTTTGAGGTTTGCATTTAATTAAATAATAATTTAAATTAATATTCAATTATCATTATAATTCAAATTACACATCCCACTTGGTCACTCGATCACTAATACTTTGATTTTTATTTCCGATGTATATGTGCATGCACTCGGTCACTCAGTCTCTCCTTATAAAGTGTGCATGCACTCCGTCTTATACTTTATACTTCAAAATACTCAGTCACTCGGTCACTAATACTTTGATTAAAAACCACTCGGTCACTAATACTTTGATTATTATTTCACATATATGTGCATGCACTCGGTCTCTTCTTATACACTGTGCATGTACTCGGTCTTATACTCTTATTATATAGCATTAAAATTCAAATTAAACAAGGACTCAGTCAGTCGGTCAATATTTCATATTTAAAAAATATTTAAAGTCTATTGTTTAAGTAGAAATGAATATCACTCGGTCAGTAATGGTCACTTTTGTCTTGTTTTATAGGCTGACATTAACTGACACTAACCCAGTAGGGGTAACATGGTAAAATTAGCTTAAAAGTGGGCATTTTTATTAAATTTTAGTCAAACTAGACATTTTTGCAAATCACATGATCAGAGTGGGCAACAGACCACATTTCTTTTTTAAATTCTTTTCACTTCCATTCCATCTTTTAATAGAGCAGAAAGTGAGCGCTGACAATATATATGGGTATCACCGTCATTTTGTATATAAAGTGGGCAAATTTGATTATTCCAAATTGGTTTTGGGCATCAGTGCCATTTCCTCAGATTAATTTTGCATAACGGTTATAATGTAAAAAATGTCGAAATCTATCAAAGTTATATGATTGGCTTATAAATTTAAATGATTACATGCATACAAAAATTAAACTTTTAATTTTTTTTATTTAATTTCTTAAAGAATAATTAAAGTGCAAGTTGTAACATAGCTTTTCTTATCATTATGGAATCAATTGATTAACTACTAATCATTGATAGAAAGGTAAACATATCATTGCATTCTATGTGTTTACAACCAATTCTGGCATCTGATCCTACAAGTGGCCCCCACTTAAGCCTCACCGAATGGTAGTAAACATTTAGCAACGTAATTATGTAGGAGTATTAATTAATCCAAATGTTTTATCACACCAATTTTTGAGGTTGGGTTAAAGGTAAGAGATACTCTCCCATGAGACAGATTTTGTGTGATATGGTTGTGAGACGTGTTGACTCATTATTAAAGTATGTTTATCATATAGGTAAAATATGATTATTTGTAGTTAAACTATGTCAATAATGAATCATATTATAACATTCTAAAATTATACTTTAATTCATCATCCATCATACTTTACAAAATATACTTTAACAACAATTAAACATACTTTATCTATATAATGACATAGTTTAATACGTCTCACCAATGGTCTCACATAAATAGCGTCTCACAAGAGACTTTGTCTTAAGGTAAAATAAAATTTTGTACGCATCAATCCTGAGTTTTAGATCAACTAGATTTTTAAACGTGTTTACGTGTAGTATTTTATGGTGTATATTTTGGGACAAGAATATAAATAACCGAAAAAATCAACAATAAAAGAAATTAAAACTCTCTTCTATTTCTATTTGGAAAAATAGAGCTTCAGCTCAATTAAGGAAAATAATAAGTAAGAAGGGAGAGAATATATATACTAATATTGGTAATGAGAATAGTAATGAGAATGAGATGGTTTTCGCCAATGATTCCCGATACTATTTATAGACAAAGATTGGGGGTCATTAAATATAAAGTAGCCATAAGAGCCTAAGTCTAGGCTTACTTTACATTTAATGCAAAGATCAGCTGTAGACCTTATCTATCTTTTCCTGATGGATAAGATCTTGAAGATTTTACAGTTCCCGCATCGGATAATCTCTGGAAGCGAAAAATAAGTTTGGCGGAGAAGGACATATATTTTGTGCTGCCAAAAGACCTCCCAAGACTTGTAGTATCAAAAGTAGTGTAGAGCCGCATCTACTAAGGCATGGTGTGGTATGAATGACAAGGAGTGGTGACTTGGCTACTGAAGTATTAGTGCTATGCTACCTGCATGTGATCACCTAAGTTAGACTACCGAACTACGGAGGGATTGTGGTCGAACTACTGCGATACCTCCAATGGGACATGGATGCCGCGCGAGCCGTGGTTGAATGGCTATGGAGCACGGCTGTCATGTGGGATAGCAATCGAGCTACTGCAGTGTGGCTGCGGGGCACGGCTTCCATGCTGCTGACAAGCTACGAGGTGTTGCTACCACGTAGAGTTTTCATGTAAGGTTATCCTACAAAACTGCCTTGTGTTACTGTGATTGAACTGCATGTGTGGCTTTCCTGCGAAGTTGCCATGTGAGGCTGTATGATCGATAATTTTCATTGGTGGCTATCCAGCAAAAGTGACTTGTGTGACCCTTGACATGTGTGGTAGTCTGAGCTATGGTAGAGCTACAACTTCCAGGTAGAATGGCTAAATATGTATGGGCGACTCCAAGTTGAACTGATATGTATGGCAATCCTGCGGAGTTGCAGTAGAACAACGACTTTCAGGTATAATTGCTAAGTATGAGCGGAGCTACCAGCTATAGTGTCAAGCTACCAATATTAGCCATCGAATTATCAAGATATGGCTATCATGACCTGAAGATGGAATTGTCAAAGGTGGAATATGCCTATGATTCTTCTATGACATAAGGGTAAATCCTTGTTCATGATAGATGTAGTGCGGAGCTACCAACAAACCGTGTTTTACACTTTGCATGCATGTTGTGTATTTTGTAATATATTTAATGAGTTATAATTTTAAAGTTTATATAAAATTAAATTATGACAATATAAGCACTAATATAGTAATATTAATCTTAAACAATTCATTACAAAAGTGTAACGGAGTCTCTCTTCTAATTTTTCTAATTTTGCTCTATTGCTACCAGTTATCTATGTTATCCACTCTGAGTTTTCCTTCACTTTTCATGCATATAATTAGGCACCTCTTCCCTTTTTTTAATTTATTATTGCATTTCTTTTTAAGATATCATAAATTAATTTAGGCAAACACTTATCCGTGTAACACTGTTTAATGGGGAGACTCTCATGATATGAATAAAAAAAATATTTTAATAAAAAATAATATTTGAATTAATAAAAAATGATAGTGATACAATTAACTATTTCATAAACAACTTATAGTATAAATAAAAAGTGATAATACTTTTAATAAAAAAATAATAATATTTTTAATAAAAAATTACAACTATTTAAGAAAAAATAAAAATAATGTGATAGGGTCATACGCAGGTGTTTCCCATTAATTTAAAATCTAAATTATAATTTCATATAGTGTATACATGTGTGTGATATTAATATTTCAACTCAGGCTATTATTTACTCTGCGTATTTTATTTTCATTCGTACTACAACTTATCTTTACATTTATAAAGGTGAATGACAACAATACAATAACTTTTTAATACATTTTAATTTAAAACTATCATTCCCTCCTTGTATCAATAAAATACATTACAATTTATTTATTTAAAAATAATAACAAACTACTCCTAATAATAAATAAATTGAGGAGTTATTTTGGAATGCACTTTGCTACACCTGATTAGCAGATTATGACATGTTGACCCCACTCTGTTTTGGCCCCCACATAACAAAGCTTTATTTGCCCACTGTCTTAGCTAAAATGGTAGATGAGAGAGTGAAAATGCCTTTTATCGAGTTTGGTTACAGTAGAAGTACGTTTTGCCTAGCATGGATTTGATCCTTGCAAGCGTAAGTAAATCTTTTTTATAAATTACTTGAGGCACGTCCTTCTATTTATATCGTACAACAATTTTTAAGCAGGGGCAGTGGGGCCAATAGTGATGAGATTCACCATTTATTTATATACGCTTCCACTCTCTCTCCTCTCCCTTCTCTCTCTACACTGCGGCTTTTGTTTTTGTCTGTCCTGAAAAATACTCGCACGAAGAAAATTGCACAAAAACCATCAAAAACAATCAAATATAACATTTTCCTCAGACTCAGGAGCTCGAGCCTTCTTCAATGGAGTCCATATCCCGACCTCCGCACAGAAGGAAGCACTCCACCTCCACAAATACTTCTTCTTCCTCCTCCTACTCATCATTCTCTTTCAGGAACCCTTACGACGCCGTTTTGCTCTCCAAAGGCCGCAAACCGACGTTAGAGGCTCCTGAGTACGCGGAGATTTTCGCCGGGTCGCCGTCCATTCCGGTCCTCGAGATTACGGGTCTGAGCGAACGGGTCGGTCCATCCAAGCCTGATTATTCGACTATTTTTGGTGGGTGGAGGGGGGATGACTTGGCAGTTCCGTACGAACAGCTGTTTAGTGGTGCTCTCCAGAAAACAAAAACGCGGTCAGCTTCATTTCCTTTTTAAAATTTATTTATATATTTATTTTTGAATTTTTTTTTTTACAGTGAATAAATTTGTTTTCATTTCTGATTATTTGATGGTTTTCGGTTTATCATCTATGGAAAAGAAAAACAATACAGCGTTTTGCTGCATGATTTTGTTGTGTTATTAAAGCTTGTTGATAATTTTTGTGCATTCAATGCTATGCTTTCTTTGAGATTAAATTTACCCTTCATCTTTAACCGGATAATTTGACTATGGCTTGAAAACTGGCTGATGTTTTAGTTCTGATTGTGCTTTAATACTTTTGTACTGTACCTGCTTATGCATAAACTGTTGTAGTAATTTCATTATGCAGTGGTTTGAGTAAATGATGGCATTCTATCTCTGCTTTTCCCTTGTTTTATAGATTTTTTTCTGATATAATTTTGCATTAGAGTTGCTTAACAAGTAATTTGAAACACATGATCAGAGTAGAAAGGAGTGTTGCATTTGGGTTTGTCTCTTTTGATTACTTTGACGCATACCTCGTCTAGCTAGTATGTGATGTTCTGGTTTTTTGGATCTTAAAGATGAGCCTTTTATGGTGCATACAAATAGTTCTAAGTTCTTTTAGTCCTCTTCTGGTATTCTTTCGTATGAAAAGTAAGGTTAGTAGAATTTATGAATCTGATCTGCTATTGCAGATGTCTATCATGAGTCTGAGGAACTGTGGAAATTATTTACTTATCACAATACAAGTAAAAAACTTAGTTGCTGAAATCACTTCGAAAATTTGATAGCACGAGCCCATGATTTCCTCGACTGGTTTTATTATTATCTAACTATATAAAGCAACTATTTCTTGTGCATTGTGTATTTATGCTAGAATATGACGATTGGGAGCCTTTCCTCCTCATCCTCCTCCTCTCTCCCTCTGTTGGGGATGGGGGTGTCAACCTAGGTGTAGGGGCGAGAGCAGGAAATAGGAAGTGGTTTGCCTTTGATAATTCTAGGAAATTGTTATCTTCTTTTGTATCTGAAGTATAAACTTGGTTGTATTACAAACTAGTACATTCAAAAAGCGATCTAGCAGTATGTATGATGCGAACCGTTTAGCCATATTTTCTTTAATCCTTGCTAAACTGATACAGGAATCCATCAGTTGTGGAGTCACCTTTTCATGAACCAGGTTATGTAAATTCTCCAGAAGAGACCAAAAGGTCCTCAGGCGCATCTGATCAATCAATCGATGGAATAAAGCAGCAATATAACATGTCTTTCAGTAGGTTCAGTCAGAGAAATAGCAATGAATCCAATGGGAAAACACATGTAGCTCAACTCCATGCTGTCCCTGGATTTACTCATTTTGTTGATGGAACTCCTCATCTGCAGAAAAAAGACAATGTAGAGCCCGTACATTCAGTGCAACGCAAAGTTAGTCGCACGTGGAGTTTCAGTTCTGGTGTTGAACCGACCAAAATTAATGGTGTAAATGCTTCGGGAAAAGTGAATGGAATCAATATCAAATCACATGTTTCTCTTTCTAATACAAATGATAACATAGATCTCAGGCAATCAAGGTTACCAGCCATTGCTGCTAAAGATGATTCTAAAAGTAATGATGGCGAATATTCGCCACCTTTCCTATATGAGGAATTAGATGAGAACTCAGTTGCAGCTGTATCCGCCGCCACCTTGAAGAAAGCAATAGAACAGGCTCAAGAAAGTATAAGAATTGCAAAAATGGTAATGGAAAAGAGAAAAGAAGGTTTTAAAGATGGTTCTAAACCTATGTCAAAGAGTCGCTTGAAAGTTAAGGATAAGAAAAAAACTAAGGTTCACAATCTGTCTGATTCGAAGGATAACAATGTGAGGGCAACATGTGAAAAGTTAGATCCTACTGTATCCATGCCTAACGAGGTTTATGGAAGTTTTGGTCCGGCCATGAGTCACAGTGACAGCTGTGTTAATTCTGGAAAGTCTAAGGTGGAAACAGTTACAGAGGACGTTGATGTCGCCAATTACCCTACAGAAGCATTCACTTACATGGGTAAGAATTTTGCTCCATCTTCCAGTGAGAGTGAAATGCTTTATAATGAAGAAGATGATGTGGAAAATGTTGAGCAAAATGTAGCAGCCACTGAACCACATGGAGATACTGCAAATTCTACTGGTTTAGTGGTCAATGCAAAATGTAGAGCTGTAGCTTTTGAATCTGGGACAGTAGAACACATTGATCCCTCAACATGCTCCAGAAATAAAGTTGAGCCTCCTGTAGCGCAGACAGAAACCAGCATGGAAAATTTGGAACAGAGAGAGTTAATAGTTCAATCAAAAGGGCCTAATATTGTTTCTGAGACAGAAGAAAGTTCTCCATATTCTTCTCAAAGTGTGGTTGAATCCTTGGATCAATGTCCAGATATTAATGCTTGCATCAAAGGACCTGAGAGTATTACTGAACAGTTGGAAAGAGCTTTACATTGTTCTGAAAGCAAGCAAGAGCAGGAAATTATGCAGGAAGGTGGAAATATGAGGGCCAGCCTAACTGAATGTGATGGTGATGTTGGTAAAGAGAATTGTTGGAAGAAATCTCCAGAGTGTGAGGAATTGGTTTCTATGAATAATGCAAAAGTGCTGAAGTTGGAGTTTGCTAATTTGCAAACTGGATTAATTTTGGCGAAGAAAGACACGACGGAGAAAGCAGACTTGGATAAGAAAGCTGAGAATGTCTCTGAGTGGAAAGAAAACGTCCAAGATGGAAGAAGTAGTGGCGAAGAAGAAAACTTGATGCTACTGCAAGAGCACCATAAATGGTTTGAAAGTGAACTGCAGTGGTCAGAGTCCATTGAGGAAGAAATTAGTCAGCCAAAGCCTGAAATACATCAAGAAGCCGAAGTTGAAAACATATCAGATGTAGTTTGTGAGCTAGAGATTGTTGACAGGAAACTGAACTGTGAACATGATGAAGATGAAGGGAAAAAACCTGGAGAAGATGGCTGGAATGAAGTGGAGGATAGATGTAGAGATATTTCTGAACAAGAAGCAGCAGAAAATATGCAAATGGAAACAGATATCAGTCAAATTCCTTGGGATGTTGATGAAATAACTGACTCTTATGAAAGAACAAGAAGTGAAGAAAATCAGGATAAGATTGAGTTTCAAGTTGTTGCTTCTATAAGGGATGCAGATGAAGTCATTGATACCTGTTGTAATGATTCTGATGCCTTCTTTAGTAATAGTCCTAGAAATAATACAAGTACCGTCTTTACTAAGACTCAAGAATCCTGTGATGTTGACTTAAACTACAGAGCAGAAGTATATCAAGCAGCTGATAGAGGCTTCAAAGAGAATGATAGCTTGCCCTTAGAATCTGAAATATTATCCGAAGTTGAGGAAAATGGGGTAGGAAAAGCAGTCGACCTAGAGGTAAATAAAATGCTTCGAGCTGATGGCTTTCCCACATGTGCCTCCGAGGGGAATTATTTTACAAGCAGCCAAAGAAAGAGTACCATTGAAGAGCTTTCTTCTGATAATAGGTGTGTCAATGTTGATTCAATGGATGTAGATCATGAAGCAGTACTGCCAAAAGCTGAGGAAATGTTTGAAACAGCAAGTGAGATTTATAATGCTTCTGAAGAACGTACTGCAAAAATCAATATGATAAACTTGACTGAGTTCTATACTGATGATGATAAAGTGACAGAATTTGATAGCACAAATGTAAATCCAGTCTTGGAACAATCATCTGAGAGTCACGAGGAACCTTTATGGACCTCCACTTTTGAAAATGTGGATGAAGTGTCAACTCCCGAGTCTCAAGCATGTTCGGTGAATCCGAAGGACAATATCTCGCACAAGGAAGAAGGGAAAGATCATGTTTCATCTTTTGATGAAAATGATAATATTGGGGAACACGACTATAAGCTAAATTCTAAGGACGAACGTAGAGATTCTTCAACTCAATCACATGGTGATTCCCAAGAGATGGACAAATTCACGGAAGCTGAAAGAGTAGGAACAGGTCAAAACATTAAAAAGAATGAGAATCCCTGTGGAATCCCCACCATGGGACAGAAAGTTGCCACAGGAAACCAAAAGTTTGAGGCAAATGACTACTTACAAAGGATTGAAGCCATCAAGAGGGGAAGAGAACGAGAAAAAGATAGAATCGTTGTTGAAAGAGCAATCCGAGAAGCTCGTGAGAGGGCGTTTGTTGAAGCTCGAGAAAGGGCAGAACGAGCTGCTGTGGAGAGAGCAGCAACTGAAGCTCGTCAAAGAGCCATGGCAGAGGCGCGGGAGAAGCTTGACAAGGCCTCTGTGGAGAATAAACTACCAGCTGATAAGGTATACAATGAAGCTAAGCTCAGAGCAGAACGAGCTGCTGTAGACAGAGCGACAGCAGAGGCTCGTGAACGTGCTCTAGAGAAAGCAATGTCTCAAAAGACTTATACGGAGGCAAGAACACAGACAGAGAAATTATCAACTGAAAGATTTTCTACTTCTTCCAGAAATGGACTGAAGCATAGTTTTTCATCCTCTGTGAGTATCATCTCCGTCTGTTTTGGACTATCTAAAGTACTTTTATGACATTATAGTAACTAAATGAGCTGTCTTGTAGGATTTGGACAAATTTGATGGAACTTCAAGTGAATCAGCACAGAGGCGTAAAGCAAGGTTAGAGAGGCATCAGAGGATAATGGAGCGAGCGGTAATTACATCATTTTATATTTGAGACCAGTACCTTGAACTAGTGCTTCAACACTATAATTCATATCCACTTTGGCTTTTCAGGCAAAGGCCCTTGCAGAGAAGAACATACGGGATGTTCTTGCCCAGAAAGAGCAGGCTGAGAGAAATGTAATATTTCCAATATATTTAAGTTCATCATGTCATCTCCCATTGAAGATTGAAGTTTATATTTATCACAACTTTTCGTGTCTGATTTCAGAGATTAGCTGAATCTCTTGATGCTGATATTAAGAGATGGTCCACTGGGAAAGAATCGAACTTGCGTGCACTACTCTCAACTCTACAATATGTATGTTTAATGACTCGGTCTATTTCAGTTTCAATAGAGTTAACTTCACAGAAAAAATACCTTGTTAAGGCCAACATAGCTCTCTTCTATCCATCATTGTTTACCTCATCCTCAAAATTTTCAGTATTTTGTGTCAAAATAAGTAAAATATAACTCATTTTCACCTGCAGGTCCTTGGTCCCGACAGCGGCTGGCAACCCCTCTCCCTGGCAGAGATGATAACAGCCGCTGCCGTAAAGAAAGCATACAGGAAAGCTACTCTTTGTGTACATCCTGACAAACTGCAGCAAAGAGGAGCTTCCATTCAGCAAAAGTACATATGTGAGAAAGTTTTTGATCTTCTCAAGGTATGCTCTTCTTCACTTGCAAAAGACTCTTAAGTTGTAGTGTAGGATTATAAGGACATTATTACTTTGTATTTATCCTTAAACATCATGGAAATATTGTCCGATCGACAAATGGAAAGAGAATTTTATAATTTCTTGTGTGTGATCAGCCTAAAAAGAAAATTCTGGTTTCCACAGGCTGCATGGAACAGATTAAATTCAGAGGAAAGGTGAAGAATGGAGGAGTGGAAATTGTTTTAGAGTAGCATTTAATTGATTTGATTTATTTTTATTTTTTCTGGCTACCATAAAAGTACACCAGGTAGATATGTTGGTAAGATATGACTTCATTTTTTAAAATGCTAGATGTAATTCAATGATGTGCATTAAACTTTATATCCGTACGATGGTTTTAAGAGTAAATGTTCACTCCCCCTCCCAATTCCAAAACTGGCCTACCCCTTGATTCCAGCTATAACCGCGAGGTTATAATAAAGAGGTATTATTCGAGTCAACACTTCGATGAAATTGTCTCACGGGTGATTGTTTTATTCTTTCTTAATTAATTATCATTTTTCATTAATGATATTACATTTATCATTTATACTATCTAATAAAATTACTTCCTCCATTCGCTCGTAAGGTTATTTGTTTTTTACATGAATTAAGGAGTATTACTTCATTATTTGGTGGAGTATGTGAGTTTAATATTTTAGTTATAATAATAACATGTGTAGGTGCCATGTGTCTATAAAGAGAAATGAGAACTTCTGAACAAACGTTTAAAACGCCAAAATGGAATCCAGTTTGTTGGCAAACGAGGAGAGTATGATGAGTCATTTTTCTAAAATGAAATATTAAAAATGATTTTTTTGTCGATAAAAGCAAATAAATAAAAATGAAAAAGTGATGATGTGGACCTCATCTTTCTTACAAAGCCAATGGACATCCGGAAAGGGGAAAGAATTGACTTCTCCGAGAAACATTTGTGAACTCGTCAAATAATTGTATAATTTGGTAGAAGTACGATTTATTATTCCTTCAAATATTTTTTTATTATTCCTTCAAATGTTTTAGTTATATAGTAGGTGCATTCCCAACCCTCCACAATAAATGGACAATAGAGATTTCCCACGTGACTTGGGCGTGTTCAACCCAAACATATTAATTCCAAATTATTATTAGTAATATGTTAACTTAATTTACCCATTGAAATATGGGATTGAAATTTCATATTTCACCATTGTATTTTATTGGCATTTAAAACATAAAAAAATTATTTCATACAAATGATTATAAAATTCTTGGAACATGTGATGTTAATTTGGGAAACAATTTATATATGTCAATTATTTAAAATGTGGAATATAAAATGAAGGATCATGTTCGAATATGTGATCCAATGTCTAAAATATGAGCAAGTTAATTTGTGTGAAAGTTTGAAACAACCGGTGACATGATGAGATAATTTATTTTTTTTGATGTATTATCATTTAGTATTAAATAAAATTATTACTTTTAATTTATTTTACTTAAATAATTTAATTAGACGACAATCATTTTCATCGATCATGTATTATCTTTTATTAAAAATGTAGTACTTATATTCATCTCACTTTCATCGAGCAAATTTGATATGTGTGGAGGTGTGATATTATAATTTTACTATTTTTATAGTTTAAGGTTAATGGAGAAAATGAATTTTTTCCTCTAGTTCACAAATGAGCATAAGAGTTTATTACATTTATTTCTTAATAGTTAGGACAAATTACTAAAATCCCCCAATATTTGTCCAAACTACTAAATAACTCTGTAATTTGAAAAATTACTAATTATTTCATTTAACTTGTTTATTTGAATATTAATAAAAATATCAATTTTCTAAAATAAAAAATGATGGAAAAGATATCAATATACATGTAATTAACATTGTATTTTTTAATTTCACTATTTTATTTTATTTTTTTAATTTTTTAAATGTAGAAAAAATTAGGATTGATGGGATTTTTTTTAACATGGAAATGATATCAATACCTATATATTTAATATTATATTTTTAAATTTTACTAGTTTATTTATTTTTTATTTTTTTAATTTCAATACCTAGGGATTTTTTTAATATATAAAAAATAAAAAAATTCCTCTAATCCCAATTTTTACATTTAGTAAAATTTAAATATATAAGTTTTCTACATTTAAAAAAATATAAATAAATAAATTAGTGAAATTTAAATATATAATGTTGGATATATGGGATTTAATGTCTTTTTATCCCTCTTTATTTTAAAGAAGTGGTATTTTTATTAATTTTCAAATAAAAAACAAGTTAAATGTGATAATTGGTAATTTTTTCACGTGGTTTATTTGGTAATTTGGAGTTTGGACAAACTTTGAGGTGAGTTTTGATAATTTACCCTTAGTCATATGTATTGTTAATTCATTTAAAACTAAACAATTACACTATATTATTAGAGTGAGGCTTGCGTGCACCCGGGCGCACGGAACACATTCCGTGCGCCTTTAGAAATTTTGTATTATGGGTAAGGGTACATTAATTTGGTCTAAATGGTATACACTTTAATTACTAAAAGGTACACAATTTTGTTCTAAAGGGTATACACTTTTCATTAATATTTTTTTTTCTTTAGAAAATAAAGGGTACACATTTTTATACTAAAGGGTATACAATTTAACACAAAATTCTAAAGGCGCACGGAGTGTTGTTCGTGCGCCCAGATTTTTCTTTAGAAAATAAAGGGTACACATCTGTATACTAAAAGGTATACAATTTAGCACAAATTTCTAAAGGCGCACGAAAAGTGTTCCGTGCGCCCGGGTGCACAGGAGCTTTTGCCATATTATTATTTGTGGATTCGAATTCACGGAATATCAATTCAATTTATTGAAGAATATTAAATCATGGTTAATTTCTTGTGCACCTAAATGTATTGATCCTATATTAGAACGGTCAGATCGGGCCGGCGGGGCGGGCCGGCCCAAAACCCATCTCAACCCGTTATTTGGCGGGCTTGAGCGGGGCGGGCCTAGGCCGATTGCGGGCCAAAAATATGAAATTCAATCCATTTAGAGGCGAGTTGCGGGTTATGGCGGGCCAACCCGCCTTATTTTATTATTTTTTTATGATGTTATTATAATTTTTATTAGATAAACTCTCTTGTAAGACGTTATATATGTGAAACGGTTTGTTAGAAGTGTTAAAATATACCTATTATAAGATATAAAATATATTTAATAATTGTTAAAATATATTTTATAAAGTATGATAAATGATGAATTAAAGTATGATTTTACGGTGTTATAATATGATTCATTATTGTCATACTTTAATTATAAATAAATATATTTTACCTATATAATAAGAATAATTTAGTAATGGGTCAACCCGTCTCACAAGCATCTCACAAAAAACCGGTCTCACATGAGAGTGTCTCTTATCATTATTTGAAAATGAAGTATTAAAATGATAATTAAAATATAAATATAGATTCTACAAAAAAAAGCCCCATGAACAACTAAACATAAAAAAAAAATCATTAATCAAACAACATAAAATTTACTAATTAATGAACAACTAAACATAAAAAAAAAATCATTAATCAAATAACATAAATTTTAATAATTATATATAAATAAAACAACGTATGTTTATTTATTCTCAAGTAACACAAATTAAATCACAAAAAGTTTATTAGTTCTAAAGATCAACCACAAAACTCAAAACATAATTATAAAATTTTTTCAAAACTCATCCATCATAGCATCATAATATAAACATCTCAATCTTCATGTTGATCAGTTATATTATCGTCAATCTTCAAAAGATTATATGTCTTACATGTTTATCATTTGCATTTGCTTCTAATCCATATAAATACATTTATATATTAAAATTTCAAAAATTAAAAAAAAATTCAAATCAAGAAAATTATAACTTAAAATTATTTACGAATTTTTTGTACACTAATTTACGGTACAAAATACTTAGAATATTCATCTTATAATTTAATTCATTATTTCAAAAATGATTAAATGAATGAACAACAAATATTTAGAATATTAAATACTAGAACATTAGTTAAAAAAAAAAATATATATATATATATAGACGGGCCTAACGGGCCAACCCGCCCCCGTTTGGGTTGAGCCCGCCTAGGTCCGCCCCATTTGGGCCAGCCCGTTTATGCCCGCCTCTAAACGAGCTCCAAATTTTATAACCCAACCCACCTTTTATCGAGACGGGGGCGGGCCGACCCACGAGCCTAACCCGTTTTGATGGCTCTATCTATATGATCTAATTGATGAAATTTATTTAATATTAAAAAAAGTATTACTCCCTTCTCAAAGAAATATTTACACTTTCTATATTTGTTCCTCCTATAACAACCTTCACATTTCAAAAAATAATAACTTCTTCTATAACCTCAAAAATTATTTAAATTTCAAATTTGTCAGTTTCACCTTATACATATACCATTACTTTATACTACTTCCTCCGTGTTAGAGTGATTTGATTAAGTATTAAACGATTTACCACTCTTTAACCTTAAGCTTTTAGATGAGGTAGTCATTTAACTTGGTATCAGAGCCCACCCTTAACAAAGATTCAGGGTTCGAACCTCACCGTCACCTATTTATGAGAAATTCCACATGCAAGGCTTGAGACAAAAATTAACTCCGCCTGCATGTGAGGGAGCCTTGTTTATATATATATTGAATGAATGTTGAACTTGTAATTTTTTACTCCACGTCCCATAAACAAATTCACACTCTCTATTTTTGTTCATCCTATAAATAAGTTTATACCCCCAAATAAGGAAATACACATAAATCAATAATCTCACAACACACTTTAATTTCAAAATTGTCAGCCCTTTGCAACTCACATAACTTTACTTTATAATTTATTTATTACCTAAAAATACCAAACTATCCCTAAAAGTAAAGCAAAAAATAATTTTTTTAAAACTCTGTATCTACAATAATCGAGAACTTATTTTTGGGACGGAGGTAGTATGTTTTAATTTATAAATAGCCGTAAATCAAACTTGTTAAAGACGAAGGAGTTGCATTCTTTTTGCTTAAAACGGAATTACTCCACACTTATGTTGTTTTAAAAATATGTCTGTTGATGTTAATATGTTGTAAGATAGCTAGGTTTGAATTTTCACAAATATTTTTATAAACTTTGTTTACATAGTTTAATAAGTGAATTCGAGTCTTTTCTTACTCTAAATTATTTGATCCTCCTTCCAATTTATACTTTATATATTGCTAGGGGTTTAAATTAAAGTAGGACAATAAAACTTACACCGATCTTGAATTTTATTCTTAATAAAATACTCCCTCCATCTCATTCAAGAGTATTTTATCAAGACCTCCCACCCAAAAGGCTCCATTTATTTTTTACACAGATGAGACCTATATACCCCCTCTAATACAATTAAAATATGGGGCTCACACTTCCACTAATACAACTACCCACTGCACATTAAATAATAATACTCTTTAATTTACGTGCAAAAAAGCAAAAACCCCTCTTACGCCAGGACGGAGGTAGTAATGATTAGTTGAATAAAAAATATTACATTATTCAATAAGAATAGGAAAATGAAAAAATCATACCATATCATAATTTGATTATGAATAATATTTTTCATTTAAAAAATATTAATTCATTACTTTGAAAATTAGTTTTTCATGTCTTAAAAAGTTAAATTTAAAATAATTTATCTTAAAAAACTTTAGTAGTCGTTCCAAAATAGGACGAATTTGAATTTTATATCTTCGTGCAACCAATCTAAAATTATTAACCTAAGAACAAATAATTTAATTTGTTAACTTCATTAACTAATTATTCATACACTTAAAATTAGTTTGGAGTAAACTCATATATATATATATATATTAAACGTAGAAACTCGTTTGGAACCGATTTCATAATGAAGGGTCATTGTTTATTATAAATAGTGTTTTATAAAGTAATTTTTAATATTTTAATGAGTAACTCTTCACGTAGCAATTCCGTTATAATTTTGTGCAAGTGTGTGCAAGTGTAAGATCTTCCGACAAGTATAAAGTCATTTGTTTTCTTAAAAGAAAATTGAAATCAAGGATTTAAGGTGTTAATAAATCATATGATAATTATACTAGAAAATGTCCCCATAAAATTGATAAATCCATAAAGTTACATCGACAAAACTCTTTCCGAACAAAATCATCCATGGTGGGAGAACAAAAACGACCATGTCAAACAAAAAAAAAATGATTAAAAAATAAAACCTAATTTGTCATAATTATATGAAGTACATTACGTGCCACTGTACCACTATCTCCATATCCACCCGTTCAGGTCCAGTCCAGGAGCACACCACTGTAACTGTCTCTGCAATTGTACGAATTTTCTTTTTCTTTTTTATATTTATATGGAGTATGCATTTTTAAATGCAAATTAAGTATTAATAAGAAAAATATTGGTATTGTTTATGCAATAAATAATTAATAAATAATCATGCATGCAGTGGTTAAAATTTTTTAATAAAATTTATAATATATGGAGACAAATTTATAATGCAGTAATAAAAAAACCAATCATTCAGTCACCCACCTCCCTCGCCTCCCCTCTATAAAACTGTCCCTTCATCTCTCACACACTACACGCACTCCACAGTGAGAGACCCAGCGTCGATCAATCTCTCTCACACCGCCATATCTTATATCTTAATTCTCTCTCTAAATTCACATGCCTTTTCTTTTTCTCTCAATTGATTCTCTGATTGTTTTTGAGCATGGAATCTCAGATGATTGACGACGTGCAGTTGGAGAAGGAAATGGCCATCGCCAGATTCAATCGCGCTAACGCGATCGTGAAATTACGGCAGATTTTGGAGGTTTCGTTGCTTTTCGGACTGGTTTCGTGGGCGGCGATGAAACTAGCCGGCGAATACGTCGTCGAGTTCTCTAACTATCTCCTCAACCACCACGTCGTGTTTCTCATCGGCAATGCGATCATCGTTCTACTATTCACGCTTTGTCGCGGAAACGACGTCGTCGGCGGCCGTGATTTCTTTGACGATTACTTGAGGTGCGGCGATGCGGCGTCGCATCGACGAGACTGTGCGGAAGTCGCGGTTGCGGAATGCGGCGACGACGTCGTACGAGAGAAGGCGGTTTCCCAGTGTGATGAGTTGGGGGCGGTGGTTGAGAAGGCAACGAGGCAAATAGAGAGGTTCCAGAGGACGCAGTCGGAGATACTGAAGAGAGAGATTACGGCGCGGCGGCGGGCGCCGGAGCTTCGAAGATCGGAAACGAACGGTCGGAAAGCAGATGCTTCCGATGCGGCGGAGATAGAAACTCTCAGCAGCGAAGAGTTCCGGCGAAGAGTGGATGCTTTCATCGACAAACACTGGAGTAAAAGAACGACACCGTATCAACTGGAAGAAAATGTGCACTTCTCTCTGTTAAATCACTCCTCAATATTGTCATAGGAGTGGTTCAGAGGAGGGTCGAGTCGCCCAATTCTCTGTTTTTTTTTTTTTTTTTTTTTTTACTGAATTAGAATTCAAAATTAAAACCCTATTTTTTTAAGATTAATTAAGCATTAGGTAACTTATAAAATTGTGTATAAGGAAAAAAAGAATTAAATTATTTTTTGTTACACAAGAAGTAAGGTTTTTATTATCATTCAAGAATCTATGTTGAAAATTTATGAGGAATTTAATTTGGTGTGTAGAAACCTGAGATCAGTTGATGGAACTTCAATTTTTAGGTGAAGTAGGTGCAGATTTAGACAATTTTGAGTGTTTGTTGCTTCCAAGTGTTTATTGCTCACAATTAATCCATTATTTTTTATTAATTTTTTGTGCTAGAACTTAGAATGATTTTTTTTTTTAATTTTTATTAAAACTGATGTTAATCTTTGATGATTATCATTTTGTTTTATTATAAAAATTATTCATGAAATATTTAATTTGGTGATTATCATATTTTCATTAATTAATATTTTTTTATTAAAATGTTATTTTATTTTTTATTATTAGATTAATTTTGTGGAATCCAAAACGATCTTACACGAATTTTTGTTTATAGTTTAATACTTCCTCATGCACTATCTATTTACCTTTTTCACATAAATCAGGTACTAATTTTTATTTATGTGGTGAATATATTGGATGCTCTCTAACTCTTTAGCACACACCTATTAATTTGAAGAGATTGCATATAGTGTACTCCCGTGACCCCCATATTGCATCGTTTACTGTAGCTTTTGTGAGAGTTTTATGCAGTCAAATGATGCAGTTTAATCGGGACGGAGGGAGTATTAATACTCCCTCTGTCCCGTTTCAATGTTTACGTTTGTTTTTTGCACGTTAATTAAAAAGTATTATATTTTAATAGATAGTGGGTGAAAAAATATAATATTTAATGTGAAGTGGGTAGGTGTATCAGTGTTGGATTATATATTAATTATTTTAGGTAGATCCCATATTCCTAAAAAGAAAAACGTAAACATTGAAATGAGACGCGTAAAATAAAAACGTAAACATTGAAACGAGACGGAGGGAGTAACTTTTTTAGATTTTATTATGAGAGGTGGTGGGATTTATATTTCACAAACACTTATATAAATCAAGTTCACATTATTAATAAATCATGTTACTCTTTAATATATAAAAAATTACTCTTAGTACATAAGTTGTTATTCTTTTGAATTAAAAAAAAAATTACTTTTCAAATTCTTGTAAATCATGATTTATCAATTACTTTATAGTACATAAAAAATTACTCTTTAGAAAAATGAATTATTACTCTTCAAAAATTAATTTTTTATATACCTAAAAGTTAAAATTTTAAAATAAAATTTACATGTAAACTCAATTTACATGTGACCCACTCTTTATATTTATTATAAATATGGAGGATTGCAAAAATATCCAAAAATCAAACATCACATATCTTTATAAACCATCCCTTTTGTTTTACTATATCTTTTCTAAACAATAGCACCTTTTTGGACCCTTATACTCTTACTGTTTGAAATATTCTACCCAATATATTCCATGTAGGTGTGGGTGTGGCCTGTGGGTACCGACGTGGGTGACCCATACTTCATAATTTTTTTTTCAATATTTCTTTTTTCTCAAAATAGACATAGTCCATTACGACAATATCAGACCAAGCATGCTTCCGTACATTAATTAAACAACATTATTATCATAACTAACCAACTTGAAACAGTAACAATACATTTTTTGACAGTTAATTCACAGGGTATCCGGGAGGTTTTATAGCTGCTCCTCACAGCCAACCACGTGCTCCTCAGTGTGATGGTTCAATCCCTTTCCTTTAGCGGATCTCAGCACAATCCTGATTTGTTTCCTACACCGGGTGTACAAGATGCTGCTATGTTTCTTGTCGGAAAGTATGAAGATTAAGGTTGCAGAAAAATGGAAGGTTACATGCTTCGGGCAGTAGCCCAAGATTATTTATTTATGGAATGTAAATATTTATTACACACTCATAGCACTCAAACAAGAGGAGATGACTCCTCTAGCTACCTATAGTAGATGGAACAGAAACACTCATATAAAGAAAGGAAAGAAACTACAATGTTTATTAAAAGAGAAAATAGATGGTGATGGTCGATGCCTTCTGCTTCCTCAAACTCTCTATTTATAGAGGCTTATGGACTTAAAATCCGAATTCGAAAGCCTCTCTATTTCTTATGACGTCACTGCTTACGTCACATGTCTTGGATGCTTTCCTTGGCTGGTTACACTGGATGCCCTCTTTTTTGGCTCCTTTGCAGAATCATATGACTTTGTTTTCTTGTGGGGTCACCTGACTTTTGATTTTTTGAAGAGTCATTTGTCTTCTTTGGTGCCTGAAGATTCCCCTGGCTCTTGGGTGATCTGAAGAGATTTACCCTCTTCTTTCCATGTGTCTCCTTTGATGGAAGGGGTTCAGCAATTCTGATTCCTCCTATGCCTAGTCTTACTCATTTTCCAAATTCTGGTTTCGTTTGGGAGGAGCAGATCGAGCATATCTTGTTTGTACGTTGCCCAAAGTGGACCATGTTACAGTATTTCCGATGTGTTTGTTTACTCACCGGTATCTTGTTTTTCCAAAGAAGCTCCCATTTTTTTTCGAATCCTCTTTCCGCAAATCCTGTCTTCTTTCTTGTTAAGGTGTTTAACAGAAAAGACCCAATTATGGACTTGTGTTCAAACTTGAAGGGGAACTTCACCTGAACCTTGCCTGAATGCAGGCATACAAACCCCTCGC
Organism: Pogostemon cablin; assembly: GCA_023678885.1. Classification (NCBI taxonomy): domain Eukaryota; kingdom Viridiplantae; phylum Streptophyta; class Magnoliopsida; order Lamiales; family Lamiaceae; genus Pogostemon; species Pogostemon cablin. The sequence continues at coordinate 10,323,179 of CM042989.1, read as the reverse complement.
TCTTCGCGTAGAGATTTGTTCTTCAGAAAATATAGAAACCAAGACTGATTCCTTTCCAAAAGACTCCTTGACTTTGTTTGATGCTCAAATATCAGGTCTTCTTAGCTTGATGAAATGAAAGGCCTCATGGTTGCCTTTCCCGACTGGTTCTGGAGCTATACTAGTGAAGTAAAGCTCTAAAACATCTCCTCTGGATAGAGTTGTGTTGTTTTCCCATGCCTTAAAAACTATTTTTCCTAGCCACTCTGGCAATTTTGAAAGCTCAGGGAAGTTTGATGCAACAGTATATATTGAAGCTAGCGCCCTAAAATCATACCATTACTTCACATCATTTGGATTTGAACCTTCTCGCATCCAAACTCGGGGATATTCCCCTGATATATCCACCCAAAATTTCTCCGGTCGGATTCCTTGTCTGGTGTTGAGTTTTTCCCAGTTGGCCTGGTACTCCTGCCAATAAGAAAAATCAGCTAAGTTAATACAAACCTTAGCAGTGCCCGTCATGGTCCTAAAGTTAATCTCTCCCTCTTTGACCCTAGAGGTGCTGGGTTGACTCGTCGACTCTAGATGTGACTCCAGAGCCTTGATTTTTCCTAGGGGTGGTTCTTCCTTTGGAAGTTCCAATCTAGGACTCATGCTAAGGGTACTTGAATCCCTTGTTCCGGGTTTAGAGTCCCATTCTCGACCACTCTCCTTTTGTCGATTGCTATTGATATCAATAGCCCGGAGGAGTGGCTCTCGTAATGACTCGAATAGACTCATATTATTGCGAATACAATCTCGTATGCAATTGAACACTTTGGTCCGATCACTTTCTTGTAATCTTCCAGCACGCGTTGCATTGAGTGCCAGATTTTTGAATTTCCTTTGGAGCAACTCTAGGTTGTCCATCAGGTGCCTTGAAACAGTCAGGATGTAGTCTATTTCAGCTCCCTCCATCTCTCGTCAGGAAATCTACCAAAATATTTTCAACAGATTTAATAATGACAATATTAAAATCATAATATTGACATTCGGCTTGCCATCTTAAAAGTCTAGCCTTTTCTAGTTTAAATTCAATTTTATTTTTCAAAAAGATTTTGATGCTTGTGTTATAAATTTTAAGGATAAATTTCTTCAAGAGAAGAAATAACGGCCATTTTTGAACGCCTTCCAAACCACAAAGAACTCCTTTTCATTGATGTGCCATCTCTTCGCTTCATTCTCCACAAAGAGTCTGCTACAATATCTTCATGGCACTTCTCCTTCAGGTGTGGACTTAGTTAGAACCGCTGCCCACCAATGGTCATTGGCATCTGTGTAGAGTACCAGTTCATCCTCGTCATTTGGTATAGCTAACTTTGGGAGCTTCTTGCAAACCTCCTTTAGTTGTTTAACCATTGTTCGATGTGATTCCTCCCATTTCAACTCAGCATATTTTTTCAATAGAGGACTGAACACCTCCTGTATTGCGCTAGATTGTTGATGAATATTCCAGCAAAGTTGACAACTCCTAAGAAGCTCTGGAGTTGTTTCTTGTCCTTAAAATCTTCAAAAAATTCTTGAACCTTTTCTACGATGTGTGGTTGTAGAATAATTCCGAACTCATCGATCTCGACTCCAAGAAACTCGATCTGCCTTGTTGCAATAACTGCTTTCTTTTTAGAAAGCACCAATCCTTCCTTGTAACATACTTCTGAAAAGACTTCCAGATGCGCCAAATATTCCTTCATGTTTTTTGAGGCTATCATCCATATAGACAAACATGAATGAGAAATAATTTTTGAAAAGATTATCCATCTTTCTTTGGTATAACTGGGGTGCATTTGCCAAGCCCATAGGCATGACATTCTAGATATAATGTCCCTGTGGTGTAGAGAAGGCTGTAAACTTCTTGCTACCTTCTTCCATCATAATCTGCTAGAATCCTGCTTTGCAATCAAACTTCGAGAATACCTTGGCATTCTTGATATAGTTGACCAAGTGTTCCATACTTGGTATTTAGTATCCGTCGAACTCCAAGATGTTATTGATTCCCTTGTAGGTGATTACAAGTCTCGGCTTCCCCCGTTTGACTTCTCCATGATTTCTGACTAGAAATCTTGGACTACTGTATAGAGTACTCCTAGGGATATCAACTTAAGTTCCAGATGTTCCTTAAGTATTTGCTGCATTTTCTTATGATCCTCTTGGTTCATTAGGATAGGCTTGTATCTCACGAACTCATGCTCCTTTCCTTCTTTCACTTTGAGTGAGACTTTGAGCTCGTTTTTGTTCCACCAGGCTAGAGGGTCTTTGTTGAAGTTCCTCTGTATCTTCTTTTTGATGTTCTTTAAAGATGTCTGTTCTTCGATTGTGGCATCCCTCAGTATACTTTCTCTCAAGCTTGCTTTGAGAAGGTGGATCGTATCTTTCTTTAGTTTTTTCATCTTTCACCTCCTATAGTCTCGGTTCTCATTTGAAGGACTGCTTCATCAGATCTCCTTTGACCATTCATCTTCGGATAGCTAAGTTTTTCTTCATCACCACGCTTGCTACGAAATCTGATTGGCATTTTTTTAAATACATTACGCAGTCTTAGTGCGATGATCTTATGTTCACAAAGGGTTGTGAAAATAAGCCTCTTTGTTGCGTTTTCTTGGGTAAAACGCTTGAATGTTTGTAAAAAATTATTTTCTAACAAAATATCTGCTCCGGTGTCGTGAAAATATATTGGTGGAGTTTTCACCTTGTACCATATGATCCGCTCATCCGATCATGATTTTCACTTGCTTGATTCCTCTGTTAAGGATTAGCATCCTCTGAGAGAAATCTTTTTCTAGTACTGTTGGCAATTCTTTGCCTGAGTCTTTAAGAAAGACTCCTTCTTTTGCTGTGTAGATTTCGGCTCTTGAATCAATGTATGCCGTAAAATACTCTGCACGATGCTACTTATATATCATCCCGACAGTGATATATATCGAGAATGGACATGTGGTCATGGGTAGATCAGAGCTTGTAAGCCCGAGCCTCTACTAGTAGACTTGTATCTTTTTCCTTTGATCGTGAAATCCATTCCTTCTTGTAATCTTTCCCAAGGTTTGTGATCCCTCGAGAAATTTCAGTCCCAGCACTAGTTGTTCTGGGAATCTTCCTGCTATCCCTTCTATTACCAGCTCAAGTTCTCCGAGTTTGAGCTGTCATTGATATCTCCCAGTTGTTGGTTGTTGGAGATAATACAAGACGTCACAAGAAATATAATTTTCTCTTTTTGTGATGTCAAATATTACTTCGACTCCTCTCCATCGTTCTGGGCATTTTAGTCACCTTTAGTTGTGAACTTTTCCAGCTCCTGGATCACCTCTACGATTGGTTTCCTTCCCCATTTTTCGCTGATCATTCTATCTTCTTGGAAAGAAATCCTTCTCTATTCGAATCTGAGGCTCTCTTATCTACTCCAGACTGGCTTATCCTTGATCCGCAAATCCATATCGTGGATCGGCAGTAACTCCATTATTTCTTGCCTGGTTGCGACCCTTTCAAACACTTCTGGTATCTTAATATACTCCTTCATTTGGAATAGATCCAAATGATGAGGTATTGGACAAAGCATACGAGATATTATATGTGATAGAGTAAGGCATATTCTCCTCTTTCATAAAATTTTTGTTTTTGAAATCTTGATGAAGGGTGAGTGCCCTACTGAAGTCTTTATCTGCCAGATTATACGCAATCCTTGGGTAGATGTAGGATGCTACCTTGCCTGCATATAGATTTCTTGAGATTCCTCCCAGGCATGCTTCTCTCGTATTCTTGATTCTCTTATCAAAGATTGCAATATTGATTGGTGTATCGATACCTTCTTTGAAAGTTTCTTTGATAAGGTTTCGAATTGCTCCGATATGGATCCAAGACATGGTTTTAGCCATTCCTTCCTTGAGTTTACTGAGTTTCCTTTTGATTTCATCAACAGGGACTAGCTACATTTCCATCACATTACTCGTGAGCTCCATTGGGATGACAATTTCCCCTTCGGTCACCTTATATATGATGTTGTGCTTTCTTCTTTTGAAGCTGAGGAACCGCTCTAATCGTCCCACGGTGAATCCGTCGTATAGATCGAGCCTTGGATCATCTCTCATGATTCTCATAAGGGTCCTATGAGAAATGGATATTTGGGAAAAGAATCCAGATATGTCCTTTTGCATCTCTTGTCTGAAGTTTTCTTCTTCACTCCGACTCATCTTCAGAGGATTCATCCTGACTGAAGAACTCTTCTTCATAGATGCTCTCGTCTGAGGGTATATCTTCAAACTGATATACCTGTACCAAATCTTGGAAGTAAATAGCTTCCTCCATTTCTAGAGTGGTTTCGAACTGTCGTACTCCCCGCTTCTGATTCTCTGGGCAATCTGGTGAGATATGCACTCTTGCTCCACACGTGTAGCAGTTACAATCGTTGAATATTTTATTGACTCGTGTAGCCATTCTTCGGAATGTCTTTCTTGTGGGAGTTCTTACTGTACAACTGTACTTCTCTGGTTTGGCCCTGAGGATGATGCTTGACCTTTTGAGTTTAATCTTGATGGTCTAGATTTCTACCCTGATTTATAGCTTCTGGCCTTCTGTTTAGACCAAAAAGGATCTTGGTCTTCTGGACCTCCATTCTCCGCTTCTTTGTATTTAAGGATGATTTTTTTTATCCTTTTCTGCTTCCTTGGACTTCTTCCAATGATAGTTGGAAGATCGTTATTCTCACAACATAAGGGTATTGTCTTATTGATTCCCCTTAATCTCTTGTAGTTTTTGTGTAGTGATGCTTGATGACACCACTCTGTAATCTTAGCTTTGAGGAAGGACATTCTTCTTGCATGGTTCATATTCTTTGATCAGCATTTCTCTCAATGGGCTTGGGATTTTGGCAAAGAACAGGTAGAATACTTCTTCCTCCTTGACCTTCGATTTTCATCTATAATCTGTGAAGATTTTGATGTATTCATCTATGTGACAGATGTCAAGTAGTTCCAAGCTGTATAGGGCATTCCTATACTTCTTCTTTTCTTCTTCCATTCCTTCGAAGTAACCTACTCCGATGAAGTGGATCTTGAAGATCTTGGCCATACGATCTACAATATTACCGAGATCTTCGCCTTCCATGGCTTCCTTCTTGACTTCGTCTGAGAGCTCCTCCCAGGCGCACTTTACTGATCCTTCTAGGCTCATAGTCAGGAATCTTATGAACCCTTCTTTATCCATCTCTAGTGCACCTCCTGCAATTTTCATTGCATTCGTCCATTTGTCGGTTAATGCCTCTCTGTTTTTGAAGTCTAGAGTGTCGAGATTTAGGATCAACCAGTATGAATTTATCGATTCAAGGTGAGACCGACCATATGGGGTGTTGTGTAGGTTAGATCCTCGAACTCGGCTTGCTTATGTTGACAATCCTAATGCTTTCATCTTGAAATTTTCTTAGTTTTGGGATGTCTCTTCTTGTCTTGCTTCATGGACTCCATGCGATCCAGAAGTTCCTTCATTTTGGCTCAGATCCTGTCGGTTCTGAGAAGCCTGAGATTGTTGTTGAGAGTTCGAAGTCTCTCCAACGTTCATCTTTAGATTTACGATAGTTAGTCCTTGGAAGGACTTATATAGATCTTGTAGATCCTCAAGATTCACTCTTTCCATCCGGGGATGTATATTCTTCTCGAAGGATAGCGATCATCTTTTCACTCTCCGTCTTTGTCCTGTGATCTCCGTCGTCTTTCCCTTTTAGTGTAAAGAGGTTCTATTCCGAATGTTGGTGGCAACCTTTCTCATGGCTTTCTTCCTGTCACCTTGGTTTCCAAGGACTCTATTTGCTTTATCAACTTCCTGATGAAGTCGAGTTGTTTGTTCTGCAACGTCTCCACCTTATCCATCTGGAGGCTGATCTGAAATATCATTTTGGACATGTTTTGGCAATATTCTCCAAATAATTTCACCGTCTTCTGTAATTCTTTAAGATCTTGGTTCATCTTAGAGTTATCTGCCTCTATCCCTTTCCACTCTGTCATTATGACCGGCATGAAAAGTGATATGGATTACAGATTTCTCTTGGACCTTGATTTGGTTGTCTTCTCTATTGTTCGTGTCTCGGGACACGTCCATGGATCTCGATGAAATTTTGAAGTTCCACTATATTTCTTAATACTTCTTTGGAGTGTCTTATTTCCATTTGGCGACCTTCCTCCAGATGTTCTTCCTCGGTGTGATTGGCACGAGCTTCTGCCAGTTTCCATCTTTGGTCGAGACTTTCCCAGAAATGATCGACGGCCTCTTCCTTATTTTTTCTTCTTGTTGTCTATACAAAATATTATAGTATTGTTGTATAGAGTTTGCTTGTTTCATCATATCCAATGGGCCAGAAGGCATTGTTGCTCCAATTTTGAACAGGGCCTATAGTCCTGTCACTTTCGGATGTCGAACTTTCATTCGGATCCATATTTCTTTGAAACTCTCCTCTAGTTAAGTGATATAAGTTTATAATAATTTCTCCATTCATAAATAAATAAACCTAGGCTCTGATACCATTTTGAAACGTGAGGAAATGTTGAAACTCTCGGAGAATATAATGGGTGAATAAGCAGATTAAAATATGTTGAAATATTTTAGTACAAGGCTGGGTGACAATATGGATGAGCATATAAGTTAACCACATCAGTCTTGCCAAATATCTCTTGTAAGGGCATAGTGGTCCTTTTTGGTCTTAAAATGTAGAAAAGATATGAAATTTAAAAAAGTTTGGTATTGATTTTTGACTATGACATTTTGGGTATTTTTGCCTATTGCCCTTATAAATAAAAGGAATGAATATTAATGTACTCCCTCCGTCCCGCGGCAAGGGTAGTTTTTGCTTTTTGGCACGTGGATTAAGGAGTATTATTATTTAATGTGTAGTGGGTAGTTGTATTAGTGGGAGTATGGGCCCCATGTTTTTATTGTATTAGAGGGGATGAGTGGGTCCCATGTGTATAAAAAAGGAAAGATGACCCTTTGGGTGGGACGACCAAAATGGAAAAAAGAGACCCTTGCTGTGGGACGGAGGGAGTATAATATAATGAATTAAAATGACAAAATAAATATACGATACATTTTGTGAAAACCGATCAAAGTACAAAAATTATAAATGACTAAACTATACTCCCATCGTCCCTTTGATACGTATCCATTTTTTCATTGTAGTCCGTCCCATTATAAAGTATTCATTTTCTTTTTGGATTGATGTGACCCACAACCATTACACATGGCCCCATACTCAACACTAATACAACTACCCACTACACATTAAAATATTTTTTCTCTCACCTTACTATACATTAAATTATTATACTCCTTAATCCACGTGAAAAAAGTAAACGAATACCTTTCAATGGGACAGAGTGAGTATTTAATTCAAGAGAGATATGGTAGTCTACAGTCTAACGATACACCATTCGAACTACTTAGAATAGTGTTACTCTTTAAAATATCCATAGATACTTTAAATAGAAAAAAATTAACAAATAATATTAGTATTACTCTTTATATTAAATAGCTAGGGATTCTTCATTCTTGTAAAGACTAATGCTCTAGTGTAAAAAAATTAACTTTATTTAAGTTGTGTTTGGATTGAGTCATTTCAAATTTAATGGATTTGAAAATGAGAGAATTTCAAATTCCTTGGGTTTTAAATCAATTTATTTGAATTCCACTATTTGGATAAATTATGAATTTTTGAAAGGATTTCAAATTCATAATTCAAAAATTATTTTTAAAATAGAATTTTATATAATAAAATTTAAATATTAAAATCTAAAATTTTATTAAAAATATTTTTTTTGGAAGAAACTATACCACCCAACCTACCCCTACCCCCAAAAAAAATTTTATAAAATTTTAGATTTTTAATATTTGAATAATAAAAATATTACCACATAGCCCTACCCCTACTCCATCCCCCACCACCACCCTCCCCCACCCCCCCCCCCCCCCCCCTCCCCCAAAAAAAAAAAAAAATTTTATTTTATAAAATTTTAGATTTTAATATAAATAATAAAAATATTGCTACCCAATCCTACCACACTATCCATCCACTCACCCACCCACCCCCACTCACCACCCCTCCACCCACCAATTTTTTTTTTTTAAAAAATTGATTTTAATATTTAAAAATAAAATTTAAAATTTTATTTAAAAAATTTTATTGGGGTTGGGTGGGGTGGGGGTGGAGTTAGACGGGTAAGTTGAGTGGTAATATTATTATTATTATTTAAATATTAAAATATAAAAAAATTGGTAGGTGGCCGGGGTTGGGGGGTGGGTGGGTAGGAGGTAGAGCTGGATGTTAATATTTTTATTATTAAAATATAAAATTTTATATAAAAAAAATTTGGAGGGGGTGGGGGAGGGTTTTTTTTTGGAGGGGGGGGGGGGGGGGTTAGGGTGGGTAGGGGATAGGTTGTGTGGTAAAATTTAAAATTTAAAAAATTTAATTAATTTATTAATTTTATATACTATCATTATATTGTAATCAATTATACAACAACGGAAGGATTTCAGATGACAAGGTTTGAGTAAGGATTTGAAATTCATTCAAAAACAACTAAAAAAAGTCAAAATCAAATTCAAGATTTGAAATCCATTAATTTAAAATTTTAGATTTATAAATCCATTAATTTTATGTGGCATCTAAACATAAGGGATGAATTTGAGGAAGAGTATAAATCCCTCCTCAAATCCATCAATCCGAACACAGCCTTAGACAATTTCACACTAATTTTTGTGTTAATTCAATTTTTATTTTTGCCATATGAAAGCAGAACTCATATCTTCTTTAAAGCGACATTATCTTATTTAATAGTACTAACTAATATAAATACCTTCGAAGTATTTGTAGTATGGTGACATCTTGAGTTTGCTACAACTCAATTAATTGAATATTTGAAGGGACTTCACTTAAATTTTTATCTATCTTAGTCCAACTGTAATTTGGTTGCAAATTGAAAAACTGTCATTTTTTTTTTCTCTTTCTCTTTCTCTATTAATCATCACTTTTGATTTGATTAAAGATATTATCACATCTTTTTAATGTTATTACTTTTTATTTATATTATATAAACGATTCATAAAATAGTTCACAGTACTGCTATCACTTTTCATCAATTGAAAATTTTTCATTATATTGGTTATCACCTTTTACCTTACTCACAACAATCTACTTTATATTGGTTACGTAAGATGGTATTACACAAGTCTTTACTTTATTTTTTAAATATTATTCCAATACAAACCATCTCATTAAAACTATAAAAATATTCAGAATTTTTTCCCTGCCACATGCTATTTTATTCAAAACTTGCCGGCTCAACCTGTTACGTTTGAAAATCGGAGTCGAAACCGATCCGGAACACTTCAAAAATCATTTTTAGCTTTAACTGTTTTGGTAACTCTCCACTACGGGCAGCAAAGCTTTTGACACTCTCAGCAAAGTTCAGGCAATTGGGGAAGCAAAAGATTATCACACCTCTTCAACGTAGGAAAAAATCTAGTTAATTTTTAGAAGTTGCAGTCAAGAGTTGTATTGTTAGTCCCAGATCATGAAAACTTGCTTCAGTGGCTCAAATTACAACTAGGCACAATAATTGGATTAAGAAAAACTCCCAAAGTGGTGATCAATTCAATTCAATCAAAGAAATTGTTTTTATTTTTAATCTCTCTGTAAAAACAAGAGAGCCACAATTCTTGTTGAACACTCACGGGTGTTCGTGGTTGGAAGAGAGTTTCATGTTAGGATTCATTGTATATTTATGGTGTATATTTATATTTAATAAATTTGAAATATGTTTAGTAGTATATATTTAAAGGGAGTGACTATTTACATCCCGAAATTACTAGACATACCCTATTAAAAAATTTAATTTAAATATTATTGTGTAATAAGATTAAAATATCCTTATATTTTTTAAATCTTAAATATATTTTTAAATTAGGGCAAAATTCATTCTTTTATCCTTAACAATAACTTCTCCCACATCTCCTTATCAAGATCAATCACTTCCCTATTCTCCAGCAATGATTTCAGAGTAGACACCATGATGACGTGGCTCGGTATTGGGTGCAATTCGAAGAACTCCTCGTCGCAGCTGCACGCACCTCCAGAATTAGAGAATGCAATTGAAACTGAAACCCTCTATCAGTTGTATCATGGCACAATACATCAAGAAGTTGGAGGTTTGGAATACACAGTTGATGAATCGATGTCTAATCCTATATTTGTAGATATCTCCAATTCCAAATCGTAGAAATAATTCATGAAATGGAAAAGTAGATTTAAATTAAAAGGGCATAATAGTCTTGAATTGGGATATGTATAGTAATTATTTAATTTTTAATAATATTTATTGGGGTATATATAGTAATTGGGGTGTGTATAGTAATAATGGGGTGCAATTAGTCATCCCATATTTAAAACATATTATTAAGATATATATTACAATCTAAATATTTTTTGGGAATGTTAAACAGTTTCAAAAGTATATAAATATTTTTGGGTTACATGCAATTTCAGGAGTATGAATATATACCCTATCAATTATTAATTCATTTATTTTAAAATTTAATTAAATTAATTTACTTAGTAAATACATACTCATTTTAATGCATAATTTGCCAGAAAAAACTCCCAGAGAAAAAAATACACTTTTTCTAGATACTCCATATTAAAGATATAGGCCAGTGGCCAGGTAATAAATTTTCTCCAAGAAAATTATCATCCATAGAATGGACTTTTGATCTGTTCTTGTTTAATCTATTCCTTGATCTAAAATCCAGGTTAATATATTTCCCATAGGAAAGACTAGTTCCATAGAGGAGAAATTGAGGTTAATTTCAAGGCCATGTGTTCTTCACAAATACAACTGACTACATTGTAATGAAGCAAAGGAAACTGATACAATTACAGAGAAATTTCAAGAAGAGTTGTCGGGATCTAGCTGTGCACGGGCGAGTTGGACTGAAGTGGTGAAAGAGGCTGTCGATGCGTATTTATAGTGTTATTCACATCACCACCAAAGTCTAATTTCTTCTCTACTGGGCTGCTTATCTTTTGGCTCGAACATTTTCTCTTCCCCTGAAATCAACACCAGCATTTGAATTAATCATTCTACTTTTCATTACATTATTTTGGGGGGTGGGGGGGTGGTGTTTACCTTCTTTCCAGAAGCACTGTCTGTGTTTAACTTCTTTCCAGAAGCACTGTCTACACCAGAACCACCCATATGCTTTTCCCTATAGCATAGCTTCATCAACCTTTTATTCTCCTCATTTAGTATGTTGTTTTCATCAAACAGAACATTCACCTAAAAGTACAATGTGTTTTTGGTATTTGCTGGATGATTAGAAAATTGGTCATCATTCATATCTATTCACATACCTCCTCTTCAGCTCTACGAAGGTTAGCCATTAAATGATCTTTGTCTCTCTCTAAAGTTTTCACCTCAGCTGCTAATGCTACAACCTTCTGTGTTAGAGGCCTCAAGCTACAACGATATAACTTCAGCCAAAGATTCAACGTATATAGCAGAAAAAATAATCGTAATGTGAAGTTACACTTAATTTAAGTGGTAACAAAGATTTATTACCTTTTCAATGACAGTAATTTTTGACAAATTTCAAGTCCATTATTTGCCTCCAAAAAGCTGTCACAAGTTGACGCAGTTTCATCCTCTCCAAACAATGTAGTCAACAGCGAATCAAGTAAAATTTGTTCCTCTTGCATGTCATCCATGGACAGATTAACCTTCAGCCATCACATAAAAGTGAATATCAGTCATATACAAGGGAAAGGATAAACAAGTATAAGGAAAGCATCATCAGGGAAAACCCCCTGCAATGCTGTGTAACATCAAGGAACACAAAAATTAAAACCAGAAAGCATCATGGATAATGGAATAAAACCACTGAAGTAACTAAGCACTCATCAAAGTTTTTCAGTTATTAGCACTGTCTTGAATTACTAGAAAGTCAATAAAAACCAGGAGAAAGCAAGCACATCGGGTAGTATGTATATATTCCATAGGGGAAAAAAAAAGGTCCATACAATACAGTATATATCCTACGCAATAATGTTTCTTTTTTATTTAATCCAAAAAATAGAGGTTTGGCTCTGTGAGAGTGTTACGATATCCCACATTGAATCCACATGCAAGCGTGGAAAGGCGTATAAGTGGGTCAACACTTTAACTTCTATGAATTTGGATTAAGTTAGGACTCCATAACTTGTACGCCTAACAATTTGGAACCATATACAATGGTGTACCCCACCATTAGGGGCCCCCACCGCCCCTGCCCTGGGGATTGGTGATTTGGAACCATATACACACAAATTACAAAAAGGGGCTGCACGACGGAGGGCACAGGGGTTGCCCCCTCGAATGTGGTTCCAAGGAAGATACTAACCGGAGTTGTGGGCAATGGCATTTAAGTTACTACCCGGCCTGTGCCGTCCACGGGCATCCAGTTCAAATGGGATGCATTACTACGATATCCCATATTCAAATGCAAGCAAGGGTGAAAGGGCATATAAGCAGGGGTCAACCCTTTACTTTCAACCATGGTTTTGGCTTAAGTTAGGACTCCCTAACTTGAATGCCTAACAGAGTAGCCTAGACATCGAGATATATCTAGTAAGACATTTCAAGATAGATGACAAATCTGATTCTATCTTCGTTCCTACCATTTTAAGAAAGGGGATCCCAAAGAATTATTATTTCCTTTTAATGATAGAATCACTCTATGATTTATCAAAGTCATTTTCCACCCTTTTGATGGGTGATAAACAATAAACGTCGCACCCAAGATCTATAATCTTGATCAGAAAAGAATCAAGAAAAAATAGAGATGGGATTTGATCGATAGATTTCTCGAAAGAAACAAAAACAAATAGTGAACCAGAAGATCTTTCAACTATTTGAGAATTATCAAAGTCAAAACTGTTTTAAGTCTCCAAGCAAGTCCAACATGAACAATCAAATAACAGCACTGAACATATAACATATGATACAGAATTCGAGTTCAGCCTCAAATACATGGATATTACTCAATAGATAAGAGCAGTTGGGCTCAACTTTGAGGCTTTTTAGAGGAAAATTAATTTGTATGAATTAAATTGATGAGTTGCCAATTGCCACATTAGATGGTCAACTGTAAAAAAAACCACATAGGAGGGTAATGGCACATACAACTCCAATCAATTACTAGCAAGTCCATGAATGATTAATTAACATCCATATATAAGTATAGTCAAACATATATGTTATACACAATAAATAAACCTCAGATATATACACAGTAGATAAGTGCAGTTAGGCTCGACTTAAAGGCATTAGACTTGACTATGTAATTTTTATGTATTAAAAGATGCGCTGCCATAATAAATATTCAAAAAAAAATTTGTCAGGACTCAAAATTAAATGGGTAGTGGCATGTAAGGCTCCAATTGAGGGGGTTGGTAATTCACATACAAGAAAATGTTTTGGAGGTGAAAAGTAAGGGATGAGAAAATGGTACAGAAAGATTGTATTAGCAATTTGGCATAAGGCACAAAAAGACATTATACATGTACGATGGCAATTGACGAAGAGGAGAAATACGTGCTGAAGATGACAAGTTGGGGTGATTTTAGTTACATAACTTGGAAGTAGTATGCATTGCCTTGAATCACATAATGCAATACATAAGACTGGCGTGACAAGCAATGACGGGGAGCTTTGTGTAAAGTGAGTTGGGAAACAATAGATAAGACAGGCAATTGTAGTTGTCCTAACCATCTTGACAGCTCAAATCAGGGGGTACAGGGGGTTATTGCACGAGGGGGATTATTGAACTTTGAGGCAAATGAAGTTTTCAGACAGCTGTGAGAAAGATCATGGAACTTTGACATTGATAAAAGAAATTAGATAATTGATTAGTAAAATCACACCAAGAAGGTTATTTTTCTAGTGCACAGCTTTTAGAATGATTAGACAATTTAGACCAAAAACAATCTAGAATGGACGACCCCCATTAGAATGTTTCACAGGGAGCTCTTCAATGACGACAAAGCAGGTTGTACAAGGAAAGTTAATTACTATGCACTACACACATATGACTATTCATGTAAGATTGACTAGAAAGTGAGAAAAGATTGAAAGGTCATATGAAGGGACTTTAGCTTAAAATTCAATTGACCCCTTTTTACAAGTAATTTTATTAAATTTATTACACAACATTAGTGCTGAGAATCAGGTGGCATCAATATTAAATTAGACACTGCATTTTCCATTAAATTTGTCATGCTAGAATGGAATTAAAAATACAAAAAATCAAGCTAAAGCAGGTTAGCATCAATTTTTTTTTTTTTTTTAAGGCTGGAACTTGATTGAGCTTTTCAGCATAGTAACTATGTTGTTACACAAATAACACAATTTAAATAGATAATGAACAATGCAACCCAATTGACCTCTCCAAACAAAGAATTCTATGAGGGGTTTCGATAAAAACTTGAGATCGAGAACTATGGACTTTTAAGATGACGTAGAAGTTAACTATAACTACAACAAATTGCAGAATGTGCTGCACATCAGTAAAGGGGTTAAAAGTTGAAACAGACACAAAAAAAAAAGGCCCACAAGTAGAAAAAAATATTTCACTTGTGAAGAGTCTGACTTGTAATATGCTCTCCTCATTCGTGTTGCATGATACAAATATGCTTGGGAAAGAGCTAAACAAAACAATGAGAAATATCATTGAAACTTCACATGTGAATCCAAATATTAACACTCCCCCTACATGTTAAATATTTTTCAGCAAAATCACACAGCAAAAAATATGTACTTTGACATGAGTGGTCGAAAAAAAGAAATGAGGCAGACAAAACAGTGAACATTACTCCTCAAAACACATAGTCCAAGTAATTTCTGAGAAATTATTTTTCATCAAAATATATACTACTAAATACCCAATCCAGTATAAAAATCAAAATCCAAGTCAAAAAGAAAATAAGAAAAAAAGGAAGAAAATTTACCAACTGGCCTGCAGATGCAGATCGAGACTCATGTAATTCCTCCAATAATCTCTTATTCTCCTCCTCCAACTCACGATTCCGAGTTTCAGCTTCCTTGGCCTTCTCATCCTCCTCGTTTGCGAAATCCATCAAAGCTTCGCGATCATTATCGTAAAGTGCGCACTCCCTCTCCCACTTGTTGCACGACGCCAACAAATGAGAACACTCCATAGCTAATTTCTGGTTTTCATCCACGAATTTCTTCAAAGCCACCGCATTCATATTGGACTCAGCCTGAACAACAACATCAACATCAATTTCATATCGAACACTGAATCGTAGTTTAAATTGGGGGTAAAAGGAGGGGGCGAAGGCAAAGCACGCAGAAACAAACCCTAGATCGCTCAATAACATCATCCTTTTCTTTGAGCTTGGAGTGCAGAGCCACGCACTGGTGGCGGAGGTGGAGATGCGACGCTTCCACGGCGCGAAGTTTATGAAGCAGAGTGTCCATCGATACCGGCAAACCCACACTGTGATCGATGGATTCTCGAATATAATCGTCGGTTTCTTGGGAGAGTTCCATCAGAGTTGCAGTTGTACAAAATTAGGGTTTGCAGAATCTTTGTCAAGAAATCAAGTCTTCAGCACGCTTGAAGCGATAGGGCAAGAAGTGTATACTCTGTTCTGATTTTGAAATGGGAGGGAGAGAAATCTCTCCCAAAAATAGCCGTTTCAGATTACAAAAGTGTTTGTCACCTTTGGGTTGTCCAATTTATATTACTAAAAGTTATTAACCAACGTTTTGGGTTTAAATTACCGTTTTACTTTATCTTAATTGGAGTAGTATATGTTATACTGCAAAAAATTTAAATTATAACGTCTTCATGTTTTTACTTGGAAATATGCAGTTAGTCCCAAGTGGAGTATAAAATGTAACAAAGGAATGTCTCAAATCTCTATATTATTTTATTAAGCTTTTAATTAATGATTCGAGTTATATTATCCGTAAAGATGAGGGTACATGGACATCCAGAATTTTTTTTAAATTAATTTTTTACTTAATTTAAATACAATTAATTTTGTGGTTTAGGATATAAGGATTTAGAGATTATAGTTTTAGGGTTTAGGATTTAAAATTTTAAGGTAGAATACTTCTATACGAAAGGGTATAATAGTAAAAATATATTTTGGGTTAATATGAATGTTCATATTATGAATATTTAGCATTGTCCTCATATTATTTTATTTTATTTTATTATAAATGAAATTTGTAATAAAGTATTCATGAAATAAAATTTTAAAAAGTATGAAAATGATTGTAAATTGTAATCCACATGAGACATAAGAATATGAAAAATATTCCCGCTTTTTAAGCGGATCCAAAAAGTATCATTAACACTTCATATTTTTACAAAGTTATATTCTCTCATTCCTTACCTAACGATATCATTTGTTTTTTTTTTTTTGGCGTTTGGATGGATACTTTGAAGGTAAAGGAATAAGAAAGGATTTCAAGTTATTGTTTGGTTAAATACTTTGATATCCGTGTACAGTAATTTGATATTCCATATTTTGGGAATCCCCATCCCTCAAGTTTTTTTGGGAGGGGGAATCACTTTCATTCCCAACTACATGCTATTCTTTATTTTATTTTATCTTTTAAGTTTATTTTTATTTTAAAAAGAAAATTAATTTTATATTCAAATTTAAAAAATACTGTAAAAAATAAAAATAAATTATATTAATTTCATTCCCATAGATTTTTAAAACAATCCAAACAAAATGAATGATTATTATAGTGATTTCAAATTTCAACCAAATACAATACTTATGATGTTCATACCCATTCTTAGGTGGTGTTTGGTTAAAATGTGGGTATGTGAATGGTTTTACTTTGATAATAGATAGGAATGACTTTGATTCATCCCAGCTACTTTGATTGATTCCAACAAATGTGGGAATCAAATCAGTATTTTCATACCCATTTCACATTACCAAACAACTTTATTAATTTCATTCCAATTTCCTCCCTCCCACACCCTCCAACCAAACACCCCTCATTCCTTAATACTTTCATTTCCATTCTTATTCTCATTCTAAATTAAATACCCCTTAATGTGAATTAAAAAGTGCAATTATTTAAATGTATATTAAATAATTATATTAGTGAAATATGTGAACCTTTCAAAAAGAAAAATATTACTTTTGGAGCGGACATAAAAAATGACAAATGAATATATTGGGGTAGAGTGAGTGAGTACTATTTTATCACATTAAAAAGTTCACAATCACAATTTTTTATCATCCCATAAATAAATTTACACTCTAAATAAAAATAATAAAAATTTCAATAACCTTATAATATGCTTTAATAACATTATTATCACTTATTTACAATTTATATACTAATTTATTTTAGAGTTGATATTGGGTGCACCCAGGTGTAAGGATGCACCCATATGTATATAACTTCTTATTCTATTTTGTATACGTGTTGTTCTATTTTGTATACGTGTTTCTTAATAATTGTATACTTTTTTCACACTAAGTTTTTCATTAAAAAAAACTAGCATCCATATGTGTATAACTTTTTATTCAATAGTGTATACTTTTTTTTTAATAATTGTATATTTTTTTACACTCAATTTTTCATTAACTAATAATTAAATTGTATACATTTTTGTTCATAATTGTATACAATTTTATTTATATTTGTATACGTTTTTGAAAGTGGGTGCACCCTATCTTGGGGTGTACCCGGTTGCACAGTATAATTAGCCTTTATTTTATAAAGTAATTTATTTATTATTTAAAAGTATTAAAATTATCCTAAATTAATTTTTAACTTTTTTTTAAACAACATACTATGTGCTAGTTAACTTTACTATGCGACTGAAGGAGTACTTTATTTCAATACTTTAAACCAGGGTAAATATGTGTACATATCTTCTTATATATAAAGTGCCACTTTGGGTGAAATGCCCCGGTGATAGCCGGCTGCCGACCACACCCTTCTTCTAGCGAGCGGACACGCGTCCCGTTATTTCTTTTTTACCTCCACTTGGCATTTACGTTTATTGCGTTCTTACGGCTGTTTGTCCTCTCCCCCTTCTCACTCCTAGGGATACACCACATGGCCGCGTCAACTTCTCATAGTGAGGCTGCTTGCTCACCCACAATACACGCCCCCAGTCGAACGATGGCGAATTTCTCAATAGTTGGAGCCAGATCCGCGCCAGTGGCGGCTGGTTGCGGACATTCCATAGTAGAAGATACTTATGTATTCAGCCTTAGACATTCCATGTTGTGGACACCTCCTCAGCATGTCTTTAAATCTGACCCACGCCTCATAAAATTTCTCACCCCGATTCATAACAAATCGGGTGATCTCTTGCTTCATTCTTAAGATCCTTGAGGGTAGCATGTATCTTTCCAAGAACTTCTGCTGCAGTTGGTCCCATGTAGTTCATTCTGTGGCATCAAGAGTCTAATACCAAGCTTCTGCCTTATCAATCAAAGAGAACTTGAATAAGGCGATCCGCCTAGCATTATCATTAGCTCCAGCTCCCTTCAGAGTGTTTGCATAACCAAGAAATTTTTGGAGATACTGATATGGATCTTCAAAACAACCTCCAGAAAAGGGATTCTTCTCTACCATGTTAATAAGAGCGGGATGTATCTCAAAATCATCATCTTCCCCCCTTGCTCCTATCAACCCCATGTTGACATTTCCAAAGTTCGTGAAAATTTCACGTATGGCAACATTATCCGGATTCTGCCTTGCTCCGGCCATGTTTAGCACAGCGTGTTATTCGTTCCTTTCCTTCCTCTCCTTTTTCAAGCGCACAAGTAACTCGAAAAAATTCAAGGTTAGATGAAATAAATAATCACAAATAAAAGAAAAAATATCTTAATCAAACTAGAAATAATAAAATCAATAATAACAGCCGTCCCCGGCAGCGGCGCCAAGAACTTGATGCACGTTTTCTTTGCACGCAAAATTAATCCCCAAGTATTAAGGATATCAATTGCAGCTTAAGCAAGCGACCAAGTGAATATCGAACCCAAAGGACGTCGTATTATCAATTTAATTATTATCTAAATTAATTAAGACAAGTTGGCAATTTAGTTTGAGGTTTAGGATGATTAAACTAATAAACAAGTAATTAAAATAACAAATAAAATAAACATCACTTGAAGAATACGAAAGTGGATCAAGTAGGAGAATAGGTAGCTCTAGGATAATCCAGTTTCACTACTTAACTTCTCTTCCATGTGTCAATATCCGACTCTGCCTTGTGGAATATGAACACATCACTAAACCATGCATATCTACTCTATAGACACAAGTAAACATGCGTGTAATACGTGTGAATAACCTCGGAGCAAGAGACGTAATTTTACCCCCCTTTCTAGGTACTATCAGTATCAATTATTTTCCCATAGGATTGGTACTCTAACCCGATATGATCTCCCTTTATAGGTACTATAAAATTACCCTCTTTATCCTACTTAATAACCCGAATTCAATTCAATTAATAAGTATTCATATATGATAGTTCTAATGAAGCTTCGGAGTCCCCTCACTTAGAATCATAACATGAAATCCTGTTCAGCGGTAAACGCACTCAATCTACAACCAAGATATATATTCAGACTCTATATACCAATTGAAGATGCACAAAACGACCGTGAATATGGATTAAGAAAGCACAATAATATATAAAATAAATCCACAAGTAGTGTTGTACGGAGTGTATACATGAAAGTTCAATTAACTAGATAAAACCTTCAAACTCCTAAATCTACCAAAAAGGCTCTAGCCCATGATGTTTCGAAGAACAATCATGGGTGTTGGATAGATCTTACCCGGATGTCCGGAAAATACAAGATAAATTAGGAAACGAATAAACCCTTGATATGGCGTCTTCATGCCCTTCTCCATCTTGAATCCTCCTCTTGGTTCTCCTCTTGATTCCACAAACGAATCTTCAAAGTGATGGATGGATGGAGGAAAGAAAGTGGATGATGGATGGGGGGTGATCCCCCCCTTGTGGGGTGTTTATGTTGTGGCCTCTCCTCGGTGATTGGTGACGTTTTTCTTGACTGCATGAGCCTCCTTTTATACTTGTAATCACGTCTCTAGGGCTTGGAATGGGCTTTTCAAGTGATCCCACGCGTTTTGGCCTCAAAAATACGGATTTGGTAAGTTCCCGAACGTAGGTTCGACCTCGTAAATAGGTCGAACCACTGGCCCCAGGTCGAACCTACAGGTCGAACCCTGCTACTGGATTTGCGCAGTCTCTCCGTTTCATGTATAACTTTCACATCCGACCTCCGAATTGAGTGATTTTTATGCTCACGCGATCCTCTCTTCCTTGGCTTTCTATCCATATAAAGAAATCATAAAAACTCCAAGAATTGAATATGTAACAGGCCATGGAAAGTAGCACTGCAATTCTGTTCGGCACAGCTCGCGCGGCGTCACCACCTTGCTCATAACTTCCTCGTTAGGACTCCGAATGGGATGTTCTTTATGCCAAAACGACCCTCTCTTCAGTGGCTTTCCAACCATGTATCACACTTCCCGTTCAGAGCTCCACATCAATACAGAATAATTACACAAGTTGAATGTGCGTTTATCAGCATTCTTGCACAAATTGCACCTTTTCTCAAACTTGGCTCTTTTGATCCTTTTTCCACCTAAAACACAACTAAACACCTCAAGTGCACCTTTTTCTCATATATAATAAATATAAGACATTTGTGCTCATATAAGACTACAATATCAATCAAAAAGGTGTTAAATTGGATATTAAAACACGCTTATTTTCACTCTCATCAAACCCCCAAACTTACCCGTTGCTCGTCCCGAGGCAACAAAATAAAGATAAAGAGAAAGAGAGTACGAAAATTAGCGGGGAAACAAGGACTATGACCAATACCCATTCAAAATACAATCGTCATCAACTTAGGTCATGCAACTCTCATTACATGTAATAATCAATTCAAAGCATATAAGTTAAGACAATCACCACCAATTCAAATGCTCCATCAACATATCCTCACGGGAAGTATATATCACTCGCACTCAAGTGTAAAAATGTACACTTATGGGTTAAGGTGTTTACGCTCAAATTCAATTCAAGTGCATGCGTAACCATAAGCTTACCTATTGTCTCAACTCTCCTTTTACTTGTAGCTAGTAAATCATGGATCAAAAAGGTCTTTTATTAGGTTGTAATGTAGGCTCTTTGGAATAGGTGGGAAATATATGGATAAGTGACTCAAAACTCGGATCAATCAAGCTGCAGTCTCTCTCGATCTTTCATTCTTCCTCATCACTACAATTAAGCACAATACTCTTCCATCTTTCTCCTTCAAGCACAACATATTTTTTTTTCCAACAATTTCTTGCTCTTCAACTCCATCATTCTCCTTTCTTCACCCTTTTTTTTTCTCTTTTCTTTCTCTTTTGAGGTACCAGTTTCGGGCACTACCTCTCACATCCTCCATAGGGTACTAGATTTAAGCACTACCCAAGGGTATTTGTTTGCATGAAGTACTAGATTTAAGCACTACTCCATGAATTTCTTTTTCATCCTTAAGACTCTTTTTTAATTATCCTTATCATCCCTCAGATCACCACTCTCTTCAATTAAGCTTTATTGGCTATCAAAGAATGGATTTAATAAGGCTCAAATGGGCTGACTAGGGATTTAATGAATTCAGGTAAAGTATATGGGAAAATATGGGTTAAATATCAAAGATGACCTAATATCATTTCCATAATCCGCTAGACTAATCTTGAATATTCAAGGAGACTCAAGGCAAGTTCTAGAATACACGTACAAGAACGATACTCACCAGAAAAAAATATCATGTGATTATGTACATGATCAACGAGGCTCAAAATCTCACATGGGTTTTTAACAAGTAACAGAGCACTTTTCATGGTAAGCAATATCCCACAAGTACATATAGAACTTCATATCACAATATAACTCAAGTACACTTCCTTCATCAATTTCAAGAGCATATGAATTCCAAGACAATTTTAAACATATAAGCTCACATGGATCACCACCTTAAACTTAATCCTTCCACTCCTATGAATTAAAAGCACATATAAAAATTAGAATAAGGGAACGAGGGCACCTGATTTTTCCTTCAAAACGCACGAGCTCCTAGAGTTAAAGCCATAGTGTAGAACTCGTCTTGCCACCTAGTTACCCTTTTTCTATCATCAAAGCTCAAACAAACTCATCATCACAGGATTCATCAATAATAAAATAGGAGAACTATAAGAAATAATAAATTGACTATGTAATCGACTCCACACACTAGAAACTCCACTGAACACTAGGCAAATTGCAAAAAATCGACACATCAAAACCGATTAAAGTTTCAACATACCGTAAAAAATCAACTCCCCTAGCAAACATTACAAAGAAAATATTATATTCTTAGTGCTTTAATGAGGTAAGAACATCACACCCCCCCCCAAACTTAGTAAAAACGTAAGTTGAAACTAAGTTTGAAAAGAGATGTAATTGCCGAATAATAAGCACGCCAAATATAAAAATATCTTACTCACACGAAATAAATAAAGCAATAAAACGGAAGGGCAAGCCCCCAACAGACGCTCATGTTTAACGTCGTAGAGTCACGACGGTAGAGGACGGTCTTCTCGCATCCTCACCTTCAAGTACTTTTTTTCCCTCTTCTTGTCTACACTCAACACCTCACCTTTCTTGGTCACAAAAATATGATCATTGAAATTTCCTTGCTCCCATGGCTGTCTAGACACCCCCTTGTCAACCTTCCACTTAAATTCAGAATCACATGTCTTAGAAAAATCAAGATTAAACAAGTTAGAAACCATATCAATGCTCTTGCACGATTGAGTCTCCATGGGCATCTTCATTGCATGATCAAGAGAGAAAATCACATCTTCATTATCCATTCGCAGTCTAAGCTTTCCTTCCTTAACATCTATCATAGCTCCAGCTGTGGCAAGGAATGGTCGTCCCAAAATAAGGGGAATGTCACCCTTATCATCTTCCATGTCAAGTACAAGAAAATCCACGGGAAAAACTAACTTATCCACTCTCACTAAAACATCTTCAATTAAACCCTTCGGACAAGTCATGGATCTATCCGCCAATTGAAGAGCAATATTCATGGGAGTTAACTCCCCCAAACCAAGCCTTTTAAATATGGACAAAGGCATCAAGTTAATGCTTGCCCCCAAATCACACAAGGTTTTATGTGCCGACCCTTTTCCAATGTCATAAAGAATGGTGAAGCTTCCCGGATCCTTTAACTTTGCAGGCAGCTTCCTTTGAAGGATCGAGCTGCAATTCTCTGATAGGTTCACCGTCTCCACTCCGTTCAAGCTTCTCTTCTTTGATATAATATTCTTGAGGAATCGGGCATAGTATGGCATCTCCATGATTGCTTCAGAGAAAGGAAAGTTCAAGCTTACTTTCCTCATGACATCGTGAAACCTCTTGAACTTTTCTTCCAATCCCTTCTCGGCCAATCTCGAAGGAAACGGAGGAGGTATCTTGGTCTTTGGTCTTCCCCATTCATCACGTTCAACCTCCTTCGCTTTATCCTTCTTGGCTCTCAATCTCTTTGCTTCTTCCCACTTCTTCTCCATTGTAAGCTCAGTATTCTGCTCATGTAATGGTACTGGAGTAGCATCAACATCATGTGGAACATTTGACGTAGAAACGGGCAACTTCTGGATGGGTTCGACCAGGGTTCGACCTGTGGAACAGGTCGAATCAAGCACGTACTGGTCGAACCTACCTTCTGGACAACGGCTCTTTTTTTGAATTTGAGGTTTGACCTGGGTTCGACCTGTTTGAGAGGTCGAACCAGGTACGTAATGGTCGAACCTATCTCCTGGAAGACTGCTCTCTTTCTGCTCTTGAGGTTCGACTAGGGTTCGACCAGTGTTAGAGGTCGAACCACTGCCCCCTAGGTCGAACTGCCTCACTGTATAGTTTATATCCTCCGGTTCGACCTGGGTTCGACCTGCTGGGTTGGTCGAACCATTACGGTCGTGGTCGAACCGTTGCTGCGACAAAATAGAGCACTCCGGATGAAGAGGTTCGACCATGGTTCGACCTGCAGAACAGGTCGAACCCTCTGGGTTTTGGTCGAACCGGTGTTCTGGAAAAACAGAGTGCTCCGCATGGTGAGGTTCGACCATGGTTCGACCTGAATGCCAGGTCGAACCTTCTGGATGTTGGTCGAACCGAGGATTAGCTATGTCCAAATTTGATCTCGGCCTCGTCGTTCCCTCGTACTGCGTTCCAGAACTTAACGTGATGGCTTTATCTTCCAATTTTTGTGCCAATTGATTCACGTTTGTGGTCATCTGCCCCATCATCAAGGTAAGCTCCTTCAACTGCTTAGACAAATCTGCACGATCAACATTCATGGTATCCTCAAGATGATCAATCCTTGCATCATTCTCAGCCATGTATCGATGGAAGGTATCTTCAACACTCTTCACTTCTTGCTGCTTCATACTAGGCCCCCTTTGTATCAACTTTGTAATCTGCGTCTGCTGGGACTCTAGTAGCTTGTTGATGTTAGCTAGACTAGAGACGATCTCATCATCCCTATTCTGCTTCTCCACTTGATGTTCAACCTGCGCTACCACGCCAAGTACATATGATCCTCTATCTCTCACTACAGGCCAGTCACGTGTATTCATAGAGATGTCTTCAAACAACTTTTTCGCTTCAAGTGCTGTCTTAGATAACAACGCTCCTCCTGATGATGCATCAATAAAAATACGCGATTCACAATCCAATCCATAGTAGAAGATACTTATGTATTAAGCCTTAGACATTCCATGTTGTGGACACCTCCTCAGCATGTCTTTAAATCTGACCCACGCCTCATAAAATTTCTCACCCCGATTCATAACAAATCGGGTAATCTCTTGCGTCATTCTTAAGATCCTTGAGGGTAGCATGTATCTTTCCAAGAACTTCTGCTGCAATTGGTCCCATGTAGTGCATTTTGTGGCATCAAGAGTCTCATACCAAGCTTCTGCCTTATCAATCAAAGAGAACTTGAATAAGGCGATCCGCCTAGCATTATCATTAGCTCCAGCTCCCTTCTGAGTGTTTGCATAACCAAGAAATTTTCGGAGATGCTGATATGGATCTTCAAAACAACCTCCAGAAAAGGGATTCTTCTCTACCATGTTAATAAGAGCGGGATGTATCTCAAAATCATCATCTTCCCCCCTTGCTCCTATCAACCCCATGTTGACATTTCCAAAGTTCGTGAAAATTTCACGTATGGCAACATTATCCGGATTCTGCCTTGCTCCGGCCATGTTTAGCACAGCGTGTTATTCGTTCCTTTCCTTCCTCTCCTTTTCAAGCGCACAAGTAACTCGGAAAAATTCAAGGTTAGATAGAAATAAATAATCACAAATAAAAGAAAAAAATATCTTAATCAAAATAGAAATAATAAAATCAATAATAACAGCCGTCCCCGGCAGCGGCGCCAAGAACTTGATGCGCGTTTTCTTTGCACGCAAAATTAATCCCCAAGTATTAAGGATATCAATTGCAGCTTAAGCAAGCGACCAAGTGAATATCGAACCCAAAGGACGGCGTATTATCAATTTAATTATTATCTAAATTAATTAAGACAAGTTGGCAATTTAGTTTGAGGTTTAGGATGATTAAACTAATAAACAAGTAATTAAAATAACAAATAAAATAAACATCACTTGAAGAATACGAAAGTGGATCAAGTAGGAGAATAGGTAGCTCTAGGATAATCCAGTTTCACTACTTAACTTCTCTTCCATGTGTCAATATCCGACTCTGCCTTGTGGAATATGGACGCATCACTAAACCATGCATATCTACTCTATAGACACAAGTAAATATGCATGTAACACGTGTGAATAACCTCGGAGCAAGAGACGTAATTTTACCACCCTTTCTAGGTACTATCAGTATCAATTATTTCCCCCTAGGATTGGTACTCTAACCCGATATGATCTCCCTTTATAGGTACTATAAAATTACCCTCTTTATCCTACTTAATAACCCGAATTCAATTCAATTAATAAGTATTCATATATGATAGTTCTAATGAAGCTTCGGAGTCCCCTCACTTAGAATCATAACATGGAATCCTGTTCAGCGGTGAACGCACTCAATCTACAACAAAGATATATATTCAGACTCTATATACCAATTGAAGATGCACAAAACGACCTTGAATATGGATTAAGAAAGCACAATCATATATAAAATAAATCCACAAGTAGTGTTGTAAGGAGTGTATACATGAAAGTTCAATTAACTAGATAAAACCTTCAAACTCCTAAATCTACCAAAAAGGCTCTAGCCCATGATGTTTCGAAAAACAATCATGGGTGTTGGATAGATCTTACCCGGATGTCCGGAAAATACAAGATAAATTAGGAAACGAATAAACCCTTGATATGGCGTCTTCATGCCCTTCTCCATCTTGAATCCTCCTCTTGGTTCTCCTCTTGATTCCACAAACGAATCTTCAAAGTGATGGATGGATGGAGGAAAGGAAGTGGATGATGGATGGGGGGTGATCCCCCCCTTGTGGGGTGTTGTATGTTGTGGCCTCTCCTCGGTGATTGGTGACGTTTTTCTTGACTGCATGAGCCTCCTTTTATACTTGTAATCACGTCTCTAGGGCTTGGAATGGGCTTTTCAAGTGATCTCACGCGTTTTGGCCTCGAAAATACGGATTTGGTAAGTTCTCGAACGTAGGTTCGACCTCGTCAAACAGGTCGAACCACTGGCCCCAGGTCGAACCTACAGGTCGAACCCTGCTACTGGATTTGCGCAGTCTCTCCGTTTCAAGTATAACTTTCACATCTGACCTCCAAATTGAGTGATTTTTATGCTCACGTGATCCTATCTTCCTTGGCTTTCTATCCATATAAAAAAATCACAAAACTCCAAGAATTGAATATGTAATAGGCCATGGAAAGTAGCACTGCAATTCTATTCGGCACAGCTCGCGCGGCGTCACCCCCTTGCTCATAACTTCCTCGTTCGGACTCCGAATGGGATGTTCTTTACGCCAAAACGACCCTCTCTTCAGTGGCTTTCTAACCATATATTACACTTCCCGTTCAGAGCTCCAAATCAATAGAGAATAATTACACAAGTTGGATGTGCGTTTATCAGCATTCTTGCACAAATTGCACCTTTTCTCAAACTTGGCTCTTTTGATCCTTTTTCCACCTAAAACACAACAAAACACCTCAAGTGCACCTTTTTCTCACATATAATAAATATAAGACATTTGTGCTCATATAAGACTACAATATCAATCAAAAAGGTGTTAAATTGGATATTAAAACACGCTTATTTTCACTCTCATCACTCTCCCTGTTTCTGTCGGGTGTTTTTGGCTTTTAGAACTCTTTCGGATATGTCACACCCATTTTCCAATTTCCATTGCCGCCCATCGATTCTGCCATGGGCTATGATATTGGTTGTTCGATTTTTAGATGAAGTGTCACGACAATGAAAACACAGGACTGTTGTACAAGTAAATTATGTTAACATATTTAGCTCTAAATTATTCCATTGATTGCTTCATTCCTTATCATTAGAACTTGGCTTGCATTCTGGCTTCATATTATCTTGTTATTATTAATGAAGCTAAATTATGTTTTCAAATTCGTTTTCGACCCTGCCTCATTTGCAAAATGCCTTGAAGGTTTTGGATTGGATTTGAAATTTATATCATCCTCCACTATTATATTCTCGTTTGTTGAGTTTGGCTTTCATCATTGTACTGCTTTAACAATCTGCAGGAGTCTCTACTTTCAAGTAATATGGAGCATCAAATAGTGTCAACCTGATGTTACTGATATTAAATGTGGTGTTGTAATACGGTAAAATTTATAGTAGTAATTAGATTGATGACTCTAGCTAGGATTAATTTCATGCCGTAAAAGTACTTTATTATACATTGCATTTTATTTTATGTAGAAAAGAAGCAGGAGGTAACTATTACAAAGTGGATAGTGTGTAAAAAAATTCGGATATGAGAATTAATTTAGATTTTGAGAGTATATCCTGCAAGTTGTGCAGGAAATATGGATACTCGTTTCTATACATGTTAGGATTCTTAGTTGTCTCTCAACGCTGTGACCGAAAAAAATCTTGATATTGCCATAAAATATAATTTTCCTTTTAAATGATCTTCTTCAAACTATTATAAATGTTCTTGGAACTTTATGAAGAACCTATGCAGATAAAAGACCTCTACCTGAATCATAATCTATTTTGTTCCTGCAGACAGAAACTTCTACTTGGCCATCAAGATGTCTATCTAAACTTCTTTATTCCACAATAAATTTACTTGAATTAAGATTCAGATGTTCAGTATTTCAGTCTGCAAAAGTTACTATTCACCTGAGTTGAATCTCACTAATGTTGTCCACCTCTTATTTAAGTTCATTTATGTGGATTTATATTCTGCTCTCGTGTTTGGTGATGGCGGCACAGAGGTACTTATTTTGCCGCAGCAATTGTTGGTTCCATTGATTCCTTCCAGTGGTGAGTAAATTTTCTTCGATGAATGGATGTGCCTTTAAACTTGCATAAATTCCTTGCTAACTGCAACAATGGTACTACCAATTTTGTTGATATATGTAGTTCCCAAAAGTGTTGGAACTCATCGGTCTTGGCTACACAATCTGGTTCAGCTCTCGTTATCTAATTTTTAAGGTTGGTATCCAAAAATTTCACTTAGAATGTTGTCTCTCTTTACTGGAGATGATCTGGGGTATTCATTTTTGTTTTGCAGGAAAATAGGAATGAGTTGGTTTCCAGAGTTAAACAGATGAAGCAAGAGGTGCTCCGCTCAAAGGACGAGTAATTCTGGACCACATCGTTCCATCTCAATGGTCTAGGTCAGTCTATAGTGTTGCCCCTTTTACCTCCAATTTAGTAAAACACATTGCATGAAGTTATGCTAATGTAAAAAGAGGCTTTGGACAATGTTGGAATACTCATGTACATACACGCATAAATCTTATTCATGCATAAAGTAGAATCTCACTTACCTCTCACCGTAAGTATATGTTGCAGCGAAAGAAATAATCTGAATCGTTTCAAGAACCGATTGGTACTCACCGATACACTGTGATCTCTGGATCAAATCTTCAACACGGGGTTGAAAGATTAATTTCCACGATATTGTATTAATCTGTGGAATATGTATACTAGATTTTTCATTGTGATTTCAGGAGAGTAAACGAGAGAAGAAAGCACTCTTGCGTTCTTCGTTCTGTCGCGCGCATGAAAGTTTCAGCGTTCTGTAACGCATGCGTATAGCTTGTTTCAGCGTATGATATATTTTGACAACTGCATGGCGTAGTGTCTATAATCTCAAAACATGGGAGTTGAAAACTGCTGTTAATTAACTCCCTCTCTCTATTTCTTATCCACAATCATATGTGGAATAATATAAATAAAAAATATTAATTATTATTTACATCTCCAACTCACATATGAAGTCAAAAAGTCGCCTGACTCATTTTCTTCATGAATCATATTCTCACACAGATTAATACATCATGTGACCCACGAGATATGAGTTTTAATCATTATACACTTGTTAGAGATATATAACAACTCAACCAGTTTATCAATGAAACTCAACAAGCTCGCTATACCCCAGAACTCTTAAACATTTAACATAAGTTGATATATCTCTTTCAATCCCTGAATTTGTCAGAGCATATTCAACCCTTTTGCAAAAACTATGTATTCATAATCAAGACCATGCTTGATTGACTAGTCAATGAATCACAATAGTATATATTAAATTAAGGCGTTCTTCCCATCTCACTAAGTATCTACAGTCTCTCACTATAGCTGCTTTCCTAGACATGTACCACATCGCCGTTATTAACCATAGCTCTTTTGATAACATGCTAAAGTAGCAACACCAAAGTGAAGACTTAGAATATAGTAGAAAGTCATAAGGGTAACCAATAGATAATGACTCATACTTTTTGAGAAAATAGGGATAATTTTCTCAATCATGTTGGGGTCAACTTAGCACATGTCGTTTTCATAAAATACATATCACAATGTCTTTAACTTCCTTCCAAGAAAGTGTATGTCGTATTTCATCTAATTTAAACATCGTGTAAATCAAAGTTCAAGTGTGTCTCATACACTTAACCCGGATATCCTCCCTCCAACGTAGAGGATCTCCTTCGATTTAGCTTTACAACAAGTTGGATTAGATTCGTGGTGAAATCTATCCCAATTACATTAACTATTGTAATCTCATCTCTGCGCTCCTACTGAGCCAGAGGCGATTACTCGTATGAGAGAGCTAATTATAACTTGCCAACATACTATTATATATGAACCATCACATATAATTTATAAAACTTATATATATAGTTAAGCCATTAACTATTCCATTAACATACATTAACATATTTGATACATCGTTTTAAATTCTTCGCAGACTCAAAAGAGTAGAAATGTAACTAAGAATCACTTTTACAGTGGTCTTTGTTTATCATAACAAAGTTATATGAGATGATCGTAGTGTGAAACCTCAAATACCACTATCTAGAGGATTGTTTGAATCCCCATTGACTTCTTCAATCTAAAAACTTTATCCTCTTAACCTCGAAGAATAAATCCTACAGGCTGTTGCATGTAGATTTCTTCTTCTAATTCTCCATTGAGAAATGCGGTCTTAACATCCATTTGCTGTAATTCTAAATCCATACTAGCCACTATAGCCAACAGTAGACGAATCAAGGCAAACCTCACTATAGGTGAAAAGGTTTCTACGTAGTCTATACCCTCTTGTTAAGTATAACCTTTTGCCACCAAGCAAGCTTTATGCCTCTCTTGTTGAGTTTCTTCGATAAACTGGTTGAGTTGCTATATATCTCTAACAAGTGTATAGCAATTAAAACTCATATCTCATGGGTCACACGATGTATTAATTTGGACAAGAATATGATTCATGAAGAAAATGAATCAGGAGAATTTTTGATTTCATATGTGAGTGGGAGATGTAAATAATAATAAATATTATTTATTAATTATTAATTTCCACATATGAAAATCCATGTGGCGCTGCATGCATGAGGGAGTTATAAAACTCCTTCAGTTTTCTATCCGTTTACTAACATTGAGTTTTGGATAAAAAGAAAACTGCGTAGGCATGCCAAGGATACGCAACGCAGAACAGTTCTGAGAATTCTCTCTCGTTGTTTTCTCCTTCTGCATTCTTCATCCATTTTAATATAAATTTGTGATGATTAATCCTTCAACCCAGTGGTGTGTTGAAGATTTGATCCAGGGATACACAAGTGAGTATCAATCGGTTCGTATGGTTCTTCATATTCTTCCGCTAGAGTGTAACTTGATTAGTTTCATTATACAAAATATATGATTATCAGTTTATGCATCTGCTGAAAACTACAAGGCTTCTCCTATCACTTCCATTTCTTGGTTTATTTTCATCATCTATTTCACGTTTTAATTAGTCATATTATTCATTTAATATATATTTAGATGTTTGATTATTGCAGTTTCTGATATTATTTTTTTAAATATTTTGTGGGCTAATGTAGTATTGTTCAATGTCAGGCCTTATAGCGTGCATTTCTTGAACGTTATGTTAGTAAAATACTTTTGGATCACTATTATTATCTTAACCATTTAAAAAAATGCAATGAAAATTATATTAATTGTTCACATGATTTGTGTAACATCGTTTCACGGTGCGACAATTTTATGTTTTTGTAATTAGTTATTATTTTTTATTAACGATATTATATATTTTATAAATGTCATGTTTCATTTATATTATAAAACTTCTACTACTGCAATACTCATTTTCAACCTATTACTATACATCTGAATTTTTTTTTAAAGTTATACATTAATATTAATTCAGTTGCTTGATTAGAGTTTCAAAGTTCTCCACACTTGGTATAATTTACTTTACTTTGCTTCATTGTTGTACAATAATGGAAATATCATGCTGTGTTTTATTGTGATAGCAGAAAACAGTTGCTATTTGTTTAGGTAGTGTGGAAAAATGGCAGGGCAACACCATCTACTATTTAGGTAGTGTGGAAAGACAGCAGGGCAACGCCATCTACTGTTTAGGTAATTGTAATTAAGTCAGGTTTACATGCGCAATTCAGTTATTTGTTAGTATAATCTCTCTTTCTTTGAGTTTTTGAAATGGTGCCCATGCTCTAATTATTGTTGTATGTGTTTTTGAATATATTTTAGTTAAATATAATTGTTTAAATATAGTCTTTTCGATATTAACCTTTATTACAGTTTGGTTGTTTTTGTTTCTTCTCCATACTGAGCTTACCTATTAACTAGGTGTAATTGTGTAAATGTGGTTTCCTTCGATCTTAACCTTTGTTAGACTTTGATTGTTTGTTGTTTCTTTATACTAAGCTTAATAAACTAGAGTTATTACAATTTCAATAACTTATAGGATATTGTCATCGATGTTTTTCGTATTTAGAATTCCATAGGAGATATCAAATTCTTGTATCTGCATTGCTAACAGAAATGCCAATCTATAGTACGCCCAGCGATTCAACCAAGGCTTCATGACTCGCATATCAGCTGGCAGAGAGATACCTATGTGCCCTGTACCCCTCAACGCCTACTTATTCAGCTTGATCGACGAGGGCGACAACAACATTCAACTAGGGAACTTCGAGCCAGACAGCTCAAGTATGCCCTTAACCTTGGGACAACCTCATCCCTGTAAAAAAATGTGAGCTACTTGGAGCGAAAATGGTGTATAACGAAACCAAATGCAAAATTTGAGGACCCTCAAGTGGCTCATAACTTTAGCTACGCGTGCGATCGAGGCGACTACATCTCTACCTAGGCTATCAGACGCCGTGCGGTGGGTGGTGGGCGGTAGGTTGGAAGTGCTGGGAAACATATCCTACGCATTCCATAGCTACGACCAGAAGAACAACCAGCTAGATGAAGCGTGCAAGTTTTGGAGAAATATTTGCCTCATGATCAAAGGAAATTTGTTTGGATGATTCCTTTTTTCTTCCTTTAATATGCTCATTACAATCATTTTTTGTATTTCTAAATTATAATTTTCTCCAATGTATGTAAACCTTGTTTCACATGAGATAGGTGTGATGTTGTTACATGATGTCTAAATGTAGTTTTTATGGCTTTATTTTACACTTAGATACAAATATTTGTGTGATCATTCATCTTGATCTATAGATTAGATTTTGTATGGAGATGAATTATTATTTACAAATAAAAATATTGCTTCTCAAATTCTTCTATTCTAATTTAACAATACATGAAAGTCTAATTATACTGTGCACCCGGGTGCATCCTAAGCTTCTCACTATTCATGTGCTAATATAATTTAATTTGTGTTATGTGCATTTTATAATTATGTGATAATTATATGGCAATTATGTGACAATTGTTTATACATTTTATCTGTCTTTATAATTTTATTTGAGACATACGAGATAAAATGGTGACAATATGTGAACATATATGTGCATAAATATTTATGCGCTTTAATTTGGATATATATAATTAAATTATTTTATGTGTATAAATACATTATTTCTTAATTATTAAGTGTCACACGTGTTCTCGTAATAATAATAGTGGTAAAAAAATATATACGTATGTATATTTATTTGAAAATATATTATATCTTAGTCATTAAGTATTGCACGTATATAGATAATAATAATAATAATAATAATAATAATAATCTACTTACCATTAATAATAATAATAATAATAATAATAATAATAATAATCTACTTACCATAAATAGTATTGCTATTAATAGTAAGTGGGGTAATGAGTCACCACTAACCGACTTACCATCTCTAATATTTATATAATTTGGAGTTGGATGATAATCACCATATTTGGTGAACAGAAGCGACCAGTTCGCAAAAGAAAGAGAAAAAAGAGAGAGAAAGAGAGAGGGAAGACGCGTGCTGGGAGAAATTAGTTATAGTTCTTCACGGGTTTATAAGATTATTATTGTCGGAGTCCAGGTAATTAGAAGTCCAACTACAATGCATAAACATGCTGTTTGTGAATTATTTGTGATTAATATGTAATAATATTATGTTATGGATTATTTGTGATTAGTTTAATTACATTATGAATTATTTGAGATTAATTTGTGATACAAGCTGTGGATTTATGTGATTTGGGGAAAGTAGGGTTCATATTCAACAATATTATTTGTAAATTATTTATGATAAATTTACAATACAAGTTGTGTATTTTTGTGATTTGAAATAATATCATTGTCTTATATAGATTTGTGTGAACAGAAACTGTTGAATATAGATCTGTATGATCTGAGAAGATATTGTGTTATAAAGAACTGTGTGATCCGAGATGAAGTTGTTATTCTAATAAGGGATCCATGTGATCCAAGGTGAAGTGATAGTTCTATAAATGGATTTATGTGATTAAGGTGAAGTTGTTATTTCAGAAGTGGATTTGTGTGAATTGAAATTAAGTTGTTGTTTTATTTGTAATTAAATGTTGATATTGATATCGTAAATGGTTTATGATGCATATTTAATTGTCCTGGTTGCACACCATGCATAATCATGAAAAACGTTTTCCCAAAATAAATAAGATACTAATGGTGTGTGTTACCACTATATATGCATCTCTGTCAGGGTTCGGAAAAATCATTCCCGATACTTTATTTTGGGTTCGAAAAAATCGTTCCCAGTACTTTATTTCGGGGTTCGGAAAAATCGTCCCCAACACTCTGCCAGGGTTCGGAAAAAATCGTTCTCGGCACTATATTTGGGGTTCGGAAAAATTATCCCCATTGAGCTCATTTGGGGTGCATATCATAAGTGTATCGTGGGGATCCCGCAACATGAACAATTTTCAAAATAAAAGAGATCAACTAGAAAGACTAAAAAATAAGCGATAGAGAACTAAATGCATTTTCATGCACTGGCATGCATGATTTCTACTTACTGAGATTTTTATCTCACTAGTTTATGCATTGTAGGTGAGCCTGTTGATGATTGAGTTATGTGGTGTGTTGTGCAAGCTGTGGAGCTCCTACAGGGTTTTGAGCAGATGTACATAGATGACGACCTGTTGTGCTAGACCGTGGGTTTATTTTATTTCCGCTGATATTTTGTGATGTAATATAATAAGTATTGTCACAAGTTTGTGTGGTTGAAAGTTGTGTCAGAATCCAGTTACGTATGTTGAACTGGTGTGATGATTTTGGTTATAAATATATTATTTGAGAAAAATATATATATATATGCAATTTTTATAATGATGTTTATGTTAATTAGTATTTGAATTATAGTTATGTAAGGTGGGTCGTGTCAAAGTGGTATCACCTACTTTGAAAAATGTATACAAATATAAATAAAAACATATACAATTATAAACAAAAATATATACAATTTAATTGTTAGTTTTTAATAAAAATTTGAGTGTAAAAAAATATACAATTATTAAAAAAAATGTATACACTATTGAATAAAACGTTACACACATATGAATGCTAATGTGTACGTAAAGCGTAACTACTCGTTATATATAAAATAATAAAATAATATTTGTGTAAGATTATCTTATAATAAAATTATTTTATATTTTATTTTAATTAATTATAATTTTTTATTAAAAATATTATTTGTACTATGAATTATTAATAAAATAGTTTATTTAAAATTTTATTTCTTATAATTATCGCTTTTAATTAAAATATTAATATAAATTTATATCTGTCTATTTGCTAAAAGGCTAATTATAGAGTGCACCCGAGTGCATCCATATACAAATATAAACAAAAACATATATAATTATAAGCAAAAATGTATACAATTTAATTGCTAATTTTTTTAATAAAAAATTGAGTGTAAAATAATACTCCATACAATTATTAAAAAAGTATGAAAAAATATACAATTATTATAAAATACGTATACAAAATAAAATAAGATATATACAAAATAGAGTAAAAAATTATTGTAGAATGGTGCACCCAATATACACTCTTGCTAAAATAGTAATACCTACGTTACTCCATTATTTATAAACTCACGTAAAGATATAAAAGGCGCGCACTCTCTCACTCTGAATAACCCATACCAAAAAAAGGAAAAGGAATGCATACGCATTCGTTTGATTTGTATTCCGACATTGGTGAATCCTTCACAATTGCCATCTCTCTGATATGCTCTCCTCTTTCAACGGATAAATTACACAAAAGGGAAGGTTTGTGAACGCCATTAATACGTTTTGCATACTATCTGCGTAAGATTTGAGTTTATTGATGATCTTATTTAGGGATCGGAATCTGATCGATGATGCATGCATTTGCAGGTTTCCTTTGATGGGTTTCTTTTATGTAATCCATTCATAATTTCAGAATGATTAATGCGAATGCAACAGCACCACCAGCAGTGGCAGAACCTGCCCAGGTACGTGCCCCAATTGCATGATGTTGATTGCGATCTCAGCGACTCATGCTGCAATCTTTTTTCCTTTTTATTGTACGCTAATCTAGTGCGCGGTCATTCAGGTGGAAGGTGGTGGTGTCAAAACTGAACCTCCACCAACACCTGCATCCTCAAGCCCCAAATTTCATGGCGGGAGTAAGGTACTCTGCTTTCGAATTGTTATTTTCGTCTAATTGGGCGTATATTTGTGCTGCAAATACAGCAGTAATGAAGACAAAGCCAATGTTGATGTTTGAATTATGATTGCATTTGAAACATGACGTCTCAAACACACATATATTTTTGGGGGGAATAGCAAAAGCATATGCTGGTGTTGAGGAATGGATGTGTAGAATATGAAGGCCTCAAAATAGTTTTAATCATGTCTGACTCAGATGTGCTTAGGAGATCAAGTTTCTGAATAGATTAGTATAAGAAAGAACAGAGTTTCATACATTGGACATTGTACAATTTGGTGAAAAGTTGGAGATTAAAGTGCATGAGATGTGATCAATGATTAAGATGGGTCAAATGGATACTATTCAGAGAGCGACTAAGGTTCTTCTTAGGAGCACAAGATATGGGTGAAGGGAAGACTAGAGGGGAAGATTTTTATCTGCAAACACTCTTGGTTTGACTATTATTAGGTCCTCACTGAAGAGGCTGATGGCAATTTATCATTAAAGTAGTTTTCATGGTTGGAGTTGTATGTAACTTGTAATCATGAATCATTTGATGAGATTTAGTTATATGCGATTCCAGATTGAGTAAAAACATAAGCTAATTTACTCAACATAAACCTTCCTTGTTGACCTAATAGTATTGTTAATGAGATTTCAAACACCATCAAGTGGTGGCGCACTGACATTGTATACCTACTTATATGCTATTAATTTTTTTTTTAATAGCAATGAACTGTTTATCCAGGTTTTTTAATTTTCATCATTTTGCAGGTATTTAAAAGTGGTCCACTATTTTTGTCATCAAAAGGTATCTTTTGCCATTTCTATAGGTTTCGTCTTTAATTGAAAAATCAAATGGTAAACAGTAAACACATTTCTTGCTCCATATCACATTTTTTGATATGGTGTTTTAATTTGCTAATTCTATGTGAAACTTGGCTGCTAGAATTTGAGATCTCAGGCACAAGCATATGCGAGTGGAGATTGCCTATTCCACTCTATGCTCCATCTCCTATTTCAAGTGGAGATGGAGATGGAGCATAGAGTGTAATATGGGATCCCAATTGAGCATATGCATTCATGACCTTATAGTTATTTTCAATAAATTGCATGGACAGATGCCTATTATGACATGAAAAGTCCCTTTTCTATTATGCTTAGCTTCATCACAGCTTTGTATAGCTTTTAGTATGGGTTATTTCCTATGCTGCTGTTAGGAAGCGGGCCCTTGACCAAGCCTGCCTAGCCCACCTAGCCTGGCCGGCCCAAGTTACCCGGACCAGGACGCTGCGGGTCGCTGCAGATCGTAGCCCACCTAGCCTGGCCGGCCCAAGTTACCCGGACCAGGACGCTGCGGGTCGCTGCAGATCGCTGCCCCGGCCCGCCCCTAACAAGGCCTGCAGGCCATGCACCCCAACCTTCAAGCACAGGGGTGATCAGTCCATATGCCTGCAAGATGTTGCCAGGGGGAATCGAACCCCTGACCTTTTGGTATAAAGGAGCACTTATGTCTCCTTATACCACCAGTTGAGCTGCAGATCAACTGGTGGTATAAGGAGACATAAGTGCTCCTTTATACCAAAAGGTCAGGGGTTCGATTCCCCCTGGCAACATCCTGCAGGCATATGGACTGATCACCCCTGTGCTTGATGCCCTGCAGGCCTTGTTAGGGGCGGGCCGGGGCAGCGATCTGCAGCGACCCGCAGCGCTCAACTGGTGGTATAAGGAGACATAAGTGCTCCTTTATGCCAAAAGGTCAGGGGTTCGATTCCCCCTGGCAACATCTTGCAGGAGACATAAGTGCTCCTTTATACCAAAAGGTCAGGGGTTCGATTCCCCCTGGCAACATCTTGCAGGCATATGGACTGATCACCCCTGTGCTTGATGGCCTGCAGGCCTTGTTAGGGGCGGGCCGGGGCAGCGACCTGCGGGTCCTAGGAGACATAAGTGCTCCTTTATACCAAAAGGTCAGGGGTTCGATTCCCCCTGGCAACATCTTGCAGGCATATGGACTGATCACCCCTGTGCTTGATGGCCTGCAGGCCTTGTTAGGGGCGGGCCGGGGCAGCGACCTGCGGGTCCTAGGGCCGCCATGGGGGCCGCCCAGGCTAGGTGGGCTTGGTCAAGGGACGCTGCAGATCGCTGCCCCGGGCTAGGTGGGCTTGGTCAAGGGACGCTGCGGGTCGCTGCAGATCGCTGTCCCGGCCCGCCCCTAACAAGGCCTGCAGGCCATGTACCCCAACCTTCAAGCACAGGGGTGATCAGTCCATATGCCTGCAAGATGTTGCCAGGGGGAATCGAACCCCTGACCTTTTGGTATAGAGGAGCACTTATGTCTCCTTATACCACCAGTTGAGCGTCTCCTTATACCACCATCTGCAGCTCAACTGGTGGTATAAGGAGACATAAGTGCTCCTTTATACCAAAAGGACGCTCAACTGGTGGTATAAGGAGACATAAGTGCTCCTTTATACCAAAAGGTCAGGGGTTCGATTCCACCTGGCAACATCCTGCAGGCATATGGACAACTGGTGGTATAAGGAGACATAAGTGCTCCTTTATACGCCTGCAGGCATATGGACAACTGGTGGTATAAGTGGGCTAGGCAGGCTTGGTCAAGGGCCCGCTTCACTTTTATTGTTAGGAAGCGGGCCCTTGACCAAGCCTGCCTAGCCTAGGGGCGGGCCGGGGCAGCGACCCGCAGCGTCCTGTGCCGCCATGGGGGCCGGCCAGGCTAGGTGGGCTAGGCAGGCTTGGTCAAGGGCCCGAAGCGGGCCCTTGACCAAGCCTGCCTAGCCCACCTAGCCTGGCCGGCCCCCATGGCGGCACAGGACGCTGCGGGTCGCTGCCCCGGCCCGCCCCTAACAAGGCCTGCAGGCCATGCACCCCAACCTTCAAGCACAGGGGTGATCAGTCCATATGCCTGCAGGATGTTGCCAGGGGGAATCGAACCCCTGACCTTTTGGTATAAAGGAGCACTTATGTCTCCTTATACCACCAGTTACCACCAGTTGATCTGCAGCTCAACTGGTGGTATAAGGAGACATAAGTGCTCCTTTATACCAAAAGGTCAGGGGTTCGATTCCCCCTGGCAACATCCTGCAGGCATATGGACTGATCACCCCTGTGCTTGAAGGTTGGGGTGCAGGTATGGACTGATCACCCCTGTGCTTGAAGGTTGGGGTGCATGGCCTGCAGGCCTTGTTAGGGGCGGGCCGGGGCAGCGATCTGCAGCGACCCGCAGCGTCCTGGGCCGCCATGGGGGCCGCCCAGGCTAGGTGGGCTAGGCAGGCTTGGTCAAGGGCCCGCTTCCTAACAGCTGCTTATGATCATTTAGCTGTACTGGCAAATGGTTTCAATCTTTCCATATCATACTTCATTAAATTCTTTATGAAAGCAGAGGTGAAACTAGAACACATAATATTATGCAAGTCAAATGGTTGTGCAATTTATGTTGGG
This sequence comes from Pogostemon cablin, assembly GCA_023678885.1. Taxonomy (NCBI): domain Eukaryota; kingdom Viridiplantae; phylum Streptophyta; class Magnoliopsida; order Lamiales; family Lamiaceae; genus Pogostemon; species Pogostemon cablin. The sequence goes on along the minus strand of CM042989.1, from coordinate 10,282,960 downwards.
ATACCTTGTTGAATATTTTGTCCCTATTATAGTGTTGGAACAGACTCTGACTTGTATAATTTTATTATGCAATGCTGGGGAAATTATGAATTTAATGCTAACCATTTTTTTCCGCAAAATACACATGTCTGTCAACTACTTGACCAAGTGTTGAATAGTCTCCTCCTTTTCATTTCTCTTTTAGTTTAGCAAGGTCATATGTTTTCCATATCAATGTAAGATCTCTTTGATTCTCTTTTCTGTAGAGAAATTGATTTCTTCATGACACATTTTAATTACTGTATAGGAATTGGATGGACATCATGGAAGAAAAGGTGGTTTATTTTGACTCAAACATCGTTGGTATTTTACAGAAGTGATCCAGTAAGTTGCCACTTTTAGAAAATTTGCAATAAGAATCTATCTATTAGTAAATAATTTCTAAAAAGTATATCCCGTCTCAAATTGTTCCTTTTCTGAAATATTTGTTAAAAAATTTTGGACTTTGAATGTTCCTGAATTTTCATGAGTTTAAATTCTATTTTTGTCAGTTATGTTTTACTATGTCAATCATGATTTGTCAAGTGCAGAAGCACACATTCTAGGCTTGTAGCACATTCTTAAATACATTACATGTGATTCACTGCTGCAGTGGTTTGTGTCTCAATACATTGTAATGAATTAACTGGGCAGAAATTTCTTACTCAAATGGATTTTCACTTGTCGTTAGGTGTATTTGATATATGCTTTATACAATGAAATTCTATAATGCTAAAATAACACCTTAAAATTCAGTTTATTGGTATATCAATTGTTCAATTGTCATCTTTAACTTTGTACGGTCCTCAGAATGCAGCCCCTCCAAAGTCAGGCGAAGTAAACTTAACCCTTGGAGGCATTGATCTTAACAGTTCAGGCAGGTTGGTTTGTAGCTTTTTAACTAATTTAAATAAAATCATTTTTTCCCATTTCTGATAGCATTACAGTTTTAGCATTTCCCTATAACTAACTTCATGGGATATTAACTTTCTGATGCATTTCCAGTGTAGTAGTCAAAGAAGACAAGAAACTGATCACTGTGCTCTTCAGTGATGGTCGAGATGGACGAGCGTTCACCCTCAAGGTGAAGTCCAATTTAGATTTCTTTGTCAGTTCAAACTTTCAACAGTATACTCTTACTGTTTGAATTTTAATTCTTTCTTCAATAATCAATATTCATGCTCAATTTTACAATGTGCTCTAGTGGAAATTCATAGAACTTTAATTGTTGAATATTTATGGGCAGCAATTGATTTGCTCTGCCACATTCTTATTCTATTTACTCTTTTTTTTTTCACTTTATATATTTTTATTAATTTATCTTAAGCATTGTACAAACAGTGAAAGATAGAATTCAGCCTTCTGTTTTTGCATTGGTGCCACAATCAAATCTCATAACCCTAAAAATACACCTAGAATTTAAGGTCTGTTCTGTTGTTGTTATGCGCATGGACTCTTTTAATGCAGGCTGAAACACTGGAGGATTTATTTGAGTGGAAGGCTGCACTTGAGGAAGCCCTTGCAAATGCCCCTACTGCTGCCACTGTCATGGGACAAAATGGTCTATTCAAGAATGATCAGTTAAATGGGGCTGATGTTTCATCAGAGCAATGTATGTGTTCCTCAACTTGAATGTGCAACTATTTATTGATTTTCTTAACATTTTTTCACTACAAGTGGCACTTCATTAGTAGTGCAATTGCAATAAGACTAGGTTTACTATACACTGCCTTTGGTCTTAAAAACAGCCGCTATGCGATGCATTCTTACAGTCCTTTTTATTGCCAGTTTTGTAAAAGAAAGAGATAATGCCAATTAAACCTTTTTTACATTCATATCATTGTTTTATTGTAATAAGAAATTAGGAATGATACTATTTCCTTAATACAATATCCATAATGTGTTCATGTCAGAATAACTCCATGAAGCCCCAGTCTCGTAATTTGTTGGGTTGGGAGAAGGGGAGGGGGAAAATATAGCACTGAAATGGCCTTGATTCATTGATTTCTTTGATCTTAATTATAAAATTTATTAATGTTCTCTTTCTTTTAACTTTACTTTTTATAGCGAAAGACAAACAGACACCTAAATCCATGGTACTTGGCCGACCAATTTTACTTGCTCTAGAGGACATAGATGGAACTCCTTCCTTTTTGGAGAAGGCTCTTAGATTTCTTGAAGACCACGGTGAGCCTCTTCTCTTATTGCACTTATTCTGTCCAGATAGAGAAACATGATTTGTTTATACACATCCAGTTTAGCCTGCAATTTTGGATGTCATCAATTAATAACTTTCAATTTGTTTCAAAGTACTAATTTATCATACATAATCTATCAATAAAGTAACATGTCTTTATAACATATTTTATGATGTCTTGCATACCGCAAGGGCTCATGTAGGGATTCTATCAGAAACCATGGAATATTTTGCTATAATTAGTTGTGCTTGCATTAGAGATGTTAAATGAGCTGTAGGCTAGCCTGTTTAAATCGGAAAAAAAAAAATTTAGGGCCAATGTTTTATATACCGATTAGCCCATACCGTTTTGCTTGAAGCCAGTTATGGCCACCCCGATAACCTGTTTAACATATTTAATATTTATTTTACTGTAATTTATGAACTTTTACTAGTAATAAAAACTTAATTTTGTAGAAATCTTTGATGAAAATGAAATGGAATTAGAATTTTTTATTTTTGTCATATATAGATCAAATATTGAGTATACTGAGTTTGGTTAACTGGAAGGTTATATGATTTTTATTTATGAATTTTCACTACTTGAGTGTTAGAATTATTGATTTTAATATAATTAAATTTAATGACTTATGTTTTGAGTTGTTATTATATTTATAAATTAAATATATATCTTAAGTTAAACATTTATAATTTTATGTACTAATTTTATAAGTTTATATTTAAATTTAGAATTTTTTAATTTTATTAAAGGGCCCCATAACCATTTAGCCTGAAATCGGCTAAGTCTAGTGTTAGGTTACTCTTTTAATGCCCTTTAAATAGGCTTGATTAGCCTGAAGCCAGTTGGGGTTGTCCCTAATGTGTTAAAGCATGCCCGTTTGACATCTCTATTTGCAAATCCATTTGCAACCGTGAAAACCACTAATTTTAAGCAAAATCTGAGTTTCAACTATTGAAGAAAAGTGATTTTTATAATCTCAATTGTGATCAAGTTTACCCTTATGTTCTTGTAAGTTGTTTAGAAATTCCTTATTTTTCCTCATAAGAATGCATGCTACAATTTCAAAATCGGAGAATATCTCTTTGTTGGATTATGACAGCATCATTTGTGTAGGGGAAATCATAGAAAAATAAATCTAGAACCTCTCTGACTTGAAGCCTCTTTTCCAGTGCTAGAAGCGAAGAGATGTCTTAACTAATTGTACTTTTCACTCCATTGCATAATATCCTTCCGGATTTTGTTAAGAAAGGGATTCGATTTCTGCCTGTTTGCTGCTTCTTTTTCTCTAAAACTCTAGTCATGATGCATGCAATGGACATTTTATACATGGATGCAAGAGGATGAGATCAATTTTGATGTCAATACTAAACATAAGAATCAAAGATGCATGAGTTTTCTGTTCTTTGAAGATAATTGTAGAATTATCCCTCTAGGCAAATGATTCAGGATGTCCTTATATTTTTTAATCTTACCATGTATAGGGAACTTCACAGAAACCCATTAATCATTCTTTATTAAGGCACCCCGATCTTCTACGAATAGTAAATACCCCTTGTTTTGTGCATTCAGTATAGCGTGCAAAAAATGCATGAGTCTTTTTTGTACAACTCCATAAGAATAGAAAGATAGCTCTTCTATAGTAACCATTTGTTTGTTTTGAAAGCCTTAAAAGTATCTCATAAATTTTGGTCAAAGGTAAAATGAAGATGCATTCCTTCAGAGGTGAGCGTCAATTCTCTCGTTACAACCTTATCTACATTTAAGTTGTAAACTATGTATAATATTAAGCTCAAAATTTGTCTATCCTCCACGTATGGATTGTTATACTCTTTCATATCTTGTTTATAGTTACTCATACCCAAAGGCTTACAAATTGGTCATCCTTCTAGTTTGTTGGTGCTGATGTGTGAAAGTCATTTTGTAGGAGTAAAAACAGAAGGCATCTTGAGGCAAGCTGCTGATGTTGAAGATGTTAAACACAGAATACACGAATATGAGAAAGGTTGGTACTTGGTTTGCATGATGCATGGGTTTCATATAATGTTTCATCTATGGATTTACTTATAGGAAGAGAGGATTTCTTTAATTCCTACAGATCTGGGGTAATGGCTGGTAACCTATTTGAGGTTTGTGTCTTGCAATTTGCAAACCACAATGTTCAGAGTCTTTCCTTGTCTTATCAGTTAAGCTTTTTAATATTTGGTGCTAATGTCTTGAAAGTATAAAGGATATGGTATGGTAACCTTATGCTCATACAAAATTACTTCTCCACAGTGCTTTAAAAACTCTCTTAGAGAAATCTTCACATCTATGCTTGTATTATGCATTCAAATCAATATTCTAAAACCCAATATATACTACATTCAATCTGCCTAAAAGTATCTATCAAAATATTGATGATACTTTTTTATTAATCAAATTCAGGTAAAACAGACTTTTTGCCTGATGAGGATGCGCATGTTATTGGTGACTGTGTAAAGGTACTTCCCATACAATGTATAAAACATTTCATAGTTCATACTAAAGCTCAATTGAATTCTTTCTTTTCTGATTATAACTAGTATGTTCTTCGGGAGTTGCCTTCATCTCCAGTTCCTGCTTCTTGCTGCAAGGCTCTCCTTGAAGCTTGTCGTAAGTTTTTTGTTTCAACATTTGCTTTCTCCTTTATGTCCATAGATGCTTGAATTGTACATGTGCATGTCTTACTCGTCATGATAAAATATATATTTTGACAAAATATTTCACACAAATTATTACATGAAACTCTTGAATTATTAATCAGCTTTTGGCATATGAATATTATTAAGGAGGTGTTTGGTCGGATAATTTGGGAAAGGAATGAAAAATGAATCAAAGATGGGTGTTTGGTGTAGAGGGAAAGAAATGAAACCTCACTATATTGGTTAATCAACTATTTCTCCACTAAATGGGAAGAAATCATTACCTATTCCATTTTCCTTTCCCTTGCCTTTCACTATCCCATTCTAATACATTGTACCAAGCACACGAAGCCTATCACCAGATAAGTCTCTGTCAGCAATTTATATTACGTCAGAGATCCTAGACTTCTTTCAGCATAGAGTAACATCCAACTTAGACTCAATAATTTATATGCCCAATATAGCCTAAAATTGGATAAAGCAAGTATAGTGTGTTTGTTATATGTGATTGTCTGAATTTAGATTCCATGAGAAAAAGGATTCCTACCTTTTTCTTCTCAGAGACCATTCACCATGGATAGATTCACAACTTCAGAAAAGTGAATGCAATTCAGGTAAATTAATTTTTAGATGTATCTATATATCTGCATTAGAAATGCAACATATTGAGAAATTGAAATATCAAGCTCCTAACAAACTTGAACTCAAGCTATAATTTAGCATTCAGCTAAAAATTGTATAGAAATGTGATGAATCGGCATTTGAATGTTCAGTTATTGATATGATTAAATTACTCAATGATCAGGAGCGGAACGTAGTGTAAGAGTAAATGCTATGCGGTCAGCAATATGTGAAACATTTCCAGAGCCAAATCGTCTCTTATTACAGAGGTAGTTCTATGTCATTGCATGACATTTACATAATTGGATTTTTAATGTCAGTATACATTTTGGTAGTCGGGATATTACCTCCAATCAACTTTATTGCTTATTCTCAAGCATGCTTAAATATTGTGCAATGTTTAATCTTGATAGTCACTTCTTATGAGGTCTAATTGGATGTCAAACTTTTGTGAATTCTAGTTTCGCGTTTTCTTTGAGAGGAGTCAAGATGCTTTTCTATTTGTTTTACACTTATTTGACAAACATTATCACCTTGGGCCAAGAGTTGGACCAGTTGGAAGGTGTAATACTGAATGTGGAAAACATAGTATAAGAACGAATTTACTTGTATTTCACAAGGAATAAGTGGTACACAATTTATAACTCATAGGTACATATATATTTCTAACACTTTCCCTCAAGGCTCAAGTTGAAGCGTAGATGTTGATAATGCCCAACATGCTACAAAGATAATAAATACTAACACTATTAAGTGCTTTTTTGTAGATATCACCTAATTCTTCAGTCGAAATCACTCTACGCTGGATTTACAAGATATAAGTTTTTGTATTTTAGTTCGTTCCACTATAAAGTATACGTTTCCCTTTTTGGTTAGTAGGGTCTCACACAAAAAAAAAAGTTAAAAACTAATACCCCTAAAAGTTCTACAATATCACACATTGCCATCAATTCAATTAAAGTTTGGGGCAAAAAGGTAAAAGTACAACTAAAACTTACCCACTACATATTAAAATATCATATCCCTTGATCTACGGACAAAAAGCAAATGTATACCTTTCACTGAGACAGAGGGAGTATTTCTTTTCTTTTGCTACTCAAATGATATTGATATTATGGAGTTATCATTCAAAGCATGCATAAGATCTAATATCTCTCCAAAATATAAGAGTTTATAATTGATGTTATATATTGTCATGCTTGTTCCTTTTCACTAGAGTTGCTTTTATTTTATTTGGATCATGAAGTATGTTTCAGATAGGTATGATTTTGGACGTGTTACTTGAAACATTTAAAATGATTAGATGAATGCAAACATGAAAGCTTTATTTATATTTATTTAATGATGTGTAAGGTAAAAAAAAAGAAAATCTTTTTTGAAATGTAATACCTCAAGTAGCAGATAATTTTACCAGCCTCTATGAAAGCATTTGATTGCTTTCTCCAATCATCTATTAGATGGGAAAAATTCTGGAAAAGCATTTTATTTCTATTTTAAGCCTTATATTTCAATAATGTTCTAAATCTTAATCATGTTTTTTGTTTACTCCTCTTTAACAGAATTCTCATGATGATGCAAACGGTGGCTTCCAACAAAGCAGTGAACAGAATGAGCATATCAGCTGTGGCAGCTTGCATGGCTCCCTTACTTCTTCGCCCACTTCTTGCTGGTGATTGTGATCTTGACCATGATTTTGATGTGGGAGGTGATGGCTCTGTTCAGCTTTTGCAGGCAGCTGCGGCAGCTAATCATGCTCAAGCCATTGTTATTACTTTGCTTGAGGAGTATGATAACATATATGGGGTATTCTTTTGTTTTCCTCATTACTGTGTACTTATTTTTGCAGTTGCTTCGATATGGATGGTCTGAGTTTCCATATGTGCATTTAGATAGATGGTTTTCTTTATGATTCTGAACTTTCTTTTAGAGCATGAAAGTGAGATTTTCGTGAAACCTTTCATTTAAAACTACAAATAAAATTGAAATCTGTTTTTTGTTCTAGATACCAAAAATCTATGTAATAAGTAAAATACAATTAGTCCACCCACTTCAATATAGATGTATATGTATATTAGTTATAACCTATTCCTAAATTATACTTCAAGGAATACCCAGATTAATTTGTGTTGTTACTATTAAAATTTATCCACTACATTTTACTCTTGAACAGTGAAAGTTATAACAAAGTTTCTTTTTCCCAATCATATCTAGACCTTGATGATGTGCCATTAGTACTTATCTTTTCTATCTGATTTTGTGGGCCTGTATGTTGTCAACTTTATACATTTATTTCCAGGATTTAGCAGAGACACATGAACCCTACACTGACTCAGAAGAAAGTGGAAGTGAGAGCGAGGAAATCACTGATGATGAAAGCTTTGATGAAGATGACATGACTGAAGGCTCTGAATATGAAGAAGATGAATATTTTGAAAATGACTCAAGTCAAGCTAGTAGTGAGACTGAGACTGGTGAAAACAAATCAATTGAAAAGGTTTCTATTTATTTAACTTGCCTGTTATGTGATAATTAACACACTATAGATGTCTACACGCTTGCCACTTAAAAACCTTCACAGTTTTTACCAACTTTTTCTCGATGACATTAATATTTAAATGCTGGTTCACTGATTGTAGCAACTCCTAAAATTTCTGAAAAATAGATCAACTTCTTTTTTGAGACTGTCTTTCTTGTGATTCTGCATTATCACTTTTGACATTTGTAAGTCCTTGTACATCTCTTTCTCATTGTGCATTTAATTATCAAAACTGCATTTTATGGTATTTCTTGGTATATGATGAAAATTTATTCTAATATTTTAGTTTCACATATCATCCTTTATCTTAGCAGTCTCAATTTTTTTTTTTTTTCTTTTAATTTCGCACAACCTCTTTCATCATGCATTGTGCATAATTTTCAGTATCTCAAACTTTATGTGCTTTGCCCAACTCTAGTGTAAGCTGCAATGTTCTTTGTAGAGGCAGTATTCAGGAGGCTTTAAGTTCGTTTGATATGTTTCTTGGTTTATGTTATTTTTAAAATTTTCTATCAAGATATTATCATTTTCACTGTGACTTTGCTTCCCAAAACCATTAATAAACTTTAGATAAGCAGGTCTCTGGAAGTCACAGTTCAGGTTCAGCCTCTCCTCAAGTAGACGGTGTTCTTGAACCCAGCCAAAATTTGTCATCAGGCCCACTTCATGCTTCATCACGTCAACGTGATAGTGTAGAAGGTACCGAGGCCGACTCAAAGATCCAAGCAGATTACACTGAATCATTAGGGGATGATACATCAGTGCTACAAGCATCCTCTGAATTGCTGCACGGAGCTTCACGCAGTATGCGACGACCCACTGTCTGGGGTCGTGCTTCTGTGAGTATATTATTTTATTGGTTTATTGTCTAATAGGAGTATTATTTTTTTAGCTCTAAATTTTATTCCCAATTATCCACTATGTAGGCTTATTACTTTGGAGGATCAAGTACTTTTTGATGCTGCCTCTTTTCCTTTAATTACATGAGTTGTAATGTCACCTTACGTTTTGGTGTCCAGGGAAAGAAGAAACTCTCCATGGAATGCATTGATCTTCCTGTTGACGATGAGTAAGTGATGTATCAAAACTTATATTGTCTTTGACAAGTGTACCTCCACAATTATGAACACACAGTGATATGCACACCAAAGCTCTTCTTCATTTTCTGACTTAAACTTGTTTTATATCTTAATCTTGGCCTTTTACAAGGGCTGCAATCCAAAAGCTTGAATCTTACAAAACAGAAATCGAGGGTAGAATCTCAAATGAGGTAAAACTTTAACTATTCATATCACGAGAATTTTGCATCTTCTTTTCTGAACTATTGAACTCAGGACTTTTTTCCCATTATAGACTAAGGCGAATTCAGCTCTGCTAGATAGTTTAGAGATACGGAAGCGTGAATTGCATGAACGTCGTCTGGCTCTTCAAAAAGATGTAAGAGCTTTATGAAGAATTGTATACACTGTGTTTTTCCTTTTCCCGTCTCTCTCTCTCTCTCTCTCTCAGAGAGACAAACCTATTTGCATATATTGTCATCCTTTCTAATGGATGAAAATTTGTTTACAATCTGGAGTGAATGAGATTTTATGGAGTAAACTCATTTGTTGTTTCTGTGTGACGTAGATGCTGATATTGAACTAGACTCTGAACTTAGAACATAATATTAACAAATCATCATTTACTTGTGAGAATATCAAATGAAGCGGGATTATTAAACCATAATGATGTTCTAAATCAGCAAGTTCCTAGGTACCTGCTTAAGGATGATAAAAACCAACTATATCCCTTTTTAAGTGAGAATACCCTAAAACATACATTTTAAAGATTTGGTTACTTGTGGACGAACAAACAAGTACAACCAAATATATGAGGTGAATGGGGAACGTAGGATTATAGGAAACAGAAGTTTATGTGGAATCTTATTTTGTAAAACTGTTGCGGAGTGGAATTAGTGAGGAAGCATGCAGTAGAAACATCATCAAGACTAAAGCATAGAGGAACATGAGTTTACACGAAATAGCCCCTTGTTTTTCAAGAAGATACTTTTTTATCCATTTAGCTCCATTTCTGGATGGAGCATCAACACAAGCTGATTAAGCATCCATTTTGAGTGATACAAGTGAAATGAACCCCCCCCCAAAAAAAAAATTCTTTGACATTATCATTTCTCAAACTTACAGCAGATATATCAAATTGTGTTCTAATTTCAGAAGCATGATTGAAAATACGAAAAGTACTAAGAATAAGACTTCATAAAGTACTCTTATCTATTGAAGGAACTAATGGAAAATGAAAAATTTGGCAAGGTGACAAGACTTGCAATCTAAATTAGATTTTACCATGAAACAGAGGGTATGACTTCGTCAAGAGAGATGGTAATGGGTGCTCTAATTGACAGTGGATTTCAAAAGGAAATAATTTGCTTGGATAGGCTGTAGATCAAGATATATTTGAATCCAAGATGTAGAGCACACCTGAATCTCGTCCATTACCAATAATCATCTTGACCTGAATTTTAGAAAGACAATGATCAGGAAAGAATAAGATACGGAAGTTAAGAGCTCGAGTGATTTTGCTAACAGAAAAAAAAAAAAATAATAAATAAAATTAAGGAGAATTTTAGTAAACGAAGCTCGGAGGTTATACTAGTGTGGGTGTAATATTGATAGTGCCAGAACAAAGAATATTTGAAGTATCTATCATGTAATTGGTGACTCCAAAATTAACTACCCATTGGGAGTAAAAGGAAATAAGACGTATATGAGTTTTGCTTGACTCTGAAAAGAACAGTGAAAGATTTATAGTTCTTAGAATGCCTCAAGAAATTTGATAGAGTTGCTTGAGCATATATTGATACAGAGGGTCGAGAAAGTCACTTTTAGTTACCATGTGAGATAACTGTGATCCTTAACCTTTTTGAACAATTTCTGACAATTTATGTTCATGGCAATAGATGATACAGATTACTCAGTCTTGATGTGTGGCAATCTGAGGCCATTACCACCACCATTATTTTGATTAACAAGGGTGCCAATTCTGGACACAGGAAGTTGCTGGACACTGGAAGTTGGATAATACTGGTTGTGGAAACTTCCTGAAATTAGTAACCTCAAGCTTAGGTTTAGACAGAATTTGAGATTTAGCTCCATTAAAGTGGGAATCACTAAGTCTCAGCTAAATCGTTCATAATGGCCTCGGTTCTCTCAGTGGTTTCTAATCCTGATATTAGGCAATAACACTTTCTATTCTTCATGTTTGCTAGAAATTCATACAGTAATTGCTCAGTATGAGAGAAATCCTTACACACATCAAAGATAAACATATCTCTTTTCTGAGATCACAAAAGATTAAAAATATACCATCAACTCTCATTCACTCAGTAAACTTCAGTATCAGCTAGAAAAATATCAATAAGGTTGCCACCTGTATATATGTCCAAGAAAACAACAATATTCAGCACAAACTTGAAACAATATGTTATGTTCTCTGCATGAAAAAAAAAAATTCTGGATCAGTGAAAAATAAAACTAGAGAAAACAAGCTTTAGATTGAACCTATGTTTAAGATGGGAGATATTATAAGTGTAATGATAGAGAATAAGTGCATATTTATTTTGCAAATACCAGGGTCACTTATCTAGGAAAGAATCCAATACCTAAATCTATATTATTTACATAACATGTTTTAATACTGAGGCCTACCCATGTATATCCACATGCACTTGGCTTAATCTTTTAAATTTCGCACTGTAGGTGGAAAGACTCCAGAGGCAGTTACACAAGGAGATGGAATTAAGAAAGGCACTTGAAACTGCACTCAGAATATCACAACTGCCTCTATCTGTTTCCTCACTTGACGAGGAGGTTAGAATGTGTCTTTTTTACAGATCTTCTAAAATTTTAAATCATGTTACAATAGCCAACATTGAGCTGATTGCAGATGAGGGTAGAGCTTGAGGAGATGGCTCAAACAGAGGCAGATGTCGCAAATCTGAAAAAGAAGGCTGATGATCTTGAGTCTAAGTTTGATAAACAGCGCGAGCAAACTTGTAGGATTGGACATGAAATAAACAATCAGCTTAACCAGAATGCTGGCCGACATAAGTCGTAAGAATATATTATGTCCCTCCATTCTTCTTGTGGTGTTTTTCCTATTCTATGCATGACTCTTCCAGTCAACTTGTTGTCATTTTGTGCATCCAAAAGTCTGTCTCTTGCAGATAATATGGAAAGTGGATCCCTTCAGCAAACGCATGTTATCTGCAAGCATCTTAAAGTGGAAGCTAGTTCTTTTAATCACAGACGTAATGGTTGTAATTTATAGTGCTCACAATTAAACTCTTCAAGAAACTATATTAAAATAAATTTGTTAGACTACTAGATGCCTAGTTCATGTCTCTCATCGGGTCTCATTCACATGGGCTTGGGATTAAATGTAAGAAGCTGCTTGGTTCAAATTTTAGAACGGGAATGATAATGGGGATCATTGAGGAGGATAATGTCAATGGGAATGAAATTCATTGAAGGGTGTGGGGATGTTATTATAACAATGGAAATGATTGAGGAACTTCGATTTCATTTCCATTACCATCCCCAATACCCCTTACCAAGCGCTCCCCAAAGTTAATTCATAATAAAGTGAATTCATAACCCAATCTAGATTTTTCTGAAGATTTGGAATCAGTCCGGATTTATCTGTAGTCACTTTTGAAGCCATTCTAAAGATGGCCTTACATATACAGCACAAAGACATTCTCAATAGACTTGAGGGGAAAACTCCCTCTATCTCTCTCCCTCTCTCTTTGGGACAAGAACACCAACCCACTTCTTAGTTTGAGAGGGATCATACGGGATAGGGATATGCTTCTAATCATATATCTATCAGAGAACATAGCGAGTACTGTCAAGATATGAGCCCATTTATTTTTTTCCTCGCTTATTTGTGCAGGAAAGAGAGAAAAATGGATGGTGGACTCTCAGCTATCTCTAGTACTTCTGAGAATTCGTCTAGAAGTAAGGTATGCCCCTATCAGTGAAAATGGAGTTGATGTTGGTTGATTGATTTTTACTTTCTTCATTTTACTAATAGCAGCTGGGCTGGTCATGTTTCCATTATTTGACTTCAAGAACTGAATTCAATTTTATGTGATCATAAAAATTATGATAGTTATTTTCTTGACAATAAGCGAACTTTTTGGTATCTATTCAATTACAAAAGAATATAATATCACGATGGAAGTTGAATCTATAATTTCTGGAAGATGGTGATGATCTTGAGCATAGACATGCCACCAATCAATAGTCATAACTTGTTTTGTCTGAAAAATGTCTGTCTTAAAGCTCCAAAGGAGTATCTCATATAGTAAAGTCAAGCAGTCTTGTCCTCATTAGTGCTTGTTGATGTCAGTACCATAAGTACGACATTACCTGTTGGCATTTAATCTCAATTACTTTAGGTAACCCATTACTAGAAATTTTGATCCTTATTGCTAATTTGATTTGATATAGTTTATTTGCAACGACTCTTGGGACATATAATTGTGTCCAAAGTTCAGTTCTGACTTCTGACTCTGGAATTATTACTCCCTCCGTCCCACAATTATCTTCACACTATCCTTTTTCGTCAGTCCTAAGATAACTTGCATCACCTAAAAACGAAAATATCACATCAATCTAATATCCTCAAAATACATTTAAATTTCAAAAGTTCCACTCTCGGCTTAACACACATAACATGCTTTACTATATTTATTTATTATCTAAAAAGACTACATTACCCCAAAAGCCAATAAAGTTAGTAAATAAAAGTAATTTTTCTTAAACTCCATATCTACGGTGTTGGTGCAAGCAAATCCAGGACGGAGGGAGTAATTAATTTCAGAATAACTTCTTATGTGACATTCTCCTTGATACATGCTATATAATAAATTACTAAAAAAATGTTATAGTAGTATTACACTAATGTGTTCAAAGTTAATGTGCTGATATTTGATGATTCTCAACTTAGTGAAATCTAAGTTAAAGTGATTATGTTTTTTGTCACATATGATTAAATTTATATCCCAATATTTCTATATTAGACTTTCAAACATTAAATGAAAATGCTTGGATTCTTTACACTTTTTTTCAATTCCTCATTCATGAATACTGTTCACTCATTTAAGCATCTGAATCTGGTCATCGGATCCATAATAGAAGGAATTACCGCGCGCACGGACTACTTATAAATATCAGCATGATGTTAGTTAAGAATAATATTTCAAAATTTAACCAAAATTTTCTACTTTCAAAATAAGTCCAGCGTTTGAAAGTAATTTAACTTGTTATACATCTATCAATCTTTAATCCTTTATAGATAAATAAATACACGTAGCTGTTTAAGCTATCATCTAACTATTAACTTAGATTAAGTTATAACCATGGGCTTTTATTATTTAGAGTACTAAGTGCAATAATTATGCCCATGGCAAGCATAATTTGCACCTTCTTCCTTCTGTGAACAGCATGAATCCAGTTTGGAGAAGTCAGAGAGTGAAAGAGATAAGAAACGGGAGTCATCATCTTCTTCGAACATACAAATGTCTTTGAACCATCAAGGAGATGCTGTACAAAATCCAAAAGCTGCTGGAGGTTTGGCCAAGGGACCTGAGATGGGATCTATGAGGCACGCCTCCTTGTCTCGAAAGTCTAGCTCAAGGACTGAGGTAGGATTTTCCTCATTCTCTTCGCGCTAGTTTTATCTTTTGAATATAGTTATAACATTAGTGTTAATGCTTGATATATGTTTGCTTCGTCTATCCCATCTGCTTTTTGTCTAGGAACCTAATGAAACGCGCTCTATTCGGCATGGCTCCTTATCAAGGAAGTCTAGCTCAAGGACTGAGGTAGGATTTTTCTTATAATCTTAGTAGTAGTTTTATTTTTTGTATACATTCATAACAATGTTTGAAATATGTTTGCTTCGTCTATTGCCTCTGCTTTTGTCTAGGATTAAATGATGCAAAAGAATCAGCAGTAAGAAAATCAACTAATATCAATTTTCTATCCATGTTATTTCTAATGTAAAAAGACTTGGATGTTTCTTATTTGATTTGGTATCATGATAAATAAAGTGAATACAAAAACAAAGCCGCATTTATTTCACATAAATCTTTCAAAAAGACGTAAAATTGAAGAGCCATTTGCAATATGTACCTTATATGTTGTTCCTCTTTCCTAAAACACCAGCACATGTTCTTAAATCTTTTTCTTACTCATATTTAGTTCAAGATCCAAATGTAATTATATTTTGAGTTTGAGTTGAAGAGTTTGAAATTTTTAATGTGAAATGTCTAAAAAAATTTATTCAATTCCTGATCCATAATGAACATCAAAATCTAATGTGGAACAATGATGTTATGAATCCAAACATACTTAGCTCTCAGATTCTCAATCAATATCAACCTTCCTGGGACATTCTTCTTTTATAAAGTAATAATGAAGTACAATTTTACAAAAACAAAGCATAAGAATGTCACATATGTGGTATTAGTTTTGTCATTTTAACATTTTGATTTTGATGTACTCTTATCTTGTGATATGAACCTATCTGGGCATATCACGCGCTTTCTGGAGTATGAACATAGTGAAATAGTACCACAAGTTCAATTCTGATTCTTTATTTGATCCACTTCTCCCATATGGCTATATATAATATGTTTCTAATTCTTGTGTGATTGAACACCAAATGCCAGAATGTCTTGCATGTGCAACTTTCATTATGCTACATTATGTGTGTGTATAGTGAGAGAGACAAATGAAAGTTGGCATTGTTACAGCATTAAACAGAATGAGAAAGAGAATGGTTGTTTGTTGGCTGAAAAGATATTTGTGTTTGTGTGATAGGGCACTAATTCTACCACTTCTGCTCTGTCAAAGCTGACAAACAGACTTAACTTCTTAAAGGAACGACGTACACAAATCGCAAGTGAGCTCCAATACTTGGACAAAGATGGTGGTCGGAATTCCTCGTCATCTCAGAACCCGGATCAAGCTGACTTGTCCGAGCGTCATCACGATCCCAAAGGAAAAAGCCGAGAACACGAACAACGGGAGCGCTCCGGACAACATGCTGAGAAAACATCAAGGAAAGCAGAAGGCTCTCAGAACCTCGAACGAGGCATGTCCGAAAGCTTCCCAAATCCAGATAAACCTCCTTCCAAGTCTACTGCTAGGACATTCTCTAGATGATCATATTATTACTGCTGCTTTGGACAACAACATTCACCACCTTTTTTTTTTTTTTTTTTTTTTTTTAAATTTAATTTAACTTAATTTTATTTTATTTTCAACTCTCAACTTAGAAAACTGATTTTTAATTTATAAGAGTTTCCCAGTTCTTAATTTATGGTCACTCATCTCCCTTTTATTTGCAAGATTTTGCCTTGGCACAAAATTCTAAATTCGTGCTTAGTGGACTGGAAACTTTAATTTTGATGTACAGTTATATTGACAAAATTTTATACAGTGAAATAAAATTTTCTTTTATATCCTATTTATTATCCATGTCATGAAATTTATTACGCGAGGCTTATAAAATTATCTTACTATATCATACAAGCTTTAAATATCATGTTAACTGGAGTACTTTAAATTGTGGATTACTCCTCCCTGTCAACCTTCACTCTTTTTTTATTTGTTTGTACCACAAAATTTTTCTTATCTAAAAAAAGAAACATTACTTTATGCAATAAGTTATTTTAATTTCAATTTTGTCATTGAGTTTTCACAAACATACCATTATTCTATATTTATTTTATTATCTAAAAATTTTACAATGTCCTCAACAAAGTTGATCAAAATGAGACTTTTCTTAAATAACATTATCAGCAAGTATTTATGGGATCCCTTTTTATTTCTTTCTTGTCTTTATTACATATGAATCTTGTTTTACATAGTTGGATGAGTGGCACGAATTAAAGAGAGAATCTAAACCCTTGCTTTATGTTTTTCATTCTGGTTTAGTTAACTTGATCTCTCCTACGTGTTGCCTAGAAAGTCCAGATCAATTTTCATTGATATGGACATGGATTCAAAAAAGGGGTTGCTCATCTGTTAAGACTAAGTGCACAGAGACTGGAATTCTGACAGTGTGTTGTGAAGACACCCAAGCGATAGAGCCTTGAACATATGATCCATTTGTGGCACTAGCAACCCCTTGTCTACTAAAAGAAACTCTATATTCCAACCTCTGGTTGACATCAGAAAACACGAGTTCATCGGGGCGAACCACCATGTTTACACCCCAAATATTCTCGGTCTGTACACGATATCTTGATTTGGCATCTCCAACGTTTGTCACAATCCTTGAGTACTCTTGGGTGGTGTTGCCAAGTTGGATGGCAAATGATGGATAGTTCAACTGTGCTTCATGCATGGATACATTGCAGTTGATTTTTTCTTGATTGGCAATGAGTTGGACCTGTTCTTGTGTGTAGATATGACACAAATAGGAAATGTAGTCTGTTGTGGAAAGATCGTAGACGAGGCCGGGGTGTATTGCTTTGGAGGGGTTCACTTGGCCTGCACCAATGGCGAAGACGCCTGCAGGCTCGTAGTTCTCGTCTAGGATTGGAGTGTCGTCAGCTGAAGTCATGAGAGCGGACTTGATCATGGCCGGAGACCAGTGAGGGTGCACCTCTTTTACTAAGGCTGCTATGCCACTCAGGTGGGGGCATGCCATGGATGTGCCTGATATGATGTTGAAAGAGTACCCGACATGTCCTGTCCCGGGCCAGGCTGCAAGAATACTTGACCCGGGGCCGACTATGTCGGGTTTTAGGATCCCTGGACTTTCCAGGCTAGGGCCCCTGGAGGAATATGAAGCCAGCATGGGAGCTGTTTTGTCTCCAAGTTTTGTACCTTGGAATAAGATGGTTGCTGTGGGTGTTGTGGTGTTTGAGTTTTTTATGTAGCTTCTAATCTTATCTCCAGCAGCGTAACTCACGTGCGACACGGGGAGCACGTGAGCATCTGCTAGAGTGGAATATGCGTCAGGGATATCATTCATCAGAATCATAGCAGCGCCACCCGCATCCTTGACCGTTTGGCCTTTGGTAATACGGCTGGCGCCGCCACCCCTGATGCATAAAACTACCTTCCCCCTGACGTTCACGTTGTCCAGCGACCCGGGCCCGCACCACGGCTCCAGCGTGGTGTTGCCCAGGTCGCCCGCGTAAACCAGGGGCAACAATGTAGGAACAAAATTACTTGGCTGGTAAACAGATTGCCCATCAAACTCATCCTGATTTCCAAGCAACACTTTAGCAACTATTTGTCTATCAATAGTGGTGGCACCAACTGTGAGGATCCATGGGGCATCATTAGCCAATGAGAAACTCTTAGGACCATTGTTGTTGGCTGCACAGCTCACAAGAATGCCCTTTCTCATTGCAGCAAATGCTCCAATGGACAAACCATCTATATAGTAAGGAAAAGAGCTTCCACCAATAGACATCGAAAGCACATCAACACCATCCTCAACCGCGGCATCCATGCCAGCCAACACGTCGCTTTCGAAGCAAAGTGTTGACTGGCACACTTTATAGATGGCTAAATGAGCCAAGGGAGCCATTCCGGATGCCGTGCCGTTGGCCTGGCCAACGGCATTGGCACCCGGAATAAAGTTGCCCGCGGCCGTACTGGCCGTGTGGCTACCATGTCCATCTCCATCCACAGCCTGCCCACCCACATCACTCCACACAAAGCTCCTTGCTCCAATCACCTTGTTGTTGCAACCCTTCCCACCATTCAACTCACATTTCCCCCTCCACCGGGCCGGCGACGGTGGGACCCCCTCGTCCCGAAAAGACGGATGACCGAGGGCGATCCCACTGTCTACGATCCCGATGATCACACCCTTCCCGTAGTTCGAGGCGGGCCAGGACCCAACATCCTTAAAAAGACCCAAGAAGTTAGGACTCTCAGTTGTCTGTAATGTGTACACTTTCTGTGGCCTTGCATGTAAGAATCCCTCCATCATCTCCATTTCTCTCACTTCATCTGCAGACAGCTCTGCAGAGAAACCACTGATGACGTGGCGGTACTTGTGCCCCATTACAGACCTTCCATTGGTATCAACCAAGAATGAGTCGTACCAACTCTCTATGTTTTCTGATTTTTCTGGATTTCTTACATGAACAATATAAGTTTCACGTTTGGTGTGTGAAATCACTTGTTCGAAAATTGAAAGACTAATGACCATGATAAGAAACAAGCAGTATAGCTGCATCTTTCTGGAAATATTGTCTTAAATTTTTTTTACTATACATACATCAATATATAGTACTCCGTCTCGTTACACTCTTCACTCTCAATACGGAATTTAAGAAATGGGACGGAGGAAGGGAGTATATATTTAGGTTGGAGAAAAATGCAGCAGCCATTTCATGTGCATGCATTTTTTAAGTGATATGATGGGTTGTCAAATTAAAATAAAGGATTAATTGCATGTAAGTTCTTAATTAAAATACACAAGAAATTAATGTGAAATATAGCCTCTATTCATATAGAATATGATGCAGGTACATCACTAGCTACTTTTATCATCTTTTTCTGATGCGACATTAGTCCTAAATCTTTTTCTTTTGTTTTTTTCTTATATGGTCCGTCCATCTCCAATTGTTTTTATGACTAGACTCAGCTAGTTTGGTTTCCATGTTAATTAATTCGATTAATTGGTAGAGATCCTACTTATGTGTTTTTCTCTCAATGTACTTTTAATTTGGTAAATGTGCAAGTACTACGGTTGCAATTTTCATGAATTTTGTTAAATATAGTCTCTCATTTCTACTCTACGTTTACGGTTACATGCTGATAAAGAAACTTTTTTTAAACTTATTTTAATAATATTTGACTATTTGAGAGTGATTTGATATTTTTAGCTAATTATAAATTATAAATATGTATTAGTGAAGGTGATAAATTTAAAATTAAATAGTATTTTAATGTTAATGAATTGAGTTGATAATTTTTTTAATTTGGAGTATCTAACAGTTGGGACAAATAAATGAAAAAATTATAAAAGATTTTACGAGACAAAATGAGTATAATATTGTTATATACTCCTCTTAATCTTGCTAGTTACATTGTTTTTTTACGAGGATTAACAACTTCGTAGAAATTTTATTTCACACTTTTCATTTTCATCTGTCCCTCTAACAACAAATTTTGTATTTATAATAAAATAAATACAAATTGAGTACAAAGATAATTTCAGATGGATTTAATTTGAAGAATATGTAAGCGAGTTACAATCTCAATTAATCCTCTGATTCTTCTCTCGAACCAATTTGACCTTGACTTATATTGTGTGTGTTGACTTTGACTTCTTTGACTGGTGTGTATGCTGACTATGTTGACAACGTGTGTGTTGAGTTGGATCTTCAAACGAAGCTTGTCCGTGCTCGAATGTGTAGTCTTGAAACGTTGATCCGGAGGCGTTGAACCTTTTTTCGGATTGAACGTTGACTGGAGAGCTTTCCACAAAGAACGCCAAAGAACTTTATGTGAAGAACCCTTGATGTGGGGGGCTTAGCACCTTAATCCAGGATTTGAGGCCGCTCTTGACTTGAAGTTACTTTGAAGATGATCTTGAGCTTTTCTTGACTTGAAGTTTGAAGATCGAAGGTCGTTCTTGACTTGAAGCTTGAAGTTGCTTAAACATGTTCTTCACTTGGAGCTTGAAGATCTTGAAACTTACTTGAAGCTTGAAGATGCTTGAACTTGTTCTTCGCTTGAAGGTTGAAGACTTGAAGATTGCTTGAAGATCTTCGACGTGTTCTTCACTTGAAGCTTTGAAGAGTTGAAGATCTTGAGTTGTACTTCGCTTGAAGCTTTGAAGATTTGAAGACTTGAAGATCCTCGTGTGTTCTTCGCTTGAAGCTTTGAAGGCTTGAAGACTTGAAGATCCTCGAGTGTTCTTCACTTGAAGCTTGAAGATCTTGAGGGAACCTTGCTCGTGTTCTCGATCTCTTCAAGAGCATCGTCGTCTTCGAGTGCTTGAATGTGTGTCTCTCAAATGAATAGAGGAGAACTCCTTTATATATGTGAGAGATGAAGACCCCCATAAATGACTTGCATTCTGATTGGTCCACTCTATTTGGGCCATATTCTGCGGGCTTGGGCCTCTATTTATTTGTAGGAATGTAATCGAACCGAATCGAGTCGAACACTACTAGGTTTGAGTATCATTTGATAAGGAATTATCGAACTCGAGCCCGGACTCAAACTCGTCAAGAAAAAAATATCGAACTCGAGCTCAAATTCAAACTGTTTGTTAAGGCTCACGAACGTGTTCACGAACACATAAAGTAACTTGTTTATGAATATTTTTCATGAATATTTAAATATTTTTCTCGAAAATATTAAAAGAATGTTTGGTTTATAAACATCTAATGTTATTTATAGAATTAAATAAACAAACTAACTAAATAATATAATAAACGTTATAAAAAAATTTAAATATTTAAGTAATGACTTAAGTTATTATCATATTTGTGTGGTTTAATATAAAATATTTAATCATTGAATATTAATAAATAAATAATAATATATAATACTAAAAAATAATTATAAAATTTACGAACACGTTTGCGAGCCATTAACAAACTCATTATCGAATATGTTCGCGAGCTTTCGAATCGAACACCCTTAGACTTGAGTTTGGTTTGATAGACTATTCGAGCTCAAAATTTAAGTTTGATTTGGTTTGTTAAGGTTAACGAACGAGCTCGAACGAAAACTTTACCGAATCGAGACCCGAATAGTTCGCGAACGGTTTGGCTCGCTTACATCCCTACTTGTTTGGGCTGTAATCAGGCCTATTTTACTTGGGTCTATTTAATTTGTATGGGCTTGTTTGACTTAAATCATGCCTCATTTGACTTGGGCTTATTTGACTTGGGTCAGACCTCATTTAATTTATGTCCATTTAACTTATTGGGCTTAAATAAATGATCAATTATTTATTAATTTATTTTAAAAATTAATTTATTTAAATTTCAAAATAAATTAATAATTGCTATTTAATCCAGAAAATTCACGTGTCGCCATTTAATTGGACCGTAAATTTTAATTGCTTATAGTCACCTCATTAAACTTTATCATCCAAAAAAAGAAAATATTACATCAATTCTCAACCCTAAAAGTATATTTTAATTACAAATTTATCACTCCCGCTTAATACACATAACATATTTTATGATTTATTTATTACATAAAAATATTATATTATCCTTCAAAAGTCAATAAAGTTGGTCAAAAAATAATTTTTCTTAAACTTCGTATCTACAATAATGGTGAAGTTTAAATTGAAACGGAGGGAGTATAATATTTTAATATGTAGAGAGGTGAGAGAAATAATATTTTAATGAAAAGTGAGTAATTGTATTAGTGTTGTGTGTAGATTCCATAGAAATATATATTAATTATTTTATGTTAGTCTCATTTACCAAAATGAGAAGTGTAGCTCTTGAGGTGAAATCCTTAAAATGAAAATATGTACTCCCTCCGTCCCGAGCTAAGAGTTGTTTTTGCTTTTTGCATGTGAATTAAGAAGTATTATTATTTAATGTGTAGTTGATAGTTGTATTAATGAGAGTGTATGTTCCATATTTTAATTGTATTAGTGAGTGTGTGTGGGTCCCATGTGTATAAAAAATAAAAGAGGACTTTTTGAATGGAATATCCAAAATGACAAAAAAAACTCTTTGAGTAAAATGGAGGGAGTAGCTATTATTATAAGACAGAGGAAGTATACTACTATCCAATGATTTTAAAATCTCTTATAAACCCAAAACAAATGCAACCTAAATGTGCACTCCTATATAATCTCATTAATAACTTTTACATGCGAACTCTAATTTAAGTGATTTTTGCAATCCACGCGACCATCTTTTCATAATTCATAGTACATGTTTTCTAAACAACTCTTGTCATATCATTTCCATAATTTCTTAAATTCTTCACAAATAAGACCTAAAATCTGTTGTTACTAGAAAATACCCATAAAAAACTAATATATAGTAAAAAATTAAGCATACAAGCGCACAAATTAGCTCAAAACATACATAAACCAATTAACAAATGGCGCAGATGAACATTTAAAATAGAACAAATGAGGTAGATGAACATGTAAAATAGATGACGTTCATCAACCTGTCACCCAAATGGAGGGAGTACTATTTTGTTTATCAAATTCTTGAAGAACATAAATGAATATATGGCATGCATACAATAATACAAACCTAAACTAGTAATATTGGAAATGTTACCAAATTTTTTGAGACTCACAGAACTCATTCCAAGTCTTAAACAATTTTTTTTTTCAAAGAAGAAAGGACCACAATGTGAGTTTCAATAAAAAGTGGACCATAACGGGTTACTCGATATGCACAAATTAGTGACAGCAGACAATTGTCAATATGTGCCCATGTATCAGAGAGATGTCAGGTTTATTCAAAGGTTAACAAGAAGAGATGGAACGTATGATAAGAAAAAGAAACCAAATACTCTCTTTTTACAATATCAATCTGCCAAATATAATTATGTGCGCGGCTATTTACACCCCCAATTTTACTAAACGTACCCCATAAATACATAAGACTAAAATATCCTAATTTGTTAAGACATAAATACCCTTATATTAATTATTAATTAATATTTCTCATTTATTCTTACTTCCAATTTCTATACGTACCCCAATGAATTTTGTATATGTACCCCAATCTCATAAGGTTAGATGACGTATATATGAACGCGATCTTTGCCTTAAAATCATAAAATTTCAATGTGTTCGGATGCTCTAACCGAACAAGTTGAGTTGTTCGATTTCTGTGATCGAACGGGAAAGATTAATGAGTTTGGTTAGCACCATTCGGATCCTCTAATCGAACAGAATTTTATGTTCGTTTACAGCAGCTGAACATATTGATTGAAGCATGGGTAGATTGAATTTGACGTAAATTGAAAGTGTTTGATTCTGTAGTTCTCTGATTTCCTTCTGTTCACCCTAATTAATTAATTAAAAACGTTGATCCATGCAGACGAAGATATACAGCAACAGCGACATAACAACCTGGCGGCAGCACTGGTGTTATGATCAGCGGAGGCTTGCGGCAGAGACTCGGGTTCCAACACTTTGACGATCATGCTAAGACCTCTCTCGCAGTGGCCGGAGACGCCGCTGATGAAGTAAAATAAGAAAGGCCGAGCCAGCGTGAAGACAGTGTCGCTGTTATTGGAGAAGAAGATGGGATGCAATGAATGACATTTCTCATATTCCTCCTCCGTCACCACCATTGCCGTCCTTGTTGTTGAAAACCCGTAAGGTATCATTAACCTGAAACCTGTTGTTGGAAGCCCAATGATTGTAAAAGTGTTTATCATGGGGAGAAGGTGGGGTGAGTAGCCTTTATCCAACTCCAGACACTTAACTGTCACATGTGAAAAGATAAATATATTGCTATGGTGATGAATGATGTTGAAGCCATTGCTCATGTTTTCTGTTCACTCATGTATTTTTTTTTCTTTTCGTAGATCCCAATTTTTTGGAGGACGCAGTATTTTTATTTCATGAGATTACTTTTTGTTAAAAGACTAATGATTTTGATTTAATTATAAGGGTAAACTAGTCTAAAATGGGGTATATTGAGCAATTTCTAAATGTATTTTTTAAGTTTGGTGGGGTACGTTTAGTAAAATTGGGGATGTGAATAGTCGCTTCCTATAACTATTCTTACCATAACTTGATTCACACGGCATTACATTTTGCTATTTACTCACTTTTTTTACACAAAAATTAAGAAATGATGGTCCAAACTGCAAACATACAACACATCTTCAACAACATTCAAGTATATACCTTCCACACACTCAAAAATAGCACATTATATGTTTGTTGGCAGTGCATATGAATTATAGTTACAAGGGATGAGGCTGCAATGCACCTTGCAGATTTTTAACGGCACTATCATAGTTCACGAATCCCATGAACCAGAATTCGTGATTGTCAACAGATATGATCTGGATATATTTTTCTGCTGGATTTGTTTTGCTCGCTGAAGGATTAACTGCCTTCAGCTGATGCAGTGGAAGAACAACCTGCAATAGTAAATAACAGCAGTGTTATGAAAATCATTTAAAAGAGTATAAACCTCTGGACAGAGAAAGATCAGGCAAGTGAAGTAAGGTTCATGTGCCGAGTAGTTCAAAGAAATCAAACCAAAAATCTTAAATTCAAGTAAAACATATATCCAAATAAACTTTATCATGATATGCTCGATCAGCTTCCACTTTCGGCCTATGGCACAAATGTAAAGGCAAACCCAATCCTAATAATACATTTTATGATATACTTATTTCCGTTCTCAGTCACAAGCAGACAAGACAAACAATCATTGATAAAGAAAATAAATATGTTAAGATGCTTCCTTCCAAAGAATTTTGGAAAACATTAACAATATTGATACGATTTTGGCACCTTTGGAGGATATTAAGATGATTTCACTTGAACCATTTCATTTAAAATAAAAAATAAAAAAATTGTATCATGTAAAATAAATTTTACTAATCAAATAAAGTTCTTAACCAATTTCACAGTATTGGTTGTCTGTATGAAAACAGGAAAAACTGCAATTACCCTATCAAAGATCCAAAGTTAATTTTAAATGGCATAATGTACACAATGCTGTTTGAGCAGATTAGAGTATAAGCTGTATGATATTTAGGCAGTTTGTCTCATGTGATTACAAACACAGGAATGGAACTAGATACAATACTCCTGAAAATTCCACTCTATCAGGTAGCAAACAACAAAAAGTTAAGAGAAATAATTCAAGACAAATTAGCAAATTGAAAATGTTCAGAAAACAAGCATTAGGCAAATTTAATGTCAGACCTTGTAATAACTCCAACGAACTTCCTCAGCAACTTTGTATGAAAGAGGGTCGTCACTGCAAAATGCTACTTTCGCTGTTGATAAATATAGGACTCCCACAACAGGACCCGCAGAAGTAGACAAGTAGCACCCATAAGACTTGAGGAGTTTTTCCTCTGGGGCATTTTCAAATGTATTCTGAAAGACCTTTTCATATCCACCTTCTGCCAAAACCCTAGTACCCTGCGCTATTCTCCCAACAGCAGCATCTGCCAGGCTTGGACCTGTTTTCACTGATAAAAGTGAAAAAATATCAGAAAGCATCCACATGTCAAAGATTATCCCCAACTTTTACTAGATGTCCAAACAACACAAGTAATTCAAGAACCTTATAATTATTAAATAATACGAATACTAATGTGCTTTACCTTTAATCGAACTCTAAAAGCACATTGAATCATTATTATACCATGAAAGGGAAAACTGAAGAAATATCTCACTTCATCTATCAAGGGTAACTAATACCTTTTGAGAGAGAAATATATTATAATACCTTAAACCAAGACAGATAAGAAGTACAATGTAATCTACGACTAACACTGAAGAAACTCGTAGGATATTTATATGCCAACAAACATCTGAATATTCAAGTTCTCCTGTCTCTGTGGCTAAAGGTATACTTACCTTATCCAACAACTTGCATTTTTTCAAGAAAGATGCTTGTAAGGCTGTAAGCCAAATATTGCATGGATACATAATACGTAGCAACTAATTAAAACTACTGAGTAAGAATAAAATTTGATTACAAATGAGAGTTTTTCTACCTAAGCTTCATAAAAGGCCAGGTATGAGAGAGAAAAAAGATAAATAAATAAATAAATAAATAAATATATATATATATATATATATGCCCATGCTCTTAGCCAACTGGAGTACATAGCATAGTTGTTAAAGGAGAGGGGCGCATAGTAGCGCAAGGACCCAAGGCATGCCCGAGGCACACGCCTCTTTTACATCTGCCCATATATACATAACTATATCTACTTACATCATAACTACTTACCTAAATAAAGGTAAAAATCATATAACATCACATAATGATACATAATAACACATAAATAGCATGATAACATATATAACATCCAAAACATAATTAACTTCAAGGTTAAAATCTTCGATATAAATTAATTCAACCAAGAAATTATAACAATAAACTAAATATTAAATTAAACCTAAGTCCTATGCCATTAAAAACAAGGTCCAACAACCCATGTCTGATCTTATCTAATCTTATTTAATCTAATATAATGTAATATAATATTATCTAATATAATATCATCTAATCTTAATAATTAAAATAATTTAACTGAAATAATAAGATATGTATCTGATCATATCTTATCTAATATAATCTTAATAATTAAAAGAAACTAACTGAAAAAAAATAAGACACGTGGAATCCCAGAATTACTTCTTCCCCCTTATCATGCTAATTCATGAGAGATATATAAATATGAATTGGTCTCTTGTGTCCCCGGGTGCATAAGGTGTAAAAGGTATACTATTTTGTTCTAAAGTGTATACACTTTAATTGATAAGGGTATGATTTTTTTTATTGAAAATGTCGGCTGAAATATGAATAGTATAAATATTTGATTACAAAAATTAATTTTTTTTCCTCAGAAAATCAAGATTACAAACTCTAATACTAAAGGGTATAATATATAATACTAAAGGGCATAGTTATTAAGGGCGCAAGGCGCACCAAGGCGCACCGAGGTATATTTGTGCCTGAGGCGCGCCTCGAAATTAATGTATAATATAACACCATTATTTATTCTACACTAAATATAACCCATTTACAACATATTTACCTAATAAAATAAGTTTAAAAGGCATATAATATAACAATTTATACGAGTATGACATAAAAACTAAGCCATTTAAGCCAAAATTAAACATGCCCATACGAAAATTCATAATATTTGAAATAAAATTAGTCAATCAAAGCATCACACAAAAATCTACCAGCAAATATATTTTAATTATCATCTCTTTATCATCAAACTCCAAGTCCTCATCATCAATTTGTTCTTCCTCATTAAAATCTTTTTCTCTTCAAATCCAACATTATCTTCTTCTTCTTCATCCTCTTCATCTAATAATCTTAAAGTAGTTCCCTTTTCCTTCGTTACTTCTTTCCCTTTCCTTTTGGAACTAGTGGCAGTTGCCCCCGATGATCTCTCTAATTTTAAGGTTAATACTAGTTTGCTCCGGTAAGCCGGTGATGAAAGCCGGACAGACCGGCAGCGGTCGGAGGCTCGGCGGATGTGGCGGAAGTTGAAGGCTTGGAGGCTGGAGCAGTTGGTATGTGTATGTCGCGTGTGTGGAGTGAAGAGTGCAACCCTAATTTCTAACTCTCAAATCCCTAATTTATATTTGGGATATTGTACCAAGGGCATCTTGATGGGTCTTGACTTAGGAGGATGAACTGGTAAACCCTAATTAAAAGTGCTATTTAATGTTACTTCCAACTATCAAAAATGAAAATCAACACAAAAACATGGTCATTCTCAAGGCACGCCTAAGGCGCGCCCAAGGCACACACGCTGAGGCGCAAAAAGGCGCACAAAGGCGCCGCGCCTTGAAACTTTGTGCCTTGAAAACCTATATCGAGGCGCCAGGGGTATAGCCTTGGGGGAGGCGCGCCTTTAATAACTATGCTAAAGGGTATAACTTTCGGAAAGTGTGGGATTTGGGGGCACGGTATCCCCAGGGACACGGAAGTTTTAGCCTATAAATAAAGGTCAATTACACTCAGAGAAGAGATAAGAATTGTTGTATACAAATTAAAAGTGTGTAAGAACTTATAAAAAAAAAAGGATAATTGGGTAGTGGATAGGCTCTACAATGATGTTTTAAAAGTCCAAACCTTAACCCTAATTATCTATCTACTGCATAGTAATAAAGCCCAGTCCTTCCAAAGCTAAAAATCGTCGACTGAATAAGAAAATTTCAGACTAGCAACTTCAAAGAAAAAAAAAAGGCTTGTATAGGCGCGCACCTTTCAGGGAGAGAAAAGGCGCATGGAGGAGCATTGGGTGCTCGCCTCTTACTCAATCGCCTCAAAGAGTAAAAAACATGAAACCCAAGGCACATGCCTCTGCGCCTTAGGCGCCCCTTTAACAACTATGGTGCATAGTTACTTTAGGCCCCTATAATTGCAGGTTCAATTATCTTCTTTCTAGTAGTTTACCCAGGCAATTTTTTAAGCATCTAAACATTAATATAAAAAGAAATATATACATCAGAGGGCTGGAAGTCTCTTCCATCATGGAATCAAGAACAATTTATATTCCAGAAAGCAGTCAATAAACCCACAAACTGAAGTGTAATTCTAATAAAATATATATATATATATCGTATTAAGGAACATTTTGTATTCCATAATTGACTAGAACATGTTTTGTAAATGTGAAATGCAGCGCTCCTTGGGCATGATTTAGAGATTACAGTGGATATTACAAGCCTTTTTCAAGTTTCATCCTAATCTCTTTTCCTTATATGTACAATTTAATGAATTCCTGATTCCATCAAATTATTACTTAGATTCCCCCCACCCCTACGAAGTGCATAGTCCCACTGGGTTGTATGAGTACTTTTTTTTTCCTTTCTGAAAACCAATTCTCTTGGTACTAAAGACCATCAAAATAAGGCAAATAGATGACTAGGTCAAATGTGGTTCCAAATTCCAAAGAGACTCAATGCTTTGGCTCTACCATTGGATCCAATTTCCAATCATACGTGATAGAGGCGAGTGGGACCAAGTGCCCTGTACTGTTGGAGCCTGAGGCGAGAGAAGCGCTCCTCTACTCTCTAGTACAACCTGTTTCTACAACTTATAATATAAGTATATCCTACTGACCTCACAATTATCTAAACGAAATAAAGGTACAAATCACACAACAATATAGCATAACATAATAACACATAATAACTTATCACAGAATATCCGTACATAAGCAACTTCAAAGTTCAAAGCTTCATCACAAATATGACACCAGGTCTTCAAGTTTCAATTCATTAGCAAACTAATCAGTAATGAAAAATCATAATGATTCATGATAGTTAATTGTTATCATGCCCATTATCCTCTTCCTCATCAATTGAGCATCTCTTTCATTTGCCTCGTTTATGAAACCCTAATGCTAAATCAAATAAAGTCCTAGCCGCTAGAGCCCCCTCCAGGCTCCAACACACCTTAAAAACTAGGGATCCATTTAAGAGCAGGTCACATATCAACATAGTCCTTACAACAATTACTCTAAAAGAATCAATAGTCATGGTGGAAGCAAAATTGGCAGAGTGTGGTCTTATAACAGGTAAACTCTGGGATAGATAATCATAACTTGGTTTTGTACCGAGGGTAGAACACAGAAGACTTTAACACTGGTGAACCTGAAAGATACTACACTATACCAACATTGGTCAGTCCATTTATACAATTGTCCAAAGTTTAAACTAAAAGTTATTTATAATAATGCACAAGTTGAAATCTGAATTGTTTAAGATTTCTTCAAGACAGGTTGTTGGCAAGAACCCTACACCTAATACATGTGACTTTGATGGTCACAATACCTTGGAGGGGAGTTGGAGAATCAATTTTGTTCTTCCTACATTGTTTATTATAATAAAAAAATTCTATCGGAAGTAGCCTTTGTATCTGGCAAACATACGTAGATCTAGATGCACATCACATAAAACAAATTTTAAACACAAGAGAAGAATGCACAAACTTATCATTTAATTTACCTTTCCATTAACCACATACTTACGTAGGACCACAAGCACATGACCAAGTAGAGTAATTTAGGTTGATATACTAATAAGGGGAACTATTACTACAAAACAAAAAAAGTTATACACAAGCATGGACATTTCAGGATTTACTCTCGAGTATCTTTCACCCAAAAATAACAAAAATAATAATCTATGGAAGTGTTTATAGATCAAATTTAAATTATCCCAACAATTTGATGTTCGTGGACTTCTTATTATTTATCCCACATTCGACATCCACCAAAATCTGACATTAAACATAGGGCAACGAGAAGGTGCATTTAAGAAAAATAAAAAATTCAAAATTCCATGTTTCAAATTCAAATACAAACAGGAGTATAGAAGAGGAAGGGTGAAGGACTTACAGTGCTGCCACATGTTTCCAGACAAGTCTTGAGCCTTCTTAGTTGCTTCTGCAGCCCTCTTTCCCCATTTACCCAAAACATCCTTAACCTTGTCCATGTTATCTAACACCCCAAACCCAAAATTTCATCAGACCAAGAAAAAAGAGTAAAATAAACAATCACTCCTGTTAATTGATAACAACGAGAAAAATACAATACATTTCGTCGAAGACGCTGGGACGGGATGCGGAGAGACGTAGGGATTTGAGTCCGTGGGCATGGTGGTGGCGGCCGCGGAACCACCGGCGGCGGGATTAGAGCTCCAAGTATTGGCAACGGGAGCGACGTCGTCTGGCTCGAGTTTCGGATAGGGAGCGTAGTTGGCTTGTTCCGATTTCAAATCTTTGGAGGGGGTTTGGGATTCAGTTCCGGCATCCGATCTCGATTCTTTAGTGTGGGTTTGGGGTTCATCGGATGGATTACCCTTAGAATCTGAACTCATGATTGATTATGGATTCTATGAATGAGATTTGGCGTTGTGGGGATTGAACTCGTCGCCTTTACCCTTGGAATGTAATGCTGATGCACTCCGGTCAAACATCTTTTTAAAGAGAAATATGATCTTTCACTTAATTATTTTTTATTTTTTATTCTTGGTCATTTTTTCAAAAAAAAAAAATAATTAATTAATCTTGACATATTTTATTTTTATTCTTGGTCATTTTTTCCAAAAATAAAAGACTAAAATGATATTATCTCTCTTTTTAAGTGTTAATATTATTATTATTATTATTATTATTATTATTATTAGTTGCATTAAAGGGATGTGATGGTAGTTGTGGGCCATTTTTACTAAATGATGAAAATGAGAATCTTTGAATGAGACGCTCAATATAGTAAAATGATGACCTTTCGATAGGACGGACAGAGTAGATGTGAAGGCATTGTTCGTTTACCATTTTCAAAACCAGGTTTTGGTTTTCAAAACTCACATCCATATTTTAAAAATCACCTCTATATACCTACTACATTCTGTATCCTCAATTAATACATTTTCTCTTTATATCTCTCCTCTCTCATTTAACTTTTTTAAATAAATTAATACATTGATTTGACATAAAGTTAAAATATATCATACTCAAAACCCAAAACAAACATAGAACAAACTATTCATGATTTTCAAACCCCACATAACCCCAAACCAAACATAACCTTGGGGTATGTTTGGATGGAAGGATGTCACTTGAAATCAATGAATTTATAAATTCAAGATTTCAAATTATGGATTTGATTTTGAATTTTTTTAGTTGTTTGGTAATGGATTTCAAATCCCCACTCAAATTGTGTCATTTGAAATCATTCCGTTATATATATATATATATATATATATATATATATATATATATATATATATATATATAAATTAAATAATAAAAATATTTACATCCAGCCTACCCTATCGGGTGTGGGGTAGTGGCAGGGGATGGGTGGGGTGGGTAGGGGGTAGGATTGGATGTAAATATTTTTATTATTTAAATATTAAAATTTTAAAAATTTTTTAAAAAAAAATTGGCGGATGGCGGGCCGGGAGGATAGATGGATATGGATATGATCTGGGTGATAATATTTTTATTATTTAAATATTAAAATCTAAATTAAAAAAATAGAGGAGGGTGGGCGTGTGTGATAATATTTTTATTATTTAAATTTTAAAATCTAAAAATTTATAAAAAAAATTAGGAGGTGGAGGGCGGGTAAGGGTAGGTTAGGTGGTAGAGTTCCCTCCAAATAAAATTATTTTTAATAAAATTTTAAATTTTAATATATAATATAATATATTTTTATTATTTTATTTATAATATATAAAATTCTAGTTTAAAAATAATTTTTTAATTATGGATTTAAAATCCTTTCAAAATTCATAATTTATTCAAATAGGGGAATTCAAATGAATTGATTTAAAATCTAAGTAATTTAAGTCCACTCATTTTCAAATTCATTGAATTTGAAATGACTCAATTCAAACACAACTTTGTGGAATTGTAGAAACCTTTTCTGGAAACCCTTTCCAAAGTGCTTGTCCCAAAGTGTTTGTGGAATTGTAGAAACCTTTTCTGGAAACCTTTCTGAAAGTGCTTGTGGAATTGCAGAAACCTTTTCTGGAAACCTTTCCCAAAGTACTTGTGGAATTGCAGAAACCTTTTCTGGAACTGCAGTAACGTCCACCACCAACCTCTCCCAAAGATTTTATAGAATTATGATTTGTTGCTCATTTTGAATTTGTAAATAGTAAAATGTCTGTTTTGACTAAAGTTGAGGAAAAATGCCCACTTTTGAGTTAACTTTACTGTATTACCCCTGCTGGGTTAGTGTTAGGTAGTGTCAGCCTATAATTCTAGACAAAATGGTCTTAGTGATCGAGTGATCTCCATTTTCTTGGTATTATTTTTGTATTAATTCTGGCAGTATTTTTTTTTTGCATAATTATTGCCAAAGACCGAGTTAAATGTACATGCATATATTTAATAACACTAGAATTTAAATATTTTTAATTTTATAAATCAAAATATTTTTAAAATAATTTTTAAAATGGAAAATAAAATTAAAAGTACATGCATATTAAAAGACCGAGTGACCCAATTGTGGAGTTTAGAATAATCTTTTAAAATTGGAAATAAAATTTAAAGTATCAGTGACCGAGTGAAAAATTATACTGAAAGACCGAGTGACGATGGCAGTTTAATTTGATTGAGTAATAATTCAATATAATTAATTAAATACGAATAACTAAACTCTCCTCCAAGACCGAGTGACCTAGTGGGAGTCTAATTTGATTAATTAAATACTAACATCTAAACTCTCATCAGAGACCGAGTGACCGAGTGAGTGTTTAGTATATAATAATTAATTAAATGAAAACATCTAAATTCCAATCAGGGACAAAGTGACCGAGTGGGAGTTTAATTTGATTATTAAATGTATATAAATATTACCGAGTAGGTGTTTAATTTGATTAATAATTCTATATAATAATTAATTAAATAGAAACATCTAAACTCCCATTAGGAGTGACTACATTAAATTTAATTTAATACAAGATAATGTTCATATAATTAGTGATCTTAATTCTCAATTATTTTTAACATTAGTGTAATGAACTTTATAAAGTCAGAGTTCACAAACTATCAAGCATACAGTAATTGTATAATAAATAGTTCCAGAATTTTGAAGATAAACTTTGTCAATTTCTTCCTCGTTGATTACCATTACAAATTTGGGGGCATGTACGACGTGAGTGGCCTGCCTCGTCACAAATCAGGCATTTCTTAGGCCATCGTCTCTGTCACTCAATTCCAGAACTCATTCGCGATATTCTTGGACGCCCTGCCTGTGAATGTGGAAGGGGTTTAATGATACAGAAAGCATCAACCTCGTCTGGCGTGATCCAGTTATCTAGATGGGGAACGGGCATGACAACCTCAGACCATATACTGACGATGCTGTCATGATAATAAAATTGCAAAACAAAAGAACCGCTAGGAAAACCTAATTCACTACAATAAAAGAAAAGATGAATATTAATTTGACAAAATAAAATTGTAAGTAAGCTAATAAGAGAAGGCCGACTACTCACTCGATGACCTTTAATGCATGCAAACAAGGAACTTGCTCAAACTGGAACTCCCCACATGAGCATTTTCTAGCTTGAATGTCGACAACCCAATTATTTTTATCTTTGTAAACCTTAAACATGGTCTGTGTCAAGCCTTCCAAAGAGAACTTTTTGGCCTCGCACATTTTGTCAACCTAATCCTTGTGCAATCTGCTACATAACACCGAGGTGACCCTCTGAGCCTCTGTCTTGTGCTCGTAAAATCATTTCTCGGTGGTTGTGTGGGCCACCTCAAGCAACACGCATATTGGTAATTTTCGTGCCCATAAAAGTGCTGAGTTATAGGACTCAGCTGCATTTGATGTCATGAACTCGAACCGTTTCACTCGACAGTGCACTCTCGTCCACCTATCAAGACCAAGGCCATCGATAACATTCATCAAGCTCCCGAAGTTATGATTGCGCTTACTTATCATACAACTGTTGTGCAATGTCATATAAATATTTTAGTGAATATGTAACATAAACTTGTGGGTAAAATAATATATGGATGTTATACATACTCTTGAAATTCAGGCAAACTATATGTGTACATCGCCTTGCCAAATTGGTAAAGAACAACATCTCTGTAACCCATCATCTTCCTCTTTAGATGAACGTAGCATAAGTCATGTTGTGCATTAGGGAACACAATTTGTACTGCATGAGCAATGTTTTTGTGTCCGTCTGATACGATCAATAGACTATTTGGTGATCCAAACACTTCATTCAACCTTTCCATAAACCATGTCCAGGAGTTGTTATTCTTCGTGTCACCTACTCCGATGGCAAGGGGAAACA
The DNA here is from genome assembly GCA_023678885.1 of Pogostemon cablin. Taxonomy (NCBI): domain Eukaryota; kingdom Viridiplantae; phylum Streptophyta; class Magnoliopsida; order Lamiales; family Lamiaceae; genus Pogostemon; species Pogostemon cablin. Next base: position 10,247,375 of record CM042989.1, on the reverse strand, counting down.
CACTATGATTCCCATCTTGGGTCACGACTACAAATAAAATACCTCAGTATTTCTCCTTAATATGTGTTCTGTCTAATACGATGATCGGTCGATCGTACCTCATAAATCCCTATTGTGATGCTGCTAGGGCATAAAATGTGTACCTAAATACAAATTCCATTCAAAACAATTTATGCATGAGTTAGCATACGGTGGGTATTAATGAATGTTGTGTAGAATTGAAATCTAACTTTGTACCTGAATCGGTCATCATCACCGGTGGATATTCTTATGTGTGATTCTGGATTTGCGAGCTCAAGTTGGTAAAGATACAAAGATAACACGCTGAAAGAAGTGTCGTGGTCGCTAAATGTGTGGCCAACTGCACGATGCTTGCTTCTGAGTGTTGTACTGTATCAAATGTCAAAGCCAAACTCGGGCAGGATTTCCTCCATCATCCATTTCAGCATTTTTCAATCATTCTGTCCCCATATTTACTGGTAAAGTATTTTCCAAATATTTTTGAAGATACAGTGCGTGGGTGTTGCATATCTGGATCTTGGTTACAGGTGTGTTAGTCCACGAGTTTTATAACTTGCCAGACTCCCTTTGTCCCATCGGAGTGCATCTTGAATGGATAATTATGTGTAGTTCTGTGGCTGCATACTGTATTCAACATTTTCATATCGGATTTTTTAACTTTTGTCTTTACTTGATTTTTTAGCTCGTACATCCCGATCGCCATCTGTAAATGATCTTTGGTCTTATAGAAATCTTTAAGGACCAACTCAACGAATGTGTCAAATGACGGAATATCTGAAGCGAGCCTGGGCGTAAGGTTTGCTGGGAAACCTGTATTGGGTAATCAAAGAGCGAATATGAATTTGAATCATCGTTAAAGTCTAACACAGAGTATGCAATAATAAAGCATTATGAAATAATAAAATCATTATCGGGTATTGACCAAGGACGAGTGGGATGGGATAGGTCCTCTACTAGACGGTGAACATACAGCGGAGGCAGATTTATATTTGTTACAGGTTCAATAAAGCTCAATCCATCCCCTTCTAGGATGTAGTCGCAATGCTCGTCGAAAAGTTCTTCCATATAATCAACATCTTCAACATTACCCCTTTGTGTTTGTGAATTTACTTTTTCAGAGTTGACTGGCCCATCATCAATGTTTTCATCACTCTCTCAGCTTGTCTTTGAATTCTTTTCATCTGTGTAAGGCCCATCATCTTGTTGATAATCTGATTCAAATACTGGATCTGTGCATCCAGTTTCCATTGGCGTATATGGTTCATTGAGATCGAACGTATGTTTAATAGAACTAGCATCTAGAAAAGTAGCCCCGTGTGAGGCCTCTTCATGTAGGGATTTCAGCCTGATGTAAAATACATGTGGACCAGGATCTCGAATGAATTGATGTAAAAGAAAGTCATTATTAATCTTTTGTCGAACCAAACTCTGGCCTTTATCTTGAAATGAATGAATTACATATCTGCATCGTGTAAGGCCAGCTCTAACAACTGAATGAATTTCACTGATCAAGACATCATAACTCAAAATTGATTCATGTAGCATGATGTACTGAAACTCCCCACCTTCGTACTGTTGATCATGCCATGTTCCCCCATGATACTTTCGCCACTCTTCCGGTCATAAAAGCACTGGAATAAAAAAATATATTAAATTTATTATAACATTTATAAAATAATCATTATGTGCAGATCATTATTCAATTATGAAAATATATTACTGATAAAACAAAAGTCCAAGTCCGAGTATATGCAAATTCAAAGCCAACTCAAAATTAAGTCCGAGTATATTACTGATGCAAAATTAAAGCCAACTCAAAATTAAGTCTGAGTATATGCAAAATTAAGTCTGAGTATATTACTGATATAAAATTAAGCGTATGCCATGATTTATTTAAGGCTGAGTCCGAGTATATAATCTAAGGCTGACTCACACTATCTAAGGCCGAGTCCCATTAATTAATTTCAAACAAAATTTAATATAAGGCCAAGTCCGTTAATCATACTAACCAATTATACAATCATTTATTCTAATGCCAAGTCCGATTAATCTAAATATTGTTGAAGGCCAAGTCCAAGTGTGTAGTATTTTAATTGAAATTAAACTAGGTTGTATATTTAGTAAGTATAAAAATTAAAAAAATTCATCCTTAATTTGTAATTTAAAACAAAAACATACCTAAAAAACATACTTAATTAGTAATTTATAAAGTGGATTAAAAAAATATACTTTATGTTTTATTTCTAAAACATACCTCAAAAGTGGATTTAAAACAAAAACATACTTTATATTTAAAACAAAAACATGACTCAAAAACATACTTAATTAGTAATTTATAAAGTGGATTTAAAATAAAAACATACTTTATATTTTATTCTAAAATATACCTCAAAAGTGGATTTAAAACAAAAACATACTTTATATCTAACACAAAAACATACCTCAAAAACATATTTAATTAGTAATTTGTAAGGTGCATTTAAAACAAAAATACACTTTATATTTTATCTTTATTTAAAAAATATTACTCTCATCTAACACACATAACATACTTTATATTTTATTTGTTACCTAAAATACCCTAATACCTTAAACATTTCATAAATTAATACACATTACTACGTTAAAACAAGAATTCTAACAACATAAACATCACGAGGGTCCCCACAGAAAATACCTTGTTAGCCTTCGACAGGGACTGAATGATTTTGCCATTGAATAAGAGTGGAATGTTGCTGCCTATTCATTACAATCGTTTGTTTGTGGAGTGAAAATGAGATGACAATGAAGATTTTCTTACAAAGTTAAAAGAATGGTTGGTGGAAGTGTTTACTTCCAAATTTAAGGTTATGTGATACAGTAGGTGTGCATATGTACTTTCGTATCTTTTTGAAATAAATGAGAGATCGAGTCCGAGTGAAATGTTATCAATGTCAATAACAACACCGAGTCCGAATGGATATATTTGATTAATTGGGTTAAAAAACGAGTGCCATATTAATTTCAAAAAGTGAAGCTAAGGGCGAGTCCGAGTTATATGTAAAAAATTCATTGTTATACTGCCTAAATGAATGATCAAAGACCGAGACCGAGTTCATTTAAAAAAAATCATTGAAGACCGAGTCCGAATGGCTATTTTGATTAATTGGGTCAGAGTTCGAGTACGACTAATAAGACCTTCAATTATATTTTAGAATTTTTTTCAAATTTAGACATAGTGCATGAATGGTGAAAGACCGAGACCGAGTGAATTTTAAAAATAAATTAATGTAAGGCCGAGTCCGAGTGCATATTTGTTTACGAATCCTCTGTGTATTTCTTTTATGTGAATTAATATTAAAAATTTTATTAATAATTAGTAATCCGAAAAGAGGATTTAAAACGGAATAAATTAAGTTGCAATTATAAAATTTGATTAACCAATTTTAGTTGAATTGGACCGTATAAAAGATATTGTTGAAGGCAATGCAGTGTTTAATCACTAAATTCAAATGAACAATAATGACTAAGTTATTCAATATGTTGTACACACCACTAATAAAGTGTATTTACTCATCCATCAACCTACGTCTCTGATAATTTCAGAAAAATATCTTCCTTGCTAAAAGTCTCTTGTACTCCATCAAATGGTCGTCGTTGCCCCATGCTGAGTGTTTAGTGATGATGCATTGTATAGTACGCACAGAAGCCTATCCACAACTCCAGCTATCATTCTGGGGGTAACAACTGTACTGGCTTACTGTTACCCACTTCAGAGTAGGTCTACTCTTCTGATCTGGGCTCTCCCATATGCAGCCATTGTGTGCCATGATTGTAGGGAGATTCGACGTAAGGCAGTGTTTCTTCACATCTATGAATCTCCATATCCAGTTCATGTTTCCATCTATGCCGCAGAGAATCATACATAGTAAACTTCATGGAACACATGTGCACGCAATATGCATAATAATGATCATGCTCGTTATCAACAAAAAACACCTGCCAAAATAAATCTTTAATATAATCAAAATTCAACATATAGGCTTACAAAAGTGAAGTCTACTTAAATTGCTTACCCATTCTGCTGAAGCCCACTATGTTGTTGCAAGCGTCCAGCTAGCAGGCTCCCATGAGTAAAACCTACTAGTTGCATACCCATCCAATCACTCCAATACATCTTCCAATAACTTGATATCCAATCAACGATTTTGGATTATCTTCCAACGAGAAAAAGATAACCATTACTGGATTTAGGAAGCGATGGTTGGGGGCATTGACCAGCAGCAGCAGATTTGGAGCAGTTGAAATGGGATCAACGGTGAGACAGGAAGTGGACGGGATCGACAAAGGGCAACGACTTCTTGGGGGAAATTAGTGTGACCTCTGTTCCAGAGAAAAGGTTGGTCGTGATTTTTTGACAAGATTCTTGGTTCGCAGCGACTTCACTGTCTGACTGGTTTGTGAATTTGTACGATGGCTAGTGTATACTAGGAGGTTCGACGGAACTGGGCGGCGCTGAGGAAGGCATCAGTGATCTTCCGGCGAGGAAATTGGTTCAACTCCAGCAATGATTCAGAATTGCAGACAGGTGATTGACATGGGTAGTAATTTTTTCTCCGATGACAGGATTAATCTTCTGGCGGGTCATTCGTGATTCCGGCAGGATCATTTCTGGCAACAGTTTGCAGTTTTGGGCTTGTGGCTGTTCAGATACACACTATCAGAAATGGTGAACTAGATTAGTACAAGGTGGCGATGCCAGCATTGTTCAAATAGATTTCAGCGATGAGAAAAGGTAGCCTGGCGGTACTTGACTTCTGGCTGCAATTGGGCATTTCACTGTGGTAAATCACGGAGGCAGTGACAACCCGAGTAGTGAATGGGGATTTGCAGCGGATTCAATGCGACAGATGGAGAACTGCATTAGGCAAAGACAAGGAAGCAAGCTGGGACTGCGCAACAGTGGGACTGTGAGCCTCCCGGTGAGGCATGCAGTTGAGATGAGCAGTGGTCCTCTTTTGGAAGGCAATGAAGCTTCTGGAAGTGGCCCTTCAACAACAACAATTACTAATGGAATTTCATGATCAGAGTAAAAGAAACATGGGGGCTCGGTGGAGGTGAAATCAGCTTAACAGCTTGGGATTTCATGGAGGGGTAAGCTCAACAAGGTTTGTGGAGTGAAATTTTTTGGTAAGTGATTAGTGCATGGGAAACAACAATTCAATGGCGAAACTTGGAGATGTGTTGACTTGGACTCGGTGGCGTGGTGACAATGAGCAAGTGGAGAAAGCTTCGGGTAATCCTAATGAGTTAGAATTGATTTCAAGTGTTGACACATTCATTAGAAAAATGGTTCAAACTTGTTTGGCTTGGCGGTATGTCAACGTTGATACGTTGGATGTGATTGCTCAAGGTGTAGCAATTGTGAAAGGTTACTACTCAAGGTGTAGCAGTGATGGAGAAGAGGGTTGCTATGAGTTAAGAGTGATCATTAGGAGAATCAGAGGTTTGTTCTTGATTTAGAGCAAGGTTTAAGGTGGAGATTGTGAGATAGTTGCATGCAAACCTTGCTTGTATGCACCGGATGCATGGCATGGAGTGGTTCTACAATCAATCTAGATCATTGGCAGCATGTTGCAGTAAAGATTGGTTCAGTTATATAGTTGGGAAGTTAGTTAGAACTTCATGTTAACAAGTTAGAAGATATCTGTTAATAGGTTGAGTATAGGCTGACGTGGCTCGTATTAAGTGGCCTGAATGGGTTGTATTCTGTTTGCTATTGGCTGGATAAATCAGTTTGGATGTTGAGCTATTAATTGGTGAAAGAAACAGTTAATTAGCTACAAGGCTTACACGTCAAATTTAGCTGAAAACTAGACATTCCCGTTAGTCTTATAAGTTATGTATTAGCAGATTATTCATGTAGATCATTGAGTGTATTCTAGATCATTAAGTGTGTGGGATTTCTCTCTGTAACCTTTATCAATAAGAGAACTTTTTCTCTCTCGTGGATGTATATGTTAACACATCGAACCACGTTAAATCTCATTCTGATTTATTTTCTTCAAGTTTTTTGCTTATCGTTTATCTAGTTTCACATATCCGTTCGTACTCAATCTTGATCTCGTATTTAGGCTTCAAACCACAACACAACAGATGATGATGATGATCATGATTTGATTGTTGTTTGAGCTGAGCAAGCACAAGCCGTAGGAGGTGAGCAAGAACCCATGCAAGAAGAAGAGGAGCCAGTACATGAGGTGGAGTTTGATGAGGTAACTTCAGACCATCCATACCATGACCCTGAGGAGCACATTCCTATGTAGGATGAAGCGGGTCCAAGCCACAGCAATGAGTGGTTGGCAAGGATATAGAGTGATGTCTAGGAGTTACAGCGTGGCCGATAGGAGAATGGGGTGCAGATTCGTCATTTGCAAGACGGGCAAAGGAGAATCGATGAGAACTTCCAGCAAGTGGTTCTCACATCAACACCTAGAGGAGATGATGACTATAGTGTTCAACTTCCATTTTCGAGGTGCCCAACGTCAGTACATCCCGTGGCACTTGTAACCACCTCCGCTTCCAGACCATTGAAGGAAGTGGGGACAAAAGGATAACATAACATTAAAAACTCACATTATATACTTATTGAACTTCTTAATTTACGTAATAAAACAACCAAGATGAAGAGAGCTTACAAACGAGACGTAACTACCTTCCGTCCCACACCACCCTTCACGCTTTACTTATTCATCTGTGCCACAACACCTTCCACACCCCAAAAATTGAAATATCAATTTATTCAACAACCTCAAAAGTTACTTTAATTTTAATTTTGCCATTCTTTCTTCACATACATACCATTACTAGGGATGGCAATGAGTAGGGTACGGGTATGACAAACCCACATACTACTCTATACCCTACCCTCCCTACTCATATCCTATCCTATTACCCTAAAATAGAGCTTCGGGTAGGGTACAGGTATACCCATCGGGTATACGGATAATTCTTCAATAAACGGATACCGCAATCTTGGTAGATTTTGCGGATAATCCATGGTTACCCGAACCCACCCAACCCTACCCTCCCTAATTTTTAAAAAAAAAAAATTTATAACCCACCAAAAAAATAATTATAATACATAAATAAATAACCTAAAATAAAACATGCAAATTAGAAAACAAAGTCAATAACAAAAACGTCTAAGTCCATGTGCGTTAACAAAAAATATCATAAATTCATAGTTAATCAAATAAAATCATAAAACAAACATCGTAATCCAACAATTATTTCATAGTTTGTGAGAACATTTTAAAAGAAAGTGATAACATTTTTAATAAAAATTGATAACTTATTATGAAAACGGAAAGCATGATATGGTTTTCCGCCAAAACAGTCTCAAACAAGAAAATTCCTTTCTTAAATAGCTATTACTACTTTTTATCAAAGATATTAATATTATTTTTCATTAAAAATATTATTACCTTTTATTTATACACATAGATTATTCATAAAATAATTCACTAAACAACTATCATTTTTATTAATTCGAATATTTTTTTTTGTTAAATATATATTAAAAAATAATTATAATTCTCAATTAATGTAAATAAGTATTATTATATTATTTTTAATTAAAAATAATTATAAATAACACATAATATTATAACATAGAACAAAATTTATTATAACTCTTAATTACTTATATTTATATTAGGACAAGAATATAAATTTTAATTAAAAATATTAAACATATTATAATAAATAAATATTATATACATCATAAATTTTACATCAAAAATATTATTATATAAAAATAAAATATTAGATTTAGATATTTAATTAAATATATAATACTATTATATATATATATAATATACATATTCGGGTAAAATTCGGGTCTGGTACGGGTAAAAATAAGAGAACCTGTACACTACCCTTACCCGTATAGTTTCCTTTTGGGTTCGACTCGTTATTCGATTTTTTCACACCTGATATGCGGGTACCCATCGGATAACCCAACCCGACGGGTAAAATTGACATCCCTAAGAATTAGCTAATGTAATGAATAAAAAATAGATGTGTAATATGCAGTAATATTATAAAATATATCAATACAACAAATTTTATATACTTTCTTTATCCTATCTAGGGATGTAATCGAACCAAGTCGAGCCGAACATTACTAGATTTGAGTATCGTTTGTTAAGAAATTATCGAACTCAAGCCCAAGCTCGAACTCGTCAAGAAAAAAGTCAAACTCGAGCTCAAACTCAAACTGTTTGTTAAGATTCGCGAACTTGTTCACGAACATATAAAGTAACTTGTTCATGAACATATTTTCATGAACATTTAAATATTTTTGTTAGTAGATATTAAAAGAACATTTCGTTTATTACATCTAATGTTATTCATAATATTAAATAAACAAACTAATAAAATATAATAATAAATTAAAAAAATATTTAAATAGTCACTTAAGTTAATATATATTTGTGTGGTATAATATAAAATATTTAATTATTGAATATAAATAAACAAATAGAAATATATAATACTAAAAAATAATTATAAAATTTACGAACGCGTTTGCGAGCCATTAACGAGCTAATTAACGAATATGTTCGCGAATTTTCAACCTGAACACCCTTAAACTTGAGTTTGGTTTGATAGACTATTTGAATTCAAAATTGAGCTTGGTTTGACTCGTTAAGGTTAACGAACGAATTTGAACGAACACTTTATCAAATCGAGACTCGAATAGTACGTTAACAGTTTGATTCGCTTACATTCCTAATCCTACCAAAGGAGTGTCTTTTTTTATTGTAGGGTCTTACTCAAAGAGTCTCATTTCCTTCTTTACACATATGAAACCCACACACACCAACTAATACAACTATCCACTACACATTAAATAATATTACCTCCGTCTCATAAACAAATTCACACTTTCTATTTTTGTCTGTCTCATTAATAATTACATATCCCCAAATAAGGAAATACATACAAATCAATAAACCCACAATAGACTTTAGGGGATGTTTAGTATATTAGATGGAGTTGGAATGAGATTAATAGTGATAGTAGTGATGAATGGTAATGGGTTTATTATTTGTAATTGTGTTGTTTGGTTGATAGTAAGGAATTACTATCATAGTTATTGATTTTGTTTGGTATGATTAAAGTTTATTTTGAAATTAATTCTAATTTTTATCATAATTTTTTCTTTTAATATAATTTTACTATTTTTAAAAGAAATAATAATATTTAATAATTTAAAAATTTTTTATCATTAAAATATTGATAAAAACGTGATTGGCCTCTTCCAGAAATTGGAATGAAAGTGATACTACTGGCTTTGGTGAGGAATGACTCATTCCTTGGTTTATGGAAATAAAAAATATTGTAGCACTATAAAACCCTTTAACCAAATTTCTCTTTTTCATTCCAATTTCAATACCCACCTCTAAACCCATTAACCTAACACACCCTTAATTTTAAAATCAAAATTGTTACCCTTTTATAACTCACATGACTTACTTTATAATTTATTTAATATCTAAAAATATCAAACTACCCCTAAAAGTAAAGTACAAAGTAACTTTTTCTTAAACTCTGTATTTACAATAACTGTAAATTTCTCTTTTGGACGGAGAGAGTAATACTCTTTAATTCACGTGAAAAAAATAAAAGACCTTCTTTAAATAGGTTGGAGGGATTATTGGGCGTGACCCAAATGAGAGTGGGGTGTTTAAAAGTTGAATCCGGTCCACCGAAACAAATAAATATTGATACTTAGATTCAGTACTCTGAGCGGGGAGAAATTAATCAAATTATAATGGGTATTATTCCAACGTCTCTTCTACGTCAGCTAACACCACGTAGGGATGTCAACGGGTCGGGTCTGGGCAACTACTCGAACCCGACCCATTTTAAAAGTTCCCGCCCCAGACCCGCACGTGTCTTATTTTATAGGTCCAGACCCAAACGGGGCGGGTTCGCCCCGCCCCGCTCTTTTTTTTAATTTTTTAATATTTTTTTAAAAATATTTTATTTTATTTTTTAATTTTATGTGCACCCATAAATCACTAACTCTCTCACTTCATCATTTTTCATAACTTCAAATAATAATTATATCAAAAGAATAAAAATAAAATATAAATAATAATAACAATCATAAAATTAGTAGTGAATTATTAGAATTTTAAATGATTATTAAAATAAAAAAATATAATATTTATATATTGTATGGGCCGGGTCGGGTACCCGCAGGTCTGGGATAATACCCGGACCCGGCCCATTTCAAAATGGGTTCGGGGAAGGACCGCCCCATTTTCAATTCGGGACGGGTCTGGGTCAGCCCCATATCATGCGAGTCGGGCCCAAATTGATACCCCTACCACCACTCGGCCTCCTCTGCAGCGATTCTCAATTAATCGGGCCTAATCAACAAGGAAACACAATTATAAGATTTCCTTAAATGTAATTTATCTTGAGGATGCCCTAAAAAACTCGTAAAATTTTATTACATTTGAGGTTATACAGAAGACATAATTGTACAATAAGTGTTTATAGATGTATGTATGTACTCGCTTTTTGATTCTATGGAATAAGCAGCTTTTCTTTTGATAAATTCACTAGCTAGTATTAATGTGTTCTTGTGATGAAATTAAGGTGTTATGTTGGTGGTTCAGTTATATGTTTCAGTCAGTTTGATGCAGTGCTCTTTAATTTGTGATCCATAACATGTATGAAGGGTGAAAATTGAAATTTGTAGAAATAAGTGATGTAGATTGAAAGAAATTAAATAATTAGAGCAGTTCATGACAGAAACTTGATCTTATGTAGATGAATGCGGGCAGTTATGCATCTAGGAGTCGCTCTTATTATTCTTGGAGTTGCAAAAGGATGAGGCCCAAAAATATAATGTCTCTCCCAGATGAGATGTTATTCGAAATTCTTGTTCGTCTCTCTGCTGAAGATGTTTATGAGCTAGCATAGCCTGTATATCGAGTGTGGTACCATTTGATTTATTCCCACGACTTTGTATATGCACACCTTCATCATGCAACTCCTAAACTTCTTTGCCAGAATACCGATAAGTATGACGATGCAGTGTTTATTTCTTATCGACGTAGCCAAATTGAATTATCCAGGTTTGGTTGCTAGTTCAACTTTGGAGTTGGGCTAGTAGTAATGGTTTAATTTTGGGATATGAAAGCCATAAAAATAGTGTTTATATTGTAAATCCTGCAACCAAGAAATACTTTGTTCTCCCTCCACTACCTTATATAGTATTTGATTGGAGTTCTATTCCTGGTATGGCTTATGTTGTTGCTTCCATGGAGTTAAAAGTGTTTATAATGGTGTTTTCTGACAAAGCATTAAATTTAAAATGGACATGTTATATATTAACTGTCGGAGTGGATAAGGATTGGAGGAAGCTATCTACTCAAAATTTATCTCCTGCAGCTGAGGAACTAATGGACTCTACCCCAAAAACTACAGAAGGTTATATGCATTGATCGGTCACGAAGTTGTGACTTTGAATGTAGAGACTCCTCACGATGACTCCTCACCCAGTGCCTCAAATTTATGAAGTGGGAATCGAAAAAGTATTTTATATGTCGACCAAATGGAATTTATCATTGTAGATTCTATGTGTTCCCTCTCAAAGACTGTTACCCAAATTAGGAAATTTAATTGAGCAGTCTATGTCATTCATTATATCCCTTATTTACATGTATATTCCTTATTATCTCATTTTTAATCACTAAGCATTATTGAACCCTAATGTTTTGATGGAGTTAAAAGTTTATTTTGTCTCATAACTATTGAAAACTTTAGATTTTGTCCCAAAAAAGATATTTGTATCGATTTTGTCACATAACTATTAGTTTTGTTTTAATTTTGCCCAATTTTCGCCGGAACCCTAGATTTTACCAGAAATTGGTCACGTGCGCTGCACGTGACATATAAATTTGGGGGAATCCGGCGAGGATGGGTGACCTGGACTTCTGAGTAAAATTGGCCAATAGAATCGCCACATCATCAAATTAAAACCCCCTAAATAAAAAAACAAATTGCAGAGGTGAAGATTGAGAATGTGTCATTTACTCAATTCTAGGGTTCATCTTCCCAGTCCATTCGCTGATATGTAAAACGACAATAAGACTAATTTCGGGTAGTAGAGAAGGAAGTTCTCCCTCCAAAACCCAAGAATTCGAGTTCTAGATGACGACGTCTGATTAGTCATTTTGTAGTTGGAATGACCAATTCAAGAATTTATCGAACCACATGAAGGAAGGTACTAGAGATTAAGCGATATTATATTCTTGTAATTTTATAGAGATGAATCATCAAAGGGTTGGTTGTTGAAACTAGTAATTAAAAGTAATCAAAATAATTAACCAAGTAATGATCAAACAAAGCAAATAGATAAATGAAGGATGGTTTTCCAAATTGAACAAAAGTGAGATTAACAACACTAAAGAAGTGGTAATTCTAGGATTCATTCATTAATCTCATATGTGTCAAGGGTAGAAGACTAAGAGCCAACACGAATTCCACTTAAACTTCTCTCGGAATGGATAGGATGTAGATCCTTTACAAAGTCTCAAAATAGGTCTAAGGTTGGTTCTCAATCAAAAAATTCCAACTAGGTACTAAGTTTAATTAGAGAGTCCCTTCACACGATCAATTGACCTCTCGATCTAACAAATCACATGTTCTATCAAAGGGTTCTAAATTCTAAAGGATTTATCAATCTCTTTACAATTTATAATGCACATGAAGTGTTTGATGAAATGATTCACTTAATTATCCTAATCACATAATTAATTTCTCAATCTAATCACATATTTAGAACAACAAAACACACAAATCATCATATCTCAAGATCTCAAGCATCAATGATAGAAAATCCATTTATCCAATCAATACATGATTTTAAATACATAAATCCCAAAATTATCCAACAACCATCATGTTGCTAATCTTACAAGGGAGATTAGCCTACCATATTCATAAGGAAATTAATATAGACAATTAAATCCTTATAAATCATGACAAAACTATGAGGTTTAGTACAAAGTATGGATGAAAACTCCCTTGAAGTGCTTCAATTGTGATCTCCTTCCTTCCCTTGCAAATCTCCTCTCTTCTTTGTTCTTTTCTTCAATTGGATGAGAATTTTGATGGTGGGATGAAAATAGATGGAATGGATGATGAAAGGGTGTAGACGATGGTGTAAAATGAGAGGAAATGTGTGTGATGTGTATGTGCAGCTCTGAATTTTGAAGAAAACTTGATCAAATGTTGAGATATTGGGTATTTATACCCCTTGGGAGCTTCTAGAAGATTTTTGATTTTTTACTGATTTTTGCACCTACACGGCTCGTGTGCATGCACACTGCCCGAGTCGTGTCAGTGTTTCTGGTCAACGTTCAGCTTGAGACAGCACATGGCTCGTGTGTTGAATACGGCCACAGGGGTGGGCGTGTAGGTTGTTCAGGCTCCAGCGCATGCCACATCTTACAGGCCCGTGCGTTGTACATTGGCCGTGTGCCTGCACATGGCTCGTGTACCCTACACGACTGGGTGTGTTTGTGCTGCAGTGCTTTCTTCTTTCTCCCAACTCCGTTTTCGCTCCGATTTCACCTGTTTTTAACATGTTTAAGCTCATTCTCACACATTTCCATAAAAACACATAACACAATTAAATAGCATATAAAAACGGATAAAATACTATGAAAATAGATATAAAAGTACACTAAAATCTAGTTAAAAATATCACTAATCACACCCTCAAACTTAAAGTGTTGCTCGTCCCCGAACAATGAAAATGGTAATCTAAGAGGGAAGATTTTCACCTAGGAAAAGACTTAAGAACATGAGCAATAACACATCAATAGCAATAATAACTACAAATTATGCTAATTATCCTACAATATTAGATTCATGACATGAGAAATTAACAAGTTCAATCAAAAGAGAATAAAGAGTGATATAGTCCATTTCTAGTCCAAGCCTCACGTCAGATATCAATTTCACTCAACACTCTAATCAATAAGGTAAAACATCACTCATCAATCGATTGGCTCGACTCGCTTTAAACTTGCTCGTAGACTACATTCACAAACCACCAAAACTTCAATCAATGATCAAAAAGGTCTTTTATTAAGAATGTAATGATAGACTCTTTAGTATGGTAGGGAGAATTTAGGTAGAAGTGACTATTCATGTGCAAGTAATTGAAGAGGTAGCTACTTTCTTCCGTTCTTCCACTTTTCTTTCTTCCTTTTCTTAACCTTGCAAATTTCAAACCTAATCATCACATTTTCTTTGATTATTCACTCTTTTTGATTGTATGCTCCCTTTTTTGATATTTTGATTTCTTGAGCATCTTTGTTACTTTACTCTTTTTCTCATTTCTAAGGTTGCATATGCACCCTTGCTTGCGTTCTTTTCATCCTTTTCTTTTATTTATTTACCATTTCTTTTTCTTCTTTTTCTTTCTTCTCACCCATTTCTAGCTACCATCTCCACAATCACTCACACAAAAAGGGTAAATATATAAGGCTCATATGGGTAATCAAGGCTTGTAATGTGCTTATATCACAAGAAATATGCTTAAAGGCTTAAAATGGTTAACTATGGATAATGTTCATGGTAGGGAAGTATATGACTATGGCTATGGCTATGAATTACAAGGATGGCCTTAAATCATATCATCAACCTTCACAAATCGGGCTCGTTCCTATAGTCCTTGAGCAAGTTTTAGCTTATCAAACACAACCAATCCACTCATAAAAAGAAATACCATGTATGCACGGTTGAGGCTCAAATACTCACAAGTTTGTTCATAAACTGAAAGGAACTTATTACACATTATTCATCTCGCAATTGAACAAATTAAATAAAACATGTCATAATTCGAAAGTATAGAGATTCTTAATCATAATTTGCCATCACATATCACCAAAACATGCCATCACCAATATTAAAAAATGACTCACGACATCCCAAAACAAACCACCAAATCAATCTCTAAACCAAAAAAAATAGAAAAACACAAAACATATAACAAAAAGAAACACCAAACAAAGGACAATACAAAACATATATCATGCAAGAACAAAATCACCGTCACAAGAAAATTAAGCACAAATCCACATCATCCATAATCAAATTGAATCACATCATCCTAACCTTAATTGAAAATGAAAACCTAAGTACGAAAATTAAACATTCCAAAAACATAAAACAAAACAAAGTATCAAATCTATAACAATCCAAATCAAACTAAAACGAGCTAAATGAAGTGTTGAGCACTAAAAGTACCCCCTTCAATTCTCCGGGGGAGGAGGTTGCTAGTACGGTGCCCAAGGGTTGTAGGCACGAGGAGACAGGGGAATCGAAAGTTAAACATCATAGTGAGCATCTCCTCCATGTTGTTCAAGTGAGAGCAGGCTTGCTCATCGTGGTACCTTCTCCAAGATGTTGTTCCTCAGAATCTCCCCCATTAGCACTCTTTGTCTCTGCTGCTCCTCATGAAGTTCTCTCATCTGCTCTCCATGTAAGTGTTGTGTCTGCCTAATCCCTCGAACTTCATTCTCAAACAAGTTTCACCTTGCATCCCTTATTCCGAGACCCATTTCCTGCTGTTGCTAACATTCATCCTCTTCTTTCTCGAATACCGGTAGTTCTGGTGCTTGCTCCTCAAAATCCACATGGTGAGGTTGCTCTTCTTCATTCCCTACCTCCATGGCCACTAGCTCGGCTATCAGATTTGCTAACTCCCGACTTTCCTCCACACGCATCTGTCGGAGCACCGCCTCTACTCCTTCTCGATTCTCACGATAGAAGACTCTCACAATGTGTGGGGGCTTGCCATTGCCAAGTTCTTGAGCTACCTTGGAGTGTCTACAGTAGTAAGCTCAGGAGCAGGTAGAGGAAATGAAGCTCCCTTATCTTTCCTTAAGCAACAAGTATTCCCTATCAATGATATGAGCTCCATCCTGACGAGCTAGTGGTAGTTGAGACCTTCACTTGTCATCATATGTGGCATTCCTCTGAGATAGATGCCTAGTCCTTGGGCTATCATTGTCACTATTCCTCCAATCATTACTCCTTGAGACGTTTGCCTTTTTGCCACTCTTTCTGCATGTTGAATAAAATGTGCCGCCACATTAAACTCGATCACTCAACATAGACAGAACATTATGTATAGCTGTTTTTCACCCACTGATCCACTCTCAAAATGGCCCAGAATAGTATTCGACATGATCTTTTCAAGATATCTCATCACATGATTTCTGATGGCTGTTTCTTTGTAAGCGCTTGGTATGTAACCCTGATGCTCTGTCCTATCCTTGACTAGCTTTCCCCAAAAAGTTTGTTGATTGAAACCCCCTCCTGGCATGAAGCTTTTATGGCCCCTCATTGTCGGGCATCCTATATATCTATTCAACTCATTTAAAGTTATATCTGTCCTCATCACGTTGTTAAACTGGAAGGAGATTGATATAGGAAACTTGTTCCTATCATTTTTGACCTCGAGTGAGCTCAAAAACTCGCTGTGAGGTATAGATAAGTGGGAGGTCTTTTGTCAAAGAACTCTTCCATCTCCACTCGTCGAAACATGGTTCTCAAATCATCCTCAATTCCAAGACCCACCATGGTAGTTTGATCTTGAAATCTAGTTGGCTTTACTTTTTGCAAAATGGGTTCCCATCTAAGTGCATACTTAGCCTAATCTTCATCAAACTCTACTCCAACTCTGACGGTTGTATCCCATTTTCCATTAAATGAGCATCTAAGTTAGCCATTTCCATTTCCGTTTCTACCATGATGAAGTCTTC
Organism: Pogostemon cablin; assembly: GCA_023678885.1. NCBI lineage: Eukaryota > Viridiplantae > Streptophyta > Magnoliopsida > Lamiales > Lamiaceae > Pogostemon > Pogostemon cablin. The sequence goes on along the minus strand of CM042989.1, from coordinate 10,230,510 downwards.
AACACGTTTTCTTGCTCTCCTTTCGGCCATCTACAATATTCAACATTATCAAGTTATATTCAATTTCATCACAAAGAATGGTAATTAATTAAGCATAGAATTATCACTTGTTATTCAACTAAGTGTCAACTCTATCATGCTTTAACATAAACTTATCATGAGAACATAGCTTCCAAGCACCAAAAACAAAGGTTAATTCTCAAGGATTTTCCATTTCAATTCAAGCAACTAGCCATCACAACAAAGCTTACTCAAAATTTTCTACAAGATAATCATATGAATCCCTTCAATCATTCATGATTTTCACCTCCTAATCTCATCATATGTGCACAAATTATCCAACAATATCTCAACAATGCTCATCATTCATGTAAATCTTTCAGTTTAATTCAAAAAGTCACTTACGCATTTTATCGAACACTTGGCATGCAAAACATTTCAAAATAATTTTTAAAAAGAATATCCAATTCCCTCATGCCCAAATCCTCAACACCTAAACTACTTCACAAAAATTCAAACATCATATGAGCATTATAGATCAATTTGTCACAGCACACATGTATCCAATTCAATTATAATCAAAATCCCCAAATTCAATTTCTCATGAACCCTAATTCTTGCACCATTCAATCAATTCATCAATTAAAACTTGCAAATTCATGCTCCACAATCTTAGACATGTTTCAAACATGCTATCACTCAAAGCCCATGTAAGAATTTCGAATTTCAAACCTTCAATTGAAAACTAGGGCAAGAAGTTCATACCTTGATTAATCTTGGAGAAAATCGGATGAATTTGGTATGAGGAATTGAATGAACAAAGTTTAAATTGCTCAACCTTACCAACACTTGCAGCTTTCAAAGGATTTTAAAATTTGAAAGTGTATTCGGGTGTGGGGAAACTTATGAGCATGGGTGAAGTGGAATGAACAGTGTTGCACTCGCCTCTTTTTAAAACTGCCTTCGAACACGATACGGCTCGTGTCCTGTACACGCCTCGTGTACTTGCCCTCTACATGGGCCGTGTTCTGTACACGGACATGATATGTCCGTGTATGCATTTCTGATCCCCACGCACGGCTATCTCTTACAGCATCGTGCGCTGTACACGGCTCGTGCTTTCGTATCCTACATGGCTCGTGCGCGGAACTCGCCTTTAGCCTGGGCGAGTAGCTGCTTCTGATACCAGTACACGACCACCTCTTATAGGGCTGTGTACTGGACACAGCTCGTATAGCCACTTTCCTGTTTTTCACTTTTTCAACTTCAAACCTTGTTTTCCCTTGTTTTTATGCTTCCAATACACCCTACACCTTATTCATGCTCAAAAACTCATCAACATCATTAGCTCAATAGGTGTTATCAAAATAAGGATTATCATATACTTCAACACCACCAAACGGACCAAAATCAAACCGAATTCATGAGAAAATTTTCAATTTGACCCAAAAATACAAGGATTCAATATGAACACAAAGTGAAACATATCATACCATGCTATATCCCCCCAAACTTGAATTGAAACAAGAGTTTCAAATTAAGTTTGTAAAAAGTGGTAAGATATACCGTTACACATCAATGAAGCACTCATTGTATCTTTAAAACTCCTTCTCACAAACACAAACCACCTACAAGGCCAAAAAAGTAAAAACAAGAAAAGAAAAATATTTACAAACCTAAACTATTCAAAGGATACGAGCTTTCAAGACGTAAATGTATCCACATATACCAACCCTCTTTGAGAGGGAGAATGGTAATGCTTAACCCTTTGACCATTAACCACAAAAGCACTTCCATCTGATCCTTCGAGTTTTAAAGAGCCATCATCTCTAGCCTCGATCACCAAGTATGGACCGGTCCACTTTGAACAAAGTTTTTTAGGGAATAGTTTAAGTCTTGAATTGAACAATAGAACCTTATCCCTCGAAATAAACTCCTTCGTTTTTATCCTTACATCATGCTACCTTTTAAGCTTCTCCTTCAAAATCCTTGAGCTTGAGTAATCTTTTTCTCTAAATTCTTCTAATTCAACCAATTGGAGACATCTTTTCTTTCCGTATTCTTTCTCATCAAAGTTCAACTTCCTAAGGGCACATAATGCCTTGTGCTCCAACTCCACGGGTAAATGGCATACTTTCCCATATATGAGCTTGTATGGAGAGAAACCAAGAGCGGTCTTATAAGTTGTTCGATAGGCCCAAAGAGCATTGTCGAGCTTAGAAGACCAATTTTTTCAATTTCCATTGACTGTGTTTTAAAGTACAAGCTTCACTTGTCTATTTGAGACCTCCGCCAAGCCATTTGCTTGAGGGTGATAAGGTGTAGAGACCTTATGCTTCACTCCATATCTATTCTAAAGCTACTCAATAATCTTGTTGATGAAGTGAGATCCCCCATCACTAATCATGGTCCTTGGCACTCCAAACCTAGCAAAGATGTTCTTCTTTAAGAATTGCTTGACTACTAGAGTATCATTTGTCCTTGTCGGGATTGATTCCACCCATTTGGAAATGTAATCCACCTCAAGCAATATGTAAAGGTAACCATTGGAAGGCGGAATGGGCTCATGAAGTCCATCCCCATACATCGAACACCTCAACTTCAAAAATATTCCTCATGGGCATCTCATCACGTTGCCCTATACTTCCAATCCTTTGGCACATATCACAACCCTTGATGTACTCCTTATAATCCTTGAACAAAGTTGGCTAAAACAACCCCGATTGTAAGATCTTTGTCCCCGTCTTTTGGAACCCAAAGTGCCCTCCACATGGTGAACTATGACACATCTCCATAACACTAAACTTCTCTTCTTCTGGGATACACCTCCTTATGATCACATCTGGACAATTCTTGAATAATAAAGGATCATCCCACAAATACTCCTTGACATGATGATAGAACTTTTTCCTACGGGATTTGGGAAGATGATCCGGCTTGAGACCACAAGCTAAATAGTTCACGAAATCCGCATACCAAGATCTCCCAATTTTTCACAAAGTATATATCCTTTGAAAATCAACTTGAAGGATTTCTTCGTCCGGAAATACATCCTTAATGAACTCCATGGTTCCTTCTTCATCAATATTTTTCAAACGTGACAAGTGGTCGGCTATGACATTTTCAATCCCCTTCTTATCGAACTCCTACAACAAAAGAACCCAACAAATTAGTCTTGGTTTAGCATCTTTCTTGTTCATCAAATACCTAATGGTGGCATGATCCGTATAAATAATAGTTTTCGTGTCCACTAGGTATGGATGAAAATTTTCAAAAATATAAACCACGGATAAAAACTCTTTTTCCGTTGTGGTGTAATTCTTTTGATTTACATTGAATGTCTTCAATGCATAGTAGATAGCACGAAACTTCTTCTCTCTCACTTGGCCTATCATTACTCCCAATGCATTGCCACTTGCATCACAATGGAGCTCAAAAGGCTTACTCCAGTCAGGAGAGACAAGGATTGGTGAAGAAATTAGAGCTTCTTTGAGCACCCTAAAAGCATCAAGACATTCATCATTGAATTCAAACGGAGCATCTTTTTCAAGCAATTTACACAATGGTTTGGCTATATTAGAAAAATCTTTTATAAAACGTCGATAGAACTCGGCGTGGACAAGGAACGATCTAACCCCTTTTTATTCTTTGGTGGGGAAAGATGTTCAATGGCTACAACTTTCGCCTTATCAACTCTCAAACCTTTCTCTGATATATAATGCCCAAGTACGATACCCTCTTGAACCATAAAATGACATTTTTTCCAATTCAAGATTAGATTCGTATCTTGACATCGCTACAAAACCATAGAAAGATTAACCAAGCATATATATCAAATGAAGATCCAAAGACGGAAAAGTCATCCATAAAAACCTCCATTATATTTTCAATCAATCCTCCAAAGATAGCCATCATGCAATGTTGAAAGGTGGTATGGGCATTGCATAACCCAAAGGCAATTTATAAAAAGCAAACGTGCCATATGGACAAGTAAAAGTTATTTTCTTTTGGTCCTCGGGGGCAATCATAATTATTTGGTTATACCCCGAGTAACCATCTAGAAAACAATAATACTTGTATCCCGCCAACCTATCAAGTATTTGATAAATAAAAGGTAAAGGAAAATGATCTTTATGAGTATTTTCATTAAGCTTTCTATAATCACAACACACTCTCCAATCCGTTTTTACTTTCTAGCAAGTTCTTCATCAAATTCCGTTTTAACAATGGTTAATCCTCCTTTCTTAGCCACAACATTCAAAGGACTCACATGAGGACTATCACTTATGGCATAAACAATATTAGCATCTAACCATTTCAAAACTTATTTCCTAACCACTTCTTGCATAATTGGGTTCAAATGTCGTTGAGGTTGTATGCATGATTTAGCTAGTTTCATCTATTAACCTTATGTGATGCATGCATATTGTGGGACTAATTCCTTTTAAATCATCTAGACTCCATCTTATAGCACTCTTATGATTTCTAAGAACCCTCAACAATATTTGAAGTTCTAAGGATGAAATAGAAGATGATACAATTACCGAAAAAGTCTTGTTATCCCCCAAGTACGCATACATAAGGTGATCGGGTAATGGCTTCAATTCCTCTTTTCCCTTTTCAACCTTGGACTCTTCACTCTCCACCTCCAATGGAAGGTATTCCCTCTTTCCATAGTACATTATTTTAGCTTCATCTTCTTGTATTACCCTACAAGCATTCAAGTTATGTACACAATCATTTATCATCATCTTCTAAACAGTATAAAGAAGAAGTAGAATTGAAAGATAAATTAAGAGAGTGGCTTATGCTTGTCTCAAAAGGATCCTTGGATAAGAAAAATGGCAAGTTCTTTTGAACAATCTCATCAATCAATTCAATCCTTCTACATTCTTCTTTCTCATTCGGATGCCTCATAGCACTTCTTAATGAAAACACCACTTCCTCTTCATTTACTCTCAAAGTTAACTCCCCTTTGTGCATATCAATCAAAGCTCTTCCCGTGATCAGGAATGGACGATCCAAAATCAATGGAACATTAGCATCCTCGTCCATATCAAGCACTACGAAGTCCACTGGGAATATGAACTTCCTAACCTTAACAAACACATCTTCAACTACTCCCTTAGGATAGGTCAAAGACCTATCCGCAAGTTGCAATGTAACGGCCATAGGCTTTACTTCTCATATCCCAAGTTTCTTAGAAATAGACATAGGCATTAAATTGATACTTGGACCAAGATCATAAAGAGCCTTATGTACCTCACTTTTTTCCATTTCACATGGTATGACAAAACTCCCCAGATCCTTGATCTTTGGAGGCAACTTCTTTTGAATTATGGCGCTACACTCCTCCATTAAGTTAATCGTCTCGTTCTCCACTAAGATCTTTTTTCTCGACATGATGTCTTTCAAAAACTTGGCATAATGAGACATTTGTCTCAAAGCATCCGCAAAGGATATATTGATGTGGATTTTCTTGAAGATTTCCAAAAACTTTGCAAACTTTTCGTCAAGGCCCTTCTTCAAGTATCTATGTGGAAAGGAATAGGCACTTGAGTTTTTGGTATGCCCCAACTATCCCTTTCCAACTCCACTTCATCCTCTTTCTTTTTCATTGCCTTAGTCCTTTGCTATTTCTTTTCAACGACTTCTGGCTCAACCACGTATGTTTCATCATTCGCTTTAGCTTCAACTTCAATTTCTTCCACAAGCTCTTCCTCAACCAAATCTTCCTCATTCATCTTCTCTTCTATCCTCTTATTTTTCATAGGCATAGAAGGTCCTTCATAATTGGTTCCACTCCTCAAAGTGATCACCTTGCATTGCTCCTTTGGATTCACAACTCCTCCCCGGCTACCTATTGTATAATAATGATTACATTACACTTACCGGGTACCTTCCACATCCAAAAAATTATCGCTCAGAATTCGTATCCTTCAACGAAGCAGACATTACAACCACCCGCTTGCAGAAGCAATACACATCTCCCGATTCATGACACGAACATGACATGGATACTTGAAGGAGGGAGGTTACTCGATGGATTGTGGATTTAGATTATGGGTTCCTCTTCGATATGGTTCTTCGTCAATTTGGGGATTAGGTTTCAAAAATGTTTGATCGCATATTTGGGGATACAAGACAGTTCATTTCTTAAATAGCTATTACTACTTTTTATCAAAGATATTAAAATTATTTTTCATTAAAAATGTTATTACCTTTTATTTATACACATAGATTATTCATAAAATAATTCACTAAACCACTATCATTTTTATTAATTCAAATATCATTTTTTGTTAAAATATATATTAAAAAATAATTATAATTCTCAATTAATGTAAATGTAATACCCGAACTTCTCACTACTCATGTGCCAATATAATTTAATTTGTGTTATGTGTATTTAATAATTTCATGATAATTATGTGATAATTATGTGATTATTATGTATTCTACATTTCATTTATCTTTACATTTTATTTGATACATCCGTGATAGAAATAGTGATGATATGTAAATATATATGTGCATAAATATTTACGTGCATTAATTTAGAAAATAATAATAATAATATGCAATGCCTAAAATCATTTGGTTATAAAGGAAAACACGTAGGTAAGTTATGGATAGTTTATCCACCAATGCATGTTTAGTTCTTATTAATAATAATTATTACTATTTTTATAATAAATATATATTATATAATATAAGTAGTGGAGTTGGTGTTCTTATTAATAATAATAATAAAAAAAATTTCAATTGGTAGGGGTTGTTGGTAACTCACCCCCAACATCTACCTATACATATAATAAATTATTGGGATTGCTAACCACCCCATTATGAGGAATCAATTATTTAAATATATATATATAAATACTAATAATAATAAAAAAGGGGAAAAAGGGACGGTGACTAGTCAACACACGTATGGCATGCATGACAAAATTGTAGCCATGAGATTTGATATTAAAAAAAAGACTAATTATTGATTTTGGCCCCAACCCCAACTTTTGCTATAAATACTCCATTTGGGGGAAATTGAAGGCAGCGAAGAGAGTTCACAATTAAAAGAGAGAGAGAGAGAGAGAGAGAGAGAGAGAGAGAGAGAAAGGAAATGGGGGGAGTTCGTGCCGGAACAAGAAGGAAGAAATTAGTGACGGTTCTTCACGGGTCAAAAGTGTGACTATTGTCGGAGTCCAAGTAAGTAGAAGTCTAACTACAATGCTTAAACATGTTGTGTGTGAATTATTTGTGATTAATATGTGATAATTATTTATGAATCATTTGTGATTATTTTAATTATGCTATAAATTATTTGGGATTAATTTGTGGTACAAGTTGTGGATTTATGTGATTTGGGGAAAGTATGTTTCATATTCAATAATATCATTTGTAAATTATTTATAATAAATTTGCGATACAAGTTTTGGATTTATTTGATTTGAAATAATAATATTATTATTCTATATAGATCTATGTGATTGGAAACTGTTGAAAATATAATTGTATGATTTGAAAAGATATTGGTTATAAGGATCTGTGTGATCCGAGATGAAGTTGTTATTTTAAAAGGGGATTCGTGTGATCAAGATGAAGTGGTTATTCTATAAATGAATCTATGTGATTGAGGTGAAGTTGTTATTGCAGAAGTGGATTGATGTGAATCGAAGTTAAGTTATTGTTTTTATTTTGATTAAATGTTTATAATGGTGTAGTAAATGGTTTATGATACATATTTAATTGCCCTGGTTGCATACCATGCATGAACATAAAAAAAGTATTTTTCCCAAAATTAATAAGATATTAATGGTGTGTGCGGCCACTATATATACATCTCTGTCAGGATTCGGAAAAATCATTCCCGACATTTTATTCTGGGTTTGAAAAAATTATTCTCAATACTTTATTTGGGGTTCGAAAAAATCGTCCCCACCACTATGCCAGGATTCAAATAATCATTCCCGGCACTATATTCGGGATTTGGAAAAATCATCCCCATTGAGCTCAATTGGGGTGCATATCATAAGTGTGTCGTGGGGATCCCGCAACGTGAATAGTTTTCGAAATAAAAGAGACCAATTAGAAAGATTAGAAAATAGGCGATAGAAAACTAAATACATTTTCATGCACTATCATGTATGATTTCTACTTACTGAGATTTTTGTCTCACTAGTTTATACATTGTAGGTGAGCCTGATGATATTTGAGTATGTGGTGTACTGTGCAAGCTGTGGAGCTCCTACAGGGTTTTGAGAAGATATACATAGATGACGACCTGTTGGGCTAGACCGTATGTTTATTTTATTTCCGCTGATATTTTGTTATGTAATATAATAAGTATTGTCACCAGTTTGTGTGGATTGATGTGGTGTCAGAAACCAGTTACGTATGTTGAACTGGTGTGACCGTTTGGTTAATAAATATATTATTAAAAAAATATGTAGTTTTTATAATGACGTGTTTATGTTAATTAGTGAATTATAAGTTATGTAAAGTGGGTCGTGACAGAGTGGTATCAGAGCGCAGTTTGGGTCCTGCAGACTGTCTATGTACATGAACTCATTCCTTGGGAGAGCAACTTTGCATGTAAGTGTTATTTTTCTTCTGTGTTGTTATGTGTTTTGTAAATTATATTGGCCATGTGGTGTAGGACTCGCAGTTAGTAGACAAAATGGTAAGGACTACGGGTGAAAGTTCTGAAAGTGATAGAATTGCTGAGCAAGCAACCTTACTGAAGAAAATAATCGTGATGCAGTGATTACTCGACTGATGGAATTGGTAGAACGCCAGTCCCAACAAATACAATAACTAATTCAGCAAAGAGACATGGGTGGACAACCAGAGGTTAATACTAATCAAAATAGACGTCAAGTAGAACGTATGGAAATGGTTTGTGAGAGATTTCGAAAGTTGAGCCCTCCGATATTTGAAGATGTAGCAGATCCCACAGATGCAGAGGATTGGTTACGTACGGTGAAAAACATGTTTCAATATAGTAGAATTCCAGATGGGAACAAAGTGTTGTATGCCTCTTTCATGCTACGAGGAAGTGCAGGTCACTGGTGGTATACCATTAAAAGTATAGAGGATGTCACGAATATGACATGGGAAAGTTTAAAGAACTTTTCAGAAATAAGTACTTTACGGCACCAGTGAGGGTGATGAAGATGAATGAGTTTATACAGTTGAAGCAGGGTGGTATGTCAGTCACAGATTACCTTCGTAAGTTTGAACAGTTGTCAAGATTTGCGGAACACATGGTGAGTACAGAGGCATTGAAAGTGGAAAGGTTCGTGGAAGGTTTAAGACCTGAGCTTTTCAGATATGTGAGTATGGCAGGATTGCAAGGAGTAACATACTCACAAGTTGCAGAAATGGCTCAAATTGTTGAACAAGCGGAAATGAGGATTAGGCAAGCACATACTATCAGACGCCAATTTCAGCAGAAACCAGTGCAGCAGTTTGGGAGGGATAATAAGAGGTCAATGCCATTTCAGTGACTGAAACCTAATGTTCCAGTGAATCAAGGGCAAACACAAGGAGAACAAAACAAGCATCTCAAATTCGATCAGGGTAAGGTGCCACCACTGTCACCACCACTCATATGTCCTAATTGTCTAGGACCACATGGTGGGGAGTGTCACATTCCTCCGAGAACGTGTTACACATGCGGGGAGAAAGGACATGTGACTATTACTTGTCTTAAGAAAAGGAATCAAGGACAGCAGGTGAGAGTTCCAGCAAGAGTATACACTTTGACATGGGAGGAGGAAGATGTGAATCCCTCAGTTGTCACGGGTAAGTTTGCTATTTTTGGTACTTCTATATATGTGTTATTTGATTTTGGAGCAACACATTCATTTGTATCCACTGAGTATGTGAGGAAGTTGGGCAGAACATCTAACATAATAGGAGCTAATTATGAAGTGATGATACCTTCTGGTGAACCAAAACAAACTAATCAACTTCTTCGAGGTTGTGTTATTCCCATTGAAGGGAGGCAAATCCTCGCTAACTTGATTGTGTTAAATATGAATGATTATGATATCATCTTGGGCATGGATTGGCTGTCAAAGTACGGTGCTACAATAGATTGTCAGAAGAAGAGTATTACTTTTCAGCCATTAAAGAGAGAGCCATTTACATTTGTTGGGATCAAGAAGAACTTCAGATTTCCTATGATATCAGCAACAAAAGCACAACGGTTGTTGGAAAGTGGTTGTGAGGGGTATCTGGTGAGCGTGATGAATATTGAGGGACAGCAATGTCCAGTTCTCGGTGATGTATCAGTAGTTCGGGAATACCTGGAGGTATTTCCAGATGATCTTCCAGGTTTGCCACCAGAACGGGAAATTGAGTTTGTTATTAAGCTGCAACTGGGAACTGCTCCAATATCTAAAGCGCCATATAGAATGGCACCAGCTGAATTGAAGGAATTAAAGATACAGTTGCAAGAGTTACTAGACAAAGGATTTATCCGACCTAGTTTCTTACCTTGGGAAGCACCAGTTCTTTTTGTTCGAAAGAAGGATGACACGTTACGAATGTGCATCGATTACCGGGAACTTAACAAAGTTACAATCAAGAATAAGTATCCATTGCCCCGCATTGATGATCTGCAGCTATCTTTTCAAAGATTAATTTATGGTCGGGGTATCATCAGTTGAAGATTAGGGAGGAGGATATTCCGAAGACTGCATTTAGTACAAGGTATGGGCATTATAAATTTTTGGTGATGTCATTTGGTTTGACAAATGCTCCAGTAGCATTTATGGATTTGATGAATAGAGTATTTCAGGAATTTCTCGATAAGTTTGTGATCGTGTTTATCGATGATATTCTGATTTACTCTAAGAATAAAGAGGATTATGCTTTACACCTAAGAAATGTGTTAGAGATTCTGAAGGAGAAGAAGTTATATGCAAAGTTTAAGAAATATGAATTTTGGTTGGATCAAGTTGTTTTCTTGGGTCACGTAGTATCGGGAGAAGGAATTTCGATGGATCCAAGTAAGTTAAAGAAATCCATGATTGGCCACAACCCTCAAATCCCACTGAGGTTCGTAGCTTTCTTGGATTGGCTAGATATTATCGAAGGTTTGTTGAAGGATTCTCCAAGTTTGCTTCACTATTAATGCAGTTGACCAGGAAGAATGTGAGGTTCACATGGACGGAGGCATGTGAACAGAGTTTTCAGGAATTGAAGAGACGGTTGACATCAGCACCTATCTTAACAATTCCTACGGAGATAGGAAATTTCAAGGTTTATAGTGATGCTTCAAAGAATGGTCTTGGATGTGTATTGATGCAAAATGGGAAAGTAATAGCATATGCATCCAGATAATTAAGAGAGTACGAGAAGAACTACTCAACTCATGATTTGGAGTTAGCTGCAATGGTGTTTGCACTCAAAATTTGGAGGCATTATCTATATGGGGAACGTTGTGAAATCTATACTGATCATAAGAGTTTGAAGTACTTCTTCACTCAGAAAGAGCTGAACATGAGGCAGAGAAGATGGTTGAACTGGTGAAGGACTACGACTGTGTTATCAATTATCATCCGGGTAAAGCCAATGTCGTTGCTGATGCATTGAGCCGAAAGGCAATACAGAGTATGGCTGCTACAAGCCTAAATCAGAAACCAGGGTTGCTTGACTTGCAAAGAATGGGTATGGAGATCATTCAGAAAGGATCGCTGGAAGCAAAAATGACAGCTTTGACACTTCGACCAACTTTGATGGATAAGATTCGACAGAGACAAGAGTTGGATAAGTTGTTTGACAAGATAAAGAATAATGTCAACTCTGGAAAGTCTTCTGACTTTCAGTTAAGAGATGATGGCGTGATTCATTATAGAGGTCGATTATATCTACCTGATGTGGACGACATTCGGAAGAAAATAATGGAAGAGGCTCATTCAACACCGTACTCTGTACATCCAGGAGCTACTAAGATGTATAGAGACTTGAAGTTACATTATTGTGGCCATGGATGAAGAGAGATGTCGCTTAATATGTGGAGCAATGTTTGACTTGTCAGCAAGTCAAGGCCGAGCATCAAAAACTAGCAGGAACTTCACAGCCTTTATTTATTCCAAAATGGAAGTGGGAGAATATCACTATGGATTTTGTCACTGGACTACCGAAGACAGTGAAAGGTCACAATGTCATTTGGGTTATTGTGGATCGTTTAACTAAGTTAGCCTATTTTCTTCCTATTGCTTCTATGTACTCTATGGATCGTTATGCCCAACTATATATTCAGGAGATTGTCAGACTCCATGGAGTACCACTTACCATTGTATCAGACAGAGATACAAGATTCTTGTCTGCTTTCTGAAAAAGTTTGCATAAGGCGTTAGGAACACAGTTATCTTTCAGCACAATATTCCATCCCCAGACAGATGGATAATCGGAGCGTACAATACAGATTTTGGAGGATATGCTTAGAGCATGTGTGTTGGATTTTCAAGGTTAGTGGAGTAAATTTTGCCTTTGATAGAATTTTCGTACAATAACAGCTACCAGTCCACTATTGGGATGGCACCATATGTAGCACTGTACGGGAGAAAGTGTAGGCCTCCAGTACATTGTGATGAAATTGGAGAGAGAAAATTTTTGGGTCCAGACTTGATTCGTGAAATGTCAGAAGCTATTACCCGTATTCGAGCAAAGATGGAAAGTGCTCAGAATCGACAGAAAGTTATGCCGACAAACGAAGAAGGGAATTGGAATTTAAAGTGGGGTGATCAGGTATTCTTGAAAGTATCTCCAATGAAAGGGGTAATACGGTTTGGAAGGAAAGGAAAACTTAGTCCAAGATATGTTGGATCGTTCACTATCATTGAGAGAGTTGGAAGTGTTGGATATAGGTTGGAATTACCAGCGTCCATGTCAAGAGTACACGACGTGTTTCATGTGTCTGTGTTGAGAAAGTATGTTCCGAATCCATCTCATATTCTCAGGCAGGAACCAGTTGAGTTGAAAGAAGATTTGAGTTATGAGGAAATACCAGTTGAGATTTTACGACGAGAAGTGAAGAAGCTCAGAAATAAAGAGATACCATTAGTGAAAGTGTTATGGAGGAACCAATTAGTTGAGGAGGCCACATGGGAAAAAGAGGATGAGATGATGGCTAAATATCCAGAACTTTTCAGGTAAGTAAATTTCGAGGATGAAATTTTTATAAGGTGGGGAGAATGTAATACCCGAACTTCTCACTACTCATGTGCCAATATAATTTAATTTGTGTTATGTGTATTTAATAATTTAATGATAATTATGTGATAATTATGTGATTATTATGTATTTTACATTTTATTTATCTTTACATTTTATTTGATACATCCGTGATAGAAATGGTGATAATATGTGAATATATGTGTGCATAAATATTTACGTGCATTAATTTAAAAAATAATAATAATAATATGCAATGCCTAAAATCATTTGGTTATAAAGGAAAACACGTAGGTAAGTTATGGATAGTTTATCCACCATTGCATGCATGTTTAGTTCTTATTAATAATAATAATAATTACTATTTTATAATAAATATATATTATATAATATAAGTAGTGGAGTTGGTGTTCTTATTAATAATAATAATAATAATAAATTTCAATTGGTAGGGGTTGTCGGTCACTCACCCCAACCATCTACCTATACATATAATGAATTATTGGGATTGCTAACCACCCCATTATGGGGAATCAATTATTTAAAAAAACAAAATATATATATATATATATAATAATAATAATAATAATAATAATAATAATAATAATAAATAGAGAAAGGGACGGTGGCTAGTCAACACACGTATGGCATGCATGACAAAATTGTAGCCATGAGTTTTGATATTAAAAAAAAAGATTAATTATTAATTTTGGCCCCAACCCCAACTTTTGCTATAAATACCCTATTTGGGGGAAATTGAAGACAGCGAAGAGAGTTCGCAATTAAAAACAAAAGAGAGAGAGAGAGAGGAAATGGGGGAGTTCGTACCGGAACGGGAAGGAAGGAATTAGTGACGGTTCTTCACGGGTCTAAAGTATTACTATTGTCGGAGCTGTCCAATTAAGTAGAAGTCCAACTACAATGCATAAACATATTGTGTGTGAATTATTTGTGATTAATATGTGATAATTATTTATGAATCATTTGTGATTATTTTAATTACGCTATAAATTATTTTGGATTAATTTGTGGTACAAGTTGTGGATTTATGTAATTTGGGAAAAGTATGTTTCATATTCAATAATATCATGTGTAAATTATTTGTAATAAATTTGCGATACCAGTTTTGGATTTATTTGATTTGAAATATTTATATTATTGTTCTATATAGATCTATGTGATTGGAAACTGTTGAAAATATAAATGTATGATTTGAAAAGATATTGGTTATAAGGATCTGTGTGATCCGAGATGAAGTTGTTATTTTAAAAGGGGATTCGTGTGATCAAGATGAAGTGGTTATTCTATAAATGGATCTTTGTGATTGAGGTGAAGTTGTTATTCCAGAAGTGGATTGATGTGAATCGAAGTTAAGTTGTTGTTTTTATTTTGATTAAATGTTTATAATGGTGTAGTAAATGGTTTATGATGCATATTTAATTGCTCTGGTTGCATACCATGCATGAACATAAAAAAAAGTATTTTTCCCAAAATTAATAAGATACTAATGGTGTGTGCGGCCACTATATATGCATCTCTGTCAGGGTTCGGAAAAATCATTCCTGACACTTTATTCTGGGTTCGAAAAAATCGTTCTCACTACTTTATTCGGGGTTCAGAAAAATTATCCCCACCACTATGCCAGGGTTCGAAAAAATCGTTCCCGTCACTATATTCGGGGTTCGAAAAAATCATCCACATTGAGCTCAATTGGGGTGCATATCATAAGTGTGTCGTGGGATCCCGCAACGTGAACAGTTTTCAAAATAAAAGAGACCAATTAGAAAGATTAGGAAATAGGCGATAGAAAACTAAATGCATTTTCATGCACTATCATGCATGATTTCTACTTACTGAGATTTTTATCTCACTAGTTTATGCATTGTAGGTGAGCCTGATGATATTTGAGTATGTGGTGTACTGTGCAAGCTGTGGAGCTCCTACAGGGTTTTGAGAAGATGTACATAGATGACGACCTGTTGGGCTAGACCGTGTGTTTATTTTATTTCCGCTGATATTTTGTTACGTAATATAATAAGTATTGTCACCAGTTTGTTTGGATTGATGTGGTGTCAGAAACCAGTTACGTATGTTGAACTGGTGTGACCGTTTGGTTAATAAATATATTATTAAAAAAATATGTAGTTTTTATAATGACGATGTTTATATTAATTAGTGAATTATAAGTTATGTAAAGTGGGTCGTGACAGTAAATAAGTATTATTATATTATTTTTAATTAAAAATAATTATAATTAACACATAATATTATAAAATAGAACAAGATTTATTATAACTCCTAATTACTTATATTTATATTAGGACAAGAATTTAAATTTTAATTAAAAATATTAAATATTTTATAATAAATAAATATTATATACATCATAAATTTTACATCAACAATATTATTATATAAAAATAAAATATTAGATTTAGACATTTAAATAAATATATAATACTATTATTATTATTATATATATATATATATATATATATATATATATATATATAATATACATATTCGGGTAAAATTCAGGTCGGGTACGGGTAAACATAAGAGAATCCGTACCTTACCCTTACCCGCATAGTTTTCTTTCGGTTTCGGTTTCGATTTCGGGTACTACTAGATGTGTTATCCGATTTTATTCGATTTTTTCACACCTGATATGTGGGTACCCGTTGAATAACCCGACCCAACGGGTAAAATTGTCATCCATAACCATTACTTATAAAATTAATTAAAAAGTGTATTTTTTCTTAAATAACGTAGTACAATAAATGGAAAATATGGTCCGAAACAAAGAGAGTATTCATGGACGAAATATTCTCTTTGAAGTTAAAGAACAAATAAAAAAAAAAATACTCCACTTCATAGACAAACATAGCCCAACAATTTGTACTCTCTCCGTCCCAACTTCAATTTCACACTTTTTGTTTTGGTCCGTCCCAAATTCAACTTCACACTTCCGTAAAAGGAAAAAGTAACAAACTAATATCCTCTAACATACTTTAATTTCAAATTTGTTATCACCTTTTTAATACATAAAACATACTTTATCATTTATTTATTACTCAAAAATACCATACTATCCTCAAAAGTAAATCAAAAAGTGATTTTTCTTAAATTATGTATCTACAATAAACATGAACTTGGGACATCTTGAAAATATCGAAGGTCAAACAGGAACACCACTCTCTCTCTCTCTTTCTGCAGAGCAGACAAACAAAACCTGCCAATGGCGAATCTCAATCTCTAATGTACCCGTCCATCTGAACCCAAATATTTTCCCTCTTTTTCTTTCTCCCACAAACCGCTCTGTCTCAATCCATGGCCTCGTCAATTACAGCAGGCGCCCTCTCTTTCAAGGCGACCGCCTCTCACTCCCCCTCCCAGTTCCCACCTCGCACCGTCGGAACCACCCATCTCCGACTCCACCGGGTCGCCCGTGAGGTGCCACCCACCACCCTCTCCAATTCCACCAACGACGTCGTGTTGGCCCCCAAGTCAGCCGCCGCCCTGGAGAAAGATCCACGTGCACTCTGGAAAAGGTACGTGGATTGGCTGTACCAGCACAAGGAGCTGGGGCTATACCTGGATGTCAGCCGGGTCGGATTCACTGACGATTTCTTTCGGGATATGGAGCCCCGATTGCAGAAGGCGTTTAAAGACATGGAGGAGTTGGAGAAGGGAGCAATTGCGAACCCGGATGAGGGTAGAATGGTGGGCCATTATTGGTTGAGAAATCCCAAGCTTGCTCCCAAAGCTATCTTGACTCAACAGATTGAGACTACATTGGAACGAATCTGCGATTTTGCTGGGCTTGTCATCACTGGTAAGGTCAGTTTTTTTATATTTTCTTATGCAGTACACGTTGGCTCCTACTTAATGTATGAAGATTCATCGATTAAAAAATTGTATCTCATAGATGTTTTATTGCGTCATTGATGAATTAGCAATGGTTAGATAATCTGCAGCCACATGCCAAAGCTGAGTAAGAGAATGCTACACAATTCTTGATAAAATGGCAACAGCCTAAATTTCAGTGTTAGTTTCATCGCCCTGTTGATGAAAATTCTAAACAATAGGGTTATGAGGGTTTGGTGTTAATAAAAGAATATTAATAGAGGTGTTATTTTGATTATAAAACCTGGTTTGTATTAAGGCGGGGTTAAAGTTTTGCTATAATTTTCTTTTATCGTCATATTTTTAGCAGACTTGTCTCTGAGATTGGAAGCATTTATACTGCAGATTAGGCCTCCTAAGCAAGACAGATTTACACAAATCCTTTCTATCGGAATTGGTGGTTCAGCCCTCGGGCCGCAATTTGTTGCAGAGGCTTTGGCTCCTGATAATCCCCCTCTTAAGGTACCTGGGAAAATCTTTATTGTAATAGCATGTCTTTTGTGGTGTTCATTGTTCCGTCTTCGCAGATCTGTAGTCCTCTTGTCTAACTTACATAGATTCAAGATATTTATTTCTTTCTTCTCACAATGGATTCATATTCTGATGTTCTTTAAGCATTGTTAGTTGATTGTGTAGAACTCTTGTATGCTTTATAGAATAAGTACTGCTATATTGACCTATGTTGCATTTGGAAACTTTAACTTTAAGTAAATCTAAATATTATTGGACTAAAGACTATTTTCATGCCAAGCTTGGTTGTCCTTGAATTTCATGGTTTAATCCCTACTGACCTTGCATTAACATCCCCTTGCCTATTAGACACTGGGATCTATATAAGAATTCTGACATTCATGATTCATCTTGAATTTGGGTTCAACTAGATCCTCGTGTTGGCAACACATGTTGCAAAGTATTTCTTTGACTAACCGCATTCTGAATTAGTTGTGTTGTTATGAATTTGCTTGGGCTTACAAACACAGTTAAGGCCAACTTAAGGGACAGTCTGAATTAATAGTAAATGGTTTCCAAAAAAGCTTTTGCCATCTTCTTCGTACAATGATATTGTTATTAGATTAATTTAAGATTGTGTTTGAAACTAAACAAATCTTTAATTTTCTCATCATTATAGAGCAGGACTTCTAAACATTGTCGTGGCAGCTCATTGTTTTTCAGATTTATGTAATTTTTCGCATTACATTAAGCTGTTGGAAATACTTGTATCCGACACTAAAATGAATGATATAGGAATATGATAGTGTGCCATGTGCCTTGGTAGGGTAAGCATATTGTCAAATCTTTGATGTTACTATTGATTTGGGAAGTAGCCAAAAATAAGACTCAAGATATAATATCATTAATTGTGTTATACTTAACAAACTCATCTGGTCATCATCTACTTTATGTTTTGCATCTAAGACACTGCTCGATACTAATTGTTAGCATGTATTACATGCCTAATTTTGGTATGCTTCATAAGATGTGCGTGTAATTTTAAGAAATGGCTCCCTTTTCTATTATTTTATGAAGTAGAATATTAGCTATTAGTTATAAGAGTGTATGCTCAATTTATTGCCAAATTGTTTTATTTTTCAAACATTGGACGTTACATAGCAGAAAGGGGAAAGTGATATGGGGAGTAATTGTTCATGGGTTGTGCTAGAATGTAATAAGAGAATCTTTGAAGAGTTTGAGAAGACTATAAAGGAGAGGTTGAAGGGTACAGTTTATGGTCGCATCTTTGGTTTCAGTTCAAAATATATTCAATAAGACATTCCCAAGCTCTTATTCTCTAATTTTTGTGTCTATATTTTATTTATGATCTCAAGTTTCAAGAAAGAGAGAGTTTGCTTGTATTCTTTTAAGATGGATAATATCCAAGATTTCACTGTATTTGTATATTTATTTCACCATCTATAAATTTGGCGTAATTTTCTTTTCATTGCTATTGGTAGTTTCACCTTGCCATTTAACTCCATTTGCTCCGATATTATGAACTTATATATGAATTCAGATTCTTTCTAATTCCTTTTTCAATCTTACGGTTGCATGTTGGTGTTTTCTCAAAGTACTTTCCATAACTTATGCTACTTCTTGACAACTATGTTTCGCTAATAAAAAGAAAAAGGCATTGCACTTATAACTTTCTGGATTCTTTCTTTAGTTCCACTGGGGGAGAATTGCATTTTTAGTTTTCATTTTATAAATCATCTCAAGTTTTAATTTTTACCCGGTATTAGTTTTGCAATTACTTCCATCTAAATGGCTTTTGTAAATGTCATTCTTTTTTTTTTCCCCATGTAACTGGCTATCGTGGCTATATGATAGAGATATTCTTGGTGCCAGTTTTCATTATCTCCAAGAACTTCAGGCTCTTATAGTTCCATTTTGTTGAATTCCAATTGATAGTGCTGTGTATGGTGGTGTCCTAATTTGTTATGTTGTAACATTTTTTCCAGATAAGATTCATTGACAATACAGATCCAGCCGGGATAGATCATCAGATAGCACAGCTTGGTAGTGAGCTGGAATCCACACTTGTAATTGTGGTTTCAAAGGTATGAGGGAACCATCTTTGTTTAATACTTAATTTTTTTAAAAAATTTTGGTCAGATCTAGGCATTTGCTGCAAATCTGATACCATCTTTTGGTCTTTTAGAGTGGAGGTACACCCGAAACAAGAAATGGCTTATTGGAAGTTCAGAAGGCCTTTCGTGAAGCTGGTCTGGATTTTTCAAAACAGGTCTTTGTCTCAGGTTTTTCTTTCTGCATTAAATCAGGAAACTACCAAAGTTTTTTGCTTGATAGCTTATTTTCATTGGACATATTTATGAGCATGTTTGACCATATTCTGATGGAGGTAAAAATTCGCAAACATGACTCGAAGAAAAGCCAATAATGTTAATGATGAACTCAGACTGGGAGCCGTAAACAATTATCCAAGATATTGATTAATCTTAATCACACTAGAAGACACCTATGAATAAAAATAATTAACCCTAGCCCATGTAAGGTCCATGGGTTTTAACAAACAGACCTAACCAATACATAACGAATATATAAGTCCCGTGTAACACAGACCTAATCTAAGGAAATGACGGACATAGTAGAGACATGAACATTAAATAATAAGGATAACAAAATAACTTTACAGGCAGACATGGATTGCTGACATATCTGTGAGCAGAATTGCTTGTTTTATGTTTGATTGAATTGTGGTGAAATTGTTGATATATGTGTACAGGGTGTTGCAATTACACAAGAGAATTCATTGCTGGATAACACTGCGCGGATTGAGGGCTGGATAGCTAGATTTCCCATGTTTGATTGGGTGGGTGGTAGAACATCTGAAATGTCTGCCGTTGGTTTACTTGCAGCTGCTCTTCAGGTTCATTTATATAACTATATTTTATGCTTCTTATTCTTACTTAATTTTCAAGCAAAGAACAAAGCCCCTCAATTCATATAAGATTACTCCAGGGAATTGATATTAAAGAAATGCTTGCTGGTGCTGCACTGATGGACGATGCCAATAAGACCAAACTAGTAAGACTAATGTTTTTCCTTTCTATGGGGCTAGTTACTTTAATTGATTTCCGACTCTTAGCGATTCTGTAAATCTGATCTTAAGCTTTCTGCTTTTATGCTTGTCCATAATTTGTATTTACCTCATTTAAAATTCCATTTATGCAAGTTTTTTTTAACAGTTTAATTAACAAGCATGTTCGTATAAAACATTTTGGCCCTCGACAAGATTATTACATGGTGCTGTCGTACTTAGTTTTATAGCCTATTAATGCGTGGACATTTTGGTATAGATCTTATGTTAAAAAGTGGAGGAAATTCATAAAAGTACCTTTTTGATCATATATTATGCAGGTCAGGAATAATCCAGCAGCGCTGTTAGCTTTATGTTGGTATTGGGCAACAGATGGAGTAGGATCCAAGGTTTGTATTATTCCGATTAGGGAAGTTCTAATAAATATTGATGCAATTATGTTGTTCATTTCACCATTACTCACTGAAATGAACTCTATTTTATGGCTGCTGCAGGATATGGTTGTCCTTCCTTACAAGGATAGCCTATTGTTGTTTAGTCGGTATTTGCAGCAGCTAGTAATGGAATCTCTTGGAAAAGAGTTTGATCTGGATGGCAACCGGGTATTCTGAAAAAACCTCTATCTTATTGATTTACAATTTCCTTGATATCTGAACTTAAAATACTTTAAATGATCGAATTAGAGCAAATTGTGTATTGATACCTCCACTTTAGTTCCTGTATTGAAAACTCAGTTTGTTTTAGTTCACCCTCCACCACGTCTCCCTTAATTGAATTTGAGAGGCATATATGTTCCGAAATACTTCTAGAGGTTCTCAAAGCTATATACCCCTGTATATTATTGTGGTTGAAAGAAGCGGAGAAGTCTAAGCAGTATTTAACAATTGCAATGTATTGATGATTTTGAAGATTGAATACTAAATATTAATTTTTACAAATTTCGAAGAATAAACTTTTGATCATTGTTAGAGATCCAAAAACATTGTTGGATATTGCAAATGATTTGATCTGATTACTCCCAATGTCTCAGTATTTGGCTGTCTTTATTGAAGGTAAATCAAGGGATAACTGTTTATGGGAACAAAGGAAGCACTGATCAGCATGCGTATGTTCATTTACCTTTCGTTGATTGCTTATTGTCAGATTTCTGCTGCAAATATTTTAAATCTCCTCTCTCACTTTGGCAGCTATATTCAACAGCTCAGAGATGGTGTACACAACTTCTTTGTGACTTTCATTGAAGTTCTACGGGACAGACCACCTGGTCATGATTGGGAGCTTGAGCCAGGTGTGACCTGCGGTGACTACCTGTTTGGGTTTTTACAGGTTAGATTTTATGAATCTATAGTTCTTTATTTCAGAACCACGAATTTAAATTCTTTTTTGAGGTATTAGGTTTCTATATTTTGGGTAAAACTTTATTTATTGTGTACTAAATAAAGGCAGTGGCTATTTGAATTTTCTTTTGTGTTAATATTTGTGGAGGTGGTAGACTTCTGATTTCAGTTTGAAAGATAAACTCTGAAGGGCCCAGCCGGGCTTGTACATTTTGACTTGTTCCATGAAACAAGATTAATGATTCTTATTTGCTCATTTAGTTTGAGTTGCAATCATGCATCTATTCCCTGTCCATATATGTTCAATGATGCATATCTTGATGTACAGGGTACAAGAGCTGCATTATATGCAAATGATCGAGAGTCTATTACAGTCACTGTTCAAGAGGTTACGCCCAGATCAGTTGGTGCTCTGGTAGCACTTTATGAGAGAGCAGTTGGCATATATGCTTCGTTGGTCAATATCAATGCCTACCACCAACCTGGTATAATATCCCATGTGCATTCTTGTGCTGGTTTCTTGCAGAAAGCACACAAGTGCAGTGAAATCTTGTCTATAGTCTTGAATTATCCTCCATCATGGATTAGTCCAACACACCATTATCTTTTGGGCATTTGGAATTCTTATTTTCGTTCTGACTTAAAAAATCATAACTTAGTCGTGGTATAACTGCAGGGGTGGAAGCTGGCAAAAAAGCAGCTGGAGAAGTTTTAGCTCTTCAAAAACGTGTTCTTGCTGTACTAAACCAAGCAAGGTATTTTTAAAATATACCAGCTAAGGAAGTTCTTACAGATATACCCTTTGTTTTCATGACCACAAAACAATTACTTATTGTATTACTTGCAAACTCATTTCATGTATGGTTTCTGTATGTTGCAGTTGCAAAGAGCCCGTTGAACCGTTGACACTGGAAGAAATAGCGGATCGTTGCCATGCCCCGGATGATGTAAGTACCATCAAGTGTTTACATGGTCTTGTCATACATATCATAATGAATGACTAGTTATTTATTACACTTGATGGTTGCAGATTGAAATGATATACAAGATAATAGCACATATAGCTGCAAATGATAGAGCTCTAATAGCAGAAGGTAGTTGTGGTTCCCCCAGAAGCGTCAAGGTTTTCTTAGGGGAGTGCAACGTTGATGAGATGTATGCTTGAAACTAAATATATAACACTGGCTTTTTCTACCAACCGCTTTCTCTTTCTCCCCCTCTTTTCTTTTTCTTTTTCTTTTTTATTTTATTATTTTTCAAAAATAATTTATGGAGTGGATTTAGATTGCGAAACAAAGATGAAGTTTTACTTATTTCATTCACCACAATTGTTTGTGGTTTCAACGATGGATGCATTCTACATTGACAAATAAGAGTCGTCCTTTTATTTATGATTAACAACACGTGTACTAGTTTAACTTTCCTTTGCAAGTGTACAAAAATTTGTGCAAATAAGTTATATATAGATTATAATTCTGTGTAATTTATTTAATAATATTATTTTAACTTTGTGATTTATGATTTTTCTATACGTATAGTGTTTATTTGAGATTTTATTGCTAATACCTTCAAAATTATTATCACTTTGAATATATAAGGATATTATTATTTTGTCCATCATGTTTCTTTTTTTTACTCTTAAAGTTGATTATATTCTCTTCAGATCAATAAAGTTCTAGCTGAGGAGAAGCTTAAAATACCAATACCATGAAAAAGGGTAGGTAAATTATTCTATGCGCCGAAGCAATATACACTCATTTGTAGAAACATATACACTAATAAATAAAATTTGTTGGTAAATTTTATGTTAGTTTTTTTAATTAAAAGTTGAATGTAAAAAATATATATATATATTCTTTGTAATACATATACATCGGAATACCAACTCAAAAGCGTAAGAGATGCAATATTATAGTAAGAGATGCAATATTACGAGGGAGAATTGTTAATATAAAGGGGAATAATTAATTGCAATTAATAAGGGATATTTGTGATATCTTGATTGATACAATCATCTTTATATATCATCATTGATCTAGACTAATCCTTATGAGTGTTTGCATTAAATAAAATACATGTAAATCGGGTTACATACGTTTAAATGTAAACCCAATTAAGTACATGAAAAATTACGCTTTAAATACATAAATTATTATTCTTCTAAATTAAAAAATTACTCTTCAAATTTGTTGGAATTTAGATATATGCATAAGAGATGAAAATCTGCAGAGATCTATTTTTCATTCATCATTTTAAATAATTTACATACACACATCCAAAAGGGAGAAAAGGTGGAGTAGGTAGATACACCATACTTGCACCATGCTTACACCATACTTCAATATTATAATATTTTCAAGACTTAGGATGACCACAAAACATATTTTAAACTTTGACTGAAATAATATATCATAAAGCATCTTAGACAAATCTCAATTTCTAACACTCCTCCTTGAGATTTTTCTTAGATACTCCAAGCTTTGATCTCAAAAACTCAAATTTGGCTTTAGGAGGTGCCTTTGTCATGATATCAACAAACTGAATTTCAGAGCTGCAGTGAACCAACTTTACTTCTCCATTCTTTTCAGCTTCTCTAATTGAATGATACTTGACATTTATGTGCTTCGTCCTTCCATGCTGCACTGGATTCTTCGAAATAGAAATAGCTGATTTGTTATCCACCCATAGAGTAGTAGCATCAATTGAATTTGCCCCAACTCCATCAATAGTTTCCTTAACCAAATAGCTTGGTTTGTTGCTGCTGCTGCTGAAATATATTCAGCTTCAGCTGGAGATTGTGCAACCACATCTTGTTTCTTGGAGTTCCACTATTTGAATAACCAACCAAGCTTTCACTTTCTCTCTTCAAATAATATACACCAAGGTCAAGTGATCCTTTAATGTATCTCAACTCTCTTTTGGCAGTACCAAGGTGAATCTGACTTGGAGAATGCATAAACTTTGATAAGAGACTTGTAGCAAATATTATATCCGGTCTAGTTGCACTTAAGTACAATAGACTCCCAATCAAGCTTCTAAAAACTGATGCATTAGCCTTTGTTCCACCATCTCTTGACAATTTTTCATTCACTACCAAAGGCATAGGAACTGATTTTGCTTTCTCCATCTTGAACCTTTTCAAAACTTCTAAGGCATATTTTCTTTGAGAAATGAAAATTCCATGATCATTTTGCTCAACCTCCAACCCAAAAAAATATTTCATTTCACCAAAGTCCGACATCTCAAACTCATTTTCCATATCAGTCTTGAATTTCTTCAAAAAGCTAAGATCATCATAAGTGACTAGCAAATCATCAACGTACAAAGACACAATAAGATCCACTTTAAATCCAACCTTCTTGACATAGAGAGTATGCTCACTTTCACTTCTTTGAAAACCTTGTTGTAGAAGATAACTATTGATTTTGCTATACCAAGCATTAGGAGCTTGCTTAAGACCATACAAAGCTTTCTTGAGATGATACCCCATATCCTCTTTGCCCAAAACCTGAAACCCTTCCGGTTGCTCAATATAGATGTCTACATTGAGTATGCCATTCAAGAATGCTGACGTGACATCAAAATGAAACACTTTCCATCCAAGTTTTGCAGCAAGTGCAACTAGAAGTCTAATTATATCATGTCTTGCCACCAGTGCAAAGGTGTCAAAAAAATCAACTCCATGTTGTTGTGCATATCCCTTCACAACTAACTGGCTTTAAGTTTGTTTATAGCACCATCAGGATTGAGTTTGATTCTATAAACCCACTTAACACCTATCATATTTTTGTTTTGAGGTCTTTCTACCAATTTCCAAGTTTCATTCTTCTCAATCATGGTTACTAGCTTCATCATAATTTTTTGGTTCAAGTGAAGCCACATTGCATCTCTCATAGATATCCTCAAGTGTCTTTGTTCCTCTAATTGGAAAATCATCATAATTATCATTCATCTCTTCATCAAGTATTTCTTCTTCATGAGAAGAATTTTTGGGAAATATTTCTTTTCTTGAAGCATCAACTTTCTTCTTTTTCCAATCCCATTTGGAAAATTCATCAAATTTCACATTTCCGCAAACCTGCATTTTTTCTGATATTGGATTCAAGATTCTATAGCCTTTCACATTACTGCTATATCCCAAGAATATGCATGTTTCAGACTTGTGATCAAGTTTATCTCTCTTGATATTTGGAATTAGTGCATAGCAAACACATCCAAATATTTTGAGATGCTCCACTGAAGGTATTACTCCATGCCAACTTTCATATGGAGTATGACCATTCAATGCTTTTGTTGGCAACAAATTCAGCAAATACACTGATGTATTTATTGCCTCTGCCCATAATTTCTTTGGAAAATCTTTTTCAATCAACAAACATCTTGACATTTTCATTACCGATCTGTTCTTTCTTTCACTCACCCCATTTTGTTGTGGAGTATATGGTCCAGTAAGATGATGATGAATGCCTTCATTATCACAAAATTCCTTGAATTTGTTTGAAGTATACTCAGCTCCGTTGTCGGTTCTGAGCATCTTTATCTTGCATTGTATTTGGCTTTCAACCAAGTTTTTTAAGGTTAAAAACACAGAAAGTGCTTCATACTTCATCCTCAAGAAATACACCCAACAAAACCTTGAGTAATCATCAATAAATAGTATAAAATACTTGCTTTCATTTAAAGATGAAACACTCATCGGCCCACAAATATCATAGTGCACAAGCTGCAATTTTTCTTTTACTCTCCAATTGCTGTCATAAAATGGCAGCCTACATTGCTTTCCAAATTGGCACACACACACAACATCCAGTTCATAGATAGTAGGCATATCATTTACTATCTTTTTTGTGTGCATGTTCATCAAGGTTGAGTAGCTGAAATGACCCAATCTTTTATGCCATAAAACTAAATCATCAACTTTGCTGGTACAAGCATGAAGTTTAGATTCACTCCAATTTAGATGGAAGCCTTTATTTTGTATTTTTACAGTCATAACTTCATTCCCTAAAGGATCAAATATAGTGCATGACCTATTTTCAAAATGCAAGGAATAATTTCTTTCTAGCATCTGTCCAACACTCAACAAGTTCTGATCTATCTCAGGTACGTAAAGCACATCTGTGATTAGTATAGTACCTGAGGGTGTGTTGACAGTTACTGCTCCTTTTCCTTTCACTTGCACTTGCTTCCCATCTCCAATTTTCACCCATGAATCGTATGATTTGTCCAACTCATTAAAAATACCAGCATCTCTTGTCATATGATTCGTACAACCGCTATCCATCAACCAAGTATCTCCATATCTGATTGTAGCATAACAAGTGGCAACAAAGAGATTCTCAATTTTTGCTCTTGATTTTCAGCAACTTGAGCTTAAGTTTGTTGCCCTTGTTGATTTTCTTTGTTCTTACAGACCATTTCAACATGCCCGAATTCATTACAAGCTCGGCATTTAACACCAGGTCTAAACCAACAAAAGTTTTCAGTATGACTTCTTTTCTTACAATGAGGGCAAGGTGGATACTTTTCCTTTTTGCCTCCACTCTTGTAAGCATCATTCTGTTTCTTTTGTTTGTCTTTACCCTTCTTGTCCCCAGATTGCTTTTTCCCACTCCCACTGCTACTGCTTGAGAGATTTTCCATTTTCTTTGCAAGGAGTGCTCCTTCCGTTTGCTCCTCCTGCCTCAAAGTCCTCCTTTGCTCAATTGCTTGAAAAGCATTAACAACTTCATTAAGTGTTAATGTAGACAAGTCCTTTGAGTCTTCAAGGGAAGAAATTTTTGTTTCAAACCTTTCGGGTACGCTGACAAGGACTTTGCTTACAATCCTTTTATCAACTCCTCTCGAAGCAATCTCAGTTTGTTTACAACCTTCATCAACCTATCAGAATACACTTAAACAGTCTCACTTTCAGACATCCTCAAATTTTCAAACTCCCTCCACAAAGTTAACACATGTATTTGCCTTGTTCTTTCAATTCCTTGGAACTCTTCCTTCAACTGATCCCAAGCTTGCTTTGCTGTTTCACAATTCATCATTCTTGTGAATATTGCATCAGAAACTGAAGAATGAATGTCTGACAAAGCCTTGTACTTCTTTGCACTATATTCACTATGTTGATGGATTTGAGCAATGGTTGGATTATCTCTCAAAGGAGGAGTATCTCTGCCCTATTCTATAGCATCCCACAAGTCAAAAGCCCTTAGATATGCCTTCATCTTCACAGTCCAAGTTGGGTAGTTTTCACCATTGAAAATAGGTTGTGTTGGAGCTGAAAAACTTTTGGAAGGCATAAGAAATTTGATGGTTGATTTTGAGGTTTATTTTAGGGAAAAGCCTTGCTAGTTTTCTCTCAAATTCTCACACAGCCCTTAAGATCAATGGGCTCTTGATACCATGTTAGAATTTAGATATATGCATAAGTTCATTCATCCTTTTAGATAATTTACATACACACATCCAAAAGGGAGAAAAGGTGGAGTAGGTAGATACACCATACTTACAACATACTTCAATATTATAATATTTCCTTGACTTAGGATGACCACAAAACATATTTCAAACTTTGACTAACATAATATATTATAAAATATCTTAGACAAATCTCATTTTCTAACAAAAAATTCTTGTAAACCCTACTTTATTTATTATTCTTTAGTACATGAAAAATTATTATTTAAAGACATAAATTATTACTCTTCAAAGAGTAATTTTTTATATATTAAAGAGTGATTTTTAAAAAAAAGAATTTATATATAAACCCAATTTACATGAGACCGTGAGACATACTCATAAAATAACATTATAGAATTCAAAAATCTTCCAAGTTGACTATATATGACCAAGTTTGAAGCAGCTTACAATGGCTTCTACACTTGAATTTGCGTAAGACCAACGGAGATTCCCTATTTTACTATATTGTTTCAATGTGTTTTACTTTTTCATAAGATAAAATGCTTTGCGTTAATAGTTATACCCTAATAAATTACCATTCGTTAGATTAAGAGAGAATTGTAACAGATGGCATACATTTAATACAATGGAATAGAAAATTAAATAGGCAAATGGAATTGGTGGTCTCATTTCGACCACTGCGTATGGTTTTATTATTATCTATCATCGATGGTAGAGCCATAAAATGCATCGTCTCGAAAGCAAAATGATAATTACAACACTGCACTCCATTTGTGGTCTCATTTCGACCACTGCGTGTGGTTTTATTATTATCTATCATCGATGGTAGAGTCATAAAATACATCGTCTCGAAAGCAAAATGATGATAATTACAACACTGCACAAGTTCAGCATTAGTAAATCACCTAGCATTACATCTAACTTGGTGTATTACACATGTTGTAATGAAAGTATCAAGTTAAATTCACACGTATGTATGTATATCCCTCTCCCCCTCTCATCAGTATGCTTTGCCATATCCCCCTCCTTTCATCAAAACTTCACCACAATCAAGGTGAGTTTTTTTAGAGCTAGAATGACTGATTTAGGGGCTCCTTCACAATCGGCAGCCTCACATCATGTAATTTAAGTGCCAAAGACAACGTGAAAATTTACATGGCCATGGGCAAGGGCATCTGAGGAAGAGAAAATTGAGTCGATGCAAAGGTTAAACGATTTCACTGTATCACAATTGGTTTCTGTGAAGAAAATAATGAACCACATTGTTTGCTTCTATTATGATGATAATCAGAATTGGAACCCTTGTTCCATTAACCCTTATATGCAAACAGCTCTTCGATTCACTTGTTCCTTCACCGGTTTGACCACTCATAATCTCTCCTTTTGATATCTCACGTCACCCATTTCCCATAATTTTCCCTCTCCCTCGCTCTCAACCCACTTTACTCTTGCTATCTCCTCCCTTGTTTTCCACACCACATCCTATCTTTCTTCCAAAGTACAGTCATGCCTATTCTCATACTCTAGAAGGTGTGAGATGCAATAACTAGAAATGGAAAAACAATTGAAAGGAATGGAAAGAAACGGGTTTATGGACAAGGAAAAGAAAATAACAATAGTGATGGTAACTTTAGATGAGGGGGTAGGAAAGTAAAAAACACTCCACACTAAAGCATAACAGGATACTGTACATACTGTCAATTGACAGGGAAAATATGCAACATATGTGCTACTTCATTCGCAGGCTTTTGAGAACAAATATTTAAGCATTTGAATCTAAACCATCACACATACCTCATATCACGGTGACTGCTTTCAATAGTAGATCCTCTCTTGAGCTTGTACATGTCATGTCACAGATGCTTTTGCTTTGGAGTTTTTTTGGAGGTTTGTTTTACGAAGTTGAGGATTCTCAATGGAATATACTAAAAGAATACCATCTTTAGTCCCAGCTATGAAGCACTCTTCCGGGGTGACAGTCAGTGAAGTAATAGATTTCCCGATTCCAGCATATTTCATAAGCAAGTCAAGGGAGTTCATAGAGCGTACAGTAATCTGCCCTTGGTCTCCTGCACAGACAAGAAAATCTCCACAACTACTCAATTCAAGGCAGCTTAATCGGCCATTGGATTCAGTAGTTGAGATGTGCCTCCCGTTTACAGAATAAAGGTGCAAACTAAGATCATCTGCATATAGGACAATTCTGCCATGGCGAGAAGCAATAAGTTTGGACAATGGCCTGCCTTGTGGATGTCGAATAGATCTAACATATCTACCTTCCTGTAAAGTATGGAATACACAAGTTCCATCTTTCGAGCCACTCAATACTAAATCAAGCTCATTACTCGCACGTAAGCATGTAATGATGTCATCATGCCCACAAAGAATATGAAATGGAGTATCAGAAATAATGTTGTCCTTCCAAAGATTCTCTGTTCGTGTATTGCGAGATCTCTTTTCAAGAGATCTAACACGAAGAACTTCCCACACCATTACAGTGGTATCATAGCTTCCAGTCACAAGTATGCTTCCATCAGATGTGACTGCAAAATTATGTGACTAACTGAAATATCTCAAATTATTCACATAATGATGGCAGTAACATAAAGGTAACATTAGGTAGAAAGGAGGCGAAAGATATTTACTTTCTAAACTAAAATGAAAAAAATATTTATCTAGGATAAACCACATCTTATTTAAAAGATAAGCGTATGTCATTTTAAATACTCAAAATCATAAAAAAAAATAAAGTTTGTCAGAAATCAGAACCATGAATTTCTCTATTTATAGGTGGTTGACAAACATTAAACAAGTATCACAAATTCTCATGATCCAAATGCCAACCGGGAATAAAATCAATACCAAGTAAAATATCAAGTTTTTTCAAATGGTGTCCAATAAGAAGAAGACATTGATTTTAGATCTCTTATAGAGCTCAGTTACAATTATCTCAGATATAATATCAAGGAGATTGCAGGGAATTTAAGTACTGATAAAATTAATTCACAGAGTCAAAACCTACCTGCGACGCAGCTGACTACATCTTTATGATGTCTCACACTCTGCACCATTCTTCCATCAGAAAGGGAATTGACCTGGAAACTGTTTTCCCAGTTGCCACATGAAATGAGAAAGTTCTCAGATGGTGTCTGCAGTGTTGCAAAGCACTCTGCTCCAGGCTCAAAGCTGTCAGCCATTGGACTCCCAATTCTAGAAGGGGAGAGTACGTCGGAACCAATTCCAAAAAAAGGATCCTGCATGTATATGCACGTAAATAATAATCTTAAGGAGTAGTCCTTGAAAGAAAAATCACCAACATACCTGAGAGCCAGAAAAGGTAAAGTTCCCACCAGACTGCAATTGTGTGGTTAACCACATCTTAACGGATATTGTCTGGCATTGCTTCACAGAAACTATAAAAGAGTCCAAGATATTGACATAAAGCACTGCTGAAGAAGAATTAAAAATACATGGAACAATAGAAGTTAAGTTGACAGATCCAGGAGCAAAGCGCAGAGGATGAGCAATTGGGATTGGTGGCCCTCTCCTTGGGTGTTTTTTCCTAAAAATTTGAATTGGTGTCTGACCAAAATTAGCAATCTGGTCTTCTATGGCCGACCTTTGAAGATCATCTTCCATGTTATCCAAGTTAACAGCACCTTCATAAGTTAGATAATAAAAAATATTTGCAGCCTGCACATCAATATCACATGTATCAGGCAAATTCACACAGGGTGTTAACATTGAGTCAAGTAGAAAAAAAAATCGATTTCACGTACTTCAACTGCGGGTTTTCCACGCTGTTTATAACCAAACACCAAGTCAATCCACTGGTGAAGGTTTGAACTAACGTACTCACTTTCAAGAGCCTCTCGATTTTTACTTATAAATTCTTCTTGTGAGCCCTGGAAAAAGATTTTGGAATAAGATCTTCAATTAAATTATTTACATTATAATTATTAACAAACAAGTTAAAAATTAAAACTCTAAAAGGAACAAAGAAATTAGACGTCAAACCCAGCACAACATTGAACCTGAAAATAAGTAGGTCATAGGAATTTTTTATGTTTTTAACAAGCTAATTCCATCTCTAACAACCAAGACATCCAAATAGAGCGCACACGTGCGCGCACACAAAAAAAAAAAAAGAAAGAAAGAAAAAAAAAAAGAAGATAAAGATAAATAAGACAAACAGACGTCAATAGCAATTATTCAGCCTTCATCACTGTTGGTAGAATTTGTATTACCTAGTCTAGTACATAACAAGGAGTTTCCAACAAGAAGAGAGAAAGGAATAACAAAGAAATGATATTGCGTGTAAAATTCATACCTTGGCCCAGGGGGGAAGGCAAACATCACCTATTGGTTCACCATCTTGTTTTACTCCAAAATGATAAGAGTTTGAGTTCAATAAAAATTCAGGCATGTAAAAAAATTCAGGAATCAATTCCTTCACATCACTTGTATTTGAAAGACAGTTTTTGTAAGTGCCTCCAATGCTTTGGAAAAGGCGGTCGGCATGATCAAATTTACCACCCTAGTGTAGATAGAGAAAGGACACATTTTGAGAAAATCAAACCATAATAATAAAGATGCAAAACAAGGAAGTCATTACAATTTAAAGAAATTAAATCTAAGCAACTACACGATTAGATAAGAGCAAGACAATCAACTTCAAAACTGAATGCTTAACTAGAGGGTGACATTTAAAATAGAATAGCATTCCAGTATGACCAGAAGCGCACTGTAATTGGATAAAAAATGCATACCTGCAAACAACGGTGAAGCGTCGTAAATGGCTCTAACCTAAGTAGGTAAAAGAGCACAATTCCCATGCTTGAATAATGAGAACCATAATAGAAACTGTTCGAGGATGAACAGGGAATTATTACAAAAAGAAAAAAGAAAAAAAAAGATTGAGTATTTGACATTAGGCATAAAAAACCTAGGGAATCCAAATTACCTGGGAATATCAGGATCAACAAAGT
Source organism: Pogostemon cablin (assembly GCA_023678885.1). Classification (NCBI taxonomy): domain Eukaryota; kingdom Viridiplantae; phylum Streptophyta; class Magnoliopsida; order Lamiales; family Lamiaceae; genus Pogostemon; species Pogostemon cablin. The sequence continues at coordinate 10,197,124 of CM042989.1, read as the reverse complement.
TATGGTATCTATCCTCAAAAACCTGAGTCATTGAAAACGAAGTAAAACACACAGCATTCATGTAAGTACCTCAGGATCCAGAGAAATAAAATCAAGACTACCTCTAATCGTTTTGGATCAAGGGCTCCAACAGGCTTCGATAAATCCCTAAATGTTGATGACTTTTTCAAATCTAGAGTTTCTGAGGTATAATCTGCTAATACCCAAGGAAAAACAGGATATTGGGTTAAATCATTATATGACCTTCCTGCAAGGGTGTTGAGGATCATCAGATATTCAAAGTTTGTTATCTCTCTTCTCCTCCAGCTTTCCCTAGCAGTTTCCGCCATTTCCTGAGCTAGGCGTCTATCAACAAATGAAATAACTCCAGTCTTGTCCTTCTGTCCCTTGAGGAACATAGATTCATTTCTGGTTTTCACTACCAGATTTCCAACATCCTTTGCATCTTTTTGGGTGGCGAAGTTCAAAAATATTGGAGCAACTGAGTTAATAAAGAAGACCTCTATTGCAGTGTATCTCAGCAAATATCGTGTCCAATGAACAGCCTTGATCTACAATTAAAGAAAAAAAATGTGGTTTAGGCAATAGCCACATGATGTATATACACACAAATAAGTTGAAAGTATGAAAAAGCTTCAGTACATTAATTATGTTCCACCACCGATGACGCTTAATGCTCCTATGCTGCTTTTGGAATTTATCCCCATTCACTGAATCAATATTCTCATTGTTGATTAGTCTTTCAGAATCCACAATCATGTTCATGGACAGCTTTAGAAGTTTTGGCTTCTGAGGTCCTCCACAATGTTCAGGCTTACAATGATCTGAAGAATAATAATTTTTAATAGAAGATGACCCGCCTGTACCTTCCACAAGAAACCCACCAAAGAAATGTAAGGATTGTTTTGTTATTGCCAACCGCCCAGCTAATTTTCTTTTTGGCATCACAAGAACACAAGGAATTTCCATAAGAACCTGTACATATGAAGAAAATTAGAGTAATTGAAATGCTAAATGAACAATTTTGACAATCAAATTCATACCTCGCTGTTCTCTGATTCTGAGGCAGGGGGGTAATCATCTCTATCTTGCACGGTTGCATGCTCACTACTCTCCTTTGTCACCTCCTCGCTCCCTGAAGAATCCTCAGTCTCTGAAATCTTTTCGTTACTAGATTGAGCCTCATTTTCAATTGGTTCTGATGAAACCTCCTCTGTAATTCTTCGAATTCCTTTTGGTGAAAATTGCTTCATTTTCTCCATAGTCAGAGCCCCTAAACCATGTGTGCTATCACTTGTGGAAGACAGTGCCTCATTGCTAGGTATAGTGGCAGAAGGGCGACATAGCTTATCATCAAAATGATAATTTCGTCTTAACTTCTGCCTGCGACGCCATCTATCCTCGGATTTATCAAGTTTCCAGTGCGCAACCATGCTATTTGGGAAAGGATTAGCGGACCATGGACCCCTTTCATCAATCAGCAAGCGAAAAGTATGAATCCACTTTTCCTGTGAAGAAAAAAGTAAAAAGTAAAGCATATTAACTGAAGGGAAAAAAAAAACAGTTTATGAATGAAGCTAGTGATAATATCAATAAATTACAGCCACAATTTGCTGGTCCTCATCCAAAGAGGTCTGGAAAAAAGATCTTCTACTGTCATCATAAGCAAGAATGGTGTTCAAGCTACTCTGTATCTGATCCACAAAACCTCTATTTTGAGTAGATTCCATAGACATATTCTCTTCCATTCTACTTCGTAATTCACCTAATTGCAAATTTCGGTCAGCTATCACATTCTTCATGTACTTGGCTTCATCAGCAACCTGCATTATATAGGGAAAAAGTTAGAAATAGAGTCAATATCAATATCTAGCATTGACTAGTGAATTTATATTATGCTAAAATAAAGTTAAAAAGGAAAAATACTGTATTATATAATGCACACACACAAAGTTTTGGAGACCAGGATGCAATTAGATTTTGATTGTCTACTTTCATTAGACGCACCTATCAAAAATCCAATTTTATATGCACACAGCAACTAATAATAACAAAAGTAGATAAAGAACGCACTGCACTAAGAAGTCGATCCTTTTGGATGAAATTTAATATAGAGTTTCCTTCCTTCGATTTACTACCAAAATCAGATAAATCCTCAGTGCCCGTGATATTCATAGCTAGCATTGACTTCCCACAGTTAACAGTTTCTCGTATCACGCTGGAAATAACATGAATGCGAACACCACCGTCAAGCATTCCATACTGGGATCTGACAGCAAACAAGGACCTGAAACCAAAATCAGAGGGTAGATGTATAGTATTTTTCATGATTAATTCCACTGTGTATATCTAATTTATATATAACCTATTATGAACCAATCCTTCAAAAGCTATTCAGTTATGTTCAGAAAAGAAAATTACCAGATAAAAAGTTGCAGCCTGCTCTTGCTTTGCTCATCATCAGCAGTCAGAAGGAAAGGCAAAATAGGGATAACCTGTTTAACACACTGTGATGCTCTCTCAAGTGATGATCTACAAAGATAGACAATCACTAGGCGATTAACAAATCTTAGGCTTCTTTCCCCTCTTAAGAGCATAGCCTTATCAACAGTTTTATTAGGCTTTCCAACTAGTGCACTGCTAATTCCCCCTGACACAACTGCAGCCATCTCAGCAGCAGGGATGTTCAATGATTCTACTAATCCACGAGCTCTTTGGCTTAATGTTGGCATACTAATTGAAGAAGATCTTGGTAACATCTTGGCCGGGCCCTTACCGCTCATCTGATTGATAATAAACCAAAGGTCATCATATAAATTCCACCACCCATCAGGAATTTTTGCATCTTCATTTAAGTCTTGCTGGTTCTGTACCCTATATGTCCTATTAAGATAGAAAAAGAGACTAATTTTGGAAAGGATAAATGCAACTGAATCAAGGTAAATAGATAAAGTTAAAGTAGTATCACAACATAAAAATCAAGACATAGGTACCCAGATAAGTTTTCGGCAGGCTCTCCCTCCAAGGTCGCCAATGAACCAGCATTCAAGTCAGGGCAGTTATCTAGTTCCAGAAACTGCTGAGAGGGACACATGGAGCTGGTTGCGGGGAACTGCCACAGAAGAATATTAATATTTTAAACATATAATGCGCCTCGGTGAAAAGACAATAAAACATAAAATGATCACTCAGCAACGCCAGATATAGCATGAGCGACAACAAATTACAAGTCATAGTCACAGAGGAAAATTTACGACAACCACTTTAGGTCTTTGAATTTTCCATAAAGCATATGTTTGAAACTAAAGTGTAAATAAGGAAGGCCTGGCTATCTTTATCTCCAAAGAAAGCTTAATGAGATAGAGACCCATTATTCTCAGACAGACACAACCCACTAACATGATCAATTTTACACATTAATGTTCAGGTATTCCGTAAATAATAGATCTGATGTGTGAAATTTTGCTAATCTTCATTCCATTTAAGAGTATGGAATTAAAAAATAAAGTCGCATATTATTTTATTTATCCCACAAAAATATGATAAATCAAACAGCAAGAGAAAAGATTAATGAAGGTCTCAATGTTCAAATACGTCATTCTTCACCAGTTTAATGGTTCATTTAGTTCTTCCCATCAGGATAGCTTCTTCATTCTCTAAGACTCCGCTTTAAGGAATGCCATTTTCCATTAAATATATATATATATATATATATATATATATATATATATTTAATGGAAAATGGCATTCCTTAAAGCGGAGTCTCATATATATATATATATATATATATATATATATATTTAATGGAAAATGGCATTCCTTAAAGCGGAGTCTCAGAGAATGAAGAATATATATATATATATATATTTAATGGAAAATGGCATTCCTTAAAGCGGAGTCTCAGAGAATGAAGAAGCTATCCCTTACTATCATGAAATGAAGACACACCCCCAAACCCACCCCCCACAAAAAAGAGAGTAAATTTTCAATCAATATTAACATCATTCAAAATAAGTGCTCATACTCCTCAGTTTCGGATCTATAGAGTGACTCTCATCTTTAATTTCTCTTATAATTCCTCTGGTAGTACCTCAATGTCTTCAAAATATCTCTTACTGTGTTCTAAACATCTCTTACTATGAAACATTATTACTGCACCTCCTTCCAAAATATGTTCTCACTTGGAGGTGCAGTAATAATGTTTTATTTTTAAGAAGCTACTGACTTTCTTTTTATTTATTTTTAGAGAGTTTTACCTGAGCCAATTTAAGTCGTACTTATTTGGAGTTGTAAGTTACACTAGGACATCTTAAAGGTAGCATACAGTTCATTAGTTAATCTTGAATATGTTATTTAGGAAAATTTTATGAGAATGCAAGGGACCACACCAATCCTTAGAGGAACCACACAAGTCCATTCAAACTCAGTGCTTTACTGCTTTATCACATAAAGCGTAACAACTGTCAGAACGTATATATTTTGCAAGGGTGCCATAAAAAACTTTCCACCATGCTATCTCCAAAGCATCTAATTATCTAGGTAAATCTTTTTCTCAAAGAACTCCAAAAATTACCTTACAGAAACTTAAGTTCTAGCTTAACAGATGTCAAGAGCATAATTAGCAGACGCAATATCATCTAAGGGAGAAGCAGACGCAACCGAAACTCAAAGAGAAATATGTAATGCATAATTAGCATTATTACATGGGGAAAACTAATTTAATGAACTAAAAACACGTCAAGAGCATCCAGGAAGAAGACCTGAATATACCTCGGACACACCAATTTGGACATTAGTCAGGATATCAGAACAAATGCACCAAAATTGACAATAATATTTCAAGCTACAAAAGCTCCAATTGATTGAATAGGGGAGATAAGTTGTTAGTCAGGAGACATACCGGAAGCCGATCATCCAATTCAGAAATGAGCATTTCATCAACTAATTTTAGAACATATAATATGTTGTCACGACATGGCTGAGAGACAAAAACATTTTCTTCAGTAGACGAGTTAATTAGCTTCTGGATCAAATCTTCATATAAATCACGAAGAAAAGACTGATATGAGATGCTAACCTGCAAAACAAGATATTGATTGAGTTCATCCTTAAATCATGCAGAAACTGAGAATTATACATATTATTAAGCAACAATTTGACATACTTGTTCAGTTTGAATTAGCAAAAAGTTCACAGTCTCTTCTAAATTCTGCCAGCCACCTTTCACAGAAAGTATATAGTGACCAAGAACAAGACTGTAAAGGCATCTCACAAAATATTGCTCATCTACGTCAGAGTCATCACGAATTTCCATTTGCAATTTGTAATTCTTCATTACATCAAGCTTTACAGAGGCAATCAGCCACGCATTCCATCCATTTTCCTACATAAACAAGCTACTACTCAGAGAGGTGAATCTTTGGAACAAACAATAATGAACCATAACTTTATTACCATAAGAGCTTCAATGTTTGAGGGATTTGAATCTAGAAGATCTAGTAAATCACCCATAATTTTCATTCGTGAAGTGCGATCCTCACAGCCTGACAAAAATCTGAAAATGAGAGATAAAACCTGAGGAACGATGAACTGAGAATTAATTTTGCTATTTTTCTGTCGATCATATTGGTTATGCTTCCGCAAAACCTGCAGACAACATATTAATAATGAGTTTTACAGCATGCATACTCACACTAAACCTCCAAGGAGAGATAAAGCAAAATGGTTAATAAAGATCCTAAAAAAATGCAATGTTATAACCTGTTTTGGGCTAGCACCACCTAAAAGAACGTCAAACAGTGTAGCACAAAGAAGGTCTGTCTGGGGAAACTTGAAGAGCCTGTCGGATATAATGGAGAAAATTTGTTGCTTATCTAAGCTAATTTTTTTATGACCTTCAGTTAAATATTTGACCCGTCTAACTGAAATGTTGAAAAGTCTAGATCCTTTCTTCTCAGAAGGAAGACCAACAAGAAGCCTTCCAATAAACTGTAATCCAAGCAATCTAACTGGCTCAAAATCCCTACAACAGTGATAGATATAGATTATAAAAATGAGCCACCAATTGTAACTCTCAACTCAATATGAAGACAAAAACTGCTGGAGAAGAGAAAGGGCAGATTTTAAGCAATCTCGAAGCTCATGCAATAGAGCAGAAGACCGTCTTGAGTATTTAAATAGCTCAAAAAATTAAAAAGAACACCATAAGCATCTTATAGGCCAAGGGTGCAGGCTGATATGATGATATAGAAGTTCATACACCATAAATAATTCAGACCACCAATCTTGTAAAGACAAAGTAAGCATACAAAACAGATCGGATAATCAGACAAGAAACTAACAGTGACAAGAACTTTTGGCACTAAAAAGGAAAAAAACTAAAAAAACAAAAAGTTGAAATGTTTAGATAGAATATTGCAAATTAAATATAATAGCATAAAACAGACTGTAAAAATAATAGAATTTAGCATTTCATTGGTTAAAATATGGAATTCAAATTATATCTTTTCAATTTCAGCCATTTTGTATATTGGGAGTGGAAAATTAACAGCACATGTTTCCTTCCAGATAAAGAAAAATAAACATACAGAAGTTTTTAATCAATCACCATCACCAAGCAAGATAGTGATTCATCATAAGATGCTTTCTTGGATTTCACTTTCAAAAAATAGAAGAATAAATCTTTGAACTGGATAACAAAATCAAGATAACAACCTCCACAGAAGGTTGATAAAGATATGACAGCCTCCAATTGAATGAACTTGTTCCAGAAAGGAAGCAAGGAGTTGCTTGTGGGAAATAGCACGTATAATCATGTTTAAAATGTCTTCAACGCACGCCATGTCCTGACATGTTTCACAAAATGCGACAAGTGCTTTTATATCAGATGCCGTTATATGCTCCCTGCAAATACAAATATAATTAAAAAGATACTTTAAAAGCTCTTCACAAAGCATATCCATTAACCATAATGTCAAGCACAGAACACACCTGAGGCTCATCTCACCAAGACTTAACAAAAGGAGACGAATTTTATGTATTTCTTCTTTATCAGGTTTCTCTCCAACAATTTGCTCTGTCATGACCTGTGATATTGGCTTGCTTTCGAGAGCAGGTTTGTTCACAGTGCTATCACAATAAAACTTACGAATAATGTCAAGAACTCGAGGAAGCCTACAAATACTCTTGAGCAACCTTGGATCATTATCAAATTGTTGGATGAGGAACATGTAAAGCTCTCGATGCACCTGATAAACCGTGTGGACCCAGATATGAGGGTTAAGAAATATATAAGAAATAGCATCTCTCACCAGCAACTCAGACAAACCTGGGTATGAGAAAGAAGTTATTAGATAGTGCACTTTTGTTAAGTGAGCAGCTTCATGACAAAACAATAATATTGTATAATATACACAGATCTTGAACCAAAACAAATTCCAAAAAATTATAAGCAGCTTAGGCTTTACTGTTTACCTCCATTAGCAATCACAGTAAATAAGTGCTTTAATGCTGAAAGAGTTTCCAAATTCAGATGCTTGGCTGGAACTTGCTGCAGTAAAAATCCCAGTACAGAGAATCCTGAAAGTAGCAGCATCTGTTGTTGATTGGCTAAATTATCATCCAAAACAGATGCTATAAGCTTAAATGTTTCAGCAGTCAAATTCTCATTAATGGGAGCAACCAGCATCTCTCCAACTTGTTCACATCCATTGTTTTCATACATATCAGATTGTGTTAAAAGAGGGAAGAAAACAGAAACCCCTCCAACACAATAAATGTTATGCTGCAGCAGCCGTCGAGAGCAGAGCTGCGTGCCACCCAGTATAGTTGCTTCGATAGGCCTCTTATCAAGTACATGATCCATGTTTGGTGAAACATCAAATAGCGTCCTACCATTACTTGCCTGGAAATGATAATCAACATTGCTTGAAAATTGTGATACGGCAGAGTAAAGATCATTATGACATATTTGTTCAAAAATAATAATAAAAACCTGGGCATTTAATCCAAAAATGATTTTTGATGCAAGGCCATCTTTAGCATCATGAACCCCACCAGAAAGAAAGTTATCCACGTATACTGAAATTTCATTATCAAGGAAGTAGTACATATAGCTTGGTCCTAAAGAACAGATGCCCTGCACAAGTTCGGAAGAGATAGCGTCGCTGAAAAGGTACGTTGGACCAATCTGTCCACAAAACGGAGAAGCATCTTTGACAGAATACATGACACCCTCTTCCTCATATGGGGGTAGAATGAGTTTAGCGCCAATAGTGCAGGTAGTCAATGGTTCACTAATCTTTGGATATCTGGAGTTTATGAGTTTCAAATTGAAAATTCTTTAGTTAGTCTGCAGAACTGGAAATGATAAAATTCTATTTTCAGATTGGGCGTGGTTATAACACCCCCAGGTAGGTACTCTCTATACACCCGTTTTTATTAAAGAATTATTATGACCCCAATATACAATTATAAACTTTCAAATATTTTAACACATTTCTACACTATCGCATTCTATCAAAGAGTATTCCCCTCTCACTCACTCTCTCAAAACGGTACTCCAACACATTCTCTCTCTCTTCTTTTTTTTTTTTTTGAGATATTATGCAATTAGATGTATATTGCCCGTATTGGTGATGTGTAGAGTAAAATATTTCAGTTCTTCAATAAACTTAGGGTTGAAGCAATTTAAAACCGAAATGTTGATGCATAAACATGTTTGGATATATATTGCAAACAGCTTCATTACTGTTTGGAAATGAACATAGTTCAAAATTTAAAAATATAATCACAATTTCTGTACGGCACCAAACAAGTCAGTACGAAGAGTCTTTCCGGATAAAAGTTTTAAGCCAAGCCATATCAAATTTCTTAAAATTTTGTACTATGCGTCTGTGTGTGATGGGGGGGGGGGGGGTATTCTTTTATATTAACTTAACGTACCCCACTATTTTTTCGGGTGTAGAGAGTTATCAGGGTTGTAAATAGCCACGCCCTTTCAGTTTTTCTTCAACAATTATGATTACCTGCACTTTTCTGAGGAAATGAGAACCCCATCCAAATAACACTTCAGCTGGCTTCCCCCTGAAAATGCTCTACCAACAGAATGTACTATACAGAAAAAATGCCACTTCTTTCTGACAAGGTTGAAATTCATCACAGCACATTGCTGTTTCTGATTAAACGTCTGAAACATAGAAAAAAGGCATTCGAGATACAGTTGTTTCAATCTATATTGGGAGATGAACATCATCACATTACAAAGTTCAAGAAGCAGATTCTATTGACTTATTCAGAAATGGTTGCTGTAGTCCAAGTTGAGAAAAGAAAACATATAAAGTCAGAGCCTACCTCATATATTAACTTGTCCAACGAAAGGACAGCATAGCATCCCCGTCCATTTTCTGTAAGGAAGCTAAAAAGCCCCATTGCACCACTTCGAGGAAAGCTTTCTACCCTGAGCCAACATGTAAATGAAAATCCTTTGTTCACAGGCCACTGAACTGGTGTTTTAATTACTATGCCCTGCATACACAGCGCAAAGGTTGCATTTTAAATCTGATAACCAAGAAGCAGTGTTTTATGATAATCATAAATGAATACAGAACTACCCCATAAATGTAAGAGGCGAAACACTACACATTAGGGGCTCATTCAGTTATTGGTTCAAATGTAGCACCCTTTTTTTCTCCAATATGTTAAATTTCTTATAAATGGCCCAAAACACAAGGTCCCAGATATTAAATGTTAAATTTCTATGTGAGTGACCAGACAAATAAGCCCCTGGAGGTTTAATAAAATTATATTGACCCTTTTTCAAATGATATAATTATTAAGTAGCAGTGGTAATTATAGATAAGAAAATGGAAGTGCTCAAGTATAACAAATTCAAATGGTCACCATAAAATTAAAGTGAAATCTACATTCAATATACTCCCTCCGTCCCATTGCACATTTCTTCATTTGTTTGTTTCGTTTCTCTTTCCACACCCCATAAACAGTAAAAATTTCAATACAAATAACCTCTCAATACTCTTTATTTTAAAAAATTACACCATCACCTAACACACATAACTTGCTTTATCATTTATTTATTACTCAAAAATACTACATTACCCTCAAAAGTTAATAACCTTGGTAAAAAAGTAACATTCTAACTCCGTATCAACAGTAATTGTGAAATGCCTAAAGGGATGGAGGGAGCATTATTTATAACAAGAAGTAGACATAGGCTAAGAAGAAAGAGAAGGGAAGAGATAAATTAAAGACCATTGCTTGATTTTCTGCAGAAGACACAAATTTTGTCAACAAAATTTCTAAATTAGTATGAGCATAGATATTGACCAGACATTTAGTTTGGGTAAAATCTGATATCAACAGTGCTATTTCACATAGTTTTATTTGATTATTTTTGAAAATTCTGAAAATAAGTAGTGCAAACATTTATGTTCTTAGCTACAATTTTATAATTCTATTGGTTAGGTAAGATAACAACCTAACCATAAATTATAAAGTTCTCAATTACTCCCTCCGTCCCACAAAACCTTTCACACTTTCCTCATATGTTCGTCCCACAAAACCCTTCACGCCCCAAAGAAAGAAACATCATTTTATCCAACAACCTCAAAAGTTATTTTAATTTCAAAATTGTCACTCCTTTTTCACACACATACCATTACTTTATACTTTTTTATTACCTAAAAATACTACAACACCCTCTAAAGTCAACAAAGTTGGTCAAAAAGAGCAACTTTCTTAAATAATGTGGAACAGTAAATATGAAGTGTTTTGTAGGATGGAGGGAATACTAACTAAGCAAGCAATATTTTAATGCATGCCAAAACAGGAAATGCTAACTATTTTAAAATGTTTACACATCACATCTGTGAACCACACGGAAACACTACAATTAAAAAGGTCAACTGGTTAAAAGGATCTCAGTACAAATGGTTTATAAGTCCAAATCCTATTTCTGCAATGATCTAATGTATGACGTGTAGGCTCCAAATCATGAGAAAAAGAGATGTACCATCAATATAATTGTTTACTATAAGGAAAGTTCAAATAACTAATAGTTGTAGCATAAAGCAATAATATTATTTGTTGATAGATATCTCCATTTATAATGCAAGTTACCTTGTTGATAAGAGAACTCCAAGCAAAAGGTTAACATCGAAATACGGCTGATTTTCTTTAGAAGAGAAACAGATCATTTATCTATGTAAATGGAAGTTCTCATCAAAATAATATATTTTAAAACTACCAGTTTTGACATGTATATATGGTTTTATAAACATACATATATATATTGATGAGAACTTCCATTTAAAATATATATAACCCACTAAATGGGTATAAGATTAAAATTGGGAGCCGTAATGAGGGTAAATGGTTTGAACTTACAGAATCAACCCCATTTAGATCAAAGAAAGCAGTTGGTCCTTTCTCATTTAGCATTGTCAGCATGCTCGATAAGAGTAATGAGCGTGAGTGCTTCTGTGAACAAGTGCTCTCACTACGAAGCAGAGCAAATATTTTCCGGATATCCTTCCCAGATATGCTATGCCCTCCAATCAAATGAACTAACTGGGAGATTTTCAAAAGAATAGTTTCAGAATTTTCTTGTGAAAACCAATTCAGAAGAAAGTCAAGCATTCCTGCTCTAACACATGATGCTTGATTAGATAGAGAATCCCTTAGCAGATGTAAGAACATATTCAGCCCATGGTGCTGCAACGAGTCACTGCTCTGCCCAATTAATAAGTGGAGTAGATTATTCAGACCAGTTTTAGATGTTAATACAAGTAAACTAGAAAAGTAAAACCACTATTCAAGTGAGAAGGATACAGGAGATTACGATTATAAAAGCTCGTGAATAACAAACCTTTTGAAGAACGCTGAGATAAAGCAAGATAGCATCTTCATTCTGATAAAGAAAATTAAAAAGAATATTAGAAACAAAAATAAGATATTTATTAAGTCAACATTAGCAATTTTTAACTCTTGGTACCCTTAATAATTTACCTTAATGACAGAATTCACTTTGAGAACAAAGTTCCCATCTACAAGCATATGAAGCAGCGCGCTTAAAAGTGCTTCACTAGGCTGCCATTGGCAGAAATCTAACAGCAAACTCCTCAAAGTCTGATAACCCTTTCCAACAAGGGCCCTAAAAGCAACCTTAAAATTGAAAGACAAATTAAATCAAAGAATAAAAGTTAGAAGCACTAATATGTACAGCTGCCCTTATGCATACTTGTACACCATGGGCCATTGGCACATCGCTAATAGAACATGTGAAACAAAATAACATAAGTCACATCCTCTGAATAAAACAGGCCAGCACTAATCAGTAACAAAGAAAAAAAAAACTAAACAGTAACAAATGCTCACACCACATTGAAGTATCACAACAATTCTCATAAAAGTACTTGATAGGAAACTAGAATTACAAAATAGTACATCCAAGAGAGACTACCAATCTACAAAAGGCAGAGACCTGAAAACTATAATAAAAGTGAAGTTTCCGTTCAAATATTTCAAAGTCCACAAGATATGAGCCACTTTTTACCCTTCTGCAAGGGCTATTTCTTTCCAAATAAAATCAATAAAACTCCACCCCACCCCTAAGCAATGTCCTCTTAAGCAGATTATAACGGTGATTTGGAGAGCCAAGTCATTAACAGAATACTATTACATACACCATGGAAGACACAAAATCTTTTTTTTTTTTTTTTGCCAACATCCTGAGCATTGGCTTCAATCATGGAATAATTCACGTCATTCCCACTGACACATAAAATTTTATTGTTGGCCAAGTAGAAATCTAACAGCAAACTCCTCAAAGTCTGATAACCCTTTCCAACAAGGGCCCTAAAAGCAACCTTAAAATTGAAAGACAAATTAAATCAAAGAATAAAAGTTAGAAGCACTAATATGTACAGCTGCTCTTATGCATACTTGTACACCATGGGCCATTGGCACATCGCTAATAGAACATGTGAAACAAAATAACATAAGTCACATCCTCTGAATAAAACAGGCCAGCACTAATCAGTAACAAAAAAAAAACTAAACAGTAACAAATGCTCACACCACGTTGAAGTATCACAACTATTCTCATAAAAGTACTTGACAGGAAACTAGAATTACAAAATAGTACATCCAAGAGAGACTACCAATCTACAAAAGGCAGAGACCTGAAAACTATAATAAAAAGTGAAGTTTCCGTTCAAATATTTCAAAGTCCACAGGATATGAGCCACTTTTTACCCTTCTGCAAGGGCTATTTCTTTCCAAATAAAATCAATAAAACTCCACCCACCCCTAAGCAATGTCCTCTTAAGCAGATTATAACGGTGATTTGGAGAGCCAAGTCATTAACAGAATACTATTACATACACCATGGAAGACACAAAATCTTTTTTTTTTGCCAACAACCTGAGCATTGGCTTCAATCATGGAATAATTCACGTCATTCCCACTGACACATAACAAAATTTTATTGTTGGCCAAGTAGAACTACACTATACATGAGCTATACTCATAATACTTCATGTCTGTACAACACATAAATGCAGAACAAAACAAACTGCATCTATATCATATAGACCTGCCATTTTTATTTTCTTTTAATCACAAGCAGAAAAGATCTTCCAAGACTAACCAGCATTTCTTGACAAATTGAGATAGTGAATCATATCAACTGCCATTTTGCTTCAATTTCACCAAATCAGGTTGTGACTTTACTAATTATTTTTCCTTGTAAATTTCTATAAGTTAGGAATATCAATGACATATGAAGACACATCATCTCCAGACAACAAATAGAAGCTGTTAATGAGGGATTGTACGTTTCAGTTTGGGGAAACCTTGGGTGCATGCAAAGCTGCTGTGTATTTTTCACCACGGTAACAACAGAATTTTCTACTGGGCTAGAGGTGATAAAGTGCAGATGACAAAAGAAAATAAGTGATCAATTAAATCAATCAATAGACCTCAATAAAAAGCAAGCAGGGCAATGGTTATGAAACAGGGAAATGCCTCTGGTGCCATTTTGGACAGATAAATTGGATTCTTACCATACACGAATGCCACAGAAATCCATAAAGCATTTACCCTAACAGAAACTAAACCATACATCACAAGTATCAAGATATGCTACACTTAAGTCCCAACCCTAAAGCAATGTTCATAGATTCATGCTTAAAACAGGTTCCACAGTTTATATCCAGCATTATGGCACAGAAGTTTATGATTAATTTCTAATAAAAAAAATTTTTAAAAAAGAAAAGAATTTTAGAGAGAGATGGACTCAAGTTGAGCAAGGACAAGTACCAGAGAGAAAGTACATTAAGTTCAAAAGATGTTCCCATTATATCAATATCATCAACAACAATTCTTATTTCTGCATTTGACATTTGAAAGTTATATAATGGTATACACATTGTGTATTGCTGGGAGCTTTCAACTGCCTGAATGCAGAAAATTGTTACAGGTTCTAGGAGCTTGAGCATGGGGTAAAGACTTATTCAATGGAAATAGTGAGCCTTAATTTTTATGAACGCCGTATAGGCTATTCTTATCAAGATTATCAATTTCTTGTTACAGATACAGGACATAGAGTTGAAAACATGGCACAAGTCATTACACCACAATACAAAAAATATGATTCACTTAAAAAAAAATGAAAAGTGCCTAGTAACAAGTGAACAATGCAAGCAGTGGCGGCGATGCAGCAATGACAGAGAGGTGTCATGGATTACGGAATAAACTGGAAATTAAGATTCAGAAGGGCCCCTGTTTCTTCAGTTTTTAAACCAAGTAATCCCTAGGTCAGAATTCAGAGATGTTTTCTTATTTATGTATGTGTTCTTTGAGTTTCTTCAATCTCAAAAACCTTCTGTGGTCTTAGGTGAGAATATTTGCAGAGTCCAGAGTTGCTCATCAGGAAAGGCACAAATCTCCTTAAACTACACCCACCTCAGGCTTGAGAAGGCTCACCCTGGAGCCCCTGCCCCTCAGGTCCACCCCTATCAACTATGAACATTCATATTAGGTAATCGGTCAAAATTGACCTATCACTTTCCAAATTTATTATCTAGAAACAATAAAAGAGTTATCTGATTAGCTATGTTTGTGATATTGCATTTCTATATAGATCATTTTTTAGCCTTGAGCTAATTGAATACGTGTTGAATTATGATCAGCATTTAATGCTATGATTCTAGTTTGCATGTATTAACCTTATCTTCCAGTTGCAGAGCAGCACTCTTAAGCATTTTCAGGTAAAATTATACACCAACAACATATCATCAACCAATGTGTACCAGGTTTCAAGAGAACATGAAAGATTCATCCCAAAAACAATAAGAGTTAAATGTGTGTCGCTCCATTGGAACAATAATTAATGACAGGATTGCTATTGCATAAAAGATATCTCAGCATCAAGCAAAATACCACGTTCTTAATCTATGAGCAATCAAAATGAGGGTACCTTTGATTCATCATTCTGCGACAACAAGGAAGTCAACGTTTGAATTACATTCAAAACCAACTTCTCTCCATTTTCAGCATCCAGATACCCATTCAACAAAGAGACAACATGCAAAAAGCATTCACCGTCTCGGAATAAAACTTGATAATACTGGTGACAAAACAAAAGCAATTTGCAAATCAAATCACCAATTTTCATGAAAATATCTTCATTTGCATGAGGAAATATATGCAAAATAAATCATTAAAATACCTTTTGATCCATTTGTAGCATTTGTCTCATTTCAACCAATAACTCAATCGACAAATCTGCAAAGTTCTTAACTCGATCTTTGAGATGCGTAAATGTCTCCAAATACTTGGAGCAAAGAAAAACCTTTGCTTTCTGGTCCTCTTCAGAAAACGGAGCAACCTGTCAACAAAACAAAAAAACTTGAGCCATATAATAGAGAAATAGAGTTCACCATTTGCATTATCAAATAAAATAGAACATAAAATACAGGTATGCCTACCTTCATAAGTTCAAGCACATAACTGAGCATAAGATTTCTAAAATTATCTTCCCAGAACAAGTCAAACATGCAATTGATACACAAGGAACTGCACAAAATGGACAGCTTTGCATCATCTGATGCTGAGAAGTACTCCGTGAATAATTCCATGAATGTCTTCATGCATTTCTCGTAAACCTCAGTCATCTCAGGCGAATATGACGCCTCATGGCTTTGACAAGATGTCACGTGCCTTTTAATGGTTTCAGGAAAAGTATTTGCACTGCCAGGCCTTTTAGACTCCTGGACCAGAATACAGGCAACTTTGAGCATCCGAGGAATTGCCGCAAGTTTCATAAATGAAGAAACAGTCTTCTCAGCTGAAAGCCGCAATATAATGAGAAGGCTTTTTGCCATGACAGCAGTGAGCTCAAGGTTAATTGCAGATTGTTCAAGAGCATCCACTAATACAGTACATTCGGGCTGTCATATATTAATCATCAGATGATCAGAGAAGCAAACAGCTAACGAAAAACACACTAATAAAAGCAAATAATAAAATAGAAGAAGAATCAATCACATTCAGAGCAATACCCAAATGTCGTTCTTTTATAAATCATCAAACAGACAAACTCGCTCCCTTCAATAAATGCTTAACAACCAAGCCAAAATTCATCAAGAGTGTTCTTGTCAAAGATATTATTAGGAACAATAGCAAACCAAAATGCAAAATATCAAGCACCCTGTCCTGAAAATATACGTTTGGAGCAGCACTATTTCGTATCTTGTTAGAGAGAAAAGATAGAATGTAGATTGTAGAGAAATTCAAACAAAAGAGTCATTACCAATGGTCTAAAATCTACATTTGTATCATTAGTAATACATGGTTTTGCATAAAATTGGACTCATTTCATTCCATCGTCAAGTCCTGGAAGTGTAGAATGATGTTTTTCTAGAACATGAGTTATTTTGTGGGTTATATTGTGTCAGTTTTGATTTATTCCATTTCATTATAACTTCATATCTTAGATTAATGAAATTAGCCTTCGCCAACTAATAATAAATTGGTCTGTGCATCTGCAAACTAGAGTGACTTGTACTTAAAATTTTGGAAAGTAAAAAACCATTAAAATGTGACAATTTGAATGTTCAATTTGAACGTATTCCACTGTCTGTAAGACCAGTTAGTTTAGTTCACTGGTTCAGAAAACAATTGATTAGTCTATTTTGAAGACATTAAACGTTTAATTGATGTCTCAGCACTAGATAGCACCACCACTGTCAGCCTCAGACCTACTCCTGACTAATCTGGGTGGTCATGTAAATAAAGAGGGCAAATTTCTGTGGAGGATTATAGTTTTTGGCATTATATTGGTCCATTTAATACGAAAGAAATAAGAGAGTTTTTTGACAATACATGTAAATCCTTAAAGGAAGTACGCGGTGGGTTAAATGTATAATTGTTCTTAGGTTATCGGGTCCTGGAATTTTAAAAGTCTTCATATCTCTGCTTTAGTTACTCTTTCTAGTTTTTAATGAAATCTTTGTTTCTTATCAAAAGAAAATGATAAAATGATACACCTCTCAAACAAGCTGACATGGAGTGCAATGCAACAGAGATCACTCCGGATAGACTTTATACGTGAAAATTTAGCAAAAGAATAGGAAAAGAACCAACCAAGTTATGGGCACATCCACTTAAAGTTGCTGCAAATTCCATGAATGATATCACTTCAACTTGGAGAGTTTTAACTTCTTTTGCACTTAGATCCTCAGTCAAACTTGAGCCATTGTATCCTTTTTTGTCCACTAAAGGAACCTCATTCTTGCCACAATTCTCTACAGAATATTCAGCAGGAGCCGGATCAAAGTAGAAAAAACTCTCAGAGAAGATAAAGTCCCACACACATTCAGCACGGAAGACGTCAATTAATGATGGTGCAGAAAGAAGAACCTTTTTAAATGCAAAAAGGGCATAGTGTTGCATTGTGTAGGCAAAGATCCTGAGAAGGAAACATAATAAGTAAAAACTATAAAGAATAAGACCTTTTATGAACAAAATGAGAACAAAGAATGATATAGATTAATATAGATATGATATAGTTATATCACAAGTAAACAAACTAAAGAAATTATATATTTGAGAGAAGGAAAAAGAGTAAACTGCAAAGAGTTGACACCTTAAGTGACTAGGAATTTCTTTTTTATCTGAACAAGCCTTGATACATGGGAAAACTGTAAGAAGCACCCATGTGAACCACTTTACAGAAAGTTCTGCATAAACTGCGGACACTACTATGGTATTTTTGCTGTTGGAGGGTAGAATGCGATGAACTGTAGTTTCTTTTGAATCAAGAAGGAAATAACCAAGAGCTGAACTCAGCCTGGTAACGTACTCTTTCCAATGTTGTAAATAAGATGGATCAGAGAGAAATGGAACAGGAAAATCTGCTTCACAAACTTCTGAAGCAGATGATTTCGTTCCTTTAAATTCATCCACATAATCTTTCCTAGAAGAATCCTTGCCCTGCTTGTACTCTTGAAGCATGAATGCAACAGAACAGAAGCTATTTGCAAACTTTTGAACCCTTCCGTTCTCACACAGAAATTGCAAGTTGTTGAAATTTCCAAAGCTGAAAACTAGTCAAGGAATTAGTAATTTTTTGTATTTATGAACACGAGATGAAAGTATATAATGGATTTTATTCTGAGTACTAGTATAGTAAATGTTCTCGCAATACATCAATAAGTTTGAAATTCATGAATCTCTCTCAGCAGGCAACTGTGTAACAAGTCGAGTAGCATGCAATATTTATGGTTTCCCTAATCAACCAAAAGTGATTAATCAACTCGCAAGTGGTAGAGCATGCACAACCTTTTCTGAGCAATGTGAACAATGATTAAAAGTTGGTGCTGAAAGGATACACAGCTTCCCTAAGAACCTCCAATGAGAGAACATGGATGTCAAAGATATCCTGCAATGGATTATTTTTTCTGCAGAAAGAGACGAGTAAATTAAGAAATTAACCAAATTACTTCAATTGAACTACTCTAGATGATAGATTTATGTTATGATGTCCCACATCGGTTCCACACGCAAGTGTGGAAGGGCATATAAGTGGGGGTCAACCCTTCACCTTCAGCATGGTTTTAGGTGAAGTTAGGGCTCCCTAGCTTATCTGCCTAACAATTTGGTCCGACCTGCCGGATCTGGACGGGCCATGGGAAGGGGCTACCCGATGTGTGGGCCCAGGGGTTGCCACCCCGGATGTGGGCCCAGGGGGGTTGCCACCCAGAGTTGTGGGCCCTAGGTGCGGGTTGCCACCCGGAGTGTGCCGTCCGTGGACGTCCGGTTCGAAGGGGGATGGATTGTTATGATGTCCCACATCGGTTCCACACGCAAGTGTGGAAGGGCATATAAGTGGGGGTCAACCCTTCACCTTCAGCCATGGTTTTAGGTGAAGTTAGGGCTCCCTAGCTTATGTGCCTAACAGTTTATACCATTACTAATTGTCATAAAGCATAAGGCAAGAATTTTGCAGGTATTATAAGTACAAATTTAGAATAAATATTTCCAGGTTTTTTTCATTCAGTTTATAATTTTCAAATTCATTTCTCTTTCCTATTTTGTCTAATTGGCATTCTTTTGTTTCCTTTTCTTTTATGTTGATGGATAGCGGATGGAGAAACCAAAGTATAGAGATATTATATATGACCAAGAAGAAGAGGAAATATGAAAAATTTTATCAGCAAATATTTAAAACCATTGACAAGTTGATTGATCTTTATCATGATACAAGTAAATGCATTTACTTAGCAGTTTAAAGAGATAACCTTTGTTCATAGCTCAACAAATTGTTCCCAACCAAGCTATCAATTGAAGGAATTCCAAGTCCATCCAAAAGAACTTCCAAACCTCCAATGCTTCGAAAATGATTTTGACCTCGTGGATTATCCACCAAAGCTGACCATAGTGCTCTGAGAGTCAAGTGCTGAAGGGACATATCTGCCCATTGTTCTTTCATAATCAATCTCCTGATCAACCGCAGTATCTCTGAAATAAAATTAACATCATAGTGAGAGTTCATCTATAATATAGGAACTCTAACATCCGACAGCAAACATATGCAATGTAAGCATTTCCAGCAAAATATTGAGGGGAAAATTCAGTAGTATGTAGTATCAAAGTACCTGTTCATATACAGTAGAAGGAGAAAGAACCAAGTATACCAAAGAGATTCAACACTCACAACACAGACTACTTATCACCAGTTTTACATATTTGTCCATCATTAACAGTTATCAAGACCGTTAAAATTCTATCCTATTATTCACTCATGAATGCCCATACCTGTAAGTCAGAAAACAAAAGTATTTTATTCAAACTGGGGTGACCATACAGCCTTTCAGGTGGTTATCTTAATCATGCCTATAAATATATAATTTTAAATATGCAACTGTTTCAACATTATAAGGCTCAAAAAAATTAAAATAAAATAAAGCCTAAATGAACGAAAACAATACATTAAATGGGATTAAACAAAATCTTTAAAGTTGAAAACAGCATGCTATAGGTGAAGCCAAGAACATCCCAAATTTAAAGGGATGCAGAGTAATGATGAATATTAGTATGAATGATTGAATTTTTGCATTTAACAAATCAAATAAGAGGTCCAGCTCCAGTTAAGTATCGTTCCTTTTTCTTTTTTCACTTTATTTTGAATACCCATAACATTCTACTTACTGATGACAAGAATATTCACGATTAGAAGACAAGACATCCAACCAAGATCATACAAACATTGGAACATATCTTACAGTGATAAACCCTAATACCTATGTGCTAACCAAATTAGAAAGAATCAAATGTCTAAAACACTATTTCAGAATCCGTAAGGCTAAAAACTGAACTTGATCTTATCACAACATTCTAGAAGGGAATCTTCATAATCATAAAACATTCTCTTATTCCTTAATAAACAAATAGATCAGAGTACAATTGTAACAACAAATCTCCATAGGATGATTCTCTACCTACAAACTATTCCAGGTAAGCAGAGAAAAATCCAAACATTTTTCAGAATGTCTTAAAAGACTAAGTTCAGCCAAAACCTTGGATCAAATAAACTGATATAAGGACTATAACATCTTTTGACACCATATTCTGCCCCAGATTTATTAATATCTAAATTTGATGGTATCATTTACAAGAAATGCAAAGTCTAATGGGGGATTATTGTTCCGGATGTATTCTTGTCTATTTGGTTAGAAAGGAACGGGAGAGTTTTGAGTACTCATATGAGCATATAGAAGAGTTTGGGGTAGGATTAAATATTGAGTTGCTCTTTGATATAGAAGAATAGAAGTTTAAGGTCCTCAGTTCTCAGATTAAAATAGATATCGGTGTTATGCAATGTAATTGATATTTTCATCTCATGTAAGGGACTCCTCTCCCTCATAATTAAAAAATTAAATAAATAAAGAAAGAAGTATATCCATCTACTTGATACAGACTGACAGTTCAACTTGTTCTTAAGGGACGAATATCCAGATAGAGACTGTTATAAAAATCAAGAAATGTTTTAGCAATAATGATAATGACGACAAAAGAATAATCAACACAAATTCTAGTCAAAACAATGTATTCATGCCTAGCAGGCTCAGTATTCAGAGTAGTTTCAATTTCAGGCTTTTTTTTTTTTTTGGAGAAATATGAATAGCTTCAGAACCAGACTCTACAACTATAAATAAAAAATGCTAATGAAAATGCTTGTGCACCTGCTCAATCATGAAGACACAAATTATGTTTTTAACACTTCAGGATACATGGATAAAGGAGTTGGGTGTATTGATACTTGCAATTTTTAATTCAGGTATATAAATCATTCTAGTTAACTCTTGACCATTTAAGAAAGTTTCAGATCCAAAAGGCGAGATCTGGCATATAAAGTATGAGTATTGAGTTCCAAATATTCTTTATACGTCCTGATATTTCTGCATTCATGATTCTCGAGTACTTGGGAGTCGGGATCTAATTTAACCAAAGAGGACCAGTTAAATCCATTCATAGAACTGCTTGGTTCTACATCACTAATCTTTAGTTCCCAGTACTTTATGAATTAGCCGTAAAAACTTCGCTTTATTACATAGCATAATAGAAATCATTACTCATCTAGAAAGTTCAGTTGAACTGCATGAATATTTATACTATTAAGTATTAACAGGATAAATTATACACAAAAGCTGAAACTGCATACCTTACCTAATAACCAATTAAGACCGCCAGCTTCCATAACTGATACAACTGTTGTTTGATGCCAAGATAGGAGGGTTTCAGAAACAGGAGATTTCACAGAAGAAGAGGGGTCACTATAAATTTTATCACTCTTTGTGGCAGAAAATTCTGCATTCATACTTTTGAACTGTACATTTTCTTCTGTACTTGGATGTATATCAATGAAATTGCAGATGATGGAAACTACATGAATAAGTATCTGCTGCAAAATCCCTGCATTCTGTACCATAGTACTTAACAAACTTTCATCTGCTGGAAGAGCACTAGTTATGGTCTTAAGTTGGACAACAGCAGCTGAAACAACAGTATCCATGAGTGAGCTTTAAGACTGTAATATACTAAACTTCCAAACCAAGTATTACACAATGTAAAAATGTACATCAGGAAATCAATGATATAATCACAAGACTCCCATTAAATTTTTTTTTAAAGTAAGCAAACACAGATATGGATTTCAACACAATCAAAGTTCATTTTAGTTGATACGATGCTAAGTCCATTGCAGATCTCAAGTCAAGAAGATTTTCATATAAACCAAAGGAATTCTTGTTTTCAATCCCCATAAACGATTCCTTCACCAAAATCAAAAAATTGCAATTTATCCTGACAAAAATCAATAAACACATACTAATTCATCCACCAATATGATAGGGTACACTTTACAATAACATCACAAGGTTATACATAATATGATGTAACACAATTAACCAGATAAACTATTTAATTGACTAACCAGTAACTAGTACCACATAATTTTAGATCTCAATGAATTACATAACAAATAATATGCATACAAAATGCATTAGAAATTGGCACATCCAGTATTTTCACCTTCTAACAAGGGCAAGTGCTAATGATACTAAATGTTTTGATTGAGCTTAGCTCAGCTTTTGACTGTTGGATTTTAAAGTATTTTTGGTTTGCAGAGTTATGGTGGGTTAGGATTTCGAAAGGTGATGATGTTGTAATATTATATTGTTTGGTAATGATTGAAAAGTAAGAGATAAGATAAAAATTATAAGAGATAATGAATGTTTAAATTAATTATATATTTAAAATGAGAAGGTGTTATAGGTATGATAGGGTAGGATTTTGGGGATTTATATTCTGGCTTTGTAATCTGGTAAAAACAAACATACTTTTGGGTTCAAATTCTAATCAAAAAGCCTAAGCCATAACCAAACATAGCCATACTAAAAATTTGATACCTACAGTCACCGAAAAATAGAACCAGTGTTGCAACTCATGTAAAAATCAATATCATACCTTTCATCAAAGCTGTAAGTTTCTGAATCCCACCATGGTAACCAAACACCTTGCAATTATGAATGGACAGGGTCACAACTGTCAGAGCATCTAAAGCCATCCATGACTCATTTGGTAAATTCATACTTGTAGTAATGCTCGCTTGATCTATTGTCAATTCATTAAGTTTAAAATATTAGGCAGATTGAACTAATGCCAACCAGAGATCAAAACCCAACGGCAATAACATGGAATATGAAAAAATGAAAATTATCCGTACAAATAATAAAAATCACTACATGTTGAGCAACATTAAAAAGTGAACCAGTTCATATAGTGAAGTAGATTAAGCTACGTATGAACAACAGTGGCATGGTTCTACAACCAATCAAACCATATGATTTATCAATGAATCACCACATTAAGCTGCTGAAAGCTTTTTCCCACTTTTCAAGTAAATGATCTATCTTTCTGAAACTAGGGTTAGGGTGTACATACCATCAATTAACAGTTGTGATCATACTAAATTATTCTAATTATAGTTTCTTAAACAAAGCAAGAAATCCTGCACAAGGCAATACAATGCACTTTTTGTTTTTCCTTTATGATGCTAATGCAGGACATTAAATCATTTACTCACATATGCTACATCCATTTAGGCTGAGATAATTATTTGGTCATCTTAAATTTTAGAGGCAGGGATGGAATTGCTTGTAAGTAGAATAGAAGGTGAAAGATATTTACACAAACATACTAAGGGACAAAAATGTCATTATTTCAATAACATCTAACATCAAACACTACTAACTTTTAGGATCACGAAAGGACAGATATGATTATCTTAATTTATTTTCACATCTAATGCAAGGAGGATTCTGAAAAATTCATAAAGACCAAGCTCAAAGGCCAACGGCCAACCCAAACTATTTAAGTGGAAAAGGAACTGGAAATAAAATACAAACAAAAACCTATAGCACGATATCAACAAGAGTTGTTACAGTGCATAATAGCATAACACCAACTTACTGTCCATAAGCAATCTTGTTATTTGTGAAACTTCAGCTGTCAAGATTAGCATTACTTCAGCAGGGTGACCAAAATTGCAGCCAATCACCATATCACCAACATTTTGTCCATAGTCCACAGGTGAGATGGTAGCATTTTCCTCGGGAGTTTTGCCCAGATTGAACGGTTTCCAGTTCCGGAATATTGTCAAGAACTGCTTGAGAAAAATATGGAACAATTTTCTCTTTTCCACCTGAAAGATAATATAAGCAGAGCTCATGCAAATTTTCAGAATTTTTTTGAAGTAGGGATGAAAACAAAAATGGAGGTTTTTCCAGTAAACGCATAACATATCTCTCTAGCTATAAGCTATTGCAAGTTACTACTTCAATGAGTTATTTGGGATGTTTTTCACGAGTTTCACAGAAAAGAACTAGACTCTTTAGCTCATCACATGCACTAGAAACTTCTTCATGAAAGATATTCAACTGCACCCATTTTCGGCTTAAGCTCAATTCAAACATCTGAAAAGCTTCTATATAATTATGGTTTTACAGTTTATTCAATCTTTTTCTTTAAGATGATCAATCTCATTATAAACGTTGGTTAAGCACTAGGACAAAACATGATTATGAAGCTTTTAAGAGGTTATAATTAGAATGACTCTTGCGTACTCATTCATCACTATAAAATGAGTTTACAAATATAAATCATATTCTTGAAACACATCAAGATCTCCTTTCCTTTTGTGAAATCAACTTAGAATACCTATACCTATCTTCTATATTTTAGAGTTTATATATTTAAAAAAGGTAACAAACAAAGAAATATAAGGGATCATTTAAGCTACAAAAATTATTTAAAGAGCTTTAAAGCTCTCATCTTAAGAAAATTCAAAAAAACTCTTTAATTCCCTGTAACATGTTTTCACCAAAAAAGATAACAGCAATCAATACAGAAATAGATAGTTTGAACAACTGTACTAAGGATAGTTCTCCAGAAACAAAGCTAGAGTTCTGGCCTTTACATTACATGGTATTGCTCAAGGAAATATTCAAAGGTTTAGGGGAACTGACTTTATAGATAGAATCGTCTCGGCAAATAAAATAATCTTTCAAGAATAGGTTTATCATTCATGTAAGCTAAGTTTTGTAGTTAACAGGTAGAACCATCTGGATATTGTCACCAAAATAAGACATTAACCAATCTTACATCAAAAAATTACATAGGCATACCTCATCAACAGCACTAATGTATCTTTCCAGGATTGCCTTCAAATTTGACTCATCACCTACATCACTGGAGAACACAAGTTTGGTAATGATAAGAATAGAAACCCAAAAGAAGTTTATCCCAAGCAGATTCCATTAATTGTTGTAGAGAAGAATAAGATTAGTGCCCAATATCTCAAGTCAGGGAGAAGAAACACATCAACTTAAGACCTGAGACCTATAAATAGAATCCATAGGCAATAACTAGTAAATAAGCTGAGCTAGAGAAAAAAAAAAAAAAAAAGCTTCTTTAAAATTTTAAGAATGAACTTTTTTAAGGACAGATTATAGAATAAATTGAGAAATGCATCAGAAAAGTCCTCATAAATAAAAACCAAAAACAGTAAAGTGGCTTTCTTCGCAAACCCTATGTACAAATAATAAAAATTCCAAATAGATTGACGAAATTGGGGTAACAATGCGCATAAGTTGATATTAGTATTAAGATATTTAAATACATCTTATAGAGCTTTATAAGGCAATCAATGATATATAGTTGCAAATTTATAATATTTACAAACAAGTAGAAGTAAGTAACCAAGTGGGCTAGCTCACTTGGCCACTGGGCTCCTCACTAAAGTGAGTGACCCAGGTTCGATTCCCTTTGGGAATGAATAGGGGGGAGTTATAAGGAGGTTTGGAGAAAGGGGGGAGTATGGGTGCTTGGTGAACTAACTACTAACTATACTAACAACTAACATTTACCCGGAAAAAAAAAACGTAACTTTGTAACAGAATACACATATATAATGCAAACAAAATGCTCTGAAAAAATGGTTAATTATTAGGACATAAGAGTGTAAGGCTTGAGCCTCTCTCTCTGCCATATGGTTATGACTAAGATGAGTATTGTAAAAGCTATTATCAGCCTAGAGCAAGACTTGAACAATGGCAGAACAATTCAGGTTCCCTGCATATTTTGTTTAACTATCAACTCCAAGATTCACATGGTGCATTTCTCAACCATCAGGTAACTAGTAGGAAAATAGAACTCCTAAATTGTGAGCCTGAATCATATAATCTTCTTATAAATCAATTGACAGAAAATACCAGAAGGTGATCCTCGGAGAAGGAGGAGGGAATCGCCGGGATTGCGAGAGTGAGCCATATTCTCCACTTTGGCCACTCGAATTCCTCCAAATGAGGTCTGCTACAC
This sequence comes from Pogostemon cablin, assembly GCA_023678885.1. Classification (NCBI taxonomy): domain Eukaryota; kingdom Viridiplantae; phylum Streptophyta; class Magnoliopsida; order Lamiales; family Lamiaceae; genus Pogostemon; species Pogostemon cablin. Next base: position 10,170,166 of record CM042989.1, on the reverse strand, counting down.
CTTTGACAATATTCATGCCTCCTTGCCACGCCAGTTAAGAGCTTTGAAACCAGCTACAGATATAAAAACAGTACACCCAACCTGCCATCCTTTACGAAGCCCCTCTCTGCACTTAGCTGGAATAGAGAAGATGATGATAAAGGGACTAGAAGAGCATAAAAAATGATAAAACAAGATTAGCACTGTTCAATGCTCATGTGAATCGACAAGTTTGAAAAATAACAACAATAACCGCAGCAAATTAAAGGGGTTATCATACCCTATCAATCCATCACAACGGAAACAACTTGAATAAATAGAAGTGAACGAACGGCCAGATAACATTAAATAAGCACACTAGCACACAAAAACAGCTCCACATACTCCAAGAAATTCATCATCAGTCTTCGGAGTTCAACGAATGACATGCGAATTAATATCCTCAGTAAATAAAGAAAATGATCGAAAAGAAATGATTGGCACGAACCTGATCGGATCAGAAGGCGAATATGTATGTCGAAGCTTAATTTATAATTCTTTAATCAGGGTTTGAAGAATTAAGATCTGGAAATGTTAAAGATTTCCCTTGAAGCTCCAAAAGGATATAAGCTAATAATTATGGATTAAGTTGAGAAGTCAGAGGATGGCGTAAATAGATTTATTTTTTTGTTAATCCTATCGAAAGTATAAGCTGACGCTTTTCTGGTTTTTAAAACACAAGCTATAACATGTTGTACAATTTAAAATCTTATTATTAATATATCTGTGCCAAAACTTCATAATCTTATTGCAAATATGGTTATAAGTCAAAGACTTATGTGAGACCGTCTTACTTAAGGGTTTACGTGAGACGGTCTCTTACATAAGACGGTCAGAAAGTGATAACTTTGTGCAATAAATAAAAAGTGATAACATTTTATAGAAAGTAATATTTTATAGCGAAAGTGATAACTATTTTAAAAACTAAAAATAATCCCACGTGAAACGGTCTCACGCAAAACCTATTGTTATAAGGGATCAAAATCGACCTGGTGGAGATACGATTCTAATTCAATCGGTCTAATAGAAAAGTTCATTCAAAAAAAAATTTAAGTATATTTTACGAAAAATACATAATTACCAAAACTATTTAACGAAATTCAAAATTCAATAAAAAAAACAAAATAAGGAGGTTTGTAATAAATACTCAAAGACAAAAACTTGGTTGAGATGTCTCAATAATATTTCATGAGATGTTTACCATTAATTAAATTAAGTAAATTTAAAGAACTCTATTTAGATTTTATGAAATTAGAAAATTGAAAAATTAATTATAAAAAAAAACTAATTAGATCTAAGTAATTTTAAGATCCGTTTGGTCAAATTAAAAAATTAATTATGAAAGGAAATTAATTAAAATTAATTAGGTCTTTTATATATATATATATATATATATATATGAGATTTATTACTATTAAATAAACATTTTAAACTTATTTACACTTAGATACAACGAAGAAAAGAAATTACTCTCAACAATACAAATTAACAAGAAAGAGACTAATGACATGATTGGTACGAATGAATTAGATTGGAATAGAATCACCATTCAATACTGTATTCCTATTTTAATTATTGGTAAGTTTTTTTAATAGGAATTATCATTTCATAAGGAATGTGTATTTCTTTAAATATGGGAATGGTGATCCCAATTAGGTGGGTTTAGATATTCCATACATGTAGGAATCAAATTAAAATTTTCATTTTAATAAAAATAATGTATATTCATTTATTTTTTTATTTTATAATTATCTTTTATTTCAAATATACATAAATATATTAAAATAATATTTTAAATATTTTTTAAAATCTTATTTAATTATTCCGTTAATATTTAAAATTTATGAAATAAACAATAAAAAAAATAAATCTTATTTAATATAAAATGAAGTATCATGTAATAAATTTAAAACATAGAGCATATGTTATTATAATATGTCTTGTGAATTTTTGAATTGATATATTTTTTTAATATTTGAAAATTTTTATTATTATATAAATATTAACAAATAAAAATAAATAAGTATTTATTATGTTAAAAATATAATTTAATTATTTAATATAAATAATACAATAATTACACTATATTATAGAATATTAACAATGAAATTAGAATTAATTAAAAAAATGTATTTTTCATTACTTAAGTTATTCCCAAGTAATACCATTCATGAGAATTTTAATTTTTAATCATTCATTTCCCATCTTTATTCCATTCATAAGTTCATTCCATTCCAATATAATTTTATTCAATCATACCAATCATGCCGTAAATTAGTCTTTCCCGAAAGAATGAGGTTACTCAGTTATTCTGTTTCCCTTTCTATTCTCTTCTCCACTTTCTCTCTCTAAATACCCAATGTGTGAGCTTTCCTTACACGAGAGAACCTGTTCTCAATAATGATCGGAAACCATGCCTGAAATCGTATCCGGAGACGGTCGCCTTGCCAACGAAGTCGAAGTATGCCAAAACGAGGACCAACAACATGAAGCATGCTATGCCGATTGCAAATAGCAATAACAAGGCAAGGGCGTGGTTGCAAAGGCCCCAATAAATTCCTCCACTGCATCATGTCGTGAAAGTCCACATTTTTTTGAGGTACTTATGGATCAGAACATTCAGATCGATTCTACCATTGGTGGAGGAGAATCGGCCGAATCGGGCCGTGGACTCCAACAATGTAGAATACCAGCACCAGCAGCTTCGACGGTGGTGAACCACTTATTTAATCGCGCATGGTGCCGAGAGGAAGGTGGATCTCGGGAAATGGAGACGTCTTGGGAGGGATCGAATTTCTCGAAGCTATTGGCGTTGCATAAAGCCCAAATTAAGTTGTTTTGCAGATAAGGGAATGCGAGATTTCAGGCCCCTGTAGGAATCAACCATTTGTGAAATTGACACAATCAGTCCATCGAAATGATGGCGGGATAGAATTAGTTACCCAATCATGCCAGACGATGATCTTCATCATTTTCACCTAGATTTTCATGTAATTTTAGTTGTTATTTTTATGTATTTTGTCTGTCTTTTGTATATTTGGTGGTGTATTTTGTACATTTGAGGATAATTTTTAATGTGAGGAAAATATCTTGAAAATAACCAAAATGTGTTCAAAATAAGTGAAAAATGGAACTAAAACGAAGTTGGGAGTTTTAACGAATATCACATGTTAAATTACATCAGAACTTGACTCGAGTCCAGTACAGGACACTCATCGAGTTGTGCATGTTGGCCAGGCTGGAAGTCGACTACAATACCTGAAACACCAACTCGACCTCTTCGAAGTCGAGTTTTACAACTCGACTCGAAATCCGTCAAGTCGAAGAATGCTTTGCCAGAAAAGTGCCGACCGAGTCAAGTTCTACAAATCAAGTCGAGTTCAGTCAATTTCTACCAGCTGTTTAAATGAATATTCTAGGAGATTTCCATGATTGATTGACTTAATTTAGTAATTATGAAGTCAGTTTACGATTTCTGGGATAGAAACATACAATTCTCACACTTTTTCTCACACACATTCTCCCTCTCCATATCCACATTCAATACATCACATTCCTCCATCAATTTCCATTCAATTTTCATAATTCTTTCCATAAATCTTCCACTGATCATAAATTTAAGAAGGAGAAATCAATTGAAGATGAATTGGGCATGCTAGAAGAAGGAGAGCTTTGTATATTAAGGGAAGCGATTCATCTTTTATTTTGCACTTTTTTCTCAAAATTTGGCTCAAATTGAGCATTGTAATTGGTTTGTAATGAATTCATCATGCAAATGTTAGGCTAGACTCTTAATGAGAGTAGCTATCATGATTGATTAAGAGATTTTAGATTGTGAACTTGTTATGTTGAATTGATGAGATTGAATATATTTTCTATCATGAATGCTTATCTCTTAATTCATATATTGATGTGTGATGATTAGTGTGAAAATCTGCATGTTTGGTCCGAACTGTTTTGTGGAATTTATGTTCGTAATTTAGCACTAAATGGTTAATTTTCATATATTTAAGAAAATGGTGCATTTGAGGTGTTATTTCATATTTTTAAGTGAAAAAATATTGAAAAGTGCAAAGTTGGAATGAAGAGTGAAATCGTGAAGAATACTGAAAAACACACGTCCACTTTGCATAATTTTTTTAATTTGTGTAGAAATCTAAACTGATCATGTAATGTAACGCCCTAAATTCTTTAAATAGGATATCCTCATTTTTTTTAAATAAATAGAAAGACAAATAAATAAATAGTAAAATAAATAAAAGAGTTGCCCTAGAACATGGGAGTCACTGAAAGTAGCGCATAAGCGGAAGTCGTAATATGATGTTCCAGGACAAGAGCTACAACATCAAGTAGTTTATTTTATAAAACATGCAAATATCGTCAAGATATAAAATTCCACTTAAGTCACGCTTCTTCACCTTCTGTAAAATCTAAAATTCAAAATAATAGGGTGAGCATTTAAAATACACTCAGTAGGGAAACATCAATGATTGCACTTGCTAATATATATAAGTAAGATAAATGTATAAAATAAAATAATGTGGCAGTCGATAAATATGTGTCAACGATGGCTCAAAGTCCACCAATATGTCAATTAGCGTCGGCTCCGGCTGCGTCCGGCAATATGTCAATTAGTATCGAGTTGCAAATGTGGAAATATTTTTCAATTGTATATACATGTCCATTATGTACACACATTAACAATAGCAATCATAAACATGGAATGTAATAATGCTCGGTGAAGAGTAGAAGTTACCCCTACCTTAAGTGGGTAGAAAACTATGAATGATAATTGATATCTTGACTTCCTGAAAGAATATGTTGAATTTAAGCTTAAAATATTTAATAAAATAGGTTTATGTTTAATTTAAAATTATTGGTTTAGTAAATAAAATTTTAATAATATAATAAATCTTTTAAGATCCTTTAACAAAATTTCATGATGCATGATAACTATAAAAAAATAAATTTTCTATTCCTAAAGCAAACTATATTTACGCACTAATACTAAAAGAATCAAATAAATTTTTTAAGAAATTACTTAAAATCGTGAACTAATAATTATTAAAAGCATCCCACTTTACTTAATACTATTTATTAATTTTTTACTTAAACCCTAAACTTATTGCAAATTATTTAAACTATATTTATACAACTCCAATTAAAATTTTGAAAATATTTTTGTGATCCTCGTGAGACGAGAGTCAAAACTATGTATTAAAACATTATAAGAAAATGTGACCAAAATTCAACCTTACGGGTACATGCATGCTCCATTTCTTACGTCCAAAATTAAAATAAATTACATAGTTGTATTCCTTGTGAAAAATGCTTCAAAATGGTATATAATGTAAGACATCATGCATGGACACTTTAACAGAATATATTTAACAATTGAGACATCGAAACAACAAACGATTTTAGTATTTGGAATCTATGTTAAGAGGCGATCATTTTAAGATATAACACTATAAGGTTTTATCATCGTCGGTGAAGTTCGAAACATATGGGTTTAATAATTATAGCCTACGTGACAAGAGGATCATTTTAACATATAATACGACAAGATTTGATAACTAATAACGAACTTACCTCTAGAGTTAACCTCCTTTCTCCTTCTTTCTCGCACGAGTGGCTTTTATATATATAATATATGTGTGGTATACTAGAATGTTGGTTGTGTTTCTCCCCTTGCATGCGGTCCCATGTATTTATAATGGGATAATAGATAGGATTATGATCCCTACGTATAGCTATGCTTACGTGCACTAGCATGCAAAGTGCCAAGGATATTAGTTGAGTCAGAGGTAGCAACGTGTTAGGACACGTGTTGGATTCGTAGTCTATCTATTCAAGTGACTACGTGATAGCAACATGTTAGTTTATGTGCTTCTTCCCTGGCCACAGGAACATTATCCATTTATATACCAAGACTACCTCATGCACCATTATAAATATTATTATTGTTATATGAATATATTATTATATAAATACTATATTATTATTAATAATGTACATAAATATCATTACTTATTATATATACGAGTATTATTATTATTGTGTAAATATTGGGGGTGTTATATGTAATATATAGTTGGAAGTCCACGGAAGATAAGATCATTTTGACTCAAGAAACACCTCAATCGAAATTCAAATGAGGAAGTTATGATCAAAATGGTGAAATAGCGCAAGCTGTGCCGACCCAGCACAACTCGTGCCACTCTTGAATGACTCTTGTCGCCCTCAAATGGTGGAATTTTCATGAGTTCTTTATATGGATAGAAATCCAAATAAGAGAGAATCGTGTGGGCGTAAAAATCACCTCAATCGAAATTCAAATGAAGAAGCTATGGTCAAAACTATGAGGTCGTTGGCAGCACGAATGGCATGAGTTGGCCACTCTGTGTGGCACGACCCATGCGGCATGACCGTGCCATGGCTAGCACAACTCGTGCCACTTCCCAATGGCCCAATTTTGGGCCCAACGCATGTTTTGACGTGAAAACCCTCTTTTGAGGTGGAACCCAAGTCTTAGGAGCCCTCAACTATAAAAGGAGTCATTGAAGAGTTCCAGAAATAACTTTTCACACCCATTATCTGGCATAATTCCTCAAGATCCACCATCCCATCCACCCATCCCGCATTTGGAGAGTTATCAACGTTTGTTTATTGGAGAAGGAGCACGGAGAATATTTAAAACGCTGGAGGAAAGAACGAAAAATTACGCCATATCTATGGTTTTTCTTTTTATATCTTTCATATTTTTTAATTATAGACCCAATGCTAATCCTATAAATTTTCATGACTGAGTCGTACTTTAAATTTGGGCCCGTTATTTTACTTCTTACTGAAACATAATATATATCATAAAAAATTCATAACTATAGATAATATTGCAATTTTTAAAATATAACGCGACTAACAATTTTGGTGGCAAATGTATTAATAAGATCAATATAATCAAGTTGTTCTGCAAGTTTTTTCTTAATTTATAACATAGCCAACCCATTCAATATTTCTTGTGACGTTGTTGACCGAAGAAAAGTCTTGATGAGCTTCATCCTTATTCTCTACGATAACCTTTTTATTAGAATTAAAGTATTTATTAATATCACCAGCTTGACTTTGAACTAAATCTTTAATTCTCACTTTTTTTTCTCTTTTGATATCCATACACATGTTTGGGAGGCAGCTGTTCTTAGTCCCATTTTTGGTTAAAAATGATTTAGAGCAAGAGAACTCTATCGTTGTTGTAAATGTAGTGACAAAGTAACAAAATTTATAGAATATCGTCCCAAGGGAAAAGTAAAATCAAGGTGTATCTGGATTTGGCTTTAATCATGCTTTGTAAAAGTGATAGAATTTGAGTTTTGGTTTTAGACTAACAATTATGCTAAGCAATTAACTAGAAAAGCAAGTAATGACTATGATTATCAAGGAACAAAGATGAAATGGAATGATTGAAATAGATCTTAGAAAGAATGCAAGGCTAACCACAATCAAAGTCAAGGAAGCAATCTAGATATGCAAGACTCTAGTAGCAAACATCATCAACAATGGACTAGAAACAATCGCAATTGTACCCCTAATCCCTATGGCCAAGGTGACTAGGTTCTCATCCCTTTTACAAGATTAAATCTCCTTAGATTGGTCGTATTATCAATTCCCATGAAGGTACTATGACTCTAAGTTTGGTTATTCTCATTCAATTACTCAAATGTCCTCTTATAAGTGTTCTAAGAATTCAAAGGGTATGACTTACCTCTCCTCATACTAACATGCATGTTCATTTCACTAATTGATTCAATTCACCCCTAACATATAACATCGGAATGACCATCCTAACATCATGTGTATAGAAATCAATCACACAATTAATAAAATGAAACATGAATCACAATTTATAAGAAGAAATCCATCATCAATTCAATTTACAACTAAAATCTCACAAATCTAGTTTAACCTCAACTCATCATGTGGCTATCCTCACAAGAGGTCTAGCCACCAATAATCATCTTACAAACCTTACAAAGTTCATAAAATTCCATTGCTAACTTCAAATCAAAAGAAATGCAAAATGAAAGTTGAAGTTATTCCCTTGTGATTAGGAGTTGATCTCCTTCCTTCATAAGATTTCCATTTTTATAAGCCTCAAATCTCTCTAAGGATGGTGTGGGTGAAAGATGTATGGAGTGAATTATGGATTAAAAGTGATAGAAATGGATGAATTTGGTAGATTTGAATGTAGGATAGAGTGTGTGTAGAGATGGTATGGTAGTGTGTGTTTGATCTTAGAAACTCTCAAATGGGACTCTCTCATAAATCACGCTAAAATTGGGTATTTATACCCCTTGGAATCTTCAAGAACACGTGCTCAACCTGTGCTGATTTTATGCACTACTCGACTTGAGCTGCAGAGCTCGACTCGAGTAGGTGCACTTTTCTCAGTGTGAAACTGCATGTTGACGGAGCTTGACCAGTGTGCTGCGTACGGCCTCGGCATGGGCATGTAGCTAGTTCTGATGCTTGCACATGGCCTCCTATTATAGGCCCGTGTGTGATGCACGACACGAGCTCAACCACGCAGCTCGATTCGAGCTTCAGAGCTCGACTCGAGCATGGTTGAGTCCTGTCCAGTTTCTTCATTTCAGCTCCAGACTCCATTTTGCTCCATTTTTGACTTGTTTTATATACATTTAAGCTCATTTCCACACATTTATCAATCTGTACATACTTATCCTAATTATCATAAAATTCTACCAAAAGTTACACAAATACGGATAAAAACATCAAAAATCCACAAATAAAGACTCTAAAATTTAGGTGAAAATCGACGATTAGCAGCTGATGAGTGTGTAAATTCACGTAATTTGAGCTCTGATTCATGTGATAATGATGTATGATTTGATCTTAAGTCAAGATAAATCGAGATATGTAGTGGAAAGTCACGATCAGGTGCGGGTAAGGCCGTTTGAGCAGATTTTCGAAGGAAAATGGGATAGAAGTGATTAGAATCAGAGAAGGGGTGTTGTAGGCATCCGGTTCGACCAAATGGGGAGTGGTTTGACCAGTACCCATGGTCGAACCAGGTGTAGGAAGATAGCAAAAGTTTGGTTCGACCAAGCATGGTGGTCGAACCGTGGTTGAACCAAAAGCCTAAAGTTTAGCAAAACGCGGTTTGACCAAAAAGTTTCTGGTTCGACCAAATGTTCGGGTCGAACCGGCCACCTGCCAGCTCGTTACAGGCTGGTTTGACCAGGCTGTGTATGGTTCGACCAAGGGTGTTGGTCGAACCAATGCGTGAGAAACGTGCAGATCCTTATTTTTACACCTTTAGTACGTGTTTTCACTCAAAAAGCCCATCCAATGTCCATAAAGAGAGCTAAAGCTATAAAAGGAAGACCCCATGCAGCTGAGAAGGGACATCATTCACCACCTTCATTCTACACAACATCCAAAACCCTACCATCATCCACGGAGCTGTAGAGAGAGATTCATCTGTCGAATCAAGTAAGAACCAAGTGAAGATTCAAGATGGAGAGAGACGTGATGGCGCCTGCATCTAGGGTTTACTTTGTATCTTAATTTATCTTGTAATTTTCAAAACAATGGGTAAGATCTATCTAACCATCATGATTGTTCTTCAAACAATCATGGGCTAGAACCGCTCCAGTAGTTCTAGGGTTTATGAAGGTTTTATGAGTTAATTGAACTTCCGTGTGTATACTCCGTACAACACTACTTGTGGTTTATTTTATATAAGACTATGCATTTTTAATTCATACTCAGAGTTATTTTGTGCATCAAATTAATTGTTATATAGAGTCTGAATACATATCTTGATTATTGATTGAGTGCGTTCACTGCTGAGCAGGATTATATGTTATGATTCTAAGTGAGGGGACTCTGAAGTCTCATTAGAACTATCTTATATAAATACTTATTAATTGAATATGATTTGGGTTAATAAGTAGGACAAAGAGAATAACTTCATAGCACCTATAAAGGGAGATCATATCGGGTTAGAGTACTAAGTGCACGGGAAATAATTGATACTGATAGTACCTAGAAAGGGGATGAATTATATCTCTTACTCCAAGAATATTCACACGTGTCACACGCTTATTTACTTGTGTCTATAGAGTAGATTTGCATGACTTAGTGATGCGTCCATACTCCACAATGCAGAGTCAGACATTGATACATGAAAGGGAGGTTAATAAGTAAAACTGGATGGCCCGAAGAACTACCTATCTTCTCACTTATTCACTTTCGTTTTATCTCTACTGCTTGTTTATTTTAATTATTCTTTTAATTATTTATTTATCGGTTACTTAATTACCATAACTATTTTACCATATTAGTCCTAATTAGATTAGATTATAATTAAATTGATAATAATACGTCCTTTGAGTTTGATAAACACTTGGTCGCTTATCAAAGCTACAATAGCATCCTTCACACTTGGGGATTAATATTGTGTGTTGAGAAAATATTCATCAAGTTCTTGGCGCCGTTGCCAGAATGGCATTAATTATTAGTTTATTATTTCTAGTTTAATTGAGACTATATTATTCTTGTCTTTATTTTCTAACACTTATTTTTCTTAGGTGTATGCTCACTATATCAAAGGTAGGAGAGTTAGTGCCTTATAATCCTGAGATTGGAGCATCGTCGAGGAAGAAAAAGAAGAATAAGAACAAGAACGTGGAACCAACTGCAGCTCTTAATTTAGGAGTTGAAGTTGACGAGGTGAACTCGCAAGTAACAAGCCATGGAAAGTAGCACAGCCGTTCTGTTTGGCACAGCTCGCACGACATCACCAATTTGATCATAACTCTCTCGTTTGGAATCCGATTGAGGTATTCTTTACTCTAAAACGACCCTCTCTTCTGTAGCTTTCCATCATATTTCACTTTTCTAGTTTAAAGCTCCACACAAATACAAAATAATTACACAAGTTGGATGTGCGTTTCAGAGCATCCATGCACAAATTGCACATTTTCTCTAACTTGGCACTTTTGATCCATTTTTCCACCTAAAACAAAATAAAACACCTCAAGTGCACCTTTTTCTCACATATATTGAATATAAAATACTTGTGCTAATAAATGACAACAATATCAATCAAAAAGGTGTTAAATTGGACACTAAAACACGCTTATTTTCACTCTCATCAGTAAGCGATTGAAGCTGCAATCGTAGATAACTTGGAAGCAGAAGTAGTCAACATGGCGGCGAATCTGGATAATCTTGCCATCTGTGAAGTCTTTAAGAATAACGGAGGAGGCAATGTGGGGCTGTTAGGAGCAAGAGGTGCCGGAGTTGATTTTGATCTTCACCCTGCTCTGATCAGCATGATTGAAAAGAGTCCCTTCTCTGGGGAACCTTTAAAGATCCTCAGCAACATTTGAATAAGTTCCTTGGTTATGTAAGTACACAAAAGGATGCAAGAACTCATGAGGATGCGAGGAGGATTATATTGTTATCTCGCTTACTGAAAGGACTACCTGGGAGCAATTGAAATTGAAGTTCTTGGAGAGATACATGCCACCTTCAAAGGTGTTTAAGATAAAATAAGAAATCAATCAATTTTCTATCAATGGTAATGAGAAGTTTCATGAGGCTTGGGACAGATTCAAGGACATGCTTAGAAGGTTTCCACAACATGGGCTATCTAAAGCTCAATACATCAGTATTTTCTACAACGGAGTGGACTGTGATTCTCGAGTTAACTAGATACTTCATCTAATGGAGCACAGCTTATAAAGTCATCTGTTGAGGCCGAAAAGCTCTTTGAGGATATTTCGATGAATTCAAGAGATTGGCCAACTGATAGAGTGAGAGGCACTTATGTTCTTAGAAAAGTAGCGCAGGTTGAGCATATTATGGTTAAGTCAAGTAGAGAAGATGAGATCGTCTATAGTTTGGCTAGTATCAACAAGTTACTTGAGTTTAAGCAAAAGCAGATCATTGATATAGCACAGTGAGTACCAATAATGCAGCAGGATGTTTGTAATGAAGGAACTAACCAAGAGGAATTGGAAGAGGCAAACTACGCCATGGGTCAAAGTATTCAAGGAACGAGGTTCCAAAATCAAGGAAATTGGAATTATCAAAGGAACTAAAATAATCGTGCTCCTCCGGGTAATTATCAACATCTAAGGAGGCCAGAGTTTTCATGGAGTAATCCTAATACAGCAGTACAACCTCCTGTTGGTGTTGATCCTAGTGCTAAGGTCGAAGAAGGAAAACATAGTTTTGAGGATACGGTGAACAGGTACATGGCGAGGAATGATGCAAGAGTGGATAGCCTGGAGGCCAAGCTAGAGGCGAAAATTGATGCAAATCATGAGGATATATCTAAGCAGATGAAGGACTTGACATTGTTGATGGGACAGATGGCCGGGAATGTGAATCAATTAACGTAAACCATAGAGAAGGGGAAGTTCGTATCTCAGAGTATAACAAACCCGAAGCAGTGGAATGCCATCACGTTAAGGTCTGGAACGTAGTATGAGGGACTGATGATGCCGGAAATGAATTCTGAAGCTCCAGGAGCTCAATTCGACCAAGCCAATAGGTCGAACCGCAATGTGGAGGTCGAACCAAGCACCTAGGTAACCTCCGGAGCTTCCAGTGACCAGTTTGACCACGATCATTATGGTTCGACCAACCTTGTTGGTCGAACCGAGGTCGAACCAACCTGTCCGCAGCACCCTGTTTAAGCACGGTTCGACCACGACTAGTATGGTTGGTCGAACTGTGGTCAAACCAACCTGTCCGGTGGAGAACGCACTTTCAGAAGTACGGTTCGACCATTACTAGTCTGGTTCGACCAGTACCCATGGTCGAACTACCTCATTTGGCACTATTTTTCGTATCGAATGCTTTACTTGATGTTGATGCTACTCCAGTACCATCCAAAGAGCATAATACTAAGCTTATAGCGGAGAAGAAATGGGAAAGAGCAAAGAGATTGAAAGCCAAGAAGGACAAAGCGGAGAAGGTTGAACGTGATGAATGGGGGATTCCCAAAATAAAGATACCTCCTCTGTTTCCTTTCAAGTTAGTCAAGAAGGGATTGTAAGAAAAATTCAAGAAGTTTACAGATATCATAAACAAGATAAGCTTGAGCATTCCTTTCTCTGAAGCAATCTTAGAGATACCATACTATGCCCGCTTTCTAAAAGATATACTGTTGAAGAAAAGAAGCTTGAACGGAATTGAAATGGTGAATTTGTCTAAAAACTACAGCTCGATCATTCAGAGAAAGCTGCTAGCTAAGGTAAAGGATCCGGAAAGCTTCACTATTCTATGTAAGATGGAAAGGGGCCAGTACGACGAGCCTTGTGCGAACTGGGGGCAAGCATCAATTTGATGCCATTGTCAATATTTCAAAGGCTTGGTTTGGAGGAGTTAACTCCCACAATGGTTGCTCTACAATTGGCAGATAGGTCGATGACCTTTTTGAAGGGCGTGATTGAAGATGTTCTTGTAAAAGTAGATAAACTGGTCTTTTCTGTGGACTTTCTTGTACTTGAGATGGAAGATAACAAGGATAATATTCCCTTGATCTTAGGGAGACCATTCCTTGCCACTGCTGGAGCTATAATTGATGTTCAAAAGGGTGAGCTAAGGCTACAGATGGATAAAGAAGAGGTTCTATTCAACCTTGATAAATCAATGAAGATGCCGATGGAGATACAGTGTCACAACATTGATGTGATGGATGAGATCGTGAAAGAAGATATGTCTTTGATCCTTTCAAAGGATCCTTTAGAGACATACTTAGCGGAGTCTCTTACTTTTCCCACCACAGAGCTAGATGAGCTCTTTAATGAGGTATGTATTGAATTTCTTAAAAATCTACTTGCTCTGAGTGATGACAGGTATGAATAAAAAAGGACCAAGTTTAAAGAGGTGAAGTGGACTAGAAAATATTTGCCATTGGATCATGAGAGCACATCAAAAGAAGAGAAGAAAGAGGAGTTGAAACCGCTGCCGGAACACTTAAAGTATGCCTATCTAGGTGACAATTAAAAATATCCGATTATTGTATCTTCTTCTCTAACTGATGATCAACTTGAATAGTTATTAGATGTGTTTAGGAAGTATAAGTCTGCGATAGGTTGGTCTCTTGATGATTTGAAAGGCATTAATCCATCTTATTATATGCATAAGATAAGATTGTTAGATGAGACCAAGAGTAGCATTCAGAAGCAGCGGAGGGTGAATCTCACTATTCAAGAAGTGATTAGAGAGCAAATCCTAACATGGTTGGATGCAAAAATTATATATCCAATTAGTGTTAGTCCCCATGTGAGTCCATTGTATGTTGTAGCTAAAAAGGGGGGCATGACTATTGTGAAAGCCGATGATAGCGAGACCTTAGCTACTAAGATTCTTACGGGATGGCGTGTGTGTACTGATTATAGGAAACTGAATAAAAATACATGCAAAGACCATTTTTCCCTTCCTTTCATGGATCAAATGCTTGATCATCTTGCAGGATATGATTTTATTATTTCTTGGATGGGTACTCGGGGTATAATCAAATCATGATTGCACCCGAGGACTAGGAAAAGACCACTTTTAGTTGCCCTTATGGAACCTCTACTTTTAGAAAGATGTCTTTTGGATTGTGTAATGTGCCTGCTACATTTCAGCGCTGCATGATGACGATATTTGATGGCTTGATTGAAAAGATTATAGAGGTGTTTATGGATGATTTTTCTATTTTTGGTTCCTCCTCTGATATCTGTTTGACTAACCTATCTACTATTTTGAAGAGGTGTATTGATACTAACCTAGTTTTGCATTGGGAGAAGTATCACTTCATAGTAAGAGATGGGATTGTATTAGGACATCATATTTCAGCCAAAGGATTGCAGGTGGATGAGCAAAGGTGGTGGCGATTGAGAAGCTTCCAGCACCTACTAATGAGAAGGGAGTGCGGTCTTTTCTTGGACACGCAGGATTTTATAGGAGATTTATTAAAGACTTCTCAAAATACTCCAAACTATTATCTCAGTTACTTGAAAATGATGTTCCTTTTGTGTTTGATGAAGAATGTCTAACAGCTTTTCAGGTTTTGAAGGAGGCACTTATTACTGCACCTATCTTGATCACACCAGATTGGACTCAGCCATTTGTACTTATGTGTGATGCAAGTGATTTGGCACTTGGAGTGGTACTTGGGCAGATGAGAGAGAAGAAGTTCTACGCCATCTACTATGCGAGTGAGACTTTTGATACATCACAAAAGAACTACACTGTTACTAAAAATGAGTTTCTAGTTGTTGTGTATGCATTCAATAAGTTTCGACAGTATTTGGTTGGCATGAAGACTATAGTGTACACGGATCATTCTGCGATCTGATACTTGATGGAGAAGAAAGAAGCGAAACCAAGGATCATAAGATGGGTCTTTCTTCTGCAAGAGTTTGATATGGAGATCTGAGATAAGAAATGTACGGAGAACGTGGATCACCTATCAATGTTGGAGACAATGGGGCATTGTGATGATTCTTTTGAATACATAGAGGAGATGTTCCCTGATGAGAACATTATGGCAGTGTTTGCTGAAGGAGCGGAGAGAGCTTGTGTAGTCGCTGCTCAAGGAATGGATCCATGGTACGCGAATTATGTTAATTACATTGTCGTATGGGAAATTCCAAGAGATCTCAATTTGTATCAACTTGCGAAGTTTAAGAGGGATGTTGAGATGTTCATATGGTATGATCCATTCGTCTACAAGATTTGTACAGATTCTATCATCCGTAGGTGTGTGCTCGAGATGGAGATGGAGAGTGTTCTTGATTTTTGCCATGCACAACCTAACAGGGGGCACTTTGGAGCCCAAAACACTACAGCGAAGGTACTTCAATCTGCTCTTTATTGGCCTACTTTGTTTAAAGATTGTGAATCCTATATAGCGACATGCGATAGATGTCAAAGGATGGGAAACATAAGTAGAAGAGATGAGATGTCACTTCAGCTGAGCATTATTGTTGAAATCTTCGATGTATGGGGAACCCATCTAATGGATTTCTCTACATCCTTCTAGCAGTGGATATGTTTCTAAGTGGGTGGAGGCCATTCCTACTCGCATGAATGATTCAAAGACCGTGTTGTCTTTCTTGAAGAAATATATCTTTGCCCGCTATGGAGTTCCTAGAGCACTTGTAAGTGATGGAGGTTCCCACTTCGTCAATAAGCTTCTTGAAAGAGTTCTCAAGGAATATGGTGTTAATCATAGGGTTACTACACCCTATCATAATCAAGTTAATGGGCAAGCTGAGGTCTCCAACCGATAAGTGAAATAAATTTTGGAGAAAGTAGTCGGAACTAATAGGAAGGATTGGGCTATGAAGTTCGATGATGTTTTGTTGGGGTTCCAAACTGCGTACAAGACTGTGCTTGATATGTCACCTTATCAAATAGTCTATGGGAAGTAGCATAAAGCTTTTTGGGCATTGAGAAGTTTGAACTTATGTCTTAAGGATCAAATGGAATTGAGGTTGACTCAAATCAATCATCTAGACGAGTTCAGAAATCAAGTACAAGAATTCAGTGATCTACAAGGAAAGAATGAAGAAATGGTATGATTCGAAGATCACTTACAAGGAATTCTAGCAAGGTGATAATGTATTACTCTTTAACTCTCGTTTGAAGCTTTTCGCAGGAAAATTGAAATTAAAATGGATGGGACCGTTCATTATCCATAGAGCTTGTGGAGGGGAGAGTTTTGAGATCATGGACAAAGATGGAGATATCATAGCGACAAATAGGCATCGATTGAAGCATTATATGTCCTCGGATGATGCTTGTGTCATCTTTGAGGATACCTTGCATTGATATGGTACCGTCGTCACTCTCCGATGTTAAACAAGAGCGCCTGTTGGGGGCTTTCCCTCTTATTTTATTATTTTATTTCATTAGTGTGAGAAAGAAATTTTTATATTTAACATGCTTACTTATCGAAAATTACATCCCTTTGCAAACTTAGTTTTGACTATAGTTTCTACTAAGTTTGGGGGGTGTGGTGTTTTTACCTCATCGTAGCACCGAGGGTACAATCTTTTATTTGTAACGTTTGTTAGGGGTTGATTTTTTACGGCATATTAAAACTTTAACCAGTTTTGATGTGTCAATTTTTTATAATTTGCCTAATATTTAGTGGTATTTTATTTATTGAGTCGTATGTGGAGTATATACGACTATTATTAAGTTTTAATATGGTTCTTTAGCTTTAGATTTGCTCTGTTTTGGTACCTAATGATCATTTTTGAGCTTGAAGTTTGCAGTGGACGAAGGAGAATGGGTTTTGAAGGAACAGGAGCATGGTTCGACCAAGGAGGAAGGTCGAACTAAGTGGTTTGAGTCAAACTGAAGACCAGAGAAAGTGTTACAGGTGGATTCGACCAAAAGGGTTGTGGTTCGACCAGGAGTTCTGGTCGAAACAACCATCTGAAAGTTTGTTACAGGCTTGTTCGACCTCGACACCCTGGTTCGACCAATGGTTCGGGTCGAACCATATGCAGAACGTGTCCAGAAGCCTGGTTCGAGCACGAGGAGGTGGTTCAACCACCTGGTTCGGGTCGAACCATACAGGTAAGTTGCGTTTTATATTTGATTTTTGCCCATTTTTCACACCACCTTCACTCGAATCCTCTCCAAACCAAAAACCCTCTTTTCCAAACTTAAATTTTACTTGATTCTACTCCAATTAAACCACTTTCCATCCTTCCTATACTCGAATTCTCACGGATTTGGAGCGTTCTAGTTGCAAAACTAGGGTTTTCCATCCAATTTGGGGAATTCCATACATTGTTCATTCTAAACCATGGCTGGATCGAAAGGTACGTTCTCTTAACTCTATTGTCCTAGGATTGAAGTTCTATTGCTTGATTTTAAGTGAGTAAGTTGATTGAACTTGTTTTCATGTCAATTCATGGTATAAGCTGGATTTTTGTTTGAATTTTCATATGAACAAGTGATAGGTCCGATTGTAATTTTTAATTTATTATTAGACCTGGATGTTTAAGTGAAATTGTTGAGTAATTTGAGTGGTGAAGTGAAGCATGTAGAATTTTGAGTTGAATTGTTAAATTTGATAGATGCATTCTTAAGGAAGTGAAATGATGATGCAATTGTTTAAAATTTCTTGTTGAGGAGTTGAATTTGGAGTGAAATTGGGTTGCATGTGTTTGATTAATTGTTGCTAAATTTTTGAACACATGGAGTTTGGAGCATGATGTGTTAGAATTGATTATACACATATAACTTGAAGTCTTGAGTAGAGTTTCATGTATAGTTAGTTTTGAACTAGGTTTAGTTTGCTTTTTTTGTATCCGTTTGGTATTGAAATATTATTTTGTAGGAAAAGGAAAGGAGGCTAAAGTTCGTTCTAAGAAGTAACAGGATAGGCCGTCTCGTGAGGACGAGGTTACTAGGAAATTGAGGCTTAAGGAGAGGCTGCCTAGGGATTTTAAGATTCGAATGGAGAATTGGGAGGAGATAAAGGATCAATGGGGCGATATGTCTGATAAGATCGCTCGAACGAGGTTCCAGGATGATGGGACCATGATGACGATGCATATCCGAGATGATATTATGTGGATGTTTGATCAAGTGGGCATCCATCATTTCATGGAGTTGAAGAGGCTGGCGTACTTTCATGTGACTGCGGAGGTTTTGTGCTCGATCACCATCAAGAAGGGTTCTAGTTCCCTTCCTTATGAGTGCTCATTCAGCTGGGAGGAGAGAAGAGAACATGGACAACTGAGGATTTCAACGCGCTATTTGAAACTCCTAGGGGGATCTCTAGGCACGAGAATGGGTATTTCAAGTCGAGTTATTTTTGGAGGTCTATTTCTGGAGAGGATATGTATTTCAAGACAAAGGATGCTCATATTGCTTTGATTCGCAACCTGATCCTTAGATACATGGATAGAGTTTTGGGCAACACATTATTCGCCTGATCTGAGTGAAGTTGCGTGTCTAGGGGAAGTTGTATGCTCTTTAGTGTATGATGAATAGAGTGAAGTTTAATGTAGGTTCGTATCTGATTCAGCAGCTCTACAGATTCACGAGTTCTTCTTTTCAGAGAGTGAATATTGGAGGATTGCTTACTCCTGTGGCTGAGTCGTACCACATGGATTTCACTGGCATTACACCGATCTTGGAGGATCCAGGCCTAGTCATGAGTGCGTGTGTTAAAGCTAGATTTGCTTATCATCGAGATGGAGACTGGCTTTACACGAGGGTTTCCAGACCATTTTCTTTCATGTTTTCATATGATGTGAGGACTTTGACTACAATCCGGAATGATGATAATAGGTTGATGAACACTCTAGCACACGAGGCTATAACAATTACGTGCTTGAGGAGAGGTGATTGGAGGACTGTGGTCATATGTACACTGCAGAGATGTACCATGAGCTGCAAATGACTGTAGATGAAGGGCAGCAACGGTAGCTAGAGCCACAACAACAGCGTGGAGAGCATGAAGAGCATGCTCATGAGCATGGTGAGATGCCTGGAGATGAGTAGGTCCATCCTGAGATGGATATTCCGCAGCAGCATAGGATGCCACCACTACCATATCCAGGACAGCCACAACAGCAGTATTGGGGTGGCCCTGACGGGTATTACAGGGAGCAGTTTAGGTTGATGAATGAGCATTTTGCCAACCTGAACAACAATCAAAAAGAGAAAAACCACTAGCTGGTCTTGCTTACCACTAGCTATGCCGCCTTGATATGAGATATAATGCACTGCATGCTAACTATGTGGTGATGGATCAGAGATTAGAGGATTTGAATGATAACTATGAAGTCTGGATAGGAAGGTTGATACCTTAAAGAGAGATTTCAATGATTGGCGCAGGGGCGAAGATGATGATGATGATGCTCCGGAGGAGTAGAGGCGCCATATTTTTCATCTTATCTGTTTCATCTCATCCCCCTTTTCTTTTTCTCTTTACAGGATGGGTATTTGTGGTGTGAGTTGCATGTACGTATATTGATATTCTGATTTGAGATTGGATTGAGGTGTGATACTTGATACTTGAGGTTGGATTGGTTGGTGATACTTGTTTTGATTTATATGTTGGGTTCTTTGCTAAGCATGTTGCATTCGTATTTTTGCATGTGTTGATTTTGTTGATAAGAAGCATGTGTAACTTGTTAAATATGTAGAGTTCATTGTAGAATTGATCTTGATTATATACTATGAGGAGTGCTTAGGATTCTATTAACCCATGTGAGAATTTGAGCCTTATGAAATCATGCTACATCCATGCATTATAGTTTATTCTTGAGAGGATCGTTCATTTGACCGTATTCTAGAACTTGGCTTGGAGTCTTGTGTGAGACTTATGATTAATTAGTTATTAGAGCATGATCTTAGGCCATTATTATTTATTTGAGTCACTTAGCCAAATTTTACCTTCCCATATACAGAACAAAACATTAGATGCCCTGTTGAGCATTTAAAAGCTTTTTATTTGGCAAGTCTTGATAAAAAGCCTTTATTCATCCTTTACTTAAGCATTGTTGAATACCCTATTCTTTAGTATAGAGTTGAGGTGAATAAATCCTAGCTTGAATTTGAAGAAAAGGAAGAAAAATGTCGGTTGAGCGATATGAAGAAAAGAAAAATATGGTTAAATCTTGTTTAGAGGTAGTGCCTGAAACTGGTACCCCGACTGCTTAGAAGGGTAGTACCCGAAATTGGTATCCTTGTACTTTGAAGAAAGGGGAAATAAAGATGTTGATGCCAACGTGAAAAAGAAAAAAAGATGAATCGCAAAGATCATGAGAAAAAGATGGAGAAGAAGAAGCTGTATGATGAAAAGCAAAATTCCAAGATAATTCTCTATTAGTGAATTAGTCATTTTACCTATATTTTCCTACATTTACCAAAGAGCCAACAACACAACCCAAAAGCAAGTCCTTTGTGATCCTAGTAACAAAGTGATTATAAGTTGATTTTTGAGACCCTTACCAAGCTTATGGTAACGAGGGAATATGAATTGAATATGGGCGTATATATTAACCCATAAGTGTACATCTTTTACATTTGAGAGCGAGAGTAAACACTTATCTTGTGAGCTAGATGACTTAGTACTCTGAAGCATATTATAATTGAGTGATGTTTTGCATGAATGAAATGTATGATGCGAGTGATACTTGTTTTTTGATTGATAGAATTGCATGTATAGGTATGAATTGTATTTGACTAGATGGACTTGTGAAATTTACACTTACTCTTATGGTTTTGATTTCGTTGCCTCGGGATGAGCAATATGTAAGTTTGGGGATTTGATGAGTGTGTAAATTCACATAATTTAAGCTCTAATTCGTGTGATAATAACGTATGATTTGATCTTAAGTCAAGATAAATTGAGATATATAGTGAAAAGTCACGAATCAGGTGCATGTAAGGCCGTTTGAGGGATTTTCGAAGGAAAACGGGATAGAAGAGATTAGAACTGGAGATGAGGTATTGTAGGCACCCGGTTCAACCAAATGGGAGTGGTTCGACCAGTACCCATGATCGAACTGGCATAAGAAGATAGCAGAAGTGTGGTTCGACCAATCATGGTGGTCGAACCGTGGTCGAACCAAAAGCCTGAAGTTTAGCAAAACGCAGTTCGACCATGAAGCTTCTGGTTCGATCAGTTGTTCGGGTCGAACCGGCCACCTGCCAACTCGTTATAGGCTGGTTCGACCAGGCTGTGTATTGTGATAACCGTGTGTATACACGTATCATAATTATTCATTTATTTTATTTTATTTTAATTATTATTTAAGCATATTATCGTTGGGGTTTTTTAATGAATCCAATTCAAATTGGATTATCTTTTTTTAAAACAAAACAAATCTAACTCCCTCAAATATCTGCAACAGCCTAGGATACTGCTCCTCTCATTATGTCCCTCTCCGTTCCGTAATCCTCTCAACGGACATCAGTATTGGCGCTTAGATTGTTTGGTTAACGTAACTCGTTAGGGATTCATACGTTTCTAATATCAGCGGAAGCAATAAATCATAGAAATGATTACCGTTCACCAGGGTATGTTGACGAAAGATGATTCTCGCTGGCAGACTATATAGTCCCACGAGAATAGCCATAACTTCCTCGTCTGATGTCGTAATTGAATGATCTTTATGCTCAGACGATCCTCTCTTCAACGGCTTTCCGTCAGTATATTGACCATCAAATTCTGAGTACTGTACGATTTTATATAAATTTTGCAAGGTGGCAGATAGCAGCAGCAAACTACCTTCTGATCTTCTGCCGTATGTCCCAAGTCCGATCTCGACGTCGTGTGGGCGACGATCTACGAGACCTCCTCAATCTGCTCTCAACCCTCATCACATGTGAATAATGAATTAGATTAGGGTTCCAGATAAGTTGAGGTGACTTATATACATGGGCTACAGCAGGGACCAGCTGGAGAAATTGGGTTGGGCCTCCATTGGGCTTAAGTATCCAAGCTTAGCCCAAAGCTTATACTTAAGTCCAATAATAATAACATATTCCACTAAAATATTATTACTACACTGCCTTTCTAATCCCAAAATTACGTTTTGAGCTCCTTCTTATTATGAGCCCGTTAGTCTCCCCATGTTTAAGATATACAATGTCCATTAATTAATTTAAGTTACTGACAACTCAATTAATTAATATCTCATCCAAGAATAGTACCACTCAATCTCATTATCATGCCGGAATAAATTCCACCTGCAGGATTTACATGATAATCCTTATGAGCTCCTCAAGGGGACATCATCAAACTATGACGGACACGGATTCCTTCTACAATCAATAGCACACCATAGAGACAGCACTACTTCCCAACTCATCGAGTTTGTTGATTTAATTACATGTAAATCTCACCCATTGATGAATCAAAGAAATACATACTGCCCTACGTGTCGAGGTTATTGTATAGGGATTAAGAGCACGAACTTCCATAATAACTGAGATCAAGTTCTCCTATAAGTCAGTATAAGTCGAACGATCTCAAGCGGTCCTGCTCAATACACACAAGTGCACGAATGTGATTCTATAGCCAAGACAAGCTAATACCAAACCACACTACAACCATCCCAATAGAGAGTCCCCGACTATCTCGGTTGTGAGCATCTGTTTATACTTTATAAGAAAACCGATAATATGATCTTTCGCGTGTTGTCGCATAACATATTATCTACAGTATAAAGTAAGTGGACTATTGCATCGAACATATAAATAAATTATAAGATGCAATCATTTGATCATATGATTCTCATTTCAAATTAATTGTTATAACATTATTCATACAAAAAACTAGACTTTTAGTATACAATCCAACAATCTCCCACTTATACTAAAAGACTATGCTGTCATGTCTTCTACCATACATCTGATTTCCACTCCCACTACACGACCATCAAAAGCTCTCGCCTTAAGGTCCTTGTAAATGGATTTACTAGGTTATCATCCGATGCAATCTAGGTGACAACAACCTTTCCCTCATCATACGATTTCTTGTAACAGGTGGTACTCGCGCTCCATGTGTTTAATTTTCTTATGAACTTGTGATTCTTTTAAGTTTGCAACTGCACCAATATCATCAATATAAATTGTGATAACGTTGGGCAAACTTAGAATCACACCAAAGTCCATCATGAAGTTTCTAGAGTCATACAGATACTTTGGCTGCCTCATGGCTCCAATTTATCATCTTTCCATGATGGAATCCGGAGTCTGAAATATATTTCTATATAACACTCCTCCACATTATGACTCTACTTCCTAAAATTAAACGCATAACCTTTGAGGTGGATTTACTGTCGTCCCTATCTGATTTGAAAAATCTGAATCTATGTAACCCATAAGAATCAGTGAATTTATTCGGTAAGCCCACATATAGTTTCTAGTCATTTTCAGGTACATAAGTATATGTCTTACCACAGTTCAGCATTCTTATTTTGGGTTACCTTGATACCCACTGTTCATGCCATCGGCAAAACAGATATCCAATCTCGTGCATAGCATTCATTAGATTAAGCTTCCTCATTTGCCGAAGCATAAGGAACCGCTTTCATCTTTTTTATCTACTTTTATGTCACAAGACACATTCACTTAGATAAATTCACATGCTAAACGAGTAAGGATCGTATCATTATATGAAACTTGAGATAAGCATAACATCCTTTCTTGTGATCCGTATTACCGTGATCAAAAGGATATTTTTGCTCTTCTTTAGTCCTTCATCTCATACCGCTTTATCAACCATACCCATACGCCCGACAATACTCTTTCATTGTCTCCAATGAGCAAGATACTATCTACGTATAGTACAAGAAATACCACCACGTTTCCATCACTCTTTTCAATGCACAAGACCCATCCGATCATTGATTAGATCCATGTCACTGGATTACCTCATCAAAACGGGTGTTTCATGATCTTGAAGCTTGCTTTAGTCCATGAATGGAAACTTTTAAGCTTACTATCACAATGCTCTTAGCTTTTTGCAATGAATCACTCTGGTTGCTTCACATAGATGTTTCCCTTAAGACTTCTAATCAGGAAAGTTGTCTTAACATCTATTTGCTATCCCTCATATTTCATATGAGTAGCAACAAATAAAAGAGTCCGGATCAACTTAGGCATAGCTACCGGCGAATAGGTTTTCTCATAATCGAACCCTTTCTTTCTGAGTATACCTTTTCGCAACAAGCTTGCTTCCAAGGTTTTCACCTTATTCTATGATCCTCTTTTATTCTTGCATGCCCGCTTCCAATGGCTTTTACGCCATTTAGCGGTTCAACAAGCATCCAGACCTAATTTAAAATCCATCGATTCTATTTTAATATTCATTTCACTTTGCTAGGATTTGGCATTTCTAACTTGTAGTGCTTCGTCGTATCCGTGGGTCCATTTCATGTTTGCTAGGGACCAAGTCTCACGACTTTCCCAAAACATGTATCTTACAGGTTGTCGAAGAACTCTCCCACTACGACAAGGCACTACACGCAATTGTGTATTAGACGTGACATGCGTTGCAGTTTACCTTGTGGTATATCCTCTTGCACAATTGGTACTAATACTTTGTGTTTTTCCCTCTCACTTCCTTTAGAACAATTTGTACATGGGTTTAGGATTTAATACATAGTCTTTTTCCAAAACTCTAGTGTTTGTGTTAACAATCACCCTTCGATCTTTTGGACTAAATAAATCACCCTTCATTTTTCTAGGATATCCCACAAACAGACAAACATTCATACGAATTACTGTTTCTAGGGCATACCCATAAAATGAATTTAGTAATTCTAAATAATTCATCATCCATCTAATCATTTCCATAAGAGTGTTACACCTTCTATCCGCCACACCATTCAGCTGGGGTATGCCCGGTATAAACAATTTGAGATTTAATCTCAACCTCTGATTAATAGCTCCTAATTATCCTAAGAGGTTCTCCCTATACGATTAATCCATAATGACTTGATATATTTTCCATGAGCTTCACTGTACCAGCCTTGCAATTCTTGAATTAATCAAAGAACTTAGACATGCAGTACATCAAATAAATATATCGGTATCTAGAATAATCATCGGTTGACGAATATTCATAATCACCTCTCGTCCGAATAATCTTAGGATCGCTTAAATCAGAATGAACTAATTTCAGCATATATGTCTTAGGCTCTACTCCCCTTTACCTTGAAAAGGTAATTAATCATTTTTACTTCCAAGTAAGACTCGCAAGTCCGATAGTTTCCACTTCAGATAAACCTTAGGGTCTATCGGCTATCAACTTTTGAATCTTACTCAAGTAAAATGATATAGTCTTAGATGCCAAATATATGTTTAGTTCATATCCGAAGGTATCTTTCTCTTACTAAGTTTAGAAGATTCATTATTAATTACTATTTGTTGCATATGTGGAATATATATGATTTAAGAGTATACAAATTGTTCACCAACGTACAATAACAGATTACAACTCTATCCTTCATTATAATGACCATGTCATTTAAATGAAATGGAGTATCCATCTATTAATGCATAGAAACTGAAATCAAATTCTTTCTATGAAAACGTATGTAAAACAATTTCTCATAATCAAACGTATACTCATATCATTAGATAAATAAACAACTCTCACTGCAATAGCCACCACTCTTGTAGTTTGGCCCATGTCTATAATAATCTTATCCTCACTTAGTATTAAACATTCAGTGATTCCAGTATCTACACACTTCGTGTCAGTAGATGTCATCACTAATCATGTTTAAACAACTAGCAAGTAAGATTCTATCCTTGTTCACTCCTTTTATGAAATTGGATTTCTTTTACCAAATGTTTTGTCAGAAGTTTCCTACCATATACAACCTCTTGTAATTAAGGAGAATCTTACTCAAAACATCTAGGCAATTATGAAGAATAAAATTGACTTAGGTTTCCCCTTCACCTTCTATTCCATGTAGTTCCAATTCATTCATCAAATTTAATCATGACCTACCGCCTTTTAAATTACTCAAGTATCCAAAGAGTTACATGAGACCATCATATTTCTATGAACCTCTCATCTCTTCACTAGAGACTTTAATAGGCATCATGAGACGTCCTTTGTGAGAACACACATGTATTTTCTTAAGCAGTAAAATTCGAAATCAAGATTCTTTTCTAATCATCTAATTTGGACAAGTAAATATGTTTCTTTTAGTGAACCATAAGTGAAATAAAACTATTTGAAATTAGAGAATCACAAATAAATATACCAATCAAATCTTCGAATTTTATCCTTTTATATTGATTCCCTCAAAATAATATAAAATAAAATTCACCGACATCTCAAGCACCGTGAGTCTGCAAGCCACGTTAGTGTGGACGTTTACAAACTCGAACATTTACAAGAGAAGGTTTTACCCATTAATTTCATTTGTCAACCTAACTTTATGACAAAATAATTAATAGTCGGTTCCTCTTTAGCTATGCAAATAATAGCAGTGACTCCATTGGGGAGGATACTAATTATTTACACCTAAGTGTACACCATTATTTGATCCCAAGTCCGCTGCCCAAGCTTATATGCCTTACTGTTGGAGAAGTACACACGCGCTCAGATAACTTCCTATAACCATCAATTATATGAGTTTGTACCACTGAACCACTTATAAACTCATCCGTTAGGGAGGAAGACACTATAGCCAACGCGCAAGTCCATATGCATCACATTACAAACAATAATTATTTAAAGAAGTCTGTACTAGTGATCCGTGAATAAACTCATTCGTTAGGGAGGAAGGCTCTATTGCCAACGCGCAAGTTTACCCACATCACTTACAAACCAATAATGGAGGGCCCGGGAATTAATTACCAATCCCCTCTCCCACTTAGTTATTTAAGACCGAGGGTTTTTACAAGCATATAATATTCAGAATAATGTACGCAACCTAGCATGCTCATACTTCCAAATATATAACAATAATTTACCAATAAAACAATTATAGCAGTTATATATAAGGAAATAAATTGCCAAAAATAAGTTGACTTGATCAACACTCCAACATACATGCATATAATATACCAAATATAATACGCAATCTAGCATGCTTCTATTTAAGACAATAAATCATAGATAATCATGCATACATATATAACAATAATCAATTAATAAATCAATTATAACAGTTATATAACAGCGAATTCGATTGTTCGCCACCAATCACGAATGCGGACAATTGCGATGGGGATCGACCTCCCCGCAGCCTGCTCCACCACTCCGGTACCCTGCCTGATTATATTGTGAAGACTCACATGGAATCTGATGCAGACCAGTCGAACTTGATGCAAACCCGCTCGAACCTAGTGCAAAGTCGATCGAACATGATGCAGATCAATCGAACTTGATGTGAATCTGCTCAAACCTGGTGCAGCATTGATCGAATCTGATGCAGACCAATCGAACCTGATGCAAATCCGCTCGAACCTGGTACATCATCGATCGAACCTGATGCAGACCAATCGAACCTGATGCAAATTCGCTCGAACCTGGTGCAACATCGATCGAACCTGATGTGGACCAATCGAACCTGATGTGAATCCGCTCAAACCTGGTGCATCATCGATCGAACCTGATGCGGACCAATCGAACCTGATGTGAATCCGCTCGAACCTGGTGCATTATCGATCGAACCTGATGCAAATCCGCTCGAACTTCGTGTAGCATCAATCAAACCTGATGCAAATCTGCTCGAACTGTCGCTCGTCCAAGGGCCTACTTGCACGGAACCAAGTTCAACCCAACGCGCAACATCAAACTATGCCAATTGTCATTCAGGGTTCGCAACTGTAGGAACCTGTTAATCCAATCTCCACCATTCAGAATCTACTCCTGTCAGTTTTGAACATGCTGTCCAAATTACAGGTTGATCCAACGGTTAGTTTATGAGAAACAGTTCTATTACCTCGACTGCGCAGAACAGAATCGCCCAAAAACTGCTTCTATTTTCGGGGTATTCCCGACAACACAAAGCTCCAAATACGATCTTCACCATTCAGAATGTACGTCCACAAAATCCAAACGTGCTGACCAAAATTCAGCCTGATCCGACGGTTGATACTCTGGTTTTTGCCTCTGCAATATCACTGCGCTGGATTTTCTCTCAATTTCTTCCTTCCATGTGAAATTGACGAACAATTTTCGTCAAATCCTCTCACACACAGCCATCGACGAACAGATATGATATAGGGTATATTTCACATAGGGATATTCATGGTTTGCGCAGTAAAACCAAAACCCTAAACATGCGATCTTAATTTCGAAAAATTAATCACATAAACCCTAGCCTAACGTGTCACGCTTCACCACGAAACCTTGCTCTGATACCAATTGTTGGCGCTTGGATAGTTTGGTTAACATAACTCATTAGGGATTCATATGTTTCTAATATCAGCGGAAGCAATAAATCATAGAAACGATTACCGTTCACCAGGGTATGTTGACGAAAGATGATTCTCGCTGGCAGACTATGCAGTCCCACGAGAATAGCCATAACTTCCTCGTCTGATGTTGGAATTGAATGATCTTTATGCTCAGACGATCCTCTCTTCAACAGCTTTTTGTCAGTATATTGATCATCAAATTCTGAGTATTGTACGATTTAATATAAATTTCGCAAGGTGGCGGACAGCAGCAGCAAACTACCTTCTGATCTTCTGCCGTATGTCCCAAGTCCGATCTCGACGTCGTGTGGGCGACGATCTACGAGACCTCCTCAATCAGCTCTCAACCCTCATCACACGTGAATAATGAATTAGATTAGGGTTCCAGATAAGTTGAGGTGACTTATATACATGGGCTACAGCAGGGACCAGGAGGAGAAATTGAGTTGGGCCTCCATTGGACTTAAGTATCCAAGCTTAGCCCAAAGCTTATACTTAAGTCTAATAATAATAATATATTCCACTAAAATATTATTACTGCACTGCCTTTCCAATCCCAAAATTACGTTTTGGGCTACTTTTTATTATGAGCCCATTAGTCTCCCCATGTTTAAGATATACAATGTCCATTAATTAATTTAAGTTACTGACAACTCAATTAATTAATATCTCATCCAAGAGTAGTACCACTCAACCTCATTATCATGCCCGAATAAATTCCACCTGCAGGATTTACATGATAATCCTTATGAGCTCCTCAAGGGGACATCATCATTCTATGACGGACACGGATTCCTTCTACAATAAATAGCACACCATAGAGACAGCACTACTTCCCAACTCATCGAGTTTGTTGATTTAATTACATGTAAATCTCACTCATTGATGAATCAAAGAAATACATACTGCCCTACGTGTCGAGGTTATTGTATAGGGATTAAGAGCACGAACTTCCATAATAACTAAGATCAAGTTCTCCTATAAGTCAGTATAAGTCGAACGATCTCAAGCGGTCCTGCTCAATACACACAAGTGCACGAATGTGATTCTATAGCCAAGACAAGCTAATACCAAACCATACTACAACCATCCCGATAGAGAGTCCCCGTCTATCTCGATTGTTAGCATCTGTTTATACTTTATAAGGAAACTGATAATATGATCTTCCGCGTGTTGTCGCACAACATATTATCTACAGTATAAAGTAAGTGGACTATTGCATCGAACATATAAATAAATTATAAGATGCAATCATTTGATCATATGATTCTCATTTCAAATTAATTGTTATAACATTATTCATACAAAAAGCTAGACTTTTAGTTTACAATCCAACAAGCAGAACGTGGGATTTCAAGTTATATATCTTATACCCTCAACTCATTCTGTTCTCTCACGGTCAAGCTTAAACACACACCACTTTCAAAGAAAAAAGAAAAAGAGAACAACCCAAATCTTCTTCCCTTATTTCATAGAAACCAACTCACTGCCCTACGGAGGTGTCGTCAACCAGTCTACTTTTCAGGGTGGTAAAGGGGTACTCTACTCATTATTTTTATTTATGAGAATAGAGATTATCTTTCTTGTGAATATAATGTTGCTTTTAAAACCATTCCGTTAACATGTTTAACACCAAATTCATGTAAGAAAACACAGCTGACAATTTTCGGGGTAGAGCACATATGTCTACGTATTGCAAAGATTTTCATTGAACACGTTTTTTTATTAAATTAGGAAATTACTTCATCAATAGAAAAGGGGAGCAGCTTGTTTATTTAAAGTTTAATTATATGTACATTAATCCAGTAGCCTTCACCATGAAACAGTTTTCGTTTACTACGTTAAATAATACCAGGAAGCTTACTAGAAATTTCACTTCATGGGTATTAAGGCCTTCAGCATGTGTGGAATTGGATTTTCTTCTAAATGAACTATTAAGTTTTCATCTGTCAAATTGGTGTGTTGTTGGCATGATCCTCCAAAGATATTTTAATAGTTAAAATGGGAGAAAATGGCCACCTGGGAGTTACACGATTATTGCCTTTTATACCTTGGATTAATTGTTAAGCGTGCTGTTAGTAATTAGTCTAGATTAGGTTCTGGTAGTACTATCCAAGTACAAACAGGCTTCACTTATTAAACTTTTCCCTCATGTATTTATATTGAAGAAACTGTCGTACTCTTTTCCACATTAAAATCCTCTTGGTCCCATTTGTGGAAATTCTAGAGCTTTTCCTCTCCTTTATAAGCCTACGATCATCAATCATCTCTTAATTTATTATTACGATTTTAGAGGTACTATTAGTATTTTATTTTATTTTCATTTTATTTATATACATATTTTAAATTGTTATGGCTAGGTGTCAATTATCGTGAGGAGTAGGGTTAGGGCGTGCATCATATCCATTTAGTGTTTGTGAAACTTTCAGGTGGAGAATTCTAAAATTCTTTTGTCTACTGTATGTGCTTACGTGTTTGCATTTATTGAATTATTTCACAGTCTCACAGCCACAGAGTACTCTCATAGTACTATCACAATTATATGAACAAGGAAACTTTCAGGTGTCGGGATTCTTAATTGGTCCTCGGGTAATGCCCGCAGAGTTCCATGATCGATCATTACAGTCACAGAAAATTTTATAGTGTATGATTACATTTATGTGAATATGTGTGCACATTTCGATAAACGAATATTTTTCCCACTAAGTCATTGTTTACTCACCCCTTTCAATAAAATTATTTTCACAGGTTGAAGAGCAAGACGAAGTATGGCCGGTGGAGTCCAAGTGCTCAATTTTAATATGAAATAAGTTTGAACATTTTATTTATTTGGTACTTGCAAAATATTAACTAGAAACTTATACGCATCTGTCTTGCTTAGCACTTGAACAGAGTACTTTATTTCCTTCAAAACTTGGACAATTTGGTGTTGCTTTAAATTCATGGTGGATAATACTTCGAAATTTAGTACTCTGGTGGGTTTGTTATTTTGTAAAATGGTCCAATATGTTTATTTCTTAGTCTGATAGTTTATGATTTCACATAGCCTAAGTAGATGATTAAATTAATGGATTTAATAGGTAAGCCAAGTATTGGTATTAAGTTTACGAATTGGTCACGTATTGGTGTAGCATTAGTGTGTATATGTATATTTAAATGATGAGTACAGTTTTGGGGTATGTCTTTGGCATACTAATAAAACCAAATATCCTGTTAGTCCAACTTCGCTTAAATACTTAAATTGTTAATGAAATAAAAGTAAAAACATATTATTAATGTTATGAAATAAGGTTGGTCTTCCTTGTTTCCACTGCAAATTTCGTATTTATTTTGGGTCGTTACATAAGTGGTATCAGAGCAGGTCTATGATTCTGTAGACTTGTCTTTTAAATGTAAAATATTTTCAAATAAAATTTATTTAACAGTTTCGAGCATCCACTCCAGTCATACCACGTCAACTCCAAGAGGTATTTTACCATTTACATTGTCACATATATGTTTATAGAAATCTTTCATGAAATTTCTCACATTTATAAATTGTGATGCATGCATGCCCTTTTGTCCTACGAACCTACATGAACAATAGACATTATATTTCTTCATAGAAGCTTTCTCACATAGACGTTGAATATTTTCTTACGGATATATAAGACGATTATTATTTTTATTTTATATTTCGTACACGACATCTTGATGTGTATACATCTCTTAAAGACATGGTTGCTCTGTCTTCAGGGACATGACTACTCGTGGAAGGCGCCCAAATCGAACACGTAATGCACGAGATGATCACGCACCTCCTCGAGCTCCACAAGCTCCTAATCCACCAGCTCCTCATGCCCCTCTAGCTCCATGAGATCCTCCTCCACCAGCTCTCCATGGTCCTGCCCCTGCTGATGGTGGGCAAGATCATCATGCTCCTGCCCCTGCTGATGGTGGGCCTGATCGCTTTGATGAGTTCATGGATGCATACATGGTACAACACCAAAGAAACAACTAGGCTAGGATTGTGGAGTAATTTCACAGGCATAAGCCCCCAATATTCAATGGACGTGAGAGCCCCGAAGTAGTTGAGGAATGGATTGACAACATTGAGCGAATTCTGGAGTTGATAAATTGCCCTAATGCTGAGCGTGTGACTTGTACTAGATTTCAGTTGAAGGAAGATGCATACCATTGGTGGGCTGCTTATTGGAGAGCTAGGCCAGTGGAAGAACGGAATGCTCTGACGTGGGATGGGTTCAAAGCTATGATGATTGAGAAGTTTATTCCCCCGTTGTATCATACCCGTATGGCAATTGAGTTTTTAATCTGAAACAGGGAAACATGTCTGTGATCGAGTACGAGAGGAAATTCAATCAAATGAGCAGATTTGCTACTCAGTTAGTGGATACAGATGAGAAGAGAGCTCAGTTGTTCAGGTGGGGACTATGTGAGGATATACGTACGAATCTGGCAGGTAGTGGAGAGATGACTTATGCTCAGGCTTTTCGGCATGCTGATGATGTGATGACTAACAAAGAGTTTGGTGCACCAAAGCCGAATCCAGTCGAGGCTAACTCTGGGAAGAGAAAGTGGCAGGGTTCAGAACATGCCAGACAGGAGAACTATAATCAGAGGGACAATCAGAATAAACAGTCTAAGGGTAGAGAGATTGATGGATGAAACCACTCGGACAAGCCAGCTTGCAGAACTTGTGGGAAGAATCATCTTGGTGAGTGTCTTGTCGACCAGAACAAATGCTATAGGTACAAGAAGCCCGGTCACATGGTTTAGAATTGTCCCTTGGCAAACAACAGTTCAGGAGCATGGAATGGACCGTCAGGTGGGAATGCACGAATGTATGCTCTTACTACTGAGGAAACTGAGAAGGACCCCGACACTATGACAGGTATATTAGCAGTTCTTAATGTACCAGCTTTAGTACTATTTGACACCGGAGCCACACATTCTTTTATATCTGCAAAATTATATGCTCTAACTGGTAGTAAGAACATGACGGTAGATGAGTCACTTGAAATTAGTATTCCTTCGGGAGAGACTATTACTACTAATTCATTGGTCAAAGGAGTGTGCATCAACATCAATGAGAGAGATATTGAAGCTAATTTACATGTGTTGAAGATGAATGATTTTGATGTGATTTTAGGTATGGATTGGCTTAGTAAGTACAATGCAGATATTAAATGTCTGGAGAGAGAGATAACCTTGCATCCACCTAACATGGAACATATTATCTTTCATGGAGTGAAGGCTAGAACTGCACCCCATATAGTGTCTGCGATGAAGGTGATGAAAATATTGAGGAAAGGAAACTCCCAAGGCTACTTAGTTAGCTTAATAGGAAACCAGAACAAGGAAGTTACAGTTGTAGATGTGCCCATCGTACGAGAGTACGAAGATATTTTTCCAGAAGATTTGCCAGGAGTTCCACCTGAGAGGCTATTGGAGTTTACTATCAACCTGATACCTGGAGCCACCACAGTATCAAAAGCTCCCTACAGGATGGCACCGAAGGAGCTACAAGATTTGAATGTTCAGATTCAGGAGTTGTTAGACTTGGGTTTCATCCAACCCAGTGTTTCACCATGGGGTGCACCAGTTCTCTTTGTGAAGAAGAAAGACGGAACATTACGAATGTGCAAAGATTACAGAGAGTTGAATAAGCTCACCATCAAGAACAAGTACTCGTTGCCAAAGATAGAAGACTTGTTTGAACAGTTGAGAGGAGCTAAAGTTTTCTCAAAGATCGACTTGAGATCGGGGTATCATCAGTTGAGAATTAAAGAGGCTGATATTCCAAAGACAGTGTTCAGGACCCGTTATGGTCATTATGAATTCTTAGTAATGCCTTTCGGGTTAAGTAATGCGTCAGCAGTATTTATGGATATGATGAATAGGCGTTCCACAAGTTTTTGGATAAGTTCATTATTATGTTCATAGACGATATTTTGGTGTACTCGAGAGATAAAGAACAGCATGAAGAGCATTTGAGGCTAGTATTGGAAACACTACGGAAGGAAAAACTATATGCAAAATTCAAGAAATGTGAGTTCTGGATTGATAAAGTTGTGTTTTTAGGTCATGTTGCTACGGCTCATGGGATCGAAGTTGATCCAGGAAAGATAGAAACAGTTAACCAATGGAATGCACCTAAGAATGCGCACGAAGTATGCCACTTTTTGGGATTGGCTGGCTACTATTGAAGATTCATAGAGGGTTTCTCGAAGATAGCAGGGCAGATGACATGACTCACTCGAAAGGGAGAGAAGTTCTTGTGGGATGAGAAGTGTGAGAACAACTTTCAGAAACTTAAGAAAATGCTCACTTCATCACCATTTTTGATGATCCCTGATCCTAATCAAAACTTTATGATTTATAATGATGCATCCAAGCAAGGTTTGAGTTGTGTTTTGATGCAACAAGGTAAGGTGGTGGCCTATGCTTCACGACAATTGAAATCCCATGAAGTGAACTACCCGACTCATGATTTAGAATTGGCCCCAGTGGTGCATGCTTTGAAGATTTGGCGGCATTACTTATATGGAGGGAGGTGTGAGATCTATTCAGACCATAAAAGTTTAAAATATCTCTTCAGTCAGAGAGAGCTAAATATAAGACAAAGGCGATGGTTGGAATTGGTAAAAAACTATGAGTGCACTATACATTACCACCCTGGTAAAGCAAACGTAGTTGCAGATGCTTTGAGTCGTAAGACTAGCAGTAAGTTAGCTAGCCTACACACTGAGCAACAACAATTAGTTAGAGAGTTTGAGAAGTTGAGAATTAAAATTATTGATGGGCCTAGAGACATAAAGTCAGTCTTGTCAAATATGGTTGTGCAGCCTGTTTTGAAAGATATGATTAAAGAAGGACAAAAGGAGGATGAGTTCTTAGCCAAACTAAAAGAAAGATCATTGCCAGGAGATGATAAAGGGTTCAATGTCATCGAGGATGGAACATTGTATTATGAAGGATGAATTTGTGTTCCCGAGAATCCTGAGATAAGAAGAATCATTTTGGAGGAAGCTCATATTACACCCTACACGGCTCACCCTGGAAATACAAAGATGTATCAGGATTTACGAGGACTTTTTGGTGGAGTGGGATGAAGAGAGATATTGCGGAGTTCGTGAGTAAATATTTGACATGTCAGCAAGTGAAAGCTGAACATCAGCGGCCATCTGGATTGCTTCAGCCACTTCAGATTCCAGAATGGAAATGTGAGCATATTACTATAGACTTTGTCGTAGGCTTGCCAAGGACAGTAAAGGGTAACAACACTGTATAGGTTGTGGTGGATTGTTTGACGAAATCTGTGTATTTTCTTCCTGTTAAGACTACTTTTAAAGTAGATCAGTATGCACAGATTTATGTTCGTGAGATAGTGAGGTTACATGGTGTGCCATTCTCTATTGTGTCAGATAGAGACCCTCGTTTTATTTTAGAATTTTGGAAAAGTCTACAAAGAGCTATGGGAACTAAGTTGAGCTTCAGCACAGCTTATCATCCTCAGACAGATGGGCAGTCAGAAAAGACTATTCGAACTCTTGAAGACATGTTGAGAGCTTGTGTGCTTGACATGGATAGTAGTTGGGAGAATTACCTACCATTGGTTGAGTTTGCATACAACAATAGTTATCACTCAACTGTTCAGATGGCACCTTATGAGGCATTGTATGGAAGGAAATTTTGTTCATCAGTCTATTGGGATGAAGTGGGAGAGAAGAAGTTGCTTGGGCCTAAAATGATTGTGAAAACAGTTCAAGTGATTGAGAAGATATGCGAGAAGATTAAAGTGGCCAGAGATAGGCAAAAATCATACGCTGACAAGCGTAGAAAAGACTTGCACTTTGAAGTTGGGGATAGAGTGTTCTTGAAAGTAACACCAACTAAAGGAGTTGTAAGGTTCGGGAAAAGAGGAAAATTGAAGCCGAGGTATGTTGGGCCTTTTAAGATTCTTGAAAGAATTAGAGACTTAGCCTTCCGTTTGGCTTTGCCACCCTATTTCTCTACAGTACACAATGTTTTCCATGTATCTATATTGCGAAGATATGTGCATGATCCGAGTCACGTGGTGGACTACTCGATGTTAGAAGTCAATAGAGATTTGTCTTATGAGGAGACACCAGTGGAGATACTTGAGAGAAAGGTTCATCATTTGAGAAATAAAGAAATCACCTTGATCAAAGTTCATTAGAGCCGTCATAGTAAAGAAGAGGCCACATGGGAACGCGAAGATGAAGTACGAGCAAAATATCCAGACTTCTTCCAATCTGGTGAGTAACTTAAATTTTGGGGACGAAACTTTTCTAACGGAGAAGGGGTGTGATAACCTTGTGTATACATGTATCATAATTATTCATTTATTTTATTTTATTTTAATTATTATTTAAGCATATTATCGTTGGGGTTTGTTAATGAATCCAATTCAAATTAGATTATCTTTTTTTAAAACAAAACAAATCTCACTCCCTCAAATATCTGCAACAGCCTAGGATACTGCTCCTCTCATTAAGTCCCTCTCCGTTCCGTAATCCTCTCAACGGATAGCAGAACGTGGGATTCCAAGTTATATATCTTATACCCTCTACTCATTCTGTTCTCTCACGCTCAAGTTTAAACACACACCACTTTCAAAGAAAAAAGAAAAAGAGAACAACCCTGTTCTTCTTCGCTTATTTCATAGAAACCAACTCACTGCCCTACGGAGGTGTCGTCAACCAGTCTACTTTTCAGGGTGGTAAAGGGGTACTCTACTCATTGTTTTTATTTATGAGAATGGAGATGGTCTTTCTTGTGAATATAATATTGCTTTTAAAACAATTCCGTTAACATGTTTAACACCAAATTCATGTAAGAAAACATAGCTGACAATTTTCGGGGTAGAGTACACATGTCTACGTATTGCAAAGATTTTCGTTGAACACATTTTTTTATTAAATTAGGAAATTACTTCATCAATAGAAAAGGGGAGCAGCTTATTTATTTAAAGTTTAATTACATGTACATTAATCCAGTAGCCTTCACCATGAAATAGTTTTCGTTTACTACGTTAAATAATGCCAGGAAGCTTACTAGAAATTTCACTTCATGGGTATTAAGGCCTTCAACATGTGTGGAATTGGATTTTCTTCTAAATGAACTCTTAAGTTTTCATCTGTCAAATTGGTGTGTTGTTGGCATGATCCTCCAAAGATATTTTAATTTGTTGAAATGGGAGAAAATAGCCACCTGGGAGTTACACGATTAGTGCCTTTTATACCTTGGATTAATTGTTAAGCGTGCTGTTAGTAATTAGTCTAGATTAGGTTCTGGTAGTACTATCCATGTACAAATAGGCTTCACTTATTAAACTTGTCCCTGATGAGCGTTTTCTCAACACACAAAATTAATTCTCAAATATAAGTATATCAATTATAGTCTCGATAGGTGACCAAGTGATTATCGAACCCTAGGGACGGATTATTATCAATTCAATTATATTCTAGTCAACGAAGATTATGTTGACAAATTTGATTTGGTTTTGCTATGAAACTAAATAACATATAATTAAAATAGAAAGATAAATAAATAAACAACAGCAGAAATTCGGTTGTGATCAAGTAAGTGATGGAGTAGTTCTTCAGGTAATCCAGTTTTATTCGTTAATTTCCTTTTCACGTGTTAATGTCTGACTCTGCCTTGTGATTTATAGACGCATCACTAAACCATGCAAGCATACTCTGTAGACACAAGTAAGCAAGCGTATGACATGTGTGAATACCCTTGGAGCAAGACGTATACTTCACCCCCTTTCTAGGTATTATCATAATCAATTATTTTTCGTGCACTTAGTACTCTAACTCGATTTGATCTACCTTTTTAGGTACTATAAAGTAATACTCTTTATCCTACTTATTAACCCAAATACGATTCAATTAACAAGTACCTACATAAGATAGTTCAAATAAGACTTCGGAATCCCTTCACTTAGAATTATAATATATGATTCTGCTCAGTGGTGAACGCACTCAATCAATAATCAAGAGATGTATTCAGACTCTACATAACAGTTAATGATGCACAAAATGACCGTGAGTATGAATTGAAAAGCACAATCTTATATAAAATAAACCACAAGTATTATTGTACGGAGTTTACACATGGAAATTCGATTAACTCATAAAACTTTCATAACCTTAGAACTACCAAGGTGGTTCTAGCCCATGATTGATCTAGGAACAATCATGGCTAGTTGGTATGATCTTACTTGACTCGCCAGACGAATCTCTCTCACGACCCCTTCGGATGATGGTAGGGTTTGGTGGATGAAGGAAGATGCGTGTTGTCTTGTGTTGTGTTTTTTTCTCTTGCGAAATCTATTCTTTTACACTCATAGGACCTCCTTATGGGCTTAGGATGGGCCTTTGCTTGAAGCACACGTCAAATTTGGTAAAAGATATCCGAAATTATCATAAATAGCATCAGCGACAATCCGTTCGACCAAGGCATACTGGTCGAACAAGGAGCTACTAGACGAGCAAGCTCTCTGGATGATTTTGGCATTCTGTTCGACCAAACTGCTCTTGCTCAACCACATTGATGCTTGGTCGAGCAAGCCCTTCAAGTCGAACGAGCTCACTGTAAGTTTTGTCCACTTTGTTCGACTTCTTCTCATCTTCTCGACCAAGCCGATATTAGTCGAGCAACACCTCCAGGTTGAGCTACTTCTCTGGATGGGTTTCGGGAATCTGTTCGACTTGTCACCCTCTGTTCGACCAAACTGATGTTGGTCGAACAAGCTATCTTGGTCGAACAACACTCTAATCTCGTCTCCAAAATCGTGTCTTCCAATTTTGAGCCTTTTTTACCTGTTTTCATATACAAATATGCTCAAATAGCCCTTGTACCCTCTGATTCGTGGCTTTTCCCATAAACGTACCGATTTGTCTCAATAAAAGACTAAATCGTACTCCATTTCCATGCAAATCAGAGCCCAAAACATGTGAATTTACACTCTCATCAAACCCCCAAACTTACATATTGCTCATCCCGAGGCAACAAAAATCAGACAAATCCAGATAGTGTAATCATAGGGTACAATATATCCTAACACATGCAATTATATTAACTTAAAACATGCAACTATCATACCTTTCATTCACATAAAAACATCAATCAATTACAATACTTCTACGAGTGCTAAGTCATCTAGCTCAAGGGTATGTATTCTCTCTCACTCAAGTGAAAAAGATATACACCATATGGTTGATATCAACACTCAATTTCAATTTATATACTCGCATAACCATAAGCTTGTCAAATGTCTCAAAACCCCATCTATAATTGACTCAATACTAGGATCACAAAGGACTTGCTTCAAGGATGTAATGTCGGCTCTTTGGTTAAGGTGAAAGAATATAGATAAGTGACTAACTTTACTAGTAAAGAGTTATCTTGGTATATTGTTTTCAGTTGCTCCCTTCATCACTTCTTTGCCTTAACAATCTAGTTCATGCACCATTCCTCCATCTTTACTTGGATCAACTTCTTTTTTGTAGTAACACGCCAATTCTGGTGTTCTTCAAGTTTAAGGGTACCAGATTCGAGCACTACCCTCTCTATCATTTGGGATACCGATTTCAGGCACTATCACTCACAAGATTTGACTTCTTGTCTCTTGAATTTGCTTTCACTAAATCTCTCCTCCTAATCCACTTCAAGGTTTCCTCGATCATTAGTCTACCTCCATTCTTTACTAGTAATTGGTGTTTAAGGTTCAAAAGGTAAACGGCTCATTATCAAGGCTTACCAAAGAAAAGCTTAAGGCTCAAAAGGTCTTACAAAGATAATTATATAATAGAATAAGATAAATTTGGCTAAGTAACTCGATCAACAATAATGGCATAAGATCAGTTCCTAGTATCTATCAATTATAGATTTCACACAAGACTCCAAGTCAAGTTCTAGAATACGAGTATACAAACGACTCTCAAGAATAAACGATCATGCGTATAGCATGATCAAAAGGCTCAAATCCTCACAAGGTTAATAGAATCCTAAGCACTCTTCAAATCATGCAATCAACATTAATTTCTTATGAACTACAAGTGCAAATAAAACATGCTTGCCATTGACAAATTATCATGCATCAATATAAGAGCCCATTCATATCATGAATTCATCCCAAGCACATAACACTCATCATCATAATCAAATACATACTACTCATGCATGAATCACCACTACACCAAATACTCAAGCTGGAACCTGTAAAGTAGAAAAGAGAATGGGAGATGAGAAGAATCAGAAAAAAATAAAACCTGACGCTCATCACTCTTCCGGAGCATCATCATTATCCGATCCTCCCTCATCATCATTATCTCCCATCTCCAGCCACCACCGGTCCATATCTCTATGAAGAGCGGTGAGATTCATATACATCATGCACCCATGATCATGCAACTGCCTCAACCGTCCATCCATCTCAACATAACGTGTGTTGAGTGCAGCATAGTTAACATTCGCAAGTGCCAGCTGTCTATTCATTTCTTGCTGGTTCGCATTGAGCGTGGCAAAATGCTCATGCATCAGTTGGAATTGCTCCAGATAGAACTGATCTTGGGCTACCCAATAGTCCTGCTGCGGCTGCGGTTGTGGCTGTGGTGGTGGTGGTTCGAAAAATTCTTGCTCAAGCGGCTGTTGGGGCTGCATCGGAGGCATGTCCTCCTGATACTCAAAAGCTTGTGGTGGCTGTGGCTCCTCCTCCTCGAAATCAGCTAGTTCTCCAATAAGAACCATGTCCTCGTCCAAGCCGATTCCTTACTCATGCAAATCAGCCAACAATCTCCAATTCTCTCTTCCCAAGCACGTCCTAGAGATCACTGTGTGCGCTGTCGTGTTCATCAACCAATTATTATTGTCCCTCACAGTTGTAAGGTCGGCTATCACCAGTGGAAACTGAAGTGTGCAAGGCTTCTTCCCTCGGACGAACATTCAAGCATCATCCACTCTCTCAATAAGCCCCATCCTGACACATGAGGTCAAGATCAAGTTCGGATCACCTCGAACAGGCTCATACATACTCAAATCAATCCTGTAGTACTCCGCTATGATGGTGATCAGACCCCAATGTTTACTCTCTGAAAATCGTGCGTGGTGAACTTGTAAAGTTGATGGAAAAAGTAAGCTGCTACGTTGAGCATACACCATAGGACATAGAGCTCTCCCCTTAGAATACAGCTCCCTTCAGGCCTTGTAAACAATGTATTTCCCAAAATTCGGTCCATATAGGCAATAACGGGGTTGCGAATGAAGGTAACCTTAGAAGTGTTGGAATTGTAGTTCTCTTGCCTCCCCGTTATAGCTCTCTAAAACTCGTTTGCCCTGAAGTCATCTCGCTCATTCCCAACCACATTCTCACAGCTAATAATTTCATTGAACTCTCGAGCCCATATAGTCTACTCTTGACCACCTATTTGCATGTGAATGCCATAGGGAAGATATCTATCACCACGCACCACTCTCAGCGTGCAGAAAACTTCTGCAATGATGTGAAAGTATGTCTCTCTTTTTATCTCCATGAATGATGCGATGCCTACTCGGTTGAACATCCAACGAATGTCATTGATGATGTGCATATCCATCATGGCTCGATCATCTTGATACCTCGTCCTTCTTATCTTCATCAAGATTGCTTTCCACAGCTCCTCTTTCTCTTCCCAATTGCCAATCTTGATTCCAAAATCCCTTGGCGTTTTTCTTTTATCCATCTTTATCTTTTTGACTATCTCTACCAATGGGGGTGACTTGTTTCCCTTCCTCTTTGAAGAAGAAGCAATCTCTTTTCCTACAAAAGTTGTACTTCAATACGCAACAAAAAGAGATGAACAATACCAAGCCTTTTAAAAGTGGAAAACAACATCAAATTGATGCTTGCCCCTAGATCACACAAGGCTCGACGTGCTGGCCCCTTTCCAATTTCACATAAGATAGTGAAGCTTCCTGGATCCCTTAGCTTAGCTGGCAGCTTTCTTTGTATAATCGAGTTGCAATTCTCTGACAAACTCACCATCTCAATTCCGTTCAAGCTTTTCTTCTTCAAAAGAATATCCTTAAAAAAACGGTCATAATTCGGCATCTCCAATATTGCTTCAGAGAAAGGAATGTTCAAGCTTATTTTGTTTATTATCTCAGAAAACTTCTTGAACTTTTCCTCTAGTCCCTTCTTAACTAGCTTGAGAGGAAAGGGCGGAGGTATCTTTATTTTGGGAATCCCCCATTCATCGCGTTCAACCTTCTTCGCTTTATCTTTTTCGGCTCTCAACCTCTTTGCTCTTTTCCACTTCTTTTCAACCACTGTAAGCTCAGTATTTTGCTCTTGAGATGTAGCTAGAGTGTTCCGATCAACAGGTGTCGCATTCGGTATCGAATCGGGCTCTGAACTGTTCTGCTCAGCCTCCATTTGACCAGGGTAGTTTGGTCGAACAACTTGCTTTTGGTCAAGCAGCCCGTCTGATTGTATACTCTGGTCCAGAACATGTTGCTCAACCTCCATTCGACCAATGTGGTTTGGTCGATCAGATTGGTTCTGGTCGAATGAGTTCCCAGATCGCGAGCTCTTGGCGTACTGCTTCTGTTCGACCTCTATTCGACCAAGATGGTCAGGTCGAACGACATGGTGTTGGTCAAATAGTTGGTTAAAAAACAGAGTATCGTAATTCTATTTTTCCTGAGGTTGTTCGACCTCTGCTCGACTAGATAGTCTGGTCGAGCAACTCCAGTCTGGTCGAGCAACTCCCCTGTTTCCTTCGGTTTGACTTGCAGGCATCATCGGACCCTCATATTGTGTTCCTGACCTCAATGTGATGGCATGGCAAGACTTTGGATTCTCAATACTTTGAGTTGGAAAATTCCCCTTCTCAATAGTTTGAGTCAATTTGTTTACATTCCCAGACATCTCCCCCATCAACAATGTGA
The DNA here is from genome assembly GCA_023678885.1 of Pogostemon cablin. Lineage (NCBI taxonomy): Eukaryota > Viridiplantae > Streptophyta > Magnoliopsida > Lamiales > Lamiaceae > Pogostemon > Pogostemon cablin. The sequence goes on along the minus strand of CM042989.1, from coordinate 10,126,231 downwards.
GGTCTTTTACTTGCGTAGACAAATCCATATGATTATCATCAATCTTCTTCTCTAAGTTTGCCTCGAGACGGTCTACTCTCACATCATTCCTCGCCATGTACCTGTTCATCGTATTCTCAAAACCCGACTTTCCTTCTTCTACTTTAGCTCCCGGATCAACACCAATAGGAGACTGAATCACATTGTTCGGATTGCTCCATGAAAACTCCGGCCTCCTAGGTTATTGGTAATTACCCAGGGGACCACAATTGTTGTAATTCCCCTGATAATTCCGATTTTCTTGATTCGAGTACCTAGTTCCTTGAATACTTTGATCCATGGCATAGTTTGCCTCCTTGACCTCCTCTTGGTTTGCTCCTTCATAGCCACCATCCTGCTGCATTATTGGTACTCTCTGGGATAAATTAGTGATCTGCTTTTGTTGAGACTCTAGTAGCTTACTAATGTTAGCCAAGCCAGAGATGATCTCATCATATCTCCCCGACTTCACTATAGTGTTCTCAACCTGTGCGACTTTCCCAATAACATAAGTGTCTCTCACTCTATTAGTCGGCCAATCCCTTGAGTTCATCGAAATATCCTCGAAAAGCTTCTCGGCCTCGATGGGTGACTTCGTAAGCAATGCTCCATTAAAAGAAGCATCAAGTAATACTCGAGAGTCACAGTCCAACCCATTGTAGAATATACTGATGTACTGAGCCTTAGATAGCCCATGTTGAGGACACTTACGAAGCATGTCCTTGAACCTGTCCCAAGCTTCATGAAACTTCTCATTGCCATGGATAGAGAATTGATTGATTTCTTTCTTCATCTTGAACACCTTGGAGGGTGGCATGTATCGCTCCAAGAATTTCACTTTCAACTTCTCCCATGTATCACATTCAGCAGCCTCAAGATTATCGTACCAATCTCTCGTCTTTTTATTCAACGAGAATTTAAACAATATGATCTTCCTCACATCCTCATGAGCTCCTGCATCTTTTTGTGTGCTAGCATAACCAAGGAACTTATTAAGATGTTGTTGAGGATCTTCGAATGTTCCCCAGAGAAGGGACTCCTTTCAATCATGGTGATAAGAGCAGGGTGTAAATCAAAATCGGCTCCGGTCCCTCTCGCTCCTAACAACCCAGCATTGCCCCCTCCGTTGTTCTTAAAGACTTCACGGATGGCAAGTATATCAGGATTCGCTGCCATGTTGACTGTTTCTACTTCCAAATTATCTTTTGTTGCAGCTTCAATCGTTTGCGAATTTAGCACGTCAACTTCAACTCCTAAATTAAGAGCTTCAGTTGGGTCTACGTTCTTGTTTTTACTCTTCTTCTTCTTTTTCTTTCTCGACGATGCTCCGATCTCTGGATTATATAGTTCTAATTCACCTTTCTTTGATCTTGTGATCATACACCTAAGAAGAATAAGTGTTAAAAATCAAAAACAAGAATAAGATAATCTTTATTTAACTAGATATAATCAAAAAATATTTAATGCCGTCCCCGGCAACGGCGCCAAGAACTTGATGAGCGTTTTCTCAACACACAAAATTAATCCTTAAGTATAAGGATATCAATTGTATTCTCGATAGGCGACCAAGTGATTATCGAACCCTAGGGACGGATTATTATCAATTCAATTATATTCTAGTCAACGAAGATTATGTTGGCAAATTTGATTTAGTTTTGCTATGAAACTAAATAACATATAATTAAAATAGCAAGATAAATAAATAAACAACAGTAGAAATTCGGTTGTGATCAAGTAAGTGATGGAGTAGTTCTTCAGGTAATCCAGTTTTATTCATTAATTTCCTTTCCATGTGTTAATGTCCGACTCTACCTTGTGATTTATGGATGCATCACTAAACCATGCAAGCATACTCTATAGACATAAGTAAGCAAGCGTATGACACGTGTGAATACCCTTGAAGCAAGACGTATACTTCACCCTCCCCTTTCTAGGCAATATCATAATCAATTATTTTCCGTGCACTTAGTACTCTAACCCGATTTGATCTCTCTTTTTAGGTACTATAAAGTAATACTCTTTATCCTACTTATTAACCCGAATATGATTCAATTAACAAGTATCTATATAAGATAGTTCAAATAAGACTTCAAAATCCCTTCACTTAGAATTATAACATATGATTCTGCTCAGCGGTGAACGCACTCAATCAATAACTAAGAGATGTATTCAGACTCTACATAACAGTTAATGATGCACAAAACGACCGTGAGTATAATTGAAAAAGCACAATCTTATATAAAATAAACCACAAGTAGTGTTGTATAGAGTTTATACATGGAAATTTGATTAACTCATAAAACTTTCATAACCCTAGAACTACCAAGGTGGTTCTAGCCCATTATTGATCTAGGAACAATCATGGCTAGTTGGTATGATCTTACTTGACTAGCCAGACGAACCTCTCTCACGACCCCTTCGGATGATGGTAGGGTTTGGTGGATGAAGGAAGATGCATGTTGTCTTGTGTTGTGTTTTTTTTCTCCTGCGAAAGCTCTTCTTTTATACTCATAGGACCTCCTTATGGGCTTAGGATGGGCCTTTGCTTGAAGCACACGTTAAATTTGGTAAAAGACATCCGGAATTACCATAAATAGCATCAGCAATACGCCTTTCGACCAAGGCATACTGGTTGAACAAGGAGCTACTAGTCGAGCAAGCTCTCTGAATAATTTTGGCATTCTGTTCGACCAAACTGCTCTTGCTCGACCACATTGATGCTTGGTCGAGCAAGGCCTTCAAGTCGAACAAGCTCACTATAAGTTTTGTCCACTTTGTTCGACTTCTTCTCATCTGCTCGACCAAGCCGATGTTGGTCGAGCAACACCTCCAAGTTGAGCTACTTCTCTGGACGGGTTTCGACAATCTGCTTGACTTGTCACCCTCTGTTCGACCAAACTGATGTTGGTCGAACAGGCTATCTTGGTCAAACAACACTCTAATCTCGTCTCCAAAATCATGTCTTCCAATTCCGAGTCTTTTCACCTGTTTTCCTATACAAATATGCTCAAATAGCCCTTGTACCCTCTGATTCGTGACTTTCTCCATAAACATACCGATTTGTCTCAATAAAAGATTAAATCGTACTCAATTTCCATGCAAATCAGAGCCCAAAACATGTGAATTTACACTTTCATCAGTCCCCTCATGTATTTATATTGAAGAATCTGTCATACTCTTTTCCACATTAAAATCCTCTTGGTCCCATTTTTTGAAATTCTAGAGCTTTTCATCTCCTTTATATGCCTACGATCATCAATAATCTCTTAATTTACTATTACGATTTTAGCGGTACTATTAGTATTTTATTTTATTTTTATTTTATTTATATACATATTTTAAATTGTTATGTCTAGGTGTCGATTATCGTGAGGAGTAGGGTTAGGGCGTGCATCATATCCATTCAGTGTTTGCGAAACTTTCAGGTGGGGAATTCTAAAATTCTTTTGTCTACTGTATGTATTTACGTGTTCGCATTTATTGAATTATTTCACAGTCTCACAGTCATAGAGTACTCTCGTAGTACTATCATAGTTATATGAACTAGGGCACTTTCAGGTGTCGGGATTCTTAATTGGTCCTTGGGTAATGCCCGCAGAGTTCCATGATCGATCATCACAGTCACAGAAAATTTCATGGTGTATGATTACATTTATGTGAATATGTGTGCACATTTTGGTAGACGAATATTTTTTCCACTGAGTCATTGTTTACTCACCCCTTTCAGTAAAATTATTTTCACAGGTTGAGGATCAAGACGATGTATGGCCGGTGGAGTCCAAGTGCTCATTTTTAATATGAAATAAGTTTGAACATTTTATTTATTTGGTACTTGCAAAATATTAACTAGAAACTTTTATGCATCTATCTTGCTTAGCACTTGAACAGAGTATTTTATTTCCTTCAAAACATGGACAATTTGGTGTTTCTTTAAATTCATGGTGGATAATACTTCGAAATTTAGTACTCTTGTAGGTTTGTTATTTTGTAAAATGGTCCAATATGTTTATTTCTTAGTCTGATAGTTTATGATTTCACATAGCCTAAGTAGATAATTAAATTAATGGATTTAATAGGTAAGTCAAGTAATGGTATTAAGTTTACGAATTGGTCATGTAATTGGTGTAGCATTAGTGTGTATATGTATATTTAAATGATTAGTACAGTTTGGGGGTATGTCTTTGGCATACTAATAAAACCAAATGTCCTGTTAGTCCCCTAACTTTTCTTAATACTTAATTTGTTTATGAAAAAAAGTAAAAGCATATTATTAATGTTATAAAATAAGGTTGGTCTTCATTGTTTCCACTGCAAATTTCGTATTTATTTTGGGTCGTTACATGTATGGTTTGAGCAAGGGTGTTAGTCGAACCAATGCGCGAGAAATGTTAGAATATGTATATTTATACCTTCAGTATGTGTTTTCGCTCAAAAAGCCCATCCAAGGTCCATAAGGAGAGCAAAAGCCATAAAAGGAAAACCCCACGCAGTTGAGAAGGGACATCATTCACCACCTTCATTCTACACAACATCCGAAACCCTACCATCATCCATGGAGCTATGGAGAGAGATTCATCTATCGAATCAAGTGAGAACTAGGTGAAGATTCTAGGGTTTACTTCGCATCTTAATTTATCTTGTAATTTTCAAAACAATAGGTAAGATCTATCCAACCACCATGATTTTTCTTCGATCAATCATGGGCTAGAACCGCTCTAGTAGTTCTAGGATTATGAAGGTTTTATGAGTTAATTGAACTTTCATGTGTATACTCCGCACAACACTACTTGTGGTTTATTTTATATAAGACTATGCGTTTTTAATTCATACTCAGAGTTGTTTTGTACATCATTAATTGTTATGTAGAGTCTGAATACATATCTTGATTATTGATTGAGTGCGTTCACTGCTGAGCAGGATTATATGTTATGATTCTAAGTGAGGGGACTCCGAAGTCTCAATAGAACTATCTTATATAAATACTTGTTAATTGAATATGATTCGCGTTAATAAGTAGGACAAAGAGAATAACTTCATAGTACCTATAAAGGGAGATCATATCGGGTTAGAGTACTAAGTGCACGGGAAATAATTGATACTGATAGTACCTAGAAAGGGGAGTGAATTATATCTCTTGCTTCAAGGATATTCACACGTGTCACACGCTTATTTACTTATGTCTATAGAGTAGATTTGCATGGCTTAGTGATGCGTCCATACCCCACAAAGGCAGAGTCGGACATTAATACACGGAAAGAAAATTAATAAGTAAAACTGGATGGCTCGAAGAACTACATATCTTATCACTTATTCACTTTCATTTTATCTCTACTGCTTGTTTATTTTAATTGTTCTTTTAATTATTTGTTTATTGGTTACTTGATTACCACAACTATATGGTCATATTAGTCCTAGTTAGATTAGATTATAATTAAATTGATAATAATATGTCCTTTGGGTTCGATAAACACTTGATCGCTTATCAAAGCTATAATAGCATCCTTCACACGTGGGGACTAATATTGTGTATTGAGAAAATGCTCATCAGCAACATACTAAAAAAACATGAATTTTAGAACTAGCTAAATAATTTAATCATACTTCATATATTAACATTAACAAAAAAAAACAAAGAAACAAATATAGATAATCACTTAAAAAAATCATATCCATTTAAATAAAATGATTTAACTTAAAAAAATATATCTATAAATTACATACCTTTGATTAAAATTGAAATTACGGATCTTTTACCTAGAACAATTCTTCAATTTTTAAAACTCTTTGTTTTATTCTTCTTAATATTATCACTATGGTTGATGAGTGATTCATTTTATGAATAATTCCTACAAGATAAAAAAGGTAAAAAAACACTACAAGAAACAACTGGATTACTGATGGATTTACTGACGGAAAGAAATCATCGGTAATTACTGAGGGATTACCGACAGATTACCGACGTTTTATTAATTTCATACGATTTTTTTTTAAAAAAAATCAATAGAAATTTCTGACGATTCTTGCGACGGATTATCGATGGATTTAACGATGGGTATTTTTTTGTCGTTAATTCCGTCGCTATTTTAGAGGGATTACATCCCGGAGAATTGCCGACGATAAGTTTCCATCGCTAAATATATAAAATTTTATTCAAAAATTAAATAATTTTAGTATTTAATTTACCAACTGATATATTCCGTTGGTAAATATAATTTTTTATTAAAAAATAAAATAATTTTAATCTTTAATATACCGATGGATTTAATCCGTCGGTAAATATATAAAATTATACTTTAATAATAAATTATTTCAATCTTTAATTTACCGACGGATATTTTCCATCGGTAAAAAAAATTAAAATATTTTCAGCATTAAATTGTTAATATTACCGACGAAAATATCCGTTGGTAAATATAATTTAATAAATTTTTATTACTGACTGATTCAATTCGTCGTAAATTTAGTGAAATTTTACTGGGAAATTTCCCGCTATTATGAAAATCTAATCTAAGAAAATAATATTATATTTTAGTTTCTCCAGCACACATATTCATTTTGCCTTACTTTTTCCCTTCCTCTCTTTCGACACTTCCTCCTTGAATTTCTTCACCAATCCTTCAATCAAGTCCTTCGCCTCTTTCAATGCTAGGTTTGTCAATGCCCTAACCACTTAATCGTCGCGATTCTCGCATTGCTCGGTACGTCCTCGATCACCACATTGAATTTTATTTTCTTCTCTATGGCTCCTAGCGTATCTGTCGCCGCGCTTGGTGATGCTACGGCCACCGCGGTGGGTGCAAAACGTCACAGCTGAAACGTGAATCTTGTCCTTAAGATACTCGACCAGTTTTTTAGTGTACGCGAGGGTAAGGTTTGAGATCTGGTCACCGAGTTTAATACTCCCTCCGTCCCGGGTATTTTTACCCGTTTGTACGGGCACGGAGATTAAGACGTTTTATTTTTTTAATATATAATGTAAGAAAAAGTAGGGATAAATTAGTAATTTAAAAAGAAAAAGTGAATAAAGTTATTGGGAATGATGAATAAAGTGTAAAAAAGTAATTAAAGTTGTTGGGATTGTAAAAAGTAGGTAATAAAATAATATGTATTTTTGCAAAAAATGGAATGGGTAAAAATATGTGGGACACCCCAAAATGGAAAGTGGGTAAAAATACGTGGGACGGAGGGAGTAACTTTTTCAAGAGCATCGACAGCGGCGAGGAGGCGGATCGCGAATGCGCGGCGTCAGATGAGGAGACCCTCATATCCAAGGGCGTTAATTGAAAACTTGAGAGCTCTATCCGCCATTGAATCTACAGCTTCATCCGTCGCCTCTAAGACCATATCCGGTGCTTTATCATTCTCATCTTCTTTGACGTCCCTTTCTCTTTAGTTATCCAGGTAGATTTTTTTTTCGTCCATCCATAATACCGATTTTTAATTTTTGACTTCATAAAACTATTTCTTCCAGCTTCTCTCTTTTGTAATCATGTTCTCATACATTTCTAATGAGTTAGGTTAAGATCCCTAATATTATTTAAGTTTATGTTGCTGAATTATTACCAAAAATGAGGGATTTATTGTGATTATTCCATTATTTCCTCATTGTAATTTCAGAGAAAAGATGAAAAAATGAGCTAGGGATTCCTCTTACTATGGGGAGTGAGGGAGAACGCTATGGTTATATGAGAACTCCCTCTCTCTTTCCTCTATCCTCATTATATTTTGAACTTTTCAGGCATTTCATTGAACTTTATTTGTGGAAATCTTGTGCGCTCTTGTGTCTTAATGTTTGGCTCTATTAGGAACTGTCCTTGCATATGGATAAATAAGTAGTGGTATAACACATATAATCTTCCCCTATTTTGAATCTTCATATGATTTCTAAATAGTGTTCTAATTTGGCATTTGTTTGTTTTCCCAACTTTCGATTTGTCTTACTGTGCACAGTTCTTGATTACTATGTTTCTTATTAGTGATAGTTGTTTAATTTTTTTTATGTTAGAAGAAAAAGTATTTCTGATTTCCTTTTATCATTTTTTAATAAAGTTTTTCATTATAAAATTTCCCCCATCCATTCTCTCTCTCCCTCTTCTCCGTGCACTTCAAATTTGAATTGGGATTGTGGTTTAGACAATGGCAGTAGTGAAAATAGTATTTCCAATTATTTGATTAGCCTATTTGAGTTTATGATTTTTGGTCAGTTGGTGCTTCAGTTTCTACTACACATCCTCTTTGATCATGAAAGTTGTGTTTTACCTATTGTTTGTTCCTCTTAAGAATTCTGATCATGTTGGTAGTATCAAACAAAGTTATTTATTTGGTTGGATATTATATTGTTTCTTGATTTATTTAGGTCGGAATAGTATCAAAAGCTAAGGATAAATGCTTTTCAAATAGCTGAGGATGTTGAGCTTGACCTTGTATGCTTCCATTATTATTTTGTTTGTTATTTTGCAGTATATTAGTTTTATTTTATTATCACTATTTTGATGTGTTAATTGTCTTGAATGTTTCATTGCTAGAATATGATTCTGTGTTATGATTCATCTAACTAAAATATGAACATATAGCCTGAATTTTTATATATCCATAAGTTATTAATTATGAGGATCTAGCACCATTGTTCCCTGATGAGATAATTAAATAAGAGAGGAGTAGTGAAAGGTTTATTGATATCCCAGAAAAATTTATTGATATTTATAGGCTATGGTTCCCTACCCCTTTGATCAGATTAGTTTTGCTTTATCATAGTGAATTTTTTATAACCTATAGGGAAATTTAAATGGAATCTGATGCTTGTTAGTTGTCTTCAGAGCCAAGAGGTTGTAGAAGTTGCTTGATACACCTGCAAGAATCTATTACAAGTATGAAGGGGTTAGCTCGGCTGGATCGCATAAGCCAAACACGGTTGTACTTCAGGCTTGGTATGATGTGCAGCAAGGCGTGAAGAATGTAGTACAGAGACTGGTGCTAGACAATGGAGGAGTTCGTTGGCTTTCGCATTGTAGCTTATTTGGTCTTAACTATGAAGTAATTAGCTTTTATGTCTCATGTTTCTTTAAGTGATGTGAAGTTGGTTAAAGAGTGTGTTTTGACAATGTAGTGATTGGTTAGTGTTTGATGGGTTGGTGTTCATGGATGTAGGTGTGCCAAGTTCGTGCGTCTTACGATTAGAAACCAATATTAAATTTATGAAGAAGTTAGGCGGGGCAGGGCACATGTTGTCGTCTGCAGGGTTTGATCTGCTGGAATGTCTTCTAGCTCAGAATGAATGTATGAGAATTACAGCCAAAGATGCACTCTCACATGCTTGCTTCAAAGAATATTCATGAACGAGGATCGGTTCATTTGCAGATACGAGTACTTTTAATCAAGCTCCCTATTCTCCTTTTACTTATTCTGCGGTGGTGATATTTGGGCATAACATTAATTCCTTTATATCAGGTGTAATAGTAGTAGTATTTCTAATTTCATGATTGACTACTAATTAGGTTTGATTTCCAAAATTTAATATACCTTTACTTTATTCTATCCATATACTGCAATATTCTCTTAATATTAATTAATTCTGCATAATTCTTTTTTCACAGGTATTAATATTAAATTTTCAAATATAATAATAAAAATATATATAAAAATTAACGATGATAAATTAAAAAAAATCATATAGAAATACCGATGAATTTTTCGTCGGTAATGTATTTTATTTTTATTATTTTTTTTATTTTTTTATTTTGTGACAGAAAATCCATCGATAATTAGCGACGGAAAATTCCGTCGGTAAAATCGTCACTAATTAATGATATCCAACGAGCTGGCATTGCATGATTACAGATGGATAATTTACTTACCGACGCTTAAAATTCGTCGGTAATTATTGATGGAATTTAATTTCCGTCGCTAATAAATTACCGACAATGAAAATAGCGACAACATCATTTCTGTCAGTAATCCGTCGGTAAATATTTACCAATGGATTTTTCCTATTGTAGCGACGAAAAATTTTCGTCTGTAATCTAGCAGTTTCTTGTAGTGAAAATCATAATAAATATTTAATTAAACATAAAAAATCATGTGTAAAAATATTTTAAAAGATGTTATTATATATATATATATATATATATATATATATATATATATATATAAAGTAAGAATATATAATTAAAAAATAATAATCAAAAGATACTAAAATAAATAATAAGAAGTAAGTAAATATGTTTATAAAAGAAAAGATGTTATTTAAAACGAATAATTAAAAGGATAGTTGTTGGAATGTGATAAAGAAGGAAAATAAAAGAAAGAGTAGAATTTCTAAATCCTTAAATACTGTCAATAATGAACAAATTAAAAATAATAATAATAATAACATAAAAAAAGGTGGGCTGAAGCCTGTAAAGGGGTTATTAAAAAACAAAAAAAAGTGCACTTGTCCTAGCAGTGAATCTGAAATGGGTGACACGAATCTAAACTCTAATACTTTATGCCCTTTTGTGTTGAGGAAGATGAGACAATTGATCACTTATATTTTAGATGTGTGTTCTCTTGGAATTTTTGGAATAGAATCTACGATTGGATCGGTATAACTATGGTACCACACTGTATTGTACACTTTTTACAATATGGTGAGATACTGGGGGAAAAAGTGATAAATGTATTGCTTATTCACATGGGTTGGATCGATTTGGGTAATTTGGAATATAAGAAATGACATGATATTCAATCATCACAACCCAAGTGTTGAAAAAACAGTAGGAGAAGTTAAGGCAAGAGTGTGGTCTTGGCTTTCAGTAGCACAACTGGATAGACAAACATCTTCTTTTCGAGTATGGAATACCAATGTCCTAGCAGTCTTGATTGATCGACGGTTCAGGGAGTTAGTGTGAATGTGAATGTTGATGTAAGATTCGGATTATATTTTTTTCTAGTTTGATTTATTCTTTTTTTTTCTTTTTCAGATTGTTATATTCTTTCTTCATGAAATATTTGGGATTTGAGTACCCCTGTTCACCGAAGGAATGCAATACGTTCTTTGACTGATAAAAAAATTAAAGAGAGTTGGTTGTAAAAGGATTCGAACCTTGTATCAATATAATATAGTAAGCTTCCTTCCACAACTTGGACAAGACCCCAATTTTGTCAATTCATCTAACTATATATATAAAGGTATTGTTAAAAAAATATGTAAAAATGCCAGAAAGTAGCCACTTCTACTTAAAAGTAATTTTAAGTGGCCACATGTCTTAAAAATAATTTATTCTAGTCACTTTTATTGGAAGTGACCAAAATGCCCTTGAAAGGGACCTACTAATCACATGTTGAGGAATCTTATGTCTCTCTTTTTGACCAAAAAGTACTAAAATACAATAATTTATTTTACAGTCTACTGAATGCATTAATTTGTTGCTTTTACATGTCTCATGAAATGTAGTATTTATTTATTAAAATGCAAAAAGATGTATTTTACGATTTTTCTGGGAAAAAAATATATAGGCCGAATAGAACAACTATTTGGGCCGAATAGAAGACATGTAGGCTGAATAGGAAAAAACATTATTCGTATAAAAAAAAATTCTGAAAAAAAATATAGGCCGAATAGAACAAACTATTTGGGCCGAATAGAACAACCATTTGGGCTGAATAGAAGTCTTGTTGGCCGAATAGAAGAAAATATTTATCTGTATGAAAATTTTTTCTAATTTTTTTTGAAAAAAATATAAGCCGAATAGAACATACCATTTTGGTCGAATAAAACAACCATTTGGGCTGAATAGAAGGCATGCAGTCCGAATAGAAAAAAATTTTATCCGTATAAAAAAAATTTCTAATTTTTTCTGAAAAAAAATATAGGTCGAATAGAACAAACCATTTTGGCTGAATAGAACAACCATTTTGGCCGAATAGAAGACATGTTGGCCGAATAGAAGAAAAATTTTATCCGTATAAAAAAATTTATAATTTTTTCTGGAAAAAAATATAGGCCGAATAGAACAAACCATTTGAGCCAAATAGAAGACATGTAGGCCGAATAAAAGAAAAATTTTATTTGTATGAATTTTTTTAAAATTTTTTCGAAAAAAAATATAGGCCGAATAGAAGGAATTTTGGGCCGAATAGAAAAAATTAATTTTTTGAGATTTTTCTATAATTTTTAATGTGGTCCCACACACCACTATTTAATGTGGTCAACAAAAGCATAATGATGGTTCCATGATTTTTGTCTTTTCTCCTGACAGTTATGGGGGTAAATTGAGAAGTGCACATAATAGTGGCTAGTAAAAATTATTTTTTTAATGTAGGTGGCCAAATAAAATTATATTTAGTGCATAGTAGTGATTAGCCATTTTGTAGTAGGGATAACCAATTAAAATAATTTATCGAACCACAGGGAGGTCGGCGCTAGAGCTTAAGCGAGATCACGTTTATCGTAATTTTATAGAGACAAATCATCAATGGGTAGTTTGATCAAACAAGAAATTAAATCAATCAAAGCAAGCAAGCAAACAATGATTAGCAAACAAGATAGATGGATGAAAAGTGATTTTCCAAATTAAGTAAAAGTGAGATTAACAACAATTAAGAAGTAGAAATCCTGGGATAAATGCATCGAATTCACATGAATCATGGATTGAAGACTAAGGGCCAACACTAAGATCACCTAAACTCCCTCTCAAGATGGATAGGATATGATTCTAAACATAGCTCAATGAGTTGGTTCTCACTCAAACAATTCCAAATAGGAACTAAGCTTGAAATGAGAGTCCCTTCACACGATTAATCAACCTCTCGATCAAACCAATCATATGTTCTATCAAAGGGTTCTAAACTCTAAAGGATTTCTCAATCTCTTTACAATTTATAATGCACATGAAGTGTTTGATGAAATGATTCACTCAATTATCCTAAGTACATAATTGATTTCCCAATCTAATCACATATTTAGAACAACTAAACACACAAATCATCAATACAAATCTAGCAAATAATAATCAATGATAGAAAACCATAGATCCAATTAACATATGAATTCAAATACACAAATCCCAAAATTATCCAACAACTCTCATGTTGCTAATCTCACAAAGGAGATTAGCCTACCATAATTAACATAGACAATTAAATTCTTATAAATCATGATAAAACTATGAGGTTTAATACAAAGATTGAATGTAAACTCCCTTGATCTATCTTCAATGGTGATCTCCTTCCCTTCTTTGCACTTTCCTCTCTTTATTGATCCTTTTTCTTCAATTGGATGAAGAAATTTATGGTGGGATGATGGTAGATCTAAAGGATGAAGAATGGATGAAGATGATGGTGTGGAATAGAAGAAATGGTGTGTGAGGTGTGTAGGGCTGTGAATTTCGGATCTCCTCTAAAATATTGAAGTATTGGGTATTTATACCCTTGGGAAACTTCTAGAAGGATTCTGATTTTTTACAGAATTTCACACAATACGAGTCGTTCTCTGCAACACGGCTATAAGGTGGTCGTGTTGGGTGAATTGATGCTGGCACACGGCCTCTCCTTACAGGCCCGTGTTGGCTACACGGGTCGTGTGCTGCGACACGACTCGTGGACTTGACATGGCCAGTCGTGTTGCTGCTGCCCTATTTCCTTCACTGTTTTAGCTTGTTCTCCCTTATTTTAATTCTGAATTGAAAATCATAGGTTTAAGCTCATTCACACATATTTCAATAAAAACACAAAACACAACCAAATAATACATAAATACGAAGAAAATAATACGAAAATACACAATAAAAGACAATAAAATTTAGGTGAAAATATCACTCATCAAGTGGCTAGTAAAAATTTGGACCAAAAAAATATAGGCCCCCTAAACTTCAACAATATTTTTGGTCCTGGGTCGATAGACTCGATCGACTCAAGCAAAGACCAGCCATGTTAGATCTATGGGATAGTAAAGATTAGTGATCATACTTGTAATTATCAACTATAATGCAGAAATACGACCAATGGGATAGTAAAGATCCGTTAGCAGAAAAAGATACATATGCAACTTTTGTAGGGAAAATAATCTCTCGTAGTATATCGATGAAAGGTACATGAATTTTATAATTAATAATAATATTGTGGCAATTAATCATGTAGTACCAATGAAAAATGCTTTGAGATAGAAACTCTCAGGAAAAAGAGATTCTAGAAGTCACATCTTCTACGGACACAAAAAAGGGATAAAAATTTAGTATTGTTTTGGTAGTTTTCCTATAGATAAATCACTGATAAACCTGAAAAAATCTGCTAATTGGGGTCCCATTGTCGGGGAGCTTAAATAAATGTTAAGGATTTGTAGAATTATTTTTACCAGCTTAATATATGCAATCGTATGATTTTATATTCAGAGGCAATATGGAAGACGAAAGTAGGCAAATTACCATCCCTCAATCTCCCCTATATACACACACTACTCCGCTTGCGAGCATTTCCTGGACGTTGACTAGAAGTGCTCACAATATAGAGACAATTGTCATTAAAATTCTCTAGTTTCTTGATATTTGTCAGGTGCAGCTCATATGCCAACTGAGATTTGTTGAGGATAAAGGATGTTTTTATTTTAACATTATGTGCTTTTTTAGATGATGCAACCTCTAGTAAATAAAATAAAATCAATTGTGTATTAAATGGTGTTGAGCTTTTAGCTTTAATTTCTATTGAAATGCTGATTTTTTTAACATTAAACTTGCCTTTAAACCATATTTTATTGGTTTGTGATTTATTTGTTATGACAGACACCTAGGGCAATTGTGAATATTAAAGAATTGTGAGTGGACATATCTAAAGATGGGGGATCTGAGGCAGGCTTGTTTGTGAAACTGCAACTTTTTCCTATAACTGTTCACCTAGGTGAATCATGATTAACCTCTGCTGAATCTTCTATGGCTTATTGATTAGCCATAATATAGTAGGTAATGACCAATTCAAGAAATTATCGAACCCAAGGGAGGTAGGCACTAGTGCTTAAGCGATCTCACGTTTGTTGTAATTTTATAGAGACGAATCATCAATAGGATTGGTTGCAAACAATTAAATGACAAGTGATCAAAGCAAGTAATGATCAATCAACAAGATGGATGGATGGAAAGTGGTTTACCAAATTGATTAAAAGTGAGATTAACAACAATTAAGAAGTGGAAATTCTAGGAATTATGTATCAAATTCATATGTATCATGGATTGAAGACTAAGGGTCAACACTAAGATCACCTAAACTCCCTCTCAAGATGGATAGGATATGAATATCAAATAGCTCAATGGATTGGTTCTCACTTAAACAATTCCAACTAAGTACTAAGTTTAAATGAGAGTCCCTTCACACAATTAATCAATCTCTCGATCAAACCAATCACATGTCCTACCAAAGGATTCTAAACTATGAAGGACTTCTCAATCTCTTCACAATCTATAATGCACATGAAGTGTTTGATGAAATGATTCACTTAATTATTCTAAGCATATAATTGATTTCTCAATCTAATCACATATCTAGAACAACTAAACACACAAATCATCAATACAATTCAAGCAATTAATAATCAATGGTAGAAAATCATAGATCCAATAAACATATGAATTCAAATACACAAATTCCCAAAATTATCCAACAACTATCATGTTGCTAATCTCACAAGGGAGATTAGCCTACCATATTAAGAAGGAAATGAACATAGACATTAATATCCTTACAAAACATGATGAAACTATGAGGTTTAATACAAGAAATGAATGAAAACTCCCTTGATGTCACTTCAATGGTGATTTTCTTCCTTCCCTTGTTATCTTCCTCTCTTCCTTGCTTCTTTTCTTCAATTAGATGATGATTTTGATGGTAGGATGATTGTAGATCCAATGGATGGTGAATGGATGAAGATGAAGGTGAAAAATGGAGGAAATGGTGTGTGAGGTGTGTGGGGAAGGTGGAATTTCGGATCTTCTCTCACATATTGAAGTATTGGGTATTTATACCCCTTGGGAGGCTTCTAGAAGGATTCTGATTTTTTTCCAGGATTTTACATAGCACGAGTCGTGCTCTGCCACACGGCTATAAGGTGCCTGTGTTGCGTGAACGGATGCTCCGCACGGCCATCGCTTACAGGCCCGTGTTGATGACACGGCTCGTGCTGCCTACACGACTCGTGCGACTTGACACGGCCTTAAGGTGCCCGTGTTGAACGAATAGGTGTCGCCGCACGGCCACCTCTTACAGGGCCGTGTTGGCTACACGGCCCGTGTTGGTGCTGACTCCTGTATTTCTTCACTGTTTTGGCTCGTTCTCCCTCGTTTCAACTCCGAATTGAGATCCGTTTTTTCCTACGTCTTCTTTATCATATCTATCATCAAATAAAAAGTGAAAATTATAGGTTTAAGCTCATTCACATATATTTCCATAAAAACACAAAACACAACCAAATAGAACACAAATACGGATAAAAATATACGAAAACTCACATAAAAAGATACTAAAATCTAGGTGAAAATATCAGTCATCACTTATCCATTGACCGATGGGGCTTCTCCTCCTTTTAGCTGTGAAGAATTCTCTCTCTTGTGTGAGTTTGGACATAATATGTACCCTTTGTTTCTTGACTGCTTTTCCCTGGATTTGTTAAAAGTTTGAGGATGGATTTGAGATTCATCATGTCTTTTATTTTCTTATCTTAGCAAAAGGAAATTGTGAAGAACCCTTACCTGCTGAGTGAAGCCAACTCTTCCTAGAAAATTTGCCCCAAATCGATGACTTCTCTTATATGCTATTTTTTCATGTGCCTAACATCAAATTGTGTCAATGAATCGCCTATAAATAACAATTTATCACTCAATTAAAAAATAGCTATGCGACCCCTTAAAAATTACTCTATCATTCTACGGATAAACGTTGAAACAGTTAACTGAGATAATTACAATTAATAGGGATAATACTTGTTGAAATTGGGAGATCACAAAAAAAAATTGTTCACTTTCAAGATTGAAAATTAAAACAACATCAATTTCAAGGTTTTGCAAATGTAATACCAATGTTAATGTTAAGGAAATGAATAACATGCACACCAATACCTCAAAATATTGAAAGTTTATTTTGCTCAATGCTAAAAGTGAATAACCTGAAAAATATTTTCCAAAACAACACCTTAATTTTTATGTATTCTGATTTTTTTTATCATTTCTATCTCCTCCAGTATAGTACTTTTAAAACAAACAAATGAATTATATAGATTAAGTGTTTAGTCAATATAGCTAAAGGAGAATGGAATAGTAATAGGAGGACGTGTATATATAAGATGACAAAACAACATAAGAATTTCAGAATAATTTAAACATGATAAATTAGAAATGTAAAATATAAAATATTCACCTATTTAAAAAATGATTAGAATATTAACCTAGATTTTTCGTCGAAGAAAGTTGTTACACGTTGTTGAAGCAAATCCAAACAATTTTGCAGCATCTACGCCCTTCACGGTTGCAGATCCAAGATACCAATTGAAATGGTGTTGCCCATTGACGTTGGAAGCTCGCTAAAGTACCGAAAAAAGTATCGCCGCAATTCTGATTCTCATCGCCGAAGTGCCGACGCCAAGATTCTTGCCAATCGGCGTCACTGGATTGTCGTCTTTAGATCTGATCTAACGCTACCTTATAAGCACTACCGAGATTGATTCTGATTAGCTATATTCGGTTATTGTTGTGCCTGTTCACCGCCGCCACGTTGAGGAGAAGAGTATGAGTCTAAGACAGCAGAGGAGAGATATTAATTAGGTTTTAAAATGAGATCAGAAATGAGCTTGTACATAAAATTAATATGAAAAAAAGCATTGCCGCAATTCTTATTCTCATCGCCGAAGTGCCAGCGTCAAGATTCAGGCCAGTCGTCGTCGCTGGGTTATCGCCTCTCGAATTGCTGCCACTACTAAAATTTATTCTGATTAGCTCTATTTATTTATTGGCGTGCCTGTTCGCCGCCACCACGTTGAGGAGAAGAGCATGAGTTTGAGGTAGCAATGGAGAGACAATTTTATTAGAGTTTGAAAATGAGATCGGAAATTAGTTTGTACATAAAATTATTGTAATTATAAATTGATCCTTTAGTAAGTGTCAAAGACACGAATTAAAAAAAATGTTATAAAGTAGTCAACAAAATTGATGACGTAGATGTAATCCAAAATAATAAATGGACATGATTAAAATTAAAGAATGGGTGGGAAAATTTTTGGTACAATTTTACCCATTCATTTTGCTTTATATTAGAATAGATAGACAGATTTAGTCCTATTTATTTCAATTTAAATCCTTTTTTCAATTTCAATCAAAATCATTATATTTGACCAACGTGGAATGCCCCTGTGCGGAAACTCCGCTCCATCTTCCATTTCGTCACCTACATGTCACCATTAGTCTTGAACTCAACCCATCTAGCTATCAACAAAAACATAAAAAGACCTTCAACTTTTAGAACTCATTCATGACCGATTGCATGGGTTGAACAAATAAGACAAAAGAGTGAAATAAAAAATAAATAATAAAAAAATAAGCAACCTGTTGGGTTGTGGGCAATACCACAGCCCAACTACCAACCTATTATTACCACCCACAATATGACAAGTGTCATATTATGGTTGTTTGTAATATAAATAAGTATATATATATATATATATATATATATATATATATATATATATATATATATATATATATATATATATATATATATATATATATATTGAGTGTGATGTGGGTGGTACATGTGGTCCCCACCCTTCTTAATTTAATTTCTCCTCCTTTATTAATGTTGTTTTTATTTTTATTTTTAAAATTTACTATACTTAAATGACTATTATACTCTAAACCCTAAAGAGTAAAATATACCCTAAACCACAAGGGTGAAATTACAATTATATCATAAACCTTAAACCCTAGGGGTAAAATATACTCTGAATCACAAGGGTGAAATTACAATTATACTCTAAATCTTATGGATTAAATTACAATTATACCCTAAACATTAAGGTAAAATATACCCTAAACCCTAGGAGTAAATGTACCATAAGGATGAAATTATAACCCTTAACCTTAAGGGTGAAATATATCTAAAATAAAAATAAATAAATAAATAAATAAACTATAAAAAATTATAAATACGTTACTATAGCGAATTATAGGGTAGGAGTGAGGGGTGAGGCCAGTAATTGACATGTGATTTGGGTGGGGATGGGCCAATTCCATGAATTGGAAAAAAAAACCCTTCCCACTCTAGTCATTGCCATATATATTTATATAATTTAAATTTTCAATATGTAATATTTAAATTTTCTATTTTTTTTTAAAAATAGTAATCAAAATTCTTATATATAAAAAATATATATATGTATATATATACATATATATATGGTAAATACTTGTGTGAGACCGTCTCACGTAAGGGCTTACGTAAGACAGCTAGAAAATGATAACTTTTACACAGAAAAGTGATAATAAATTAATAAAAAGTGATGATGTATGTTTTGGCACCAACACATCGGGACCAGATCCATTCAAACTGTATCTTTGGCGAAGCTTAATATCACCCTGGGCACGATTAGAGCTTGGTCTACAATATCCGAGTGGATTACGATGATCAATATGATTATGTAGTGTACAAAGCAGAACAACTCCTCCCCCCAAAGAAGGCCCGACTCCGAAACCTTCAAATACTTCACAGAATTTTGGTTACTCTCTTCTGATTTTTTGTCTCTCTCCTGTTTTAATAGGAAAATGTTTAGCTTACTGGAGAAGCTAAAATTTAGCTCCAATTTCCATACAGAAGCAAGAGTGAAAAAAATTTGCTTCATATTTTAATAATTTTTTGACTGAATGTCAGAAAGTTATTTAATGCTGAAATTAAAATATTATTAGACATTGATATAAGTGACTATCGTTGACCTACAACGTTGGTATTGATGTAATAAGCTAGTACTGCATTGTAAAAATTTTCCCAATTCACTTATTTAATTAATATTTTAATCTTTCTATTTATGGAAAGATGGTTTTGGCGGGATTTTGCCATTTTTTGTACTATCCTATTTTTATTTATATATAGAATATAGATTCATTATTAAATTATTTTCTGCATTATTAATAATTTTAAATTAATATTATTGGTCCTAGCATCATAATAAAAATTTTAAATGGGTATATGTAATCAACGGGTATTGATAAACGAGTATATGTAATCAATGGATACTGATAAACGGGTTTGAGACAGGTATGAGTATCATAATATATTTTTTAATGAAACGGGTATGAACATGAGTAGTTTATATTTAAATGGATATAAGTACGTAATAATTAATTCATTAATAAATTATTTTCTTCATTATTAATAATTTTGAATTAATATTATTGGTCCTAACATCTTAATAATTTTAAATGGGTATCTGTAATTAATGGGTTTGGGACGGATATAAGTATCATAATATATTTTTTAATTAAACGGGTACGAATTTGAGTAGTTTATATTTAAATGGATATAAGTACGTAAAAATTAATTCATTAGTATAAGTTGATACAAAATATTAGTTTTAATCAATAAAAAAATACTTTAAAAAATAGTATTAAATGGGTATGAGTAATTTATGGGTATTGTTAAAAGACTTTGGGATGGATACAAATATTATAATAAAATTTTAAAATATTAATTTTTAAATATATTTATTTATACACGACTACGAGTATTAAGAAATAAGCAAGTACCTTACATAATTAATAAACATAATTATTTATTATGTTCAAAAAATATTTACTATAGGGGTATTCATAACAACTACCGATTATACACTAAAATATTATCTCTCAAACTATACCCCTATACCGATTTTTCACATGTTAATATTTCCCTATAAATATTATCTCTCTCATTTCACAAGATAAAATTTAAGTTAAGATAAACTTATTTTATAAAAATGCGTGATCGTGCAATGCACTAGACGGGTCTTACTAGGCTTCTCCTTCGGGTGGAGATAGAATGTTTTATCTAAAAGGTATAATTTAGGCTTCTCCTTCGTGTTTAAATAATATTAGAATATCTTTGTCCCATACAACGTACAGGTTCAAACGCTACTTATTTGTAAATATCAATTGAAAAAAGCAAAAACCTACTAAATCCATTAAATTAAATGTCTCAACTTTTATTCAATGACACTATTTTCTCGAATTAATTTTTGTATACTCATGTCTCATTGGCACCCATTTATTTCTTAGTATTCTATTTTTTTTTTAATTTTCTTCTTCTCTCACCTCCTTCCACGCAATATCAAAATTATTGGTTGTACTTGTACCTTTCTAAGAAATTGAAATTATACTTTTTTTCTAGAAAAATATTATAATCAGTCACGTAAATATGATCGTTTCTAATTTTTAGTTTTTTTTTTGTAATTTTTAATTTTGGTAATTTTTTTTAATTTTAGTCATTTTGTTTTTTTTTGTCATTTTTTCAAAAATTTAATCATTTTTTTATCCAACTTTTTTTACATTTCTTGATATTTTTAAACATGAATGACTCATAAAAAAAGACTAAATTTAAGGAAAAGAATAATTTGAGTAAAAAATTCCAAAATTATAAATGTACTTGCATAACCAATTATTATATTTTGTTATTTTCCCCCCTCTTCTAAATTTCTTCATTTTTATTGTGAGTTACACTATGTAGAACAATTTTTTTTATTTTTCATCTTTCTTCAAAATCAACAATGAGTTACACTATATAGAATAATTTTTTTTTATTTTCATCTTTCTTCAAAATCAACAATTTTATTTATTTTGTAATCATTCTCGAGACCT
Organism: Pogostemon cablin; assembly: GCA_023678885.1. Lineage (NCBI taxonomy): Eukaryota > Viridiplantae > Streptophyta > Magnoliopsida > Lamiales > Lamiaceae > Pogostemon > Pogostemon cablin. The sequence continues at coordinate 10,104,380 of CM042989.1, read as the reverse complement.
CTTTCTGATCAGTGATATATGCTCTTTTTTTTCTTTTTTCTTTCTTCTTTCTTTCTTTTTTCCTTCGACATTTTTTTATCTTCCTTTTATACAAAAAATTATATATTTTGTAAAACGAACTATATCATATATTCATTTATTTCCAATGAGTGCCTTTATTTTCTTCTTATTTTTTCTTTCCATCTTTCTGTAGCACTTTTTTTTCTATATACAAAATTTATATATTTTCATAAACTGATTGCAAAATAATCAACTTGCAATTAGCTTAATGTCATTGCAAAATGATTGGTGTCCATTAGAATTAGATAACCCCTCAAAATGGCAAATCCTGATTGATCCTCATCACACTTGCTCATTAATTTTGCAGTCACAAATTACTTAAAACACAAATTAATGCAAACTAATTAAAGTCGAAATATTACTTACCAATTGATTAATCCATCCAACTCAATTGGTGTTAGGACCCACCAAGAAAATGTAAGAGATCTTTCTAAGGCATTGCTTCTCTTTTACACCACAATGTGAAAAACTGAAAGAAAATTCTCTCTCTCTCTCTCTCTCTCTCTCCCCCACACTCCTCTTCCCCCCACCCCTCTCCCTCCCTCCCTCACTCTCAACACCGAACTTGATACGACTACAACAAAATTCTCTCTCTCTCTCTCCCTCCCCCACACTCTTCTTCCCCCCTCCCGCACCCCCTTTCCCTCCCTCCCTCACTCCCAACACCGAACTGATACGACTACAACATCAGTAACCAGCTCCAACCCCATGGACTCACTGCCACACTTGAATTCTCTTTCCAAATTTCTTTATCGCAGTGTGAATCGATCCCCACTGCCTCGAGGATTTGGACCCCCACGAAATGGCTATTTCAGGCCTTGGACATGGCTTATTTGATCTACTTTATCATCTACGGGGACGCCGCCTTCATCACGGAGCTTCTGCGCTGGGCCTTGCCACCGCCTCAGGCCACCATAATGACTGACCAACATTGTAGTAGCTCCTTTTTTTTTAATTATTTTCATTGCATAATTTGTATATATCCACTGCAAGTATATATATATAATTGTGAGAAGCAAGTGGAGTACATATTTATAATTGAGAGAAATGACCTTAAGATAAATAAGCAACTGTGATGAGGATAAACAATACTGCCACTACTGAATATATTCGCCTCTCGAATTGCTGCCACTACTGAAATTTATTCTGATTAGCTCTATTTATTTATTGGCGTGCCTGTTCACCGCCACCACGTTGAGGAGAAGAGCATGAGTTTGAGATAGCAATGGAGAGACAATTTCTTTAGAGTTTGAAAATGAGATCGGAAATTAGTTTGTACATAAAATTATTGTAATTATAAATTGATCCTTTAGTAAGTGTCAAAGACACGAATTAAAAAAAAGTTATAAAGTAGTCAACAAAATTGATGACGTAGATGTAATCCAAAATAATAAATGGACATGATTAAAATTAAAGAATGGGTGGGAAAATTTTTGGTACAATTTTACCCATTCATTTTGCTTTATATTAGAATAGATAGATAGATTTAGTCCTATTTATTTCAATTTAAATCCTTTTTTCAATTTCAATCAAAATTATTATATTTGACCAATGTGGAATGCCCTTGTGCGGAAACTCCGCTCCATCTTTCATTTCGTCACCTACCTGTCACCATTAGTCTTGAACTCAACCCCATTTAGCTATCAACAAAAACACAAAAAGACTTTCAACTTTTAGAACTCATTCATGACCGATTGCATGGGTTGAACAAATAAGACAAAAGAGTGAAATAAAAAATAAATAATAAAAAATAAGCAACCTGTTGGGTTGTGGGCAATGCCACAGCCCAACTACCAACCTATTATTACCACCCACAATATGACAAGTGTCACATTATGGTTGTTTGTAATATAAATATATATATATATATATATTGAGTGTGATGTGGGTGGTACATGTGGTCCCCACCCTTCTTAATTTAATTTCTCCTCCTTTATTAATGTTGTTTTTATTTTTATTTTTAAAATTTACTATACTTAAATGACTATTATACTCTAAACCCTAAAGAGTAAAATATACCCTAAACCACAAGGGTGAAATTACAATTATATCATAAACCTTAAACCCTAGGGGTAAAATATACTCTGAATCACAAGGGTGAAATTACAATTATACTCTAAATCTTATGGATTAAATTATAATTATACCCTAAATATTAAGGTAAAATATACCCTAAACCCTAGGAGTAAATATACCATAAGGATGAAATTATAACCCTAAACCTTAAGGGTGAAATATATCCAAAATAAAAATAAATAAATAAATAAATAAATAAACTAAAAAAAATAGTAAATACGTTACTATAGCGAATTATAGGGTAGGAGTGAGGGGTGAGGCCGGTAATTGACATGTGATTTGGGTGGGGCTGGGCCAGTTCCATGAATTGGAAAAAAAAACCCTTCTCACCCTAGTCATTGCCATATATATTTATATAATTTAAATTTTCAATATGTAATATTTAAATTTTTTATTTTTTTAAAAAATAGTAATCAAAATTCTTATATATATATATATATATATATATATATATATATATATATATATATATATATATATATATATATGTATATATATATATATATATATATATATATATATATATATATGTATATATATATACATATATATATATATATACATATATATATGGCAAATACTTGTGTGAGACCGTCTCACGTAAGGGCTTACGTGAGACAGCTAGAAAATGATAACTTTTACACAGAAAAGTGATAATAAATTAATAAAAAGTGATGATGTATGTTTTGGCACCAACACATCGGGACCAGATCCATTCAAACTGTATCTTTGGCGAAGCTTAATATCACTCTGGGCCGATTGGAGCTTGGCTCTACAATATCCTAGTGGATTACGATGATCAATATGATTATGTAGTGTACAAAGCAGAACAGCTCCTCCCCCCAAAGAAGGCCCGACTCCGAAACCTTCAAATACTTCACAGAATTTTGGTTACTCTCTTCTGATTTTTGGTCTCTCTCCTGTTTTAATAGGAAAATATTTAGCTTACTGGAGAAGCTAAAATTTAGCTCCAATTTCCGTACAGAAGCAAGAGTGAAAAAAGTTTTACTTCATATTTTAATAATTTTTTGACTGAATGTCAGAAAGTTATTTAATGCTGAAATTAAAATATTATTAGACATTGATATAAGTGACTATCGTTGACCTACAACGTTGGTATTGATGCAATAAGCTAGTACTGCACTGTAAAAATTTTGCCAATTCACTTATTTAATTAATATTTTAATCTTTCTATTTATGGAAAGATGGTTTTGGCGGGATTTTGCCATTTTTTGTACTATCCTATTTTTATGTATATATAGAATATAGATTCATTATTAAATTATTTTCTTCATTATTAATAATTTTAAATTAATATTATTGGTCCTAGCATCATAATAATAATTTTAAATGGGTATATGTAATCAACGGGTATTGATAAACGAGTATATGTAATCAATGGATACTGATAAACGGGTTTGAGACAGGTATGAGTATCATAATATATTTTTTAATGAAACGGGTACGAACTTGAATAGTTTATATTTAAATGGATATAAGTACGTAATAATTAATTCATTAATAAATTATTTTCTTCATTATTAATAATTTTGAATTAATATTATTGGTCCTAACATCTTAATAATTTTAAATGGGTATCTGTAATTAATGGGTTTGGGACGGATATAAGTATCATAATATATTTTTTAATTAAACGGGTACGAATATGAGTAGTTTATATTTAAATGGATATAAGTACGTAATAATTAATTCATTAATAAATTATTTTCTTCATTATTAATAATTTTGAATTAATATTATTGATCCTAACATCTTAATAATTTTAAATGGGTATGTGTAATTAACGGGTTTGGGACGATATAAGTATCATAATATATTTTTTTAATGAAACGGGTACGAATATGAGTAGTTTATATTTAAATGGATATAAGTACGTAACCATTAATTCATTAGTATAAGCTGATACAAAATATTAGTTTTAATCAATAAAAAAATACTTTAAAAAATAGTATTAAATGGGTATGAGTAATTTATGGGTATTGTTAAAAGACTTTGGGATGGATACAAATATTATAATAAAATTTTAAAATATTAATTTTTAAATATATTTATTTATACACGACTACGAGTATTAAGAAATAAGCAAGTACCTTACATAATTAATAAACATAATTATTTATTATGTTCAAAAAAATATTTACTATAGGGGTATTCATAACAACTACCGATTGTACACTAAAATATTATCTCTCAAACTATACCCCTATACCGATTTTTCACAAGTTAATATTTCTCTATAAATATTATCTCTCTCATTTCACAAGATAAAATTTAAGTTAAGATAAACTTATTTTATAAAAATGCGTGATCGTGCAATGCACTAGACGGGTCTTACTAGGCTTCTCCTTCGGGTGGAGATAGAATGTTTTATCTAAAAGGTATAATTTAGGCTTCTCCTTCGTGTTTAAATAATATTAGAATATCTTTGTCCCGTACAACGTACAGGTTCAAACGCTAGTTATTTGTAAATATCAATTGAAAATAAGCATAAACTTACTCCATCCATTAAATTAAATGTCTCACCTTTTATTCAATGACACTATTTTCTCGAATTAATTTTTGTATACTCATGTCTCATTGGCACCCATTTATTTCTTAGTATTCTATTTTTTTTAATTTTCTTCTTCTCTCACCTCCTTCCACGCAATATCAAAATTATTGGTTGTACTTTTACCTTTCTAAGAAATTGAAATTATACTTTTTTTTTCTAGAAAAATATTATAATCAGTCACGTAAATATGATCGTTTCTAATTTTTAGTTTTTTTTGTAATTTTTAATTTTGGTAATTTTTTTAAATTTTAGTCATTTTGTTTTTTTTTGTCATTTTTTCAAAAATTTAATCCTTTTTTTATCCAACTTTTTTACATTTCTTGATATTTTTAAACATGAATGACTCATAAAAAAAAGACTAAATTTAAGAAAAAGAATAATTTGAGTAAAAAATTCCAAAATTATAAATGTACTTGCATAACCAATTATTATATTTTGTTATTTTCTCCCCTCTTCTAAATTTCTTCATTTTTATTGTGAGTTACACTATGTAGAACAATTTTTTTTATTTTTCATCTTTCTTCAAAATCAACAATGAGTTACAATATATAGAATAATTTTTATTTTTATTTTCATCTTTCTTCAAAATCAACAATTTTATTTATTTTGTAATCATTCTCGAGACCTCTTTCTGATCAGTGATATATGCTCTTTTTTTCTTTTTTCTTTCTTCTTTCTTCCTTCGTCCTTAGACATTTTTTTATCTTCCTTTTATACAAAAAATTATATATTTTGTAAAACGAACTATATCATATATTCATTTATTTCCAATGAGTGCCTTTGTTTTCTTCTTATTTTTTCTTTCCATCTTTCTGTATCACTTTTTTTTCTATATACAAAATTTATATATTTTCATAAACTGATTGCAAAATGATTGGTGTCCATTAGAATTAGATAACCCCTCAAAATGGCAAATCCTGATTGATCCTCATCACACTTGCTCATTAATTTTGCAGTCACAAATTACTTAAAACAAAATACCTCATCAATCCTTAACAGATAGACAATACCAATCATGAACGCACACAAGCTAACATAATAAATCAAGCATTATAGCGGTTGTCATGAATTATTATGAAGACGTTATGAAGCAGATAAGCAAAGTCTGAATAAATAAATAAAATCAGAATATCAATTGTATAAAATCACAAAATTGGTCTAGGTCTCCAAATCAATTAAATCTATCCTTCAAGCCTTAAAATTATAAACAAAATTAGCCCATTGGGTTACAAGCAACTCTCATGGCTATTAAAATCATACCAAAAGTCTTCACAAATGAAAAGATAAGAAAGGAATAGAAAAACCATAGTGCTGGCGTTATCTCAGATTCCTTCTCCATCTCTCCGATTGACTGGTCTCCTTCTTAAATGGCTCTTGAATCTCCTTCGGTGGATGGATAATGGGATGGATGTGGATGATGGTAGATGATGGATGGGGGGTGATCTCCTTGTGGAGGGTGGTGTCTCTTATAAATAATGATGTGAAATATATATATATATATAGGTATGAGAAGGGAATGAGATAAGAAAATTAATTGTGCTCTAAGAAATAAGAAAGATGGGCAAATTTTTTGAAATTTCGATTGGCAGCTGCGCAACCTCTCAATTTTAAGCATAACTTCCTCATCCGAACTCCGATTTGAGTGATTCTTGTACCAAAGCGATCCTCTCTTCCATGCATTTCCAACCATGTATCATATGATCAATTTGGACTTCTATACAAATACAAAAAAATTATGCAATGTGGAAGTGTGTTTTTCATCATTCCTTCATACTTTCACTCTTCATTCCAACTTTGAACTTTTGATCATGTTTTACCCTTCAAAACTCATTAAAACACCTTAGTAGCATCTTAATTATGCAAGATATAAAAATCACACTATTTTACACAAAATCATGGTCATATTCTATCAAAAACGGTATAATGTGAGACTTAAAATACATGAAATTCCACTCTCAATAGTTAAGGATCAGTTCTGAGGGGTGTTTCAAGATTAATGTAAAGTGGGATGGTGACGTGGATTTCTGAGAGGTGTTTCAAGATTAAGGTAAAGTTGATGGTGATGGACAAATTTTTAACCACATGGACACTCAAATGTTAGAGATGATAGGAATTGAAACTCAGTACTAAAATTAAGATATGAAGGATTGAAATTAAAATAAGTAGGACCAAAATTATAAAAGAAAAATTTATATGACAAGAATTGGATTTTACAAAAGATACAGGATGTAAGATGATAGGCCTCGAATATCCACACACATCGTTTTAACGAATATGCCCATTACCGAATATATCAACTCAAATTATATATACACCCACCCCAATTTTACAATCATATCCTTTAATTTTAAATTAACTCAATATTCATTTATTTTATACACCAACACACATTACTTACCATACCTCTACCTCAACTTCATAACAACTGCATACACCCACTTCACAACTTACAACTCCAACTCCAAACTGCCAGTCGATCGACAAAAGGGAGGGAGGGAAGAAAGAAAAAAGAGAAAGTAGGAATAAAAAAAGAAAACCTCATCTCGCTACGTTAAAGCACTTCAAAGTATGATCGATTCAGTCCAGGTAAACTAATCTCCTTATTTTTGCACTTAAGAATTTCTTGGGGTTATTTGAAATTGTCTAGATCTTGTATTTTAGTTTAATTTTAGGTAGAATTGGGTGATTATTCTTCATGTGTGTTGGTTTAATTATTGATTTATAGTGTTAGGATGACATATATGCATGCTAATTTCATTTGGGAGTTATATTTCGAACTGAAAAATTATTGAAAATAGGCCACTACTGGTCGACCGTTTATCTTTCCAGTCGACAATATTACTTTTCAATTGATCGCTATTGGTCGACGGCTTCGCCTTTCAGTCGACTGCAATTGGTTGACACTTGTTCCTTTCGATCGACCACTAGTGGTCAATAGTGTGGTCTTCCAATCGACCACACCCAAAATTTTTGATGAGTTGTGGTTAACCACTCTTCATTATGTTCGACTGCTGAGGCGGTCAGCAGAAAATATTATTTTCGACCAATACCTGTTGATCAGTAGGCTTTTGGTCGGTAGGTGGTGGTCGAACAGGCTAATTTTTTTACATTTTGCCTTTTTATTTTTTATTTTCGTTGTGTTAACAATATATAATATGCTTATAGGTATTTTTATGAGCGACGTAATCGCCCAACTGCATAATATAGAAGGTAGCGGGAATTAGAACATCAACAAAAACAAAATGTGCAGCCAATAGAGCTAGAACCAGTACATAATTCTGAACCATATAGTGAGGAAACCACTGAATATGAGGGAAGAGGAAGTGGATGTGGTTTAGCATGAGTATGAGCATAGGCATGAGGATGAAGTTGAGGAGGATGCGGATGGTGAAAAGTTGTTAGTCAACTGGAAGTAGCATGTGGCTTACACAGTCTCGAAGGGCCTGATTAGAGATATTTTCACCTACATTTTAGTGTCTTTTTATATGTGTTTTCATATTATTTTATCCGTATTTTATGTGTTATTTGGTTGTGTTTTGTGTTTTATTGAAATGTGTGTGAATGAGCTTAAATTTTAATGTTGTAGGATGACTTAACATAGTTTGTTGTTATTATTGCTAACGATGTGTTATTGCTAATATTCGTTTAGTCTTTTCTAGGTGAAAATTTCTCCTTTTGATTTGACATTTTTATTGCTCGGGGATGAGCAACACCTTAAGTTTGGGGGGTTGATTAGAGCTATTTTCACCTACATTTTAGTGTCTTTTTATATGTGTTTTCATATTATTTTATCCGTATTTTATGTGTTATTTGGTTGTGTTTTGTGTTTTATTGAAATGTGTGTGAATGAGCTTAAACTTAAGATTTTCACTTTTTATTGGATGCTAAACATGATAAGGAAGATGTAGGAAAAAGCGGATCTCAATTCGGAGTTGAAACGAGGGAGAACGAGCCAAAACAATGAAGAAAAACAGGAGACAGCACCAACATGGGCCGTGTAGCTGATGAGTGATATTTTCACCTAAATTTTAGTATCTTTTTATATGTGTTTTCGTATTATTTTATCTGTATTTGTGTTCTATTTGGTTGTGTTTTATGTTTTTATGAAAATATATGAGAATAAGCTTAAATGTATGATTTCCAGGTAAAAATGGATTCTAGACGCGAGAAGGAAAATTTGGGAAAAAACGAAGCTTAATTCGGAGTTGAAACGAGGGAAAATGAGTCAAATTAAGCAAAATGCTGAAAAACGCACGTCCAACTTGTGTAATTTTTCTGTACTCTTGTGGAGCTCAAAACAAGAAGTGTGATATATGGTTGGAAAGCCACATAAAATAGGATCGTTTTGGTATAAGAAACACTTCAATCCGAGCCCAAACGAGAAAGTTATGATTAAAATGGTGAAGTCGCGCAGGCTGTTTCTACTCAGAACGGTTGTGCTACTTTGTATGACTTGTTACACCTTCAAATGTTGGATGTTTTGTCAGATCTTTATATGGATAGAAAGCCAATAAAAATAGGATCACGTGAGCGCAAGAATTACTCAAATTGGAGATCGGATGTGGAAGTTATGCGCGAAACGGTGAGACTGCGCTGCACCGACCCGAATTCGACCCGAATTCGACCCATGCTCGGCCCAAAGTCATTTTTATGATTAGAATGTGTTCTAAAAGGTTCTAAGGGGTAAAAACACCCATTTTGGAGTGTAAATATCAGTGGGGATCAGATCTACACCTAATACACACCATTTTTCACACATTTTTCCTCTCAATTCCATCTACCCTTCATCCCATTCACCATTCCTTGATTACATCCATCTACACTTGATCCCCTCCATCAAATCCACCATCCAAGTGATCAAGGAAGCAAGGGAGAGTGAAGATCACAAGAGGAAGAAGGAGATCTCCATTGAAGACCTTCAAAGGGGGAATCTAATTCTAAGTCTTGTGAAATTCTTTATAGATTTGTCATGGAATTTGTGGATCCAATTGTCTGTGATTGTTTTCTCTAAAACTATGATAGGCTAATCTCCTTTGTGAGATTAGCTCCATGATTGGTGTTGGATAATTTAGTATTTATGCAATTGGATTTTAATCTTGAATGGGTTTTGTGTTATTTCTATCATTGATTGTTTATTGCTTGATTTATATGATGACAAGTGTGATTAATTGTCATGGGCATGTAATTAGATTGAGAAATCAATTATGTATTTAGGATAGTTCATTGAATCATTTCATCATACACTTCATATGCATTATAGGTTGTGAACAGATTGAGAAGTCCTTCATAATTTAGAACCCTTTGATAGAACATTTGATTAGCTTAATCGAGAGGTTGGTTGATTAAATGAGGAGACCCAAACAATTAGTGAATTCATAGTACCTTAAAAGGGAATATTGCTTATGATTTAGTACCTAATTAGGGAGCTCATAGAGTAATTAGTACCTAGTGGGAGGTGTTTGCTATTGTCTCGATCCTATGTGCGTTTGGGAGCCTTGTTGAAGGCCTACATCCTATCCATCTCGAGAGAGAGTTTAGGTGGAATTAGTGATCGCTTCTATACATTGTCCATGAGAGATTAGAATTAATTGCATAATTACTTAATTATCTATGCCATGATTGTTGTTAATCTCATCCTTGCATCATTTGGAACCCATCTTATCTTTGCATTCATTTTATCTTTATTTCTTGCTTTAGCATAATTGCATTCATTTGCTCCTATCCGCTCCTTTCCGTCGTCCTCATAAAATCACGATAAACTTGAGATCGCTTAAACTCTAGTACCTTCCTCCCTGTGGTTCGATAATTTCTTTAATTGGTCATGCCCACTATATTATAGCTAATCAAATGGCGCCGTTGCCGGGGAGGTAACGGTCGCTAGTAGTTTGACGAAGGATTGTTTAGAGTGGTCTTAATAAGGATATTTTTTTTATTTATTTTTGCATCTTATATTTGCTTTGGAAAATTTTGTTCTAATTTTTCTTTCTTTTATAGGTGCATACCTTGAGAAGGAAGAAGAAGGAGAGCAACCCCAAAAATATGAGCTACATAGATATTCTTCGAGATATGGTGAATAGAAGTGTTCATTCCGCTATGAACACACAAGGAAATTTTCAAAGATTTCAAATGCCAAATGATGAACCTAATTTGCAACCGGATTACGGAGTACAAGATATGCAATTCCAACAACAAGGTTATGAGAATTTTGGAGTTCCTCATCAAATGTATCATCAAGTATACCCTCAAGGTATGGAAGATGGTTTTCAAGGAAAATTTTCTAGAAATCAAGATGGAAATCAACCACAACTATGGGGAGATTTTCAAGACTCCAACACCTCTTATTCCGCCCAACTTGACTATAGAGAGAAGCTTAGAGATGAGTTGATCGAAAAGATTATGGAGCGCATGGAGAAGGATAGTAAGTATAATGAAGCGTGGATGGATCGAATGGGAAATTGGTGTGAAATGGTGACAAGTGCAATAGTAGCATTCGGTGCTAGATTGGATTCCATTGAGCACCAAGTTAGTCAAGTTGTATCCACCGTTGAGAACAACAAGCCTTCTATCTCCGGAACGAATCTATGCATGGCCATTAAAGATCGAAAAGAGGATAGTTTGGGGGTTGATGAGGTTATGAAGGAAAAGAGAGAAAGGGTGCCCAAGTGGGTGAAAGCTAAAGAGTTGAAAGAACAGTTGAAGGGGGAATTCGATAGATTTGTCGAGTCTCTTGAAGAGATGGTAGAGAAAGTCAAGATTCAAAATCAAAAAGAGATTCATGCCATTATGGAAGAAAAGAAACCTCCGGAAACTAAGATCATAGATTTTACTCCCCACAAGCCAAAACCTTCTCATTCTATTGAAATTTCAAATTCTCTTAAGAACTTCCATGATTTCATTGATAAAAATTTGTTTGGTGATTGTAGGAAAAAGATTGCAAGAGGGCACCAACACTTGTCAATGCCTGAATTCTTACCGGGGGATGTGGTTGAAGTTCAAAATGCATATAAAGCCCCATGGAAAAAGTGGAACAAGTGGAAAGGGACATTCCTTGTGAAGAACGCCTTCGGAGAACAATTGCTTGAGCTATTTAACAAGAAGGGAACCGTTCTAGTGGTTGAACGGGAGAGCACAAGGCACTACTTCAAGAAGAAACCTATGATAGTGCCTAAGGACTATTCAAGACCACCATGAGCTAAAGACTATCGTCCGGCTTGAAGACGTTAAACTTAGCGCTCGATGGGAGGCAACCCATCATTATCTTTATTGCTTTATTTAATGCTTTCAATAAAGATTGTGGATTTGTTATTTCTTGCATTTTTGGCATGTAGGTTGATTGTGCTTGTGAGGAATACGCGTATTGAAGACACGAAGAGTGCTTGATTTGAAGTGTGATAGTAAGTCACACCACTTTTTGCAAGCTTACCTCGAAACTCTTGTTTCAATTTAAGTTTGGGGGGATATGGTGTGGTGTGACGTACTTTGTTTTGAAAGCATATACTTTTCGTAGTTTTGGGCTAATTTTAAAAATTTTCTCATGAGTTTGGTTGGATTTTGGTATGATTGGTTGTGTTGAAGTGCATGTGAGTCCATATTTTTAATGAAATTGTTAAGCTAATGGTGTTTGTTGAGTTTTTGAGTATAAATGAAGGGTATTGGAAGCACGAATGGAGCTTGGAGCTAACGCTTTCCTTACCAAATGCCTATTGAGGGAGTACTCTACACCTTAGCACTTCTAATTGATATTGATTTGGATTGATGGATTAGCATGCTACTTTATGTGTTATGTTTTTGGGATTTCCTTTTCAATTAAGGTTGGGATTATTGTGAGCTAAATTGACATGGATGATATAGAATGTGTGTTTTATTGTTAATGATGGTGATTTTTAGTCTTGCATGTTATGTGTTTTTGTTTTGTTTCTTGTTTGTTGAGTCTTTATTTTATGTTTTGTGTGTTTTCTTATTCTTGTTTAGGGTTGATTTGGTGGTTTGTTTAGGGAGGTTGTGAGTCATTTTTGAATATGAGTGATGACATGTTGTTGTGATAAGTGATGACAAGTTATGATTAAGAATCTCTACACTTTCGAATTGTGACATGTTTTACTTAACTTGTTCAATTTGGAGATGGATGTGGTGTAATAAGTTCCTTAAGGTTCGAGCATAAGCTTGTGAGAATTTGAGCCTCAACCGTGCATACATGGTATTTTTCTTCATGAGTGGATTGGTTGTGTTTGATAAGTTAGAACTTGCTCAAGGACTATCGGAACGAGCCCGATTAGTGGAGATTAGTGAAATGATCTAAGGCCATCTTTGTTATTCATAGTCATTGCCATATATTTTCCTACCATGAACATCATCCATAGTTAACCACTTTGAGCCTATAAGCCTTTTTATTGTGAATATAGCACATTACAAGCCTTGATTACCCTCTTAAACCTTATATACATACCCTTTGTGTGGGTGATTGAGGAGATGGTAGCTAGTAAGGTTTGATGAGATAAAAAAAAAGAAAAGGAAATGGTAAACAAGTAAGAAAAAGGATGAAAGAGCATAAACAAGAGTGAACATGCAACCTCAAAACAAGAAAAATGAGTAAAGCAACAACAAGATGCTCAAGGAAATAAAAATTCAAAGAAGGAAGCATGATTTATAAAGAAGCTCAATTCAAGGAAGTTGATGATTAGTGCTTGTGATTACCAAAGTTGAGAAGGGAAGAAAGATAAGTGAAAGTATGGAAGAAAGTACCTACTTCTTCGATTGCTTACACATGATTAGTCACTATTACCCATATTCTTCCTACCCTACCAAAGAGCCTATCATTACATCCGAATTAAAGACCTTTTTGATCACTAATTGAAACTTTAGTGGTTTGTGAATGTAGTCCACGAGCAAACTTATGGCGAGTCAAGCCAATCGGTTAATGAGTGATGATTTACCCTACTTTAAAGAGTGTTGAGTGACATTTATAACCTATGTGAGACTTGGACTAAAAATGGACTATATTACACTTTTATTCTCTTTAGATTGAACTTGTTAATTTTTCATGTCATGAGTTTAATGATGTAGGATGACTTAGCATAAATTGTAATTCTTATTGCTATCGATGTGTTATTACTTATGTTCGTTTAGTCTTTTCCTAGGTGAAAATCTCTCCCCTTGGTTTATCATTTTCGTTGTTTGGGGACGCACAACACTTTAAGTTTGGGGGTGTGATGAGTGATATTTTCACCTAAATTTTAGTATCTTTTTATATGTGTTTTCGTATTATTTTATCCGTATTTGTGTTCTATTTGGTTGTGTTTTATGTTTTTATGAAAATGTGTGAGAATAAGCTTAAATGTATGATTTCCAGGTAAAAATGGATTCTAGACGCGAGAAGGAAAATTTGGGAAAAAACGAAGCTTAATTCGGAGTTGAAACGAGGGAAAATGAGTCAAATTAAGCAAAATGCTGAAAAAAGCATGTCCAACTTGTGTAATTTTTTTGTACTCTTGTGGAGCTCAAAACAAGAAGTGTGATATATGGTTGGAAAGCCACATAAAATAGGATCGTTTTGGTATAAGAAACACTTCAATCCGAGCCCAAACGAGAAAGTTATGATTAAAATGGTGACGTCGCGCAGGCTGTTTCTACTCAGAACGGTTGTGCTACTTTGTATGACTTGTTACACCTTCAAATGTTGGATGTTTTGTCAGATCTTTATATGGATATAAAGCCAATAAAAAGAGGATCGCGTGAGCGCAAGAATTACTCAAATTGGAGATCGGATGTGGAAGTTATGCGCGAAACGGTGAGACTGCGCTGCACCGACCCGAATTCGACCCATGCTCGGCCCAAAGTCATTTTTATGATTAGAATGTGTTCTAAAAGGTTCTAAGGGGTAAAAACACCCATTTTGGAGTGTAAATATCAGTGGGGATCAGATCTACACCTAATACACACCATTTTTCACACATTTTTCCTCTCCATTCCATCTACCCTTCATCCCATTCACCATTCCTTGATTCCATCCATCTACACTTGATCCCCTCCATCAAATCCACCATCCAAGTGATCAAGGAAGCAAGGGAGAGTGAAGATCACAAGAGGAAGAAGGAGATCTCCATTGAAGACCTTCAAAGGGGGAATCTAATTCTAAGTCTTGTGAAATTCTTTATAGATTTGTCATGGAATTTGTGGATCCAATTGTCTGTGATTGTTTTCTCTAAAACTATGATAGGCTAATCTCCTTTGTGAGATTAGCTCCATGATTGGTGTTGGATAATTTAGTATTTATGCAATTGGATTTTAATCTTGAATGGGTTTTGTGTTATTTCTATCATTGATTGTTTATTGCTTGATTTATATGATGATAAGTGTGATTAATTGTCATGGGCATGTAATTAGATTGAGAAATCAATTATGTGTTTAGGATAGTTCATTGAATCATTTCATCATACACTTCATATGCATTATAGGTTGTGAAGAGATTGAGAAGTCCTTCATAATTTAGAACCCTTTGATAGAACATTTGATTAGCTTAATCGAGAGGTTGGTTGATTAAATGAGGAGACTCAAACAATTAGTGAATTCATAGTACCTTAAAAGGGAATATTGCTTATGATTTAGTACCTAATTACGGAACTCATAGAGTAATTACCTAGTGGGAGGTGTTTGCTATTGTCTCGATCCTATGTGCGTTTGGAGCCTTGTTAAGGGCCTACATCCTATCCATCTCGAGAGAGAGTTTAGGTGGAATTAGTGATCGCTTCTATACCTTGTCCATGAGAGATTAGAATTAATTGCATAATTACTTAATTATCTATGCCATGATTGTTGTTAATCTCATCCTTGCATCATTTGGAACCCATCTTATCTTTGCATTCATTTTATCTTTATTTCTTGCTTTAGCATAATTGCATTCATTTGCTCCTATCCGCTCCTTTCCGTCGTCCTCATAAAATCATGATAAACTTGAGATCGCTTAAACTCTAGTACCTTCCTCCCTGTGGTTCGATAATTTCTTTAATTGGTCATGCCCACTATATTATGGCTAATCAGTAGCCAACACATCCCTGTAAGAGGTGGTCGTGCGGCGACACCTAGTCATTCAACACGGGCAACTTAAGGCCGTGTCCAGTTGCACGAGTCGAGTTGGCAGTACGAGCCGTGTAGCTAACACGGCCCTGGAAGAAGTGGCAGTGTACCGACATCAGAAGAGCCAACACGACCACCCTGTACCCGTGTTACAACACACGACTCGTGTTGCAGCACACGAGCCGTGTTGCGTAACACGGCCCTATAAGGAACGGCCGTGCGGCAGCATCAGAAGACACAACACGGCCACCTCGTGGCCGTGTTGCAGAGCACGACTCGTGCCGTGTATGTTCCTGCAGAAATTTCCAGATCCTTCTAGAAGCCTCCATAGGGGTATAAATACCCCTTTATTCAACAATTGGCAGGAGATCCGAAAATCCCATCCTCTACACACACATCACACACCATTTCTTCCATTTTCCACCTTCATCTTCATCCATCTTCATCCACCCATCATATCTTCCATTTTTGGTGCTAAAGACTTCAAAATCAAGAGCTAGAGGTGGAGATCAAGAAGAATAGAAGATTCTCTTCAAGAAATTGATAGAGAAGAATCCAATCATTTTGTATTTCTTTAGATCTAAGACTATGGGTATTTGTAATGAATCATTTATTTATTTTGTTACCCTTATCATGTTAGGCTAATCCCTCTAGTGGGATTAGGAGCATGAAGAGCATATTAGATTTATATTATCATGTGGATTAAATTGGTTTTTGATTTAATTGATGTTGATTTCTATTCATGGAGTTTAATTGTCTTGATGTTGTGATGGCATGATTTGTTATTCATGAATATTTATTGGTTTAATGGATTGTTGATCAATGGATTATTTGTGGTAATTAAATGCTATCATGATGTTCATGTATGTATTGCTTGGAGTGAGACGGAAACGACCCTCTATAGTATTAGGAAGGCATGAATAGACATTGAGTTTGGGTTTGACCGAAAGGATATTTGAATTCAATGAGGGGAACCAATCCATTCGTTGGCCTTAGTACGCAAAAAGGGAGAGTTTAATCTAACTAGTACCTAGATGGAAGGGGTTAATGTTGGGCTTTGATCTTAAGTGCTTTTGGGAGTCTAAAATGGAACAACAACCTTTGTAACCCGAAAGGGAGCTTAGGATACAATCGTGATCACCCTTAGTCTACATCAATTGAGTTGAATTCCGTTTGCATGATAATATGAATCGAGTGTGCTTGGATGTTTCTAATCCCATGTTTTTCCATACTTGAACTTTAGCACCCATTTTCTTTACTTGTCATTTCTATTATTTGCTATTCTTATTTACTTGTTACTTGTTTTAGTTGTTAATCAATCTCAAAACCCCCGATCATCTTTACAAAAACAACATGAACATGAGCTCACGTATTTTGCTAGTCCGAATATAACTCCTTTATGGATTGATAATTTTTCTTGGGATATACTACTACAACGATCGAGTATTCTTGCTCGTGAGTTCTCTAAAAATAGACAAACAAGAAAATGGCGCCGTTGCCAAAGGGGAGTTTGACGGACTAGTCGAGTACTGTGTTATTGTTTTAGTTGTTCTTGATAAGGATTCTTTTTATTTTCTTTTATTTATTATTTGTGTTTGTGGTCTCACTCTTGGCCTTTTCGTAGGTGTTTTATGATCACAAGATCAAAGGGAAATCAATCGGTCATTTCTTTGAATTTGGAGATTGAAAGGACCGCACGACAAAGGAAGCGAGAGAGGCGTAAAGCTAGAAAAGGAACAAAAATGGAGAATCAACAGGGAGACAATGTTAATTATGACCCACCCCAAGATCCTTTACAAGATCAAAGGGGGGTACAAGAAGGAGTGCAAGAGAATCAAGCGGAGATAATGATGAATTTCTTTGCTCAAAATCAAGAGTATATGCAATTGCTTGCCAATCAAGAAGCTCAAAGGATATTTCAACAACAAGAGTTGCAAAGGCCTAGAACAATTCGGGATTACTTCCAACCGAGGGCCGTGCACAATATGGTTTCTCCGGTTCAAGCCAATGATTATGAAATCAAGACCGGATTGATCAACATGGTCAAAGCAAATCAGTTTGGAGGAGGTCCTCTTGAAGACCCGAACACTCATCTATCTATTTTTTTGGAGGTTGCAAATACCGTCAAGATGAAAGGAGTGTCGGAGGATGCTATTCGAATGAGGTTGTTCTCTTTTTCTTTAAGAGACAAGGCTAAAGCATGGTACAATACAATTCCTTTGGGAAGTTGTAATACATGGGAAGATCTTGAGCAAAGGTTCCTAAACAAGTATTTTCCTCCTTCAAAGACGCTCCAATTGAAAAGCCTTATCACTCAATTTAGGCAACTTCCGGATGAAAATTTTTATGAAGCATGGGAACGCTACAAAGAGATGCTCCGAAAGTGTCCTCAACATGATTTTCATGAGAATCAACAAGTGGCTTTCTTTTATCAAGGGTTGAGTGGACAACATCGGATGCATGTAGATGCCTCATCTGGAGGGTCTATATTTGGAGTGGATGCTATGAAAGCCATGGATATTTTTGAAGACATTGTAATGAATGCTTATCAATGGCCCTCCGAGCGAGTAATGGGAGGTTATGCATACGGAAAGGTTGCTCTAGTGGAGAGTGTGAACAAGGTGAAAAGTGATGTGTTTAAGAGTGAAGGAATGAAAGAATTCAATGAGAGCATCAATGCTTTAACGAAGCAATTGAATTTGATCACTCAAGGAGTAAGTCAAGGGGGAAGTACAAGTGCTAATTCGAATAAGGAGAGCAATGAGAAGCAAAATATAGAGGATGTGGCCTATTTAGATGGGAGAAATTACCAAGGAAATTTTCAACGTCAAGGGAATTTTCAAGGTAACTAGCCTTCTAACCAAGGTAATTATCAAGGAGGATATCAATGGCAAGCTCGGGTGAGTAATTTCAATCAATCAAGTGGAGGTTATCAAGCTCCAAGGAAGCATGAGAATTTCTCATACTCTAATCCTCAAACCGCCATGTCATTTCCTCCGGGATTCGATCCGAGTGCTAAGCCGCCAAATGGAGAGGGTAAATCATCGGTGGAAGAGACATTGCTAGCATTCATGAAAAAGCTTGAGGCTAGAATGGAGGAAAATGAGAAGAAATCCGACAATAGGATGAGAGCATTTGAGCATCAAATGGGGCAAATTGCTTCTTCAGTTGGATCTCAACACCAATAAGGAAAATTCCCATCTACCACTATAACAAATCCTAAGGAGCAATGTTTGTATGTTACCGTGTGCAACATGGAAAGTAAGGTGGAGAAAGGGTTGGTGGAAACAACAAATATTGGTTCCAAGGTTGAAGAAGTAGTTTGTGATGAAATGGTGTCAAACATGGAGGAGGACATTGGCATCGATGAAGATTGGTCTTTGGATGATGAGATGATAATTGGTGAATTTTTTTCTTTGTTGGATGAGGAAAGTAAGTGTGATGAAGAGATGATGTTGAAACAAGATCATGACATTGTTGAAGTTGATGCTTCATTAAAGGTGGAAGACCCCGGTAAATTCGTTCTTACTTGTAAAATTGGAAATGGGGAACACTTTAATGCTATGTGTGATCTTGGTTCAAGCATTAACGTGATGCCTTTGGGAATTTTTGAAAAACTTGGCATTGGGAGGCTAAATGAAATGGATGTAGAAATTGGAATAATGGATGGTTCAATGATGAAGCCCCATGGAGTTGTGGAGGATATGATAGTGCAAATAGAGGATTTTGTATTTCCGGTGGATTTTATGATACTTGAGAAGCAAGCGGATCCTTTGATTCCATTAATTTTTGGAAGGCCATTTTTGGCAACCGCAAAGGCAAAATTTGACATGGATAGGAAGGAACTCACACTCCGATCACATGAAAGAGAATTGGTGTTATCAAGCAAGAATTTAAAAGGGAGAAATCTTCATTTGAAGCCACCCATTAAGCCTCCAGATATTCGAGATGAAGTGGTAAGTGCGATTTTAAAAGATGAAGAATTAACTAACTTTATGCTTGAAATTGCAGGAAATGTCTCTTCAAAAAGAAATACGCTTGGGGGAGATCCACATGTTGATTTGAAGATTGATAAAGGGCCTATGAGATTTAAAAATGTGAGGAAAAGAGGAAACGAAGTGAGCTCAAGTGTTAAAGGAGCACGCAGTGTGGATAAAAAGGTTGTTAAAGAGATGTTTAAAGTGAAGATGAGGCCCGATGGGGTCTTGGAATTTTTCGACTGTTAAGAGCTTAAATCCGTCCGGCTTGAAGACGTTAAACTTAGCGCTAAATGGGAGGCAACCCATTCTTTTTATCTTTTGTTGCTTGTTTGTTTTGGCCTTGTAGGTTGATTGTGCTCATGGAGAAAAATGCTCATTGGAGAAAAGAGAAATGCTTCATGGATTCAAGTTGACATGTTCCACCACTTGTTGCAAACTTAATTCTCGACTCTTATCTCGAGTTAAGTTTGGGGGGTGCTAGTGCGTGGTGGACATAGCTTGAGTCGTGTGGATGCGGTTACTTCTCAACAAGAAGATCATCAATGGAAACTACAAGGGTAAGTCTCACCACTTTTTGCAAACTTAAGTCTCAACTCTTGTTTCGATTTAAGTTTGGGGGAAAGTGTGGTGTGACTCACCACTTGAGTATGATTCTTGTAAAATTGGACAAATTTTAAATTTTTTCTCATGAGTTTGGGTTGATTTTGGCATAATTGGTGGTGTAAAAGTGCACGATAGTCCATATTCATAATGAAATTGTTGAACTAATGGTGTTTGTTAAGTGTTTGAGCATGAATGAGAGGTATTGGAAGCATGATGGAGCTTGGAGCTAACGCTTTCCTTACCAAATGCCTATTGAGGGAGTACTCTACACCTTATCATTTTATTACTTGAAATGATTTGATTTTAATTTGGATTGTTGTGACTAGCATGCTACTTCATGTGTTATGTTTGTGGGAGGTTTACTTTCGTATATTAAGATTTTCTTTTCAATAAAGGTTGGGATGAATGTGTGCTTAATTTTCTTATGGATGTTTTGTGTTTTTGCATGTTATGTGTTTTTGTTGTGTCTTGTTTGTTGAGTCCTTATTTTATGTTTGGTGTGTATTTTCATTCTTGTCTTGGGATGTTTGGTGGTTTGTTTAGGGATGTCGTGAGTCATTTTTGAATGTGAGTGATGATAGGTTGTGGTGATAAGTGATGAAAAATTATGATTAAGAATCTCTACACTTTCAAATTGTGACATGTTTTATTTAACTTATTCAGTTTTGAGATGAATGTGGTGTAATAAGTTCCTTAAGGTCCGAGCACAAGCTTGTGAGCATTTGAGCCTCAACCATGCATACATGGTATTTCTTCATGAGTGGATCGGTTGTGTTTGATAAGTTAGAACTTGCTCAAGGACTATAGGAACGAGCCCGATTAGTGGAAATTGGTGAAATGATCTAAGGCCATCCTTGTTATTATAGTCATTGCCATATATGTTCCCTACCATGAACATCATCCTTAGTTAACCACTTTGAGCCTATAAGCCTTTTTATTGTGAATATAGCACATTACAAGCCTTGATTACCCTCTTAAACCTTATATACATACCCTTTGTGTGGGTGATTGAGGAGATGGTAGCTAGAAAGGATTGATTGACTAGCAAAAGAAGAAAAGGGAATGGTAAACAAGCAAGAAAAATGATGAAAAGAGCAAAAGTAAAAAGGCACATGCAACCTCAAAGTTAGAAAAGGAGCAAAGCAACATCAAAATGCTCAAGTAAACAAAATTCAAAGATAGGAAGCATGCATCAAAAGAAGCTCAATCCAAGGAAAGTTAATGAATAGTGCTTTAGATTGTAAAGATAAGAAAGGAAGAAAGAAAAGTGAAGAAGTTGAGGAAATTGGCCATCTCTTTGATTACTTACACATGATTAGTCACTCTTATCTATATACTTCCTACCCTACCAAAAAGCCTATCATTACATCCTTAATGAAAGACCTTTTTGATCATTGATTGAAACTTTGGTGGTTTGTGAATATAGTCCGCGAGCAAGCTTATAGCGAGTCGAGCCAATCGATTAATGAGTGTGTTTTATCCGAGTTCAAAAGCGTGTTGAGAGACATTAATATCCATTGTGAGGGTTGGACTTAAAAGGAACTATATTACACTTTATTCTCTTTTGATTGAGCTTGTTAATTTCTCATGTCATGATTTTAATGTTGTAGGATGACTTAGCATAGTTTGTTGTTATTATTGCTAACGATGTGTTATTGCTTATATTCGTTTAGCCTTTTCTAGGTGAAAATTTCTCCTTTTGATTTGTCATTTTCGTTGCTCGAGGGCGAGCAACACCTTAAGTTTGGGGGGTTGATTAGAGCTATTTTCACCTACATTTTAGTGTCTTTTTATATGTGTTTTCGTATTATTTTATCCGTATTTTATGTGTTATTTGATTGTGTTTTGTGTTTTATTGAAATGTGTGTGAATGAGCTTAAACTTAAGATTTTCACTTTTTATTGGATGCTAAACATGATAAGGAAGATGTAGGAAAAAGCGGATCTCAATTCGGAGTTGAAACGAGGGAGAACGAGCCAAAACAGTGAAGAAAAACAGGAGCCAGCACCAACACGGGCCGTGTAGCCAACACGGCCCTGTAAGAGGTGGCCGTGCGGCGACACCTAGTCATTCAACACGGGCAACTTAAGGACGTGTCCAGTTGCACGAGTCGAGTTGGCAGCATGAGCCGTGTAGCCAACACGGCCCTAGAAGAAGTGGCCGTGTGCCGACATCAGAAGAGCTAACATGACCACCCTGTGCCCGTGTTACAACACACGACTCGTGTTACAGCACACGAGCCGTGTTGCGTAACACGGCCCTGTAAGGAAAGACCGTGCGGCAGCATCAGAAGACACAACACGGCCACCTCGTGGCCGTGTTGCAGAGCACAACTCGTGCCGTGTATGTTCCTGCAGAAATTTCCAGATCCTTCTAGAAGCCTCCATAGGGGTATAAATACCCCTTTATTAAACAATTGACAGGAGATCCGAAAATCCCATCCTCTACACACACATCACACACCATTTCTTCCATTTCCACCTTCATCTTCATCCATCTTCATCCACCCATCATATCTTCCATTTTTGGTGCTAAAGACTTCAAAATCAAGAGCTAGAGGTGGAGATCAAGAAGAATAGACGATTCTCTTCAAGAAATTGATAGGGAAGAATCCATTCATTTTGTATTTCTTTAGATCTAAGACTATGGGTATTTGTAATGAATCATTTATTTGTTTTATTACCCTTATCATGTTAGGCTAATCCCTCTAGTGGGATTAGGAGCATGAAGAGCATATTAGATTTATATTATCATGTGGATTAAATTGATTTTTGGTTTAATTGATGTTGATTTCTATTCATGGAGTTTAATTGTCTTGATGTTGTGATGGCATGATTTGTTATTCATGAATGTTTATTGGTTTAATGGATTGTTGATCAATGGATTATTTGTGGTAATTAAATGCCATCATGATGTTCATGTATGTATTGCTTGGAGTGAGATGGAAACGACCCTCTATAGTATTAGGAAGGCATGAATAGACATTGAGTTTGGGTTTGACCGAAAGGATATTTGAATTCAATGAGGGGAACCAATCCATTCGTTGGCCTTAGTACACAAAAAGGGAGAGTTTAATCTAACTAGTACCTAGATGGAAGGGGTTAATGTTGGGCTTTGATCTTAAGTGCTTTTGGGAGTCTAAAATGGATCAACAACCTTTGTAACCTGAAAGGGAGCTTAGGATACAATCGTGATCACCCTTAGTCTACATCAATTGAGTTGAATTCCGTTTGCATGATAATATGAATCGAGTGTGCTTGGATGTTTCTAATCCCATGTTTTTCCATACTTGAACTTTAGCACCCATTTTCTTTACTTGTCATTTCTATTATTTGCTATTCTTATTTACTTGTTACTTGTTTTAGTTGTTAATCAATCTCAAAACCCCCGATCATCTTTACAAAAACAACATGAACATGAGCTCACGTATTTTGCTAGTCCGAACATAATTCCTTTATGGATTGATAATTTTTCTTGGGATATACTACTACAACGATCGAGTATTCTTGCTCGTGAGTGCTCTAAAAATAGACAAACAGGGCCTTGAGCGAAAAGTATTTAAAGTCTACAGTAATATAGGAAAGTTTCTATAATGGGAATACATGTCGACTGAGCAGAATAGACCATTGATGAGTGATATTTTTACCTAGATTTTAGTGTCTTTTTATGTCTGTTTTCATATTATTTTATCTGTATTTTATACATAATTTAGTTGTGTTATGTGTTTTCATGAAAATGTGTGAAAATAAGCTTAAACATATATAAAACAGGTGAAAGTGAAGCAAAATAGAGACGAGAGCTGAAACGAGCAAGAAACGAGTTCACGGGACCCAACTCGAGTTGCAAGGTGCAACTCGAGTTGCCAACTCGAGTCGAGTTGGGAAGTCCAAAATTTATAAGTGAGCCAACACGACTTATATATTGCAACACGAGTTGCAACACGAGTCGTGCTGGGGTGAAGGAAGTCGAGCTGGAGGTCGTGCGGAGCAGGGCAGGTGCATAAATCATCCAGTGAACCAACTCGACTTACAAGCTGCTACTCGAGTAGCCAACACGAGTCAAGTTGGGGTGCCGAAGTTATCCAGTGAGCTTACTTGAGTTGCCAAGTCATAACTCGACTTGCAACTCGAGTCGAGTAAGATTCCCAAAGTCAGATCAGTTTCAGAGCCTCGCAACACGACAGAACAGGCGAGAGCTCGAGTAGCCAACACGAGTCGAGCTGAGTCAGCTCGAGTTGCATTGCATGCAACTCGACTCGAGCTGCTAACTCGAGTAAGACAGGCTAAGTCGAGTAAGGTCATTTTGGGCTAAAAATCTGAATTTTCACCTGTCAATGTGTGTAAGTGTGTGTAAAAAGCCCATTTGATGTTAAATTCGTGGCCCATCTTGGAAGGGGTATAAATAGACTCAAGTTCAACATTTAAAAGAAAATTTGGAGATTCCACCAAGGGTTTGCACCAAAACATATAGATCACACACCATTTCCTCCAATTCACACCATCATCTTCATCCATTCCATCTACCATCATCCTACCATCAAAACCTTCATCCAATTGAAGAAAAGACGCAAGGAAGAGAAGAGAATTGCAAGGGAAGGAATGAGATCACCATTGAAGCACTTCAAGGGAGTTTTCATCCATACTTTGTAGTTAAACCTCATAATTTCATCATGATTTGTAAGGATCTTAATGTCTATGTTAATTTCCTTTTGAATATGGTAGGCTAATCTCCTTTGTGGGTTAGCAACATGAGAGTTGTTGGTTAGTTTTGGGGAATTGTGTATTTGAATTCATATGTTGATTGGATCTATGATTTTCTATCATTGATTGTTAATTGCTTGATTTGTATTGTTGATTTGTGTGGTTAATTGTCATGAACATGTGATTAGATTGAGAAATCAATTAAATATTTAGGATAGTTCATTGAATCAATTCATCATACACTTCATGTTAATTATAAGTTGTAAAGAGATTGAGAAATCCTTTAGAATTTTAAACCCTTTGATAGAACATGTGATTGGTTTGATCGAGAGGTTGATTAATCGTGTGAAGGGACTCTCATTTCAAGCTTAGTACCTAGTTGAAATTATTTGTGTGAGAACCCATCCATTGAGCTATTTGATATTCATATCCTTTCCATCTCGAGAGGGAGTTCAGGTGAACTTAGTGTTGACCTTTAATCCTATATCTATGTTACATATGAATTTGATACATAATTCCTAGAATTACCACTTCTTGATTGTTGTTAATCTCACTTTTAATCAATTTGGAAATCCACTTTTAATCTAGTTATCTTGTTTGTTTGATCATTGCTTGTTTACTTGCATTGATTACTATTTACTTATTTGTTTGATCAACCATTTTATTGATGATTCGTCTCAATAAAATTAAAAGAAATGTGAGATCGCTTAAGCACTAGTACCTACCTCCCTGTGGTTTAATAAATTATTTTAATTGGTCATCCCTACTACAAGTTATGGCTAATCAACCATGAAGATCAATTTTTAAGAATGCTAGTTATTGGGCGACAAAGATGATTTCTTATCGTAGCCCAGATAAAAATCTAATCCTAGCATTTATTGAGCGGTGGCACCTCAAGACGAATTCATTTCATATGCACTTCGATGAGATGACTATCACTCTCGATGATGTACATTGCCTGACATGTTTCCGGATCACTAGAAAGCCAGTTGTGACTCAGCATACGGATAGACCTTTATCTAGGACTGAGATTCACAGCTTATTGTGTGTAGATGAGAGGGTAGCAAAAAATGGACTCCGCGGTGATAATGGACAGACTGTGATGATTGATTAGCTTAAGACTACTTTCATGCAGTATGATTGTCGTTATTTTCACCTAGATTTTAGTGCCTTTTTGTGTGTATTTTTTGTATTGTTTCATCCGTATTTTTGTGTATTTTGGTGGTGTTATGTGTTTTCATAGGAATGTGTGAGAATGATCTTAAACGTATATATAACAGGTGAAAATGGAGTAAAAATGAAGACGGAAGATCAAACAAAGAAGAAGAAACAAAGGTGCAAGAACACGACCGGCCGTGCTGGCAACACGGCTCGTGTTGCAGCAAACGACCCGTGTGCCAGACACGGGCCTGTCCAGAATGGTCGTGCGGCGGCATCTATTTATCCAACACGGCCACCACTTGGTCGTGTTGTGGAGCACGACCCGTGTTGCGGAGCACGACCCGTGTACGAGACACGGGCCTGTAAGCGGAGGCCGTGCGGCGACGTCTAGGCATTCAACACGGCCACCCTTTGGCCGTGCGATGCAGAACGACTCGTGTGCAGCATGCCCTGACACGACATGACCCGTGCTACGTAGCACAACTCGTGTCGGCACCAGAACAGGATATTTTTTTTACAATTCTTCTAGAAGGTCTCCATGGGGTATAAATACCAATCCATTCAACATTTTTGGGGAGATCCGAAATTCTACTGTTCCCACACACCTCACACACCATTCCTTTGATTTCACACCAAATTCTCCATCCCATTCATCCATTTTTAGATTTACATCATCTCTCCATAATTTCCTCCATCCAAATCAAGTGAAGAAGCAAGGAAGCTTGGGTGATCACCAAAGGAAGAAGGGAGATTCAATTGGATCCATTTCCAAGGGAGTTTTCATTCCAATTTTGTGTTAATCCTTTAGTTTATCATGATTTGTAAGAATTATAATGTCTATGTTATGGATCTTATGAAGATTGTAGGCTAATCTCCCTTGTGAGATTAGCAACATGAAGGTTGTTGGTTAATTTGTGGATCTATGTAATTAAATTTATATGTTGATGGGGATATTTGATTTTCTATCATTGGTGCTTATATATCTTGAGATTTATGATGTTTTGTGTGTTTGATTGTTCTAATTATATGATTAGATTGAGAAATCAATTATGTGCTTAGGATAGTCAAGTGAATCATTTCATCAAACACCTCATGTGCATTATAAATGGTAAAGTGATTGAGAAGTCCTTTATTATTTAGAACCCTTTGATGGAACATGTGATTAGTTAGATTGAGAAGTCAATTGATTATATGAAGGGATTCTATAATTGAACTTAGTACCTTGTTGGAATAGTTTAATTTAGAACCAACCTTTGAGCTATTTAGAGATTGTGCAAATGATCTACATCCTAATCATTTCGAGAGGAAGTTTAGGTGGTATAAGTGTTGGCCCTTAGTCTTAACCCTTGATATATATGAGTTTAATGCATTAATCCATAAGTTACCACTTCATTAGTGTTGTTAATCTCACTTCTACTTAATTTGGAAAACCACTCATTCATCATCTTTATCTTGTCATTTGATTATTGCTTGTCTACTTTCATTTAATTACTTGTTTCCCAAACCATCCATCTATGATTCGTCTCTATAAAATCGTGATAAACGTGATATCGCTTAAGTGCTAGCATCGACCTCCCTGTGGTTCGATAAATTCTTGAATTGGTCAACCCGACTACAAGTTATGGCTAATCAAATGGCGCCGTTGCCGGGGAGGTAACGGTTGCTAGTAGCTTAAAGAAGGAACGTTTAGAGCGATCTTACTAGAGACATTTTTTTTCTTGTATTTCTTACTTGTATTTGCTTTGTGAAAATTTGTTCTAATTTCTCTTGTCTTGAAGGTGTATGCAAACGAGGTCAAAAGGGAAACAAGTCGAACCAATTGATCTAGAGCTTGAAAACACTTTGAGGAGAAAGAGAAGAGAGAACAAAACCAAAAATAGTGAGCGAATGGAGAATTATCAAGGTGACAATCGTGTTGTGATAGAGCATGACGGGGAAGGAGGACACAACATGAACGTGCAAGACAACGCACATCAATTCAATGAGAATCCTCCTCAACAAGCCTATCAAAATCATGGAGCTATAAACAATCAAGCTTATATTCAACAACTTGTGCAACAAGCGATGATTCAACAAGGTTTTCAACAACCTTATCCCCCTCCACAACAAGCTTATGTGCCACCACCTCCACCTCCGGTTCAACATGGAGTTCAAAATGATCAACGGGTGATTCGGGATTTCTTCATGCCGAGGGCACTTCCACAAATGATGGGACCACCAATTCATGCCAATAATTTTGAGTTTAAAATGGGCTTGATTTCATTGGTGAGAGAGCAACAGTTTGGTGGAGCTCCGAATGAAGATCCTAACGCTCATCTAGCTCAGTTTGTGGAGATTGCCAACACAGTAAAGATGAACGGAGTGAGCGAAGATTGCATAAAGATGAGGTTATTCCCATTCTCTTTGAGGGATAGAGCAAGAACATGGCTCTCCACCATTACTCCCGGTACGTGCAACACTTGGGACGAGCTAGCACAATTGTTTTTAAACAAGTACTTCCCACCATCAAAGACGCTTCAAATGAAGAGCTTGATCACACAATTCAAGCAAATGCCTCAAGAGAGTTTTTATGAAGCGTGGGAAAGGTTCAAAGAAATGCTACGCAAGTGTCCACAACATGGTTTCCCGGAGAATCAACAAGTTGGATTTTTCTATCAAGGACTTGTGAACGGACAAAGAGTGCTTGTTGATGCCTCGGCAGGAGGATCCGTACTAGGTGTAACTCCGGAAATGGCTATTCGAATTTTTGATGAGATTGCTACAAATGTTTATCAATGGCCATCGTAGAGAGTTAGTGGAAGCTATGGTTTTGAAAGCTATGATAAAGGACAACAGTTTAGTGTGAAGAGTGTAAGTGTTGAACCAAGTATGCTAAGCATGGAAAAGATAGTGGCGGAAGTTGTTAAACAAATGAGCTTGAATCAAAGTATGAACAATCAAGGAGTGAATATGGTTGAGGGGATACAAGTCGAGCAAGGTGTGCTACCTCCGAATGCTGTGAATGGTGAACAATGGACCAACTCTATGCCACGTGTTGAGGATGTGTCTTATATGCAAGGAAGAAATTACCAAGGTAATTATCAAAACAATTACCAAGGTAATTTCAATCAAAATCAAGGAAGTTATCCACAAAGGCAAGGAGGATTCAATGCTCAAAGTAGTGGAAGTTCACATTCACAACAACAACCAAGGCAAGGAGGGTTCACTAGCCAAGGAAGTGGAAGTTCTTATCCACAACAACAAAGGAGGCAAGATAACTTCTCTTATGCAAACCCAAGTAATGCGGTTGCTTATCCTCCGGGGTATCATCCGGGAGCTAAAGCGCCAAATAATGAAGGGAAGGCGACTAACGAAGAACTTATTGAAAAATTGATTGCTTCCAACAAAAATCAAGAGGAAATGATTGAAAGAAAATTCAAGGCTTTTGAGGAAGTAAATGAAAGACGATTAAAAGCCTTGGAGTATTCATTTAGTCAAATGGCGAGCTCAATGAGTGCTAATGAGAAAGGAAAATTTCCTTCCACTACCATTGTGAACCCAAAGGAACAATGCAAGGCAATTACCTTGAGAAGTGGAACAAACTATGATGGACCATCTATGCCATTAGAAGATGATAATGTGGAAGAGAAGGAGATGGAGAAAACCTTGGTTGAAGAAGAAGTCGATGTTGAAAGTGAAGTTGAAGATAAATTGAATGAGGAACCGGAATTGATTGATAACAAGGTTGTTGAAAAGAAATGGGAAAGAACCAAGGCGATGAAAAAGAAAGAGGAGGAAATTGAAGTGGAAAGGGATAGTTGGGGAATTCCAAAAACACAAGTACCTATTCCTTTTCCACATCGATTTTTGAAGAGAGGCTTGGATGAAAAGTTTGCAAAGTTTTTGGAAATTTTCAAGAAAATCCACATTAATATACATTTTGCGGATGCTTTGAAACAAATGCCTCACTATGCGAAGTTTTTGAAGGACATCATGTCAAGGAAGAGGAGCTTGATAGAGAATGAGACCGTCAACTTGACGGAGGAGTGTAGTGCAATAATTCAAAGGAAGTTACCTCCAAAGCTCAAAGATTCGGGGAGTTTTGTTATTACATGTGAAATGGGCAAGAGTGAGGTTCATAAAGCTCTTTGTGATCTTGGGGCAAGTATTAACTTGATGCCTATGTCCATTTTTAAGAAACTTGGTATAGGGGAAGTGAAACCTACATCCGTTACATTGCAACTAGCGGATAGGTCTTTAACCTACCCTAGAGGAATAGTGGAGGATGTCTTAGTCAAGGTTGGAAAGTTTATATTCCCGGTTGATTTTGTAGTGCTTGATATGGACGAGGATGCAAATGTTCCATTGATATTGGGGCGTCCATTTTTAGCAACGGGAAGAGCTTTAATTGATGTACAAAAAGGGGAGTTGAAGTTGAGAGTAAATGAGGAAGAGGTGGTTTTCTCGTTGAAGAGTGCTATGAGATATCCAAATGAGAAAGAAGAATGTAGAAGGATCGACATGATTGATGAAGTTGTTGAAGAGAACCTACCATTCATCTTAGCTAAAGATCCTTTTGAAATGAGCATAAGCCATTCTCTTACTTTATCTTTAAACTCTAATCATTCTTTTCATTGTTTAGAAGATGAAGATATTAATGATTGTTTACATGAATTGAATGCTTGTAGGGAAATGCAAGAGGATGAAGCAAAGTTGGCATACTATGGAAAGAGGGAATATCTTCCATTAGAGATGGAGATTGAAGAGTCAAAGGTTGATAAAGGAAAGGAAGAATTGAAGCCTCTACCCGATCACCTTAGGTACGCATATTTGGGGGACGAGAAGACATTTCCAGTAATTGTATCATCATCCCTTTCTCCTTTAGAACTTGATAAATTGTTGAGAGTACTTAGAGATCATAAGAGTGCTATAGGGTGGAGTTTGGATGATTTGAAGGGAATTAGTCCCACAATTTGCATGCATCACATAAGGTTGATTGATGAGAACAAATCATGTATACAACCTCAAAGACGTTTGAATCCTATTATGCAAGAAGTTGTTAGAAAAGAAGTTTTAAAATGGTTGGATGCTAAAATTGTTTATGCCATTAGTGATAGTCCTCATGTAAGTCCTTTGCATGTTGTGGCTAAGAAAGGAGGGTTAACCATTGTTAAAACGGAATTTGATGAAGAACTTGCAACAAGGGTGAAAACGGGGTGGAGAGTTTGTTGTGATTATAGAAAACTTAATGACAATACTCATAAGGATCATTTCCCTTTGCCTTTTATTGATCAAATGCTTGATAGGTTGGCGGGATACAAGTATTATTGTTTTCTAGATGGTTACTCGGGGTATAACCAAATCATGATAGCCCCCGAGGATCAAGAGAAAACAACTTTTACTTGTCCGTATGGCACATTCGCTTTCTATAAATTGCCTTTTGGGTTATGCAATGCGCCCGCCACCTTTCAACGTTGTATGATGGCTATTTTTGGAGGATTGATTGAAAATGTGATGGAAGTTTTTATGGATGATTTCTCCGTGTTTGGATCTTCATTTGATATATGCTTAACTAATTTGTCCATGGTCTTGCAGCGATGTCAAGATACGAACCTCATCTTGAATTGGGAAAAATGTCACTTTATGGTTCAAGAGGGTATCGTACTTGGTCATCATATCTCCGAAAAAGGTTTGAGAGTTGATAGAGCGAAGGTTGTAGCCATTGAACATCTTCCCCCTCCTAAAAATGAAAAAGGGGTTAGATCGTTTCTTGGTCACGCCGGATTCTATCGACGTTTTATAAAGAATTTTTCTAATATTGCCAAACCTTTGTGTAAATTGCTTGAGAAAGATACTCCATTTGAATTTAATGATGAATGTCTTGATGCTTTTAGGGTGTTAAAGGAAGCTTTGATTTCTTCACCAATCCTTGTCTCTCCCGATTGGAGCAAGCCCTTTGAACTCCATTGTGATGCAAGTGATAGTGCTTTGGGAGTAGTGCTTGGACAAGTGCGAGAGAAGAAATTTCGAGCTATCTATTATGCATCAAAGACGTTCAATGCCAATCAAAAGAATTACACCATAACGGAAAAGAAGTTTCTTTCCGTAGTCTATGCTTTTGAAAAATTTCGTCCATACTTAGTTGGCACGAAAACCATTATCTATACGGATCATGCTGCCATTAGGTATTTGATGAGTAAAAAGGATGCTAAACCAAGACTAATTCGTTGGGTTCTTTTGTTGCAGGAGTTTGATGTTGAGATACGTGATAAGAAGGGAGTCGAAAATGTCATAGCCGACCACTTGTCACGATTGGAGAATGTTGATGAAGAAGGAACCATGGAGCTCATAAATGATATGTTCCCGGATGAAGAGATACTTCAAGTGGATTTTCATCGGATGTACACTTTGTGTGAGACCGGAAGACCGTGGTACGCGGATTTGGTAAACTATTTAGCATGTGGTATCAAGCCGGACCATCTCACCGAGTCAAAAAGGAAAAAGTTCTACCATGATGTTAAAGAATATTTGTGGGATGATCCTTTATTGTTTAAACATTGTCCGGATGGTATCATACGGAGGTGTATTCCGGAGGAAGAAAAACTAAGTGTCATGGAGATGTGCCATAGTTTACCATGTGGAGGACACTTTGGATTTCAAAAGACGGGAGCTAAGATCTTACAGTCGGGATTGTTTTGGCCAACATTGTTTAAGGATTGCAAAGAATACGTCAAGGAGTGTGATAGATGCCAAAGAATTGGAAGTATTGGACAAAGAGATGAGATGCCTATGAAGAACATCTTTGAAGTTGAAGTGTTTGACATTTGGGGGATGGACTTCATGGGACCATTTCCGCCTTCCAATGGTTTTCTTTACATTTTGCTTGCGGTAGACTATGTGTCTAAATGGGTAGAAGCAATTCCTACAAGAACAAATGATGCTCTAGTTGTCAAGGCTTTCTTGAAGAAGAACATTTTTGCAAGGTTTGGAGTACCAAAGGCAATCATTAGCGATCAAGGGACTCATTTCATAAACAAGATCATTGAAAAGCTTTTGAGAAGCTATGGAGTGAAGCACAAGGTGTCAACACCTTATCATCCGCAAACAAATGGTTTGGCGGAGGTATCAAATAGGCAAGTGAAGCTTGTACTTGAGAAGACAGTCAAGGGGAATAGGAAGGATTGGTTTTCTAAGCTAGATGATGCGCTTTGGGCTTATCGAACGGCGTACAAGACCGCTCTTGGTCTTTCTCCGTATAAACTTGTCTATGGGAAAGCATGTCATCTTCCGGTTGAAATAGAACACAAGGCTTTATGGGCATTGAGGAAGTTAAATCTTGAGGAGAAAGAATCGGGAAAGAAAAGATGCCTTCAATTGATTGAGCTTGAGGAATTTCGTGAGGAAGCATATTCAAACTCACAAATTGTCAAGGAGAAGCTGAAACGATGGCATGATGAAAGAATCAAAGCAAAGGAGTTTATACCGGGGGATAGAGTACTTTTGTTCAATTCTAGATTGAAACTGTTTCCCGAAAAGCTTCGTTCAAAATGGACCGGTCCATATGAGGTGATTGAAGTTAGAGAAAATGGATCTTTAATGCTTGAGGGATCGGATGGGAATTCTTTTATTGTCAATGGTCATAGGGTTAAGCATTACCATTCTCCCTCTCAAAGGGAGTTGGTATATGTTGACACCTTCTTTTCTTGAGATCCGTATCCTTTTAGTAGTTTAGGTTTGTATATATTTCTTTTCTTGTTTTGTTTTCTTTTGGTTTCGTAGGTGGATTGTGCTTATGAGGAGAAGATTTTTTTAAAACATTCTAAATGTGCGTCATTGATGTGAACGGTATATCGTACCACTTTTTGCAAACTTTCTTTGAAACTCTTGTTTCAATTCAAGTTTGGGGGGATAATGATGTGATACGATATGTTATATTCTATGTTGACATGCATTCGTGTGTTTTTGAGCCAAATTTGAAATTTTCTCATAAGTTCGGTTTAGTTTTGATTCGTTTTGGTGGTGTTGAAGTTGATAGTCCTTTTGTTTTGATATTATGATTGAACTAATGATGTTGATAAAGTGTGAGCATGAATAGGGAGTTTTGGAAGCATGGAAACAAGGAAAGACAAGAGTTGAAGATGAAAAGTGGAAGATTCAAGGGAGTAGTGACACGCCTCGTGTCGCCGACACGGCCCTGTTAGCTTTGGCCGTGCGACGACATCAGTTAGTCCAACACGAGCAGGATTTGGTCGTGTTGCGTGACACGGGTCGTGTCCAAGCGCGAGACTCGAGTCGTGTAGCCGACACGAGCCTGTACGCTTTAGCCGTGCGGGAGCACCAGAACACGCAACACGGGCACCTTATGGCCGTGTTGCGTGACACGACTCATGTCGGGTCAGAAGAAACGTTTTAAAAGGCAGATTCTGGACACAGCTCGAAGGCTAAAAACTCATTCCCACCGTGAATATCTAGTCGAAACTCCATCAATCATCCTCTAAACACCAAAGAGTGGTAAGATTGTGAGTGTAGAAGGTGAACTTCAAAGCATAAACACCAATCCCCTACATTTTGTTCAATAGAATTCAAGGTATGTCTTCTTGTGCCCTAATTCTTAATTCGAGGTATGAATGGCGAAATTCATGTATGGGTTTTGAATGATGGAATGTATAAAGCATGTCTAGGATAGTGAAACATGAATTTGCATATTTAATTGTTGGATTGATTGAATTTTGGATAGATTTAGGGTTCATGAAGGATGAAATTGGGGATAATTGTTTTAGGATGATTAATTTAGGGCATGTGATTGTTAAATTGATCAATAATGCTTCTATGATGATTGTATTGATGTAAATTAGTTTAGGTATTGAGGAATTGAGCATGAAAGCATAGTTAAGATTTGTTGAATTGAATTGTGAAATAGGTGCATGCCAAGTGTTTGATGAAATGCCTAAATGAAACTTCAAACTGGAATTCAAAGTTTTTACATGAAGCATTATTGAATTGAATTGTGCCCATTGAAAAAGTGAAATGTTATGAAAGAATGAGAGGATTAGGATGTTGAAAGTGAGTGATTGAATGAAATTTTTGAAATAACTTTGTGTTAAGTTGATTGGATCTAAATGTTAAGTCTTTGAAACAAAGTGTTTATTGTGCTTGAATATGTGCTAGGATTAACACTTAGTTGAATAACTAGTGATAATTCTAATCAACATGAGACATTTTGTTTTGAGTTAACTTGAAACTAATTTGAATTATGTTGGACATTGTAGATGGCTGAAAGAAGAGTGAGGAAATGCAATGAGGACTTCATTTTCATTGAGTCAGATATGGAACTGTCCAACCTTGATGCCAAACTGCTAATGAAAGACCAACACCCTGAGAATTTTGGAGTAGAGTTCATGGAATGGGAGAAGTGCGCATTGAGATGGGAGTACATAATCCCAAAGATTAGGGCAACTCGATTCCAAGATCAAGCAACCATGGAAGGCCTTGGAATAGAAGGTGATCTGAGGACTCTATTCCGTCGAGTGGAAATGGAGGAGTTTTTCGATAAGAGACCTCCTACTTATCTCCACCTTACAGCCGAGTTCATGAGCACCTTGGAGGTTCACAGAGATAGGAACAAGTTTCCTATTGCTATCACATTTCAGTTAAACAATGAGATGTGGGAGAAAATACCTGTGAATGAGCTGAATAGATTTTTTGGGTGCCCAATCATGAGAGGCCATCAGAACTTCCTACCACAAGGGGGTTTCAATCAACAAACGTGGTGGAAAAAATTGGTTGAGGATGGGACTGAGCCTCCAGAGTACATTCCAAGTTCGTCTAAAGGGACAGCCATAAGGAACCCAGTCATGAGGTACCTTGAGAAGATAGTATCAAATACTATTCTGGGTCGGTTCGAGAGTGGATCTGTTGGGGAGAAGCAGTTGTACATCATGTACAGTATATTCAAAGAGTTCACAGTGAACATTGCAGCCCACTTCGTTCAGCATGCAGAGAGAGTGGCGAAGAGAGAGAACACTAGAGGGATTATGATTGGAGGAATGGTGACAATGATTGCTCAAGGGTTAGGCATCGACCTTAGAGGGATGCAACACTCGATGATTAGTGAAGGGCTCACGTACAATCAACTCATAAGATGGAGTTCCTATCATTCATAGGAAATATGTATTGCTTGAAGCAAGATAAGGGAGCTCCATTCCCTCTACCTGCTCCTGAGCTCACCACACTGCAAGGACGAAGAAAGCATCAGAATTTAGCAATGGCGAGTCCTAACCACTCCGCAGTCGTGAGAGCTTTCTACCGAGAGAATAGAGATGGAGTGGAAGCAGTGCTCCAGCAGATGAGAGTGGATGAGAATCCTGAGCTAAGGAATCTGAGAGCTGAGCCGATGGACATGGATGTAGGAGAGGAAGAGCAACATCATCAGGTGGAATTTGAAGAGCATGCACCAGAGCCTCCAGCATTTGAGCAAGAAGAAGAAGAACAAGAGGAAGGAGATGGACCAAGAGAGGGGAATGCAAGATGGAATCTTCAGGAGAACGAACTCATGGAGATCAGGCAGACGCAGCAGGCGCTTGGAGATGAGATGAGAGAGTTCCGGGAGGAGCAACAGAGGCAAGGTGCGATGATCAGGGAGATCCATGAGGGGCAGCGTCGTAGGGAGTATTATGAAGAGAATACACGATCACGCTCGAACAATATGGAGGAAATGATCACAAGGATGTTCAATTTCCAATTCCCCACCACACCTCGTGCTTATACTCCTTGGGGATCATGGCATAATCAACCCCCTCCGCCCCCTGATAACTAAGGGAGTACTTTTGGTGCTCGACACTTCATTAGTTCATCTTCTTTAGTGATTTAATTTGTGTTGGATTTGAGACTTCGTATTGTTGTTTTGGGATGTTTAATTTCGTGTTTTTCTTTCAATTAAGGATTGAGATGATTTTTGTTGTGTATTGATCATGGATGGGGTAAATTTTCTTTGTTTATTTTCTTTTATTGTTGTCTTTGTGTTTATACTTTTGTCATTTTGTTGTTTCTTTGGTTTATTTGTGTTTGTGTGTTGTTTTTATTTTTATTTTTTTTTGTGTTTAGGTTTGATTTGGTGGTTTGTTTGGGAGGTTGTGAGTCATTTTGAATATGAGTGATGATGCATTATGGTGATAAGTGAGGTCGAATTATGATTAAGGAACTCTACGCTTTCGAATTGTGATATGTTTTATTTAACTAATTCAATTAAAAGAATGAATAAGTTGTAATAAGTCCTTTTAAGTCGAGCATAAACTTGTGAGAATTTGAGCCTCGACCATGTATACATGGTACCTTTTCATGAGTGGATTGGTTGAGTTTTGACAAACTAAATACTTGCTCAAAGACTTTAGGAATGAATCCGATTAATGGAGATCGATGAAATGATTTAAGGCCATCCTTGTCATGTATAGCCATTGCCAAATATTTCCTTACCTTTAAAATCATCCCTAGTCAACCATTTTGAGCCTATAAGCCTATTTATTGTGAAGATAGCACATTACAAGCTTTAATTACCCACATGAGCCTAATATATATACCTTTTGTGTGAGTAATAAAGAAGATGGTGGCTAGAAAGGTGTGATGAAATAACAAAAGAGAAAGAGGAAATGGTAAATAAGTAAGAAAAAGGATGAAAAGAGCATAAGAAAGAATGGACATGCAACTTCAAAATAAGAAAATGAGCAAAGCAACAATAATATGCTCAAGTACTTAAGAATCAAAGAGAAGAGGCATGAATCTATAAGAAGCTCAAGAAATCTAAGGAAGTGATGATTAGTGCTTATGATCAATAAAGAAAAGAAAGGAAGAAAAAGAATGTGAAGGGATGGAAGAAAGTAGCTACCTCTTCGATTACTTACACTCGTTTAGTCACTTTTACCTATATTCTTCCTAACCTACCAAAGAGCCTATCATTACATCCTTAATTAAAGACCTTTTTGATCATTGATTAAAATTTTGGTGGTTTGTGAATAGAGTCTACGAGCAAGTGTATGGTGAGTCGAGCCAATTGATTGATGAGTGTTGATTTACCTTATTTAAAGAGTGTCGAGTGCAATTGATAAACTATTGTGATGTTTAGACTAAAAGGACTATATTGCTCTTTATTCTCTTTTGATTGAACTTGTTAATTTCTCTTATCATGAATCTAATGTTGTAGGTTAGCTTAGCATGATTTGAAATTCTTGTTGCTAATGATGCGTTATTACTTGTGTTCGTTTAGTCTTTTCACTAGGTGAAAACTTCTCTCTCGGTCTATTATTTTCATTGTTCGGGGACGAACAATACTTTAAGTTTGGGGGTGTGATTGTCGTTATTTTCACCTAGATTTTAATGCCTTTTTGTGTGTATTTTTCGTATTGTTTCATCCATATTTTTGTGTATTTTGGTGGTGTTATGTGTTTTCATAGGAATGTGTGAGAATGATCTTAAACGTATATATAACAGGTGAAAATGGAGTAAAAATGAAGACGGAAGATCAAACAAAGAAGAAGAAACAAAGGTGCAAGAACACGACCGGCCGTGCTGGCAACACGGCTTGTGTTGCAGCAAACGACCCGTGTGCCAGACACGGGCCTGTCCAGAATGGTCGTGCGGCGGCATCTATTTATCCAACACGGCCACCACTTGGTCGTGTTGTGGAGCACAACCCGTGTTGCGGAGCACGACCCGTGTACGAGACACGGGCCTGTAAGCGGAGGCCGTGCGGCGACGTCTAGGCATTCAACACGGCCACCCTTTGGCCGTGCGATGCAGAACGACTCGTGTGCAGCATGCCCTGACACGACATGACCCATGCTACGTAGCACGACTCGTGTCGGCACCAGAACAGGATATTTTTTTTACAATTCTTCTAGAAGGTCTCCATGGGGTATAAATACCAATCCATTCAACATTTTTGGGGAGATCCGAAATTCTACTGTTCCCACACACCTCACACACCATTCCTTTGATTTCACACCAAATTCTCCATCCCATTCATCCATTTTTAGATTTACATCATCTCTCCATAATTTCCTCCATCCAAATCAAGTGAAGAAGCAAGGAAGCTTGGGTGATCACCAAAGGAAGAAGGGAGATTCAATTGGATCCATTTCCAAGGGAGTTTTCATTCCAATTTTGTGTTAATCCTTTAGTTTATCATGATTTGTAAGAATTATAATGTCTATGTTATGGATCTTATGAAGATTGTAGGCTAATCTCCCTTGTGAGATTAGCAACATGAAGGTTGTTGGTTAATTTGTGGATCTATGTAATTAAATTCATATGTTGATGGGGATATTTGATTTTCTATCATTGGTGCTTATATATCTTGAGATTTATGATGTTTTGTGTGTTTGATTGTTCTAATTATATGATTAGATTGAGAAATCAATTATGTGCTTAGGATAGTCAAGTGAATCATTTCATCAAACACCTCATGTGCATTATAAATGGTAAAGTGATTGAGAAGTCCTTTATTATTTAGAACCCTTTGATGGAACATGTGATTAGTTAGATTGAGAAGTCAATTGATTATATGAAGGGATTCTATAATTGAACTTAGT
Source organism: Pogostemon cablin (assembly GCA_023678885.1). NCBI lineage: Eukaryota > Viridiplantae > Streptophyta > Magnoliopsida > Lamiales > Lamiaceae > Pogostemon > Pogostemon cablin. Next base: position 10,064,593 of record CM042989.1, on the reverse strand, counting down.
ACCTTGTTGGAATAGTTTAATTTAGAACCAACCTTTGAGCTATTTAGAGATTGTGCAAATGATCTACATCCTAATCATTTCGAGAGGAAGTTTAGGTGGTATAAGTGTTGGCCCTTAGTCTTAACCCTTGATATATATGAGTTTAATGCATGAATCCATAAGTTACCACTTCATTAGTGTTGTTAATCTCACTTCTACTTAATTTGGAAAACCACTCATTCATCATCTTTATCTTGTCATTTGATTATTGCTTGTCTACTTTCATTTAATTACTTGTTTCCCAAACCATCCATCTATGATTCGTCTCTATAAAATCGTGATAAACGTGATATCGCTTAAGTGCTAGCATCGACCTTCCTGTGGTTCGATAAATTCTTGAATTGGTCAACCCGACTACAAGTTATGGCTAATCACAGTACATGGAGTCCGATGACGCTGATACGATTTAGGCCTGCGCTCGAGCCTACCTCATGTATATGTTTGGAACAGTCTTATTCCCAGATAAGATAGAAAATTGAGTTTCCACATCTTGGTTGGAGTTTTTGGATGATCTCGATGATCTTAGTTCATATGCATGGAGAGCTACTATATTGGCATATCTGTACAGGAAGCTTTGGGATATATCCGCATTTAAATATCGACAGATAACTGGATATACTACTCTATTGGAGCTAATTTTATATTATAGTGGTCCGTTTTATTTATATATTATTAGGGTTTGGGGTTTTTTTTTAAAAAAATATATCCTGATTTAACTTTGTGTATTCAGACATGGATTTATAAGTACTTTTCTACTTGGGTAAGACCTCCGCCCAATTCTAGCTATAGAGATGGATTTCCTTTGGCTATGAGATAGAGCCCGCAGGGACATAGTGGAAAATGACGTTTAATGATAGAAATTCTGTCATTATTACTTTTGTCCTGTCATTATTGCTTCTCTAGTTAAAGGTCTTTAATGACAGGAAAATAATTTTTACATATAGATTATTTTCCTGTCATTAAAGACCTTTAGCTAGAAAAGCAATAATGATAGGATCTCTGTCATTAAAGGTCCTTTTTCTTGTATAGTGGTGTTAGGGCTATGCTAGTTTACTAATCATATGGCTCCGAAGGAGATAACTTTATAAATGACATAACGTAATAAATTTAATTTATTGTTGTCCTAAAGTTAATATACTTATCGTTGGAATTTCATGTTATTTTGGACCCTTATCTTAGACAAAATTTTCCACTCTGTGAAGTCTCATTTTTCTAAGGATGCATCACTACTGGGGATGAGTTCGAGACATACATGTCGGGGCATGTATTGAGGCAGCTTGGTTATCTTCAAACCATCCCACGAATCCCACTTGGCCAGAGCATCAATCCCTCGATGCCCGAGCCCGCCAGAGCGAAGTAGGTGTAGAGGTTACATGCGGACTTCTTCGATCACTAGTCCAATCATTTATTGACTATCGAAAGCAAGGGTCATGTTGCTTACCCCCGTGGGAAAGTGAGCAGGGATACATTGAATGGTACAGGAAAAATGGTTGTCTTTTTGTTGATGATCGTTCTATGCAGCCCCAATCTGGCATGAATGAGCCGCATGGTCGTGGAGTGGTCTTGTACCTGATAATCTCCACCATCACTGACCTTATGGTACCTTTACTTGAGAGGTGGAGATGCGGATCCTAATTTCAGCGACAGAGGCGTTAGCATGCATGACTATTGTCCATTCCAGATTAGGCCATGATCAAGCTATTTTCCCTCCTTCTCCAGATGCACCAGGTCCATCTACTTTAACAGCCCGAGGGAAGCATTAGGACGTGATTGTTATCATTTGCTCTATATATTATTATAATAACGGCTTCTGAATTCATCTTTATGTTTAGTGATATGTTGTAATAACTACTTATGGATTCATATTTATGTTTAGGGATTGACATATTTATCGTTTGCTCTATCTTTATTATTGATTGTACTATTATTAGGGGAAAAATCAAACTATGATGGAATTTCAGTAGGAGGTTGTTCACGGTCGACCACCAGTATACGACAAACAACATTTTATTCGACCACCAGTGGCCAAAAAATTTATATTCATTCAACCACTGGTGGCCGAAAATTTACTTTCTAGTCGACCACTGGTGGCCAAAAATTTGGCTTACAGTCGACCACTGATGGTCGACACTTACACTAAATAATCAATCACTGTTGGTTGAAAATATGCAATGGTGGTCGAATAGTGTATGGTTTGTCGCATGTTACCTATCGAAAATTAGCTATTTTTACCCTAAATACTACTATTTCAAGTACTTGTTAACATAATACAAATAGTTTAATAGTGTCTCATCATAAAAGTACGATTTCAATAGACTGTAGACTGTCATCATAATACAACTATCTCTGGTTAATCTATCAGTGTTATTGAATCCATACTCTTACGAACTTTCCCATCCGATATGGGCTTTTAGCATGCATCCATATAGGGTTTAAGATATGATTCCCAACATTGAGCCACATGTAGGGGATGAACCATCCAAATTGTATTGATTGAGGGCATCGGACACCCGTCATATAGAAAAACCTTAAATGGTATAAACAAAGTCACATTAAGGAAAATGTAATTTTGCAATATATTATAGACACAATACCTGGATAAAATGATCCTCGTTTATCAATCTCATGGAAATTAGCTTTGGTATCGGGGTGATGCCAATCCTCAGTGGTAGGTATATGACACACATGACATTGCTTATAAGCACCAAAGTCACATTATACATGGTTGCAACTAAGTGACCCATTTCAGAGAGGAGAGACCAATGTTTTGACGGGGTTGACGAAGTGAAACAATCTAGGCTTCAGTGACAACATTGATTTATTCAGGATCACCAAAACTCTCATATAAAGTTCTTTATGGTCATTGACTTCCTTAAAGAGCTCATTTCTAACTCTACCCCACGCTTCTTCGCCATAATCAACCAAATCTACTTTGGCCCAAAATCCACAATGCCCATCTGCTTTCACGTTTTTTGTGGATGAAATGTACTTTGTGAAATGAGGAGGCAACGATGCCATAAAATTGCATTCTAATTTTGCTCGTATGGATGGGCGCCGAACAATCTATTTAAATAATAGTATATGTATTGTAAATAAGAATCATGAAAATTGAGTAAATGCATAATTTTGTAGGAATTGTGTATCAGTTTCTCTTTAGCTGGACGTTTCTTCGTACGGAAAACAGGTGTCAAGACTTTAGCGCCCACATCATAAACTACTATTATAGTAGGGGAATAACTGTTAATCTCGGTTATGGGCAACTCAAAGGCCGAGGTTCCTGCTTTGTAGATGACACTTTGTTCTTTAAGTATTTTGGTCTACCTTTGGTGCATGCAATAGCTCCTGGATCATGTAATGATGTTGTGGTGTGGTCATCGCCTCATGCACACGTTGATACATCAACTCCGCTCTTGTGTAGTCCAACTCTCCATATTTCCGATTGGCCTCTTCAAATAAAGCTCTCTACAGTGTGTCTAACATCTCCCACTTATTTCCTCATATATTATGTGACTATATATCTAATTTTCTCCATATGTCATCAATCTTTTCTAAGGGGATAGGCAAGCCCTTACTAACTCCGACAACTCATGGATACATGGCAACCCCAACGTGTCTCGCATTACACATCCACACATAGTGACCTCCATTAGTTCTTCTCCCAGGCATGAAATCTTGTCGTGGACGAGCTGTAGGGCAACAATCGAGACGAGGCCATGTAGCTCTCAAAATGTGGCAACCCTGAATTTGTGTTAGATCAAGTTATGGTGAGGCCTCCATCAGTGTGTGGAACTCTCCCCAGTATTGTTCAAAATTATATTGATTTGTTTGAATTTGCTAATGCAAAGTGTTGACCTTCAGCTTTGTCTCAAATATAAAATTAGAGATTTAGGCTTCCACTGTTCAACCAAGCATTGCATGAAAAAATAAAAAAAAATAATTTACGAGTAGTAAGTCTTTGCATATCAGCTGGTTGTGGTATTCCCATAATGTTTGATGGAATTCGTATTAAACAAGCCCATCTACCTTTGTACGGATCGACACATTTGCTTATATTTATACCTGACTGTTGCTAGAGTGAATTTGAAACCCTTGTACCCTCTACTAAAAAAAGAACGACATTATTAGTGAATATCAACAAATTCCTAGGCAACATAAACTCCTCTCACTTATCATTTGTATGAAAGTATTTTCTGTAATTGCCAGTGATGTTCTTGTTGATATGCCACTGACAAAGGAAGTGTTTATAGCTCGGAAACACACTACCTATGGCATTCATTAGAGCTTTCTCTTTATCAGTCACAATCAACGAAGGCAAGCACGAATCATCCATTAGATCCTTCAAAGTTCTGCAGGCCCAAGTGTAGTTATCCTCCTTTTTTTCCATAAAAACAATGGCTACACAAAATGTTAAGCCCGAAAAAGTCACAACAACAATCTGCATCAAAGGTAACTTGTACATGTTGGTTTTATATATACAATCTATCATCAAAACTTATGAAAATGCACACAATGGATCAATGATTTAGGATGGCAAAAAACAAATCTCTTACTTCACCACCATCCCTGCATTGTCGGTGGACGAAGTAGTAATTGTATTCCTCCAACTTGCCCATCAAATACTGCAACTGTGACTTCCCATAACAATCCCCCAATCAGTATTTTTGTCTACAATTGTACAAACACCTAATTATAGACTTGTTACTCGAAAATGTCTTCTTCTGCAACTCCAACATGTTATTCGGACGAACATCCTACATTGACATCTCAATGACATACTCATCCTCCTTTGTCAATCTCCCTAAGTAGGCGTGACCCTCGAGATAATTTTCTATCGAATGATTGTGAAATCCATTAAAAACCTGCAATGCCCATGGGCCGTTTAATTATATTTCTCATCCCTGATGTGCGTTTTCTTTGCATGCAAAATTAATCCCCAAGTATTAAGGATATAAATTGCAACTTAAGCAAGCGACCAAGTGAATATCGAACCCAAAGGACGGCGTATTATCAATTTAATTATTTACTAAATTAATTAAGACAAGTGTGACAATATAGTTTTTAGAATTTAATTATAATCTACTAAATAATTAATTAAAATAACGAATAAAATAAAATATCACCAGAAGAATACGAAAGTAGATCAAGTAGGAGAATAGGTAGCTCTAGGATAATCCAGTTTCACTCATTAATCTCCCTTTCGTGTGTTGATGTCCGACTCTGCCTTGTGGAATATGGACGCATCACTAAACCATGCATATCTACTCTATAGACATAAGTAAACATGCGTGTAACACGTGTGAATAACCTCGAAGCAAGAGATATAATTCCACCCCCATTTCTAGGTACTATCAATATCAATTATTTCCCTGGCTAATTGGTACTCTAACCCGATATGATCTCCCTTTATAGGTACTACAAAATTATCCTTTTTATCCTACTTAATAACCAGAATTCAATTCAATTAGTAAGTATTCATATATGATAGTTCTAATGAAGCTTCGGAGTCCCCTCACTTAGAATCATAATATGGAATCCTGCTCAGCAGTGAACGCACTCAATCAATAACCAAGATATGTATTCAGACTCTACATAACAGTTAATGATGCACAAAACGACCGCGAGTATGAATTAAAAAGGCACAATCATATATAAAATAAATCTACAAGTAGTGTTGTACGGAGTTTACACACGAAAGTTCAATTAATTGGTAAAAACCTTCACAACCCTAGTTCTACCAAAAAGGCTCTAGCCCATGATGTTGCGAAGAACAATCATGGATGTTGGATAGATCTTACCCATATGTCCGGAAAATACAAGATAAATTAGAAAATAATAAAACCCCTAGATGTAGCGTCGTCGCGTCCTTCTCCGTCTTGAATCCTCCTCTTGGTTCTTCTCTTGATTCCACAATGAATCTTCAAAGTGATGGATGGATAGAGGAAAGGAAGTGGATGATGGTTGGGGGGTGACCCCCCCTTGTGGGGTGTGGTATGGTTGTGGCCTCTCTTATGGTTCTCTTGTTGTTTTTTTCCTTCCTTCTAATGGTGTGATCTACACCCCCTTTTATACTTGTAAGTTCTCCTTATAGGCATTGGAATGGGCTTTTTGAGTGATCACACGCATTGAGGGTGTAAAAATACGGATATGGTAAGTTTTCGCACGTCAATTCGACCACAAGCTAGGTCGAATTCACCTCCTCTGGTCGAATTGCAGGTTGAATCACCTTACTAGAAGCTTCAGACATCGGATTCGAGCTTCAGGTGCTGGATTCGACCAGTACAGCAGGTCGAATTGAGGTGTCATGGTCGAGTTGCTTCTTTTGCCATCCAATTCGACCAGGATTAGACCACATGGTCAGGTCGAATTCAAATGTTGTGGTCGAATTATTTTGCGCAGTCTCACCGTTTCGCGTATAACTTCCACATCCGACCTCTAATTTGATTGATTCTTGCGCTCACTCGATCCTCTCTTCCTTGGATTTCTATCCATATAAAGAACATAAGAAAACTCCAAGATTTGAATGTGCAACAAGCCACGGAAATTAGCACAGTAATTCTATTCGGCACAGCTAACGCGACGTCACCATTTCGATCATAACTTCCTCATTTGGAATCCGATTGAGGTGTTCTTTACGCCAAATTAACCCTCATTTCAGTGGCTTTCCAACATGTATCATATGTACAGTTTTGATCTCCACAACAACACAGAAAAATTACGAAAGTTGGATGTGCGTTTTCAGCATTCTTGCACAAATTGCACATTTTCTCCAACTTTGCACTTTTTATTCTTTTTCCACCTAAAACATAATAAAACACCTCAAGTGCACCTTTTTCTCACATACAATGAATATAAGACACTTGTGTTAATATATAACAAGAATTTCCATCAAAAGGTGTTAAATTGGACACTCAAATACGCTAATTTCCACTCTCATCAGTTCCCTCAACATAAATGGACAACTAAACTTTTTCGAATTTGTTTCTCTTTTTGTTACCTTCTTATCCAAAATAACTTTCTTTTTCGGATCAACCTCCTTATATAGATTTTTCTTACCTTTGTACTCTCGATACATACTGTAACAACAAAATTTGTATTTATTAAATAATAAACACAAAAGAAATTACAAAGACAATCCAAGATGAATTGAACTTGAAAATTGAGTAAACAGCTTCTATTTATCCTCTGATTCCTCTCTTGAGTTGACTTCTTGACTTTGTCAATTTTTCGAGCCGGATCTTCGAATGAAACTTGTCCGATCTCGTGCTTGACTTGATGCTTTTCAAATATTTATGTGGAGGCGTCGAGCTTTGCAATGCAATTTAATTGCCTACACATACCACCATGTTTATAACCCATAGATATCCTCGCCCTCTTAGAACCGCCACCATTATCAAATCCCTTCACCACCAACACTATTTGATTTTCTTTACCCATACACGAACCCATGATACTAATGTTCTTGTGTTTGAAACCATTCATGCATTTCAAACAAGTCTGTGAAGTCTTCATCCATATAAACATCTTTACTCAATTGGTCACATTAGGAGATACATCGTGTAGGTGGAACAAGAATCCTGAAAAAAAAAATAACATAAGTATGAATTCATGCTTACAAATGCTATTATTCGACCACTGATGGACGAAAATAATCCAAAATTTTGTCCATCATTAGCCGAAAACTCATATAAATGTCAACCAGTACTGGCCAAAAATTTATATAGTGGTCGACCATCGAAAAATAACACACTGGTCGACATTCCACATGAAAGTAATATTTCAACCACTACTGGTCGACCAAATATTATATTTTTCGACTAGTGGTGGTCAAAAATTGCTGTCCCATGCAGCCTGGTTGGTCGATTTTTAAGCTTTCAGGAAAAAAAACACAAAACTACATTTTAATCAGTTAAAACACATAAAAACACATAACACTATGATCTTTGAGCTACCTTTGTCCACATATGCTGTATTTGTGTGTGGGTGTGACTCAAAGATGATTTTGTGAACTAGATTTTTTTTTTTGGGTTTTTTTTCTTTTCTTTTGTTTGTTTTTTTTTTTTTAAAAGGAGGTGAGTGTATGAAATTTTTTTTGGAATGATGAGTGTATATATGTATTCTAATATGTTTGGTGGATCATGGATGGGTGGGTGTATGAATAAGTATAAAATAAATAGTGAGTAAGAGGTATGTGTATGGTTTTAATTTGTTATGAAGGTATTTTGACATTTCCTATTACATATTAGTGAAGGTGGATGTATTCGGTAAAACGGTTTGTGTGGATAATTGAGACCAAAATGATATTTTCTCTAAATTTTCCTTCAATGTGGACTTCTCCATATTTTATTTCTATTAATCCAATTTTAACTTCAATTGGACTTTGATTGATGGGTTATCTGGGCCTCTGAGTAATATCAAATCAAACTTATGGGCTACAATTATAATAAACCCATTGTTTTGGGCTTGATCACGAGTTGCTCAATGAATCTGTTGATGAATCATATGATCATATCTATTCTAGTGGATTAATATATTGAATAGGTATTTGCTTAGAGTTGGTTTATGTGTATTTGAAAGTATAAGAATGTTACAAGATATATTATTTTAAAGGATAATAAGATTATTATCTTTTCATTAAAAGAATTGGTATAAATATTTTTTTACTAAGAAAATTAAAACTTTTATTAGAAAAATAAAAGTTGCTGTTATTTATTATGCTAAAGAAGTATTTCATTTAATTAATATTATTATATTTTGAGTAGGACCGCTTATCATTTGCTCAAGTATTTTTTCATTTTGATCCAGAGGAGAAGTCTGTAGGGGGGGAGTATTAAAATTCCAAAAACGTTTTTAGAAATAACAAACACGCCCTCAATTAAAACGTTAATGACACTGTTCTAGAGTTGCAGAATCGTAGTTCCCTCCACCATTGAGTTGGGGCGTTTCTCCTCGTCTGACCGATTATCTTCAGCACGTATCGATCTGATCCGATTCTTCATCTGGTAAATCCTTTCTTAATAGATGAAAAGCTACTTTGATTTTCGGAAATTCTTTAAATTTCTGTTTCTCTTTTTATTTTCCTATCTACATACTTTTTAATTTATAATATGAGATCTGGAATTTGCGAAGAGTCTTTGATCCACTTCATTTATGTGGAAGAATGTTTGTTTCTCACTGTTCTTCGAGATCGTGCTGATTTGTTTTTGGTTCTCTTTTGGAATTTGCATTTTCAAATTAAGTTACATTAGAAAGTTAGTTTATTCCGAGCATTTTATTGGCTTGTATTAGTAGGTGATTTGTTTAATAACAGTTTAATGACGTTTGAGGGTTTGGATTCTGAGATTATGTACAGAAAACTAAATATAGGCTAGTATATATAATGTGTATCTATTCTCTTACTCCTACAGTTAGTCCCTCCCTCATCTCTGTCTCTCCAATATTCCATTCGCAAAACAAAATGCTTGATCCTTCTGCTAATTCTGTCATTGTTTTTCCGAATTATCACAAATTATACTTGTTCAGATGAAGACATGCACGACAACTGTGATCCGGTTGTAGACAGGGATTCGGCGGGATTCACGGCCTAACTGGGTTGAGAAATGGGTGCTTCTCCTGCCAAATTCTTATTTGGATTCCTCTTTTTCTCCGTCCTACTATGGATTATATTCATGTAAGCCTCTATTACAAATTTTTATTTTTGTCTTAAAGATACTCGCTTCGATGTTCCTGATCACGTAGAAATGTATCTGTTTTCTGCATTCCTATTCAGTTAGGTAATTTGTAGTTGCACTTCTTTTGTTTTTGTCTCCAAATGATGAGGGAAATACGAATATCACCCCACTATTCAGGCATAGCACGTGACACTTTAATTAGTATTTTATTTATCAATTTATGGTTATGGGTAACTTTTTTGGGTCAGTGATTCTAGTTTATTTACTTTTCTGGCGTTTCACTTAGATTCTGAACGAATATCTTTCTTGTGTTGGCTACTCCATAATTTTCTGCGCTGCCCTGTTTAATTTACTTAGAAGTGATTAAGTTGCATAGGCTTAGATTCTGTTATTAAGTGAGGAAGTGACACATTCCATCTTTAGGAGATGGAACTTGGAATGAAACTACAATAACTAGCACAAAGTAGATGTTACTCGCATAACTGTGTGACTGCTTTGGCATTGAGTGATTCATGTTAAGTTGAAGCTGGAAAATCATCTAATGCTAAACATGAGCAATGGGGAATTATTGACTCAAAATTTCTTTGCGGGAGCCGGGAGGGAAATATAGTGTGTCTCTTTTGAATTAATATGTGGAATAGCTACTTGCCAATGGAGTTGATTGAGGACATGTTTGCATCCTTAGCTTAATATATTTCTGAAACATTCATCTATTTTTTTATTTTATCATTGCACATAAATCATATCATGTGGGTACTGGACTGCTGGAACTCAAGTGAACTGCTTTATGCACCTCACATATGATCACTTGTCTGGGGTGATCTTCATTGTTGACATTCCCAACCACCACTAAAGTGTCTTGTCATTGCTTTATTAGGTGACGTCTATGTTCCAATGACAAAATAGTCATAATTTAGGCAACTTAATCTTCATACAACCACCAAAAATTAAAGGTTTTCTGAAACAGGGGATGTTACAGAGGGCTCAATAATGAACAAAAGTTTTGACTCAAGAACTGGCCTCAAAGTGCTGTATGGATGAGTTACCCCGTTATATTATTAAACTAAAAAGGCAATGCAACATCGCTCAATGAAGTACATAACAAGCACATAACGTTCTGTCAATGCCTTTCTGCAACTTCTTTTTTCCCTTATGATGGTGATTCGGGAGTTTGGTAGGAGAACAATGTAGGATACATGGATTTTAAGGTGTTTAGGGCCTAAATTCTACTCTGGCTCTATCACGAGAACCATAACTGTTCAAGACTATAAATCCATAAATCTAGTGGAGTAAGATATTTATTCCTGGTATGCTTCTTTAGATTGGAATAATATAGTTATCATTTTTTGCTTCTTCCATACCCTTTATTATACCCTTGCTGTTGTGAGTTCAATCTTTTTGTTTGTTGTCATTTGGTAGATACCATTAATATTTCAGAAATTTGATAAATCCTATACTTGTACAGTTGATCAACTAAGGAAACCCTTGAATTCAACAGGGTGCATTAAAGTTTGCGTCATAAAGAAATGAATAATGGATAAGATTTTTTGTCAACTTTTTGCCAATATCCTTTTATTATATGTGGCGTTCCGATTTTTCTTCCATATTGAGGCTCAATAATATTTATTTCTTCCCGATACCTCCTAACTCAATATAGTTTGGGAGTTCTCTTAGTAACTGATATAAAACCTTGTGGTGAACTGTTGTTCTGGCTGTTCAATGGTCTTTTGGCAAAGAGATATGAGAATCTTTAACAATTGTTTTGAATCTCTTGAGGGTGTTTGGGTTAGAATTAAGTATAGGGCCAGCCTTTTGGGTGTCTAGTCACAAATTATTTAAGAATTTTTCCATTTTGATTTGATAGAGATTGGAGTATAGCTTTGTACCTATGCTGAATGGACCCTTTTGAGTTTTGGAACTATTTATCCCTAATAAAGTTACTAATAATATCTTAGTTTCTTAAAAATAAAAAACCTCTAGATTAGACACCGCTGACTGGAAACTTAGTTCGGACCCTAAGATTTAGCAATTTAACTGATCTTGATGTTTCCTGTTTCAGGTTTGCATCCAGGTTACTGGCTTGGATTCTAAGTCGAGTTATGGGAGCATCGGTTGGATTCAAAATTGGTGGATGGAAATGCTTGAGAGATGTTGTTCTGAAACTAAATAAGGTTTGTGGTTATTACACAATAAGGCTACCAATATACTTTGAACTGTATATAATTTTCCAATCCAAACACAAACATACTGTTCTAAAATATACAAGTGATTTGTTTTGAACGTTTGATACTGGAGAAAAATGGTGTGGTGGTTACATGAAAATATCTCTATATTGTAGTTATCAAGTTCTTAAAATTTTATATATATGTACGTTGCATTATTTGAGTAATGAAATTTGAATTAAATAGGTTATGAAAAATGATGTCATTAATGTAAAATATCAAAGCATTGACCAAGTTAATTAGGAAAAAAATATTTTGTTTAATTCGCTTAATGAAATAGATTCTGCTACCTGCTAGCTATCAATTAGATGAATTATGCTGGGATACGCTTCTTATTATTTTAATTTATTTTAAAATTCTCAAGATCAGAGATGATATTCTTTAATTATGATGAGTAAGTTCTGTATATATATTGCAGAGTTGTTCTTAAAGTTATCATGCTTTCTTGGACAGATATTTTAATTGGCCTCAATGTCTTGGTCATTATCAATTGGTAACCCCCCCCCCCCCCCCCCCCAAAAAAAAAAAAAACACACAGACACGCACGAACGCACACACATATCCAATCAATATATAATATTAGCCCAGTTTTGCTCTCTGAAAGTTTGAAATTGTCTTTCTGCCATTTGATGACTAAAAGGGTACCCACATCATATCATATATTATGTAATAAGAGCAAGAATTAAAAAAAAAATTGTACTTCTGGCCATTGTAGTCGAAACCAAGTTCGCACTACTTATTTCTTAAGAAAATAATTTGACAGAAGAATTACTGAACAATATAGTTATTGTTTCTGTTCAAAAGTGGGGACACTCTAACCTTTGGCACATAATCGCTTTTGCTGCACCAATCTTTTCATGTGTGTTTAGGAGGTATATCTAATCAAACCAAGTTGACGGTCTTTTTTTTAAAAACTTTTGTGTGATAGCTTGTTCATTGGTTCTGCAAAAAAAGCTGAGTGTGGCGTCAACAGTGTAATGAATGCATACATTGATCTCATTTCCCTTTTCTCTCCTCCATCAGGAGTGATAAACTAAAATGATATTTGTAATTTGAGATTTCAAATCTATAATCTTGATGAAGCTTATATGGATTATCTGATTTGAGGAAAATATCCTGATCTGACTCACCATGGACTTGTGCTCACATGATATTTTGCATGCTTCTCCGTTTGATAATTGCAGGGTGCTGTTGAATCCATATCCATTGGAGAAATAAGACTCAGCTTACGGCAATCCCTGGTTAAGCTTGGGGTTGGTTTCATGTCAAGGGATCCAAAATTGCAGGTGTTGATATGCGATTTAGAAGTTGTACTCAGGCCTTCGCAAAAAGGCACTCAGAAATCCAGATCAAAGAAATCTCGCAGCTCAGGTAGAGGAAAGTTTATGGTATTGGCTAACATGGCACGGTTTCTGTCAGTTTCTGTGACCGACTTGGCTTTAAAGGTAATAGTGTCTGATTTCACTCAAAGTCTCAATTCCAGTATTCTACATTATCTCCCAATTTTTTGCTGCATATTTTGCTTCTTCAGTGGTTATTCAGAAAATAAAATGTGAATGTTGTGTGGATATAGTTTGCATTAGTGGTCATACTTGTAATTATCAACTATAATGTAGAAGTACAGCCAATGGGATAGTAAAGATCCGTGAGCAAAAAAAAGCTACATATGCAACTTTTGGAGGGGAAAGAATCTCTCGTAATATATCAATGAAAGGCACATGAATTTTATAATTAATAATAATGTTGTGGCAATTAATCATGTAGTACCAATGAAAAATGCTTTGAGATGGAAACTCTCAGGAAAAAGAGATACTAGAAGTCACATCTTCTACGCACACAAAAAAGGGGGAAAATTTTAGTATTGTTATTTTGATAGTTTTCAGATAAATCACTAATAAACCTGACAAAATCCACAAATTGGGGTCCCACTATCGGGGAGCTTGCATAAATGTTAAGGGTTTGTAGAAGTATTTTTACCAGCTTAATTTATGCAATCTTGTGATTTTATATTCAGAGGCAATATGGAAGATGAAAGTAGGCAAATTACCATCCCTCACTCTCCCCTATATACACACACCACTCCGCATGCGAGCATTTCCTGGACGTTGACTAGAAGTGCTCAGAATACAGAGACAATTGTCATTAAAATTCTCTAGTTTCTTGATATTTGCCAGGTGCAGCTCATATGCCAACTGAGATTTGTTGAGGATAAAAAGATGTTTTTATTTTGACATTGTGTGCTTTTTTAGATGATGCAACGTCTAGTAAATAAAATAAAATCGATTGTGTATTAAATGGTGTTGAGCTTCTAGCTTTAATTTCCATTGAAATGCTGATTTTTTTAACCTTAAACTTGCCTTTAAACCATATTTTATTGGTATGTGCTTTGTTTGTTATGACAGACACCTAGGGCAACTGTGGATATTAAAGAATTGCGAGTGGACATATCTAAAGATGGGGGATCTGAGGCAGGCTTGTTTGTGAAGCTGCAACTTTTTCCTATAACTGTTCTCCTAGGTGAATCACGATTAACCTCTGCTGAATCTTCTATGGCTTACCCATTGACAGATGGGGTTTCTCCTCCTTTTAGCTGTGAAGAATTCTCTCTCTTGTGTGAGTTTGGACATAACAGGTACCCTTTGTTTCTTGACTGCTTTCCCTGCATTTGTCAAAAGTTTTAGGATGGATTTGAGATTCATCATGTCTTTTATATTTTTGGCCTTGCCGAATTGCTAGCTGGGGCACTAATCAACAAACTTTTGTTTTCTATATTGAAAGGGAACAACGATTTTATTAGTAAATTTCAATCAGGACTAGTAGTCCAAAAAGATTACTACATTCAGGACAGGATACAAAACTGTTCTCCAGCCTCTATCCAAATCAACGGAAATTTCTTGAACAATTTATGATTAGAAACCCAAATGCTGACCCTATTCTTGATTCTCCAGCAAACTTCCTCTAGAGATTCAAAACATCTAATATTTCTTTAAAGCCAAATAGACCTTAGAACAGATGAATCTGTGGTTCTCAACAAAAAACCCAATGAAATTCCAGCTCCCAACTACTTGCACCAGAATTGATTCGAAGACAATGAATTAATGTGAGTGGGTAGAAAATGGAAAGTGAGAACCTAGTTTGTGTTTCGAAACAGCTCTCGGATATCCTCCAGCCCCTCTAGGCATGGTCTGGAATGGTGCTTCCTTGATGTCTTCTTCATCACTTTCCTTCCAGAACCCCCCTGTCATCCTCTAATAGATAAGGATAGTTTCTAACAGTTTCAATCATCTCGTCATCTGCTCTCCTGATTATCAAAGGAGAATTTCCCTTTCACAATCTAGTAGGAGTGGCATCTTCCCCATCTTTGTGTATAGTTTTTTCCCTTTATGAATAGACAATGTCCTATTTATTCTATTTAACTACATTTTCAATGATTCTATTGAGGATCTCTGAGTTTCCTTTTCTCTTGCCCTTGGGTTGTTTCTTCTATTATGTTTGAAGCTGGTTTTACATATCAATTATGTCTTGCTTGGTCCACTTGAGAAATGGGCCCCAATTGATTTGGGGATTGGTTTCTTGATTGTGGGCTCTTTTAATTGACTATTACGAATTGGGTCACTTTGGGACTTGGAAGTTACTTGTTTAAGGCCCAATATACCATCAAATACTCCTTCTGTCCTAAGTATTTTGCACACTTTCCATTTTCTTCTGTAATCATTTATGAACCTTTCTAGAAATGGCAACTCTACACATTATTAACATCCTCACAATATCATAATCCCACAAAAATGCCACCTTCATTTTACACTTTGATAACCAAAAGTCAACAACTTTATCCACATATGCTTATTGAATTACCCAAATAACCCCTACTTTATATTATGTTATACACCTGAAAAGCTACTTTTCTTAATCCACTTGCCCGCATATGCATGCAAAAATAACCAGGACGAAGGGAGTAAATAAGATGGGATTTTTGGCCCACTCGAATTGGGCCCCAATTTCAACACACATCTCCATCCAACTTCCTTATCAAATTGGTTGGCATGTTCATGAGACTCAACATTCAGTTTGGAGAATCTATTCTTCACTTCGCCACTAGGGTCTTGTTTAGTCCCACCGCCGACTTCTTTAATTATATTCTTGATTCTAGTTCTGGCCATTGCTGATGTCTCTTCCCATTCCTTCCTTGATCTAAACTAACTCTTTTTTAGGATCCACTCGTTTTCATGAAGGAAAACTGTTTGCCTTCTATGTTCCTCACAGTCGGAGTTATCTTTGGTTCCCTTTTTTCTGCCAACAATTATGGTGGTCATATGCTGGAAACACACAGACTTTTTCTTTGATTACGACCCAAAAACGTTGCTGATGATAGGCTGGGATCTATGAAATCTCAACCTGCTCCCTTCAAAGTCATTGCCATATTATGCTCAAGGAATCCAAACTTAACTCCTTTAACCTTAATGCAGGCAGAACATAGGCAAACAAGATGTGACGTTCTCTCATCAATTTGAAGACGTCAACATCAGTCAACAGTAGTTTTGGACATCTTTTGATTCCAGAGATTGAAAGGGAGTTCAAGAATCTCAATCCAACTATCCCTGCACACGAAAGTTACTAAGGGGACTGGAGCAGGCTATCATGACAAAAGATCTTCCTTTTAAAGAGATTCAATTTGGAACTTTTATATGTCCAAGGTTCAATATTAAAATAAATTCAATGGTTTGAATGCTTCGCCAAACTGGTCGGATTGAGAGTCCTATCTCTCCACACCTACTTTGAATCAATTGAAAAGAAACCATGTGCTGTTCTCTGTTATAGAAAATGCTTTTACAAATTTTGCCTACCAAACAGCCTTAATCCCATAAAATGAGAAGAGGCTGATCTCATGATTCAACATCTTCCCTATTGAACGTTTGATATCCTCCCAGGAATTGTTATCATTTAGCCTAGTTATCCCCAGTGCCTTGCTCTAGTCTTCCTTTCTCAACTCTTTTTGGGGTTCCTCCGAAACGGCCTCTGCGTAGCTTCTTAGGTTGTGGCCTTCTTTGCTGCCAGCATAAACTACCGATGTATTCCTTGCGTTGACACTCGACTATTTTCTTTAGTATGGAAGTAGGAATGCATTCAAGTGTTTATGTAGTAGGATCAAACCCGATCTATTCTTTCCCTCAGGGATTTTTACGTTCTGATTGTGTTTCCATCCTCAAAATCTGACTGTCTTGAAAAACGAGCCACCCTTGTTCTTCAGTCTTTGGCATAATAGGTTCAGGCCTCTAAATCTTTTGGCAATGACTTCATTGACTTGGTCCAAGGTTGATTTGGTCACTTCTATTGTTTGCTAAGCAACCACACCCCTCCTAAGTCGAGGTCCACGAAAAAACCGTTGTTTATGGGATAATTGCTCTGTTATCAATAATGAAAAAGGGATAAACTTTCTTCTCAATATTCAATTACCTCTGTAAAATTGATATCTGGAGTCTCTCGTTGATGTTAACCTCCTTGCATCCTGCTTTAGTGTTAGATCTTCCTAGATTTTCTTGTTTTCGTCTCTTAGACCCTTTTGCCTTTTATTTTCTCTCTCCAGCATAATTCAACCCATGTCATCTATCATTTTAGTTGAATATTGTTAGATTTGCTTTAATATCTAAGTTCCCACATGATATTCAAATTTCAACATGTATATCAAAGATTTTTGCTTGCTGTTACGTAATCGATATATAGGAAGCTCAATCAGCTTCTTCAACTTTACTAACTTTTGTTAGCTTTGCTCATCCCATTGTATTATATATTCATGAATGTAATTTCTTTTTTTTATTTAAAAAGTGGGTAATGTAATTGTCATCAGAGAAATTTGAGGCGAGTCATGAGAGAAAGCCAATGGATTGGTGGATTTATATGTTTTATCTTTTATTGTGCTTCTTGGCTAGTTTCTAATCTGTTTGCTTATTGGATTGAGTGTTAAAACCTCCTGGGGCCTTTTGAGGGATGAAAGAATAAATGCTGCTCTTGTTTTCAGAATTCACTAGTTCATTGGAAGGATGGATATTAGTGTATGTCGTTTGCTCACCCTATTTCTAGATAGTT
The DNA here is from genome assembly GCA_023678885.1 of Pogostemon cablin. Taxonomy (NCBI): domain Eukaryota; kingdom Viridiplantae; phylum Streptophyta; class Magnoliopsida; order Lamiales; family Lamiaceae; genus Pogostemon; species Pogostemon cablin. The sequence continues at coordinate 10,046,580 of CM042989.1, read as the reverse complement.
AATCTTCTGTGGAGTTTGATCATATGGCGTGCACAAAACTTGTCCTACTTGTTTTTGAGATGTATTAGGTAGTTTATTATCTGTTTATCTGTAAATAATCTCTCTTTTTATTTCTTTTAAAGTTGGCTTAGTGGCTAATCATCACCTGGGGCTTAAAGTTGGCTTAGTAGCAATTACCATACTCTAGAATAGCCCATTTTACTACCAAACCTAATCCATTTTCCCAGCATTGATTTAATTTAAACATCAGAACCTGCTTTTTTCAGATTTCTAATTTTTTTTTTCCTTTTTCCTTTTTCCTTTTTTCTTGTTTTGGTCAGTTATTGAAGTGATTAGTTTCTATCTAAAGATTTTTTTAAAAAAATTAAAAGGTAGAGGAAGAAAGGAAAGATTTTGATTTTAAATTTAGAACTGCCTTACTACTGTTGGTGCAGGGAAGCAGGTGTACTTGTTAGAAATCTGGACATTACTAGTGGGGAAGTGCGTGTGAATTTAAATGAGGATTTACTGCTCAAGGAAAAGAATTCATCTGACTCCTCTCCTGAACCTTCCTCAGAATCCTTGCAAGAAAACAAGGAATCAAGGCCTGCTAAAAAAGACCAACAGGGAAAACAAGCATTGGCCATATCCAAGTACACTCCCCTATTCCCGGAAAAGGTCAACTCAATTTGATCGCTTTTACATAATGTTTTCAGCAATTTGATCGCTTTTACATAATGTTTTCAGCTTGTTTTCTCCTCACCCATCTTCTAACGGATTCATCTTGTCTTTTTGTTGTAATTACTGATTATGCATGGAGGATTATGATGTTAGTATGTGGTATGAGACAAGCCTCCATGCACGCATACCTTGTGAAATATAGAACCTTGAGAACATGAAAAAATATATATATATATATATATAAAGCCTTGTGAAATCCATATGTGTGTAAATCAATGAGAGAGATCTCATGAAATAAATGGTTATTGGTGAAGACGATGCCATAGAACTCACGGCAGATATTTAAATTTTTTTCCTGAATTATTCTCACCATGTTTTAAGCAGCGGGAATATAAGTGTATGTTTCAAGTAGAATCTTACTGTAATATTACTTGGGTATAATCCCTAAAATGAGAGAATTATGTGCATAGGGTGAGTTAGATGGATTTGTCTCAATTATGTTTGTATAATAATTTGGTACACCTCACGCCCTTGTTGTTTTGATATCAAAATGTTCATCTTCATTTTTATAGTAGTTCTGGTCGCATTTTTCAATTATTTTTTTATTAGAAGTGTGCAATGTTTGGGCAATTTTGACTGAGTGATTTAACATATTTTTCATATATATTTTTTTTAGGTTGCCTTCACTTTTCCTAGAGTTGATGTGAAGATTGTACATCGGGGTTTTGGGCTCGTGGTTGAGAATAGCATTAGGGGAATCCAAATGAAATGCATGAAATCTCAATCTGTTGAAGATGTGGGGGAAAGTGTTAAACTTGATGTTCAGATGGAATTTAGTGAGATATATGTAAGTGCATACGCAATCAAATTTGAATGTAAATGGAAGTATGATTTCTCTCACTTTTTTTTTCCTAATGTGACCTATTATGTTGTAGCTGCTCAGAGAAATTGGCATCTCTATTGTGGAAGTTCTTAAACTTGATGTTGTTTCCTCCATTTACATACCACTGAAGGTATGCTTTTTCACAAAATGCGATCAATAAAATTTAAGTTTTGTCAAACTATCTTAACATGTGCTTAATTCTTGATTAAATTTGTACTTTAGTGCGCAATACTGACTTAAAAGTTGGCAACTATCTTAACGTGTGCTTAATTCTTGATTAAATTTGTACTTTAGTGCGCAATACTGACTTAAAAGTTGGCGTTTGTTTGAGGTTTATTTGGGTTTTGAATACATGAATACCTGATAATCTATGTTTGTTTTGGGTTTTGGTATGATTAAAAGAAAATTCATGTCACATCAATATGTAAAGATGTGGGTGGTGATATGTGTAAGAGAGTATTAATTGATGGGGGAGAGAGAGAGAGAGAGAGAGAGAGAGAAGAATGGAAAGTGGGTGGGTTGAGAAGTAATAGAGTTCATAGGTGTATATAGGGTTGGTTTTTTAAACCTAAGTTTGGGTTTTGAAAATCAAAATCTTGTTTTCAAAACCCAAAACAATATTTGTCTAAACTTTGTATTGAACCCTTGTTGTTAAAAATATATAAATGTAGAGAGTATTGAGGAAACTTCAGAGAAGGTGTGGGGTAAGGCTTAGGTATAAAGAAGTCACATGGATCTCAATACATGATTCGTTGCTTTCTTGTATCAAAATCCCAATGTGCTAAGCATTGAAGTGGAGTTCCATGGTTCTGTTATTCTACATATTCAGACAAGGGATGACCCATCCCTTGCACCAAGGAGTTAAATATATGCAATTAATAGCCGTTTATTATATATAGAAATGCCTTATCTTGTAAGGATTCTGGATGCAAGTTCATTCATGTATTAAGAACCTACTAGTATCTAACTGAGTGCTGCTAGGCATAGTAAAATTACTCTAAGGTATAGTTATTAGAGGCATGCCTTTGACGAGGCTCGAGCCCTTCCGCCATTTTTTATCCTTCAGATTTTGGTGATTTATGGCATTGTTCGAGAGGTGCATGCCTCTCTGTGCCTTTATTCATCTCACAAGAGGCGTGCCTCCTGTACATGTGATAACCTTTTTTTTGGGGATTATTTTAGAGTTGTTACATGGTTTCATTAAGCAAAAATCATTTTTGCCTCCTATTTAGTCTTTGTGGGGAGGGGATTGAGCTTTCTACCTAGGTTATACTTGGATAAGGGTAAAGGATTTTATAAACAAAACACTAGTCAAAGAGAAACCAAGGACCCACCCACTCAGTGCTAGACCACTGACTAAAAGGAAAAATAAAGCTGACAGAGCATTAAAGGCTCGTCTTTAAGACTGAGAGATGATGATGAAGATGAAGATATTGAAATTGATTTTGAGTGTGAAGGGGACGAGGTGGAAAAACCCAACGAAAACAATGCTCAATTTGATGCTAAGATGTGAGGATGGGGATGATGATTGATTAGTTTGCTAGTTTCTAATCATTTGAAACTTGATAACTTTTTTAAACTGGAAGACTTTGTTTTATTAGCTTATTGTTTATTTATGTTGATATGCATGGATGTCCTATGTTTCATCATGCTATTTATGAGTTATTTTGTATCATATGTGATGTTACATTGTTATGAGATTTTCACCTTTATGTTGTTAGATAATTATGTTGTAAGCAGGATATACTTATGTATATATATAGTAGAAAACTATTAGGCCAGGTTGTACAAGGGGCGCCTTTTTGCGCCTCTCATTTCTAACAACTAAGCTCAAAGGAGAATGTAAAGATTTCAATTATGATAAAAACTAGTTTATTATCGATGAGTCTTAGTGTTAGTTTAATGATTTCAATATTGAGTGATGTACCAAAGTGTTTTAACTTTGTACCACTAGCTTCTATTTCCTTTCCGAGTAGATATCGATCAATCCACTTGTTTTCTCTTCAATAAAAGATCTTAGGCAAATATATTCTAAAAAAAAGTCTGCAAAATGTTCATGATCTTCTAGTGATGATCTCTTTAATATTCTACTGTCAACTTTGATGTATTGGAATACACTCCATTAGGAGCAGAGCAAGCCATCATATTAATTTTCACTTAAATAGATGTTGCATCTCTTCTACATTCTGCAGCATTCCACATAGGCAAGACTCTGTCATGTTTACAGCAGACTGGTAGAGGAGCATTAATGAGAATCCAATATGGGAGTAATTTTGCTGTCTAAAATAATGGATAAGGAGGAATGGTATAGGACTTGTTGTTCATATATAGTATATAAGCCAATTGGAGCACCATGCAAAATTTAAACAACATTTGTTGCCTCAAATAAAATGAAAATAAAGTTTCATAAAATGCCACAATCCTGTTGCAACCCTCCAGGTTATTATATTATTTGTAAAACCTAGATAAGTTTGTGTATATTATTCCAATAAAAGACACTTGTATTGTGGCATAAAAAGATCTAGGGGGTACAACCAATACAATGACAGATATAAAGATCCAAGTAATACAAAAAATAAAATTCACCTTCATTAGTATAAAAGTACTAAATATTCTGTACTTCCCTTCAAACCTAAGCATATATATCAATATACCCTGCTTGTTGTAGAATTTTGAACTTCAGAGTTCAGAAGTGTGGTATTATGGCGCATTGTGCTTGAGATGTTGGCAGAAGTAGATGTATTTATAGTGGGAGTAGAAGATCTAGGGTCACAATCAAAACCATGAAAGAAATAATGATCTAAGTAATATGGAAAATAAAATTCACCTTTGTTACATAGTACTCCCTCAGTCTCATTAATTTGTGCTCTTATTTTTGTGCAAAGATATTAAGAAAAGTTGCTTTTAAGGTGTATAATGTATGATAAAGGAGGGTTATTTGGGTAAATCAATGAGAAACAGTGTATAAAGTTGTCAGGTTTGAGTTAATACTTAATAAAGTGTAAGAAGTAGGTGACATTTTTGTAGTATTGTGGTTTTGTAAAAGCATCCATAATGGCTGTTCTAGTATGCTATTTAAATGCAAAATGACATTTAAACTACTGTAGGTTGGAATTTAATTGCCAAATCATCAAATCATGCTTCTGCCATTTGATATATTGAATGAGCATTTACTTGCGAAGTTGCAGCTGACAAAACATTTGTGAATGTGAATCAACGCGCAATAAAAGGAATGAATGAGTGTATCAGTCGCTTTTGCTCTCCAATTTTAATTAAGTATGCAGCATTAAATATTAAACTAAATTTATGGATTAAAATTACTTCAAATATCTTTAGAGTTTCATGTTAAGTATCTATTTTTTAGAAAATTTCATCAACTTAAAAATTTCTTCAAAATCGATATTAATATTTTCATTTATGCATAACGTAAAATAGCATTTTCTTAGTATGTTGATACAAAATACTAATGAAATATAATGAACAAAAGTGGGCTCTATAAAAAGTGAAATCAAATGAGTGGGAGTGATTTGTGTGATTAAATGGATGATGATGTGGAAATTATGTGGAGAAGTGAAGAGTCCATTTTTCCAATTCATTGAACCCAACCATTGTGGATCCTCTAAGGGTGTTAAATGTTAATATTGTGTAGGGTTGTTATTTTAAGTGTGCGCATATATATTGGGACGAATGAAAATAGAAACTGTGTTGAAATTAGTGGGGGACATAATGATCTGCTGTAGCTCTCCTGGCTTATCTTTTTTTTTTTTTTGAACAAAAAGAATGAAATAGGAAAATGGAAAACAAAAATAAAAGCTGAAAAAAAAATTGAATCTTTGTACCATATTGGGTAGTTTCATTGGCTTCCACCTTTTATACTTGAGTTCAAATTTCTGAAAATACATTTTGTTCCTTCAATGGTTTTAGGATGGATGGCATCAACCCAATTGTAATGATGCACCAATAATTTTCCAGAAACTTGATTGTCTTCAACCCTGCTTTACTCCTACCGTCTATTCTGTTAGAATAAATTGAATAAAGCAAATCCCACAAATATAAGATATATTTCACATAATGACTATCATTTTTCATTAATTCAATATTACTTTTTGTTATAAGCTATCACTTTTCACCGTCTCACCTAAGCCCTTACGTGAGACGGTCTCACACAAGTCTTTATGGAAAAGTGATAACATTTTATATGGAAAGTGAATTATTTTAAAAAGTGTAAAATGGTCTCACGTGAGACGGTCTCATGCAAGACTTACCCTATACATTGGACAACTTGAAAAATAATTGTACTGAAATCACAGATATATCTTGCAGTTATAGAACTTCCCAAATTGACTTAAGAAATGTGCTAAGAAGCACATAGACTAGTTTAGCTATCCTATAACTGCGAGAGAAACATTTTTGATAGTTTCATACTGGGGTTTCACTTTTAGTCTTGCTAAATTTTGAAGGCTTTTTGGAGGATTGGGCTACATTGAGATAACATAATAGAATCATACTGTCCACATAGTTGTTAAAGGCGAGAGGCGCAAAAAGGTGCAAATGCCTTGTTGGAGCCTAAGGCGCGCGCGTGAGGTACAAGCTACTCTAGAACATATATACATTAATGTATCCAACTCAACACAATTGTCCAACTAAATAAAGGTCAAAATAAAAAAAATCAAATAATAATACATAATAACTCATAAATAACATATTGACAAATTAAAAACCCGTGCATAATGTCATAATGAACTTCACAATTCAAGTACTCAACACAAATAGACAATCAAAATAAGCAAATTAGTAGAATCATTCAAGTTTAAGAAAATATCAAATGTCAAAGACTCAAATGATTACCAATGAGATAAAAATCATAATTATCATGGTCTATGGTCCTCATAATCTTCATTTTCCTCTTCACCATCAAATTGATCATTATATTAAAAAATTCTTCCTCTTCATGAAAAATATAGAAAAACAGAAAAAAAAAATTCTAAAATTCTTGTGGCAGCCACTATTATCTCTTTCTAAAATCCATAGTGGTTTGTGGAGAAGAGTGAAAGTATGAAAATGAAACTCAAACCCTAGTCCATATTTATAAATAAAAGTCAATATTTTACTAATAAAAGTGTGTTTACCATGAGAAAATTTTAGAAAAAATAATTCAAAAACTGACCATATTTGGAATTGTACACGAGGCACGCCTCAAGCGTGCTTTTGACATCCAAAAAGGCGCACAAAGGCGAGGGTTTTTTGAAGATCAACCTAAACCCCAAAAAACTATGAATCCTAGGCGATGAGGGCTTCGCCTCGCCGGAGGCGCGCCCTAGGTGCGCCTTTAACAACTATGACTGTCCATGCTTCTATGTTTTGGTTTTTTGGTGACATCTAGGTGATATCTACAGAATGATATAGATCCCTATTTCTGTTTCTGTGTTTTTTTTTTTTTTTTTGAACTGTGTGCAGTGAGTATTGCACCCTTTTATTCCTCTGGTCCTTTCTTTCTGTTGCAGCTCAATTCGCCCATCAGATCTGAAATTGATGTGAAGCTTGGAGGCACACAATTCAACATAATCTTGAACAGGTTAGAGCCATGGATGTCTATTCGTCCTCAAAAGAAGAAAAAGAATGAATCATTGGAAAAAAGTTCTGCCAAGGAAAAAACACTGCCATCTGAACAGAAAAAAATCATGTGGACATGCACTCTTTCAGCCCCAGAGATGACAGTTGTGCTTTATAGTTTGAGTGGTTTTCCTATCTACCATGTAAGACTCTACCGAATACAAATTTCCTTATGTTGAATTTCTCTATTTGACTTGGGTGATCAATCAATAAACATTGGATCTTTATAACTTCTATTTTGTTTTTTTTTTTTTTTTTTACATTTTTTCTTATCATAATATCTTCTATGACTGATATTGAACCAGCATGGTAATGCGAAAATCTGAATATCTTGTACATTATTATCTTTCCTCTGTAAAAATGCTGGTTTGACTGGAATAGCAGGATTGCAAATCTCTTTAGGTATGTTTGGTGGGTGGAAATTTGTGGAATTCATTAATAAATCTGCATCATACTTGCATAGTCTGTTCTTTGTTTGGTTTCTTTAATTTTATTCTAAGATATGTTCGAAATATCTAGTCAATAATTTGGGGATTATAACATAGCTTATATTATAGTATAATTTACAATCCTGCAATCCAACTCTATCCTTGTGGTAGTATTCAAAAAAACATAAATGCCTCTTATAACAGAAACAGTATCTGTTATCCTTATTATCCCTATCCTTATCCATGTACGCACTCACTTATAGCCAGCCCTACTACATTGACCTCCCATACTAGCTCCCTTCTCTACATCTCTCTCATCTTCTCTACTTCTCTCTCATCTTCTCTTCCATCTAAGCCTTTGTCTTTTCCCTCACCCTCAAATCTATACGTAATTTTCACATACCCATACATTTGTGCACGTAGATTGAAGTGCCATGAAGAAGTTGGTAAAAAAAAAGTATCCTAATTAAAAAATTGTGACTTCACACTTAAAAAAATAATAACAATAATAATCTTAATATATTCTGGAATGCATCATTAGCATTGATTTCTGATATAGCAAAAAGCTGTTTTGGATGTATTGACCTTAAGTTATAAAACTTACCTAACTATTGAAACAGCCAAATGCACTTCAGACACTAGGATTTGTTTATCTCTTTGGATATGTCACCCAATTTCCTGTAATGCACTGTTATTTTTCATGGAATAAGTGATACTGAAATGTTTAGTTTCAACTATCAAGAGAAGGCATTTCTCTTTTTGCACTTTCCCCAATGTAAATACCCTGCGATAAACACTTTATTTGCAGTTCTTTTGAGTCATTTTGAATTCTGCTCCTGTCAAATATACTGTAATTGAAATTGATGCTATGCATACACTTTTCTGACAAACTTCTCTGCACGAGCATGTTCGATCATCTGTGGATTCAGGCTTAATTTATGAATTGTAGTGACTATTGCATGGTGGTTTATAGAAGTCTCTCCAGCTAGATATGAATATTGTCCTTGTTTATTTCATGGGGAGGACACCTATTACAGATATTTATTTAATTGGGTTAAGATGCTGATATTTCTGAATTTCTTCTGTCACAATTCTTTTTCTATTGAAGTTTAATTAGTGTAATCATATGGAATTTCTTTTTGCGCATAATCACTTAAGCTATAGTTTTACCTTTAAAGATTAACTAAAATTCTCCTAACTATCCCTTTTTGAAACTGCAGGGCTGTGCACAATCATCACACATTTTTGCTAACAACATATCTAGTACAGGTGCTACGCTGCATACAGAGCTTGGTGAAATAAATTTACATATGTCCGATGAGTATCAAGAATGCTTGAAAGAGAGCTTGTTTGGTGTGGAAACGAATACAGGTTCACTGTTGCACATTGCTAAGGTCAGTTTGGACTTGGGGAAGAAAGATATGGATTCACAGGATGCTCTGAAAAGTAAGATGGTTCTTGATGCTGATGTTAGTGGCACTGGTGTGTACTTGACCTTCAGGCGTCTTGATTCTCTGATATCAACTGCTCTATCCTTGAAGGCTTTCATGAAAAAATTATCTAATTCCAGTAAGAAACCAGCACAAAGCAAAGAAATGAGGTCATCCAGGCCATCAGGAAAAGGGATTCAACATTTGAGACTAAATCTCGAGAGGTGTTCTGTAAATATCTGTGCGGATGTTGGATTGGAGGACGTGGTTGTTCCAGACCCCAAACGTGTTAATTATGGATCCCAGGGTGGAAGAGTCTTAATTAGTAACTCTGCAGATGGGAGCCTACGCACTGCACATATAATGGCTACAACTTCAGAAGAATGCAGAAGGTTGAAGTATTCTGTATCACTTGATATTTACCACTTCAAATTTTGCGTGAACAAGGAGAAAAAATCTACACAGATGGAGCTTGAAAGGGCTAGGTCTATTTACCAGGAATTTCCTGAAAATAATCCTGGAGCAAAAGTTACCCTGTTTGACATGCAGAATGCGAAACTTATTAGGAGATCTGGTGGTCTTAAAGAAATTGAGGTCTGCTCTCTCTTTAGTGCCACGGATATATCTCTAAGATGGGAGCCTGATGTGCATATTGCATTGGTTGAACTAGGGTTGCACCTGAAGTTATTAGTAAACAATCACAAACTTCAGGGGCTTGATGATGTGGAGAAAACTCCCTCTGGCAACAATACTGAGCCAAAGAAGGGCATGCCATTGGAATCAGCCAAGTCAGAAAAATCATCAAAGAAAAGTGAATCCATTTTTGCTATAGATGTGGAGATGCTTAGTGTATCAGCAGAGGTTGGAGATGGGGTTGAAACTTTTATCCAGGTACAATCCATCTTTTCTGAGAATGCCCGAATTGGAGTGCTACTCGAGGGGCTTTTGCTCCAGCTAAATGGAGCGAGGATTTTTAGAAGCAGCAGGATGCAAATTTCACGAGTGCCTAATGCCTCTGGAAGCTTATCAGATGCAAAATCTGAAGCCATAACTACCTGGGATTGGGTAATTCAAGCCCTTGATGTGCATATCTGCATGCCTTATCGGCTGGAGTTGCGTGCAATTGATGACTCTGTGGAAGAAATGCTGCGAGCTTTGAAGCTTGTCACTTCTGCCAGAACTAAATGTATACTTCCTCAGAAGAAAGAGCCATCAAAACCCAAAAGACCTAGTTCAACAAGAACTGGATGCATAAAGTTTAGCATACGTAAATTAACAGCTGATATTGAGGAGGAACCAATACAAGGTTGGCTTGATGAGCATTACCATCTTTTGAGAAATGATGCGCGTGAATTAGCTGTTAGGTTAAGCTTTCTTGATGAAATTCTTTTAAGGGGTCAGAATAATGATGTTGATCAACCAAATGATTCCCTTGAAGGAAAAATTCGCTATAATGATGAGGAAATAGATTGTAGAGATGCTTCAACAGTTCAAAAATTGCGTGACGAAATATACAAGCAATCATTCCGTTCATATTACCAGGCCTGCCAGGGCCTGGTTCCATCACAAGGATCAGGAGCATGTAGAGATGAAATCCAAGCTGGTTTTAAGCCTAGTACAGCCCGAAGTTCTCTTTTCTCTGTTATTGCTACTGAGTTAGATCTTACCTTGTCAAAAATTGAAGGTGGTGATCCGGGGATGATTGAAGTTTTGCAAAAGCTTGATCCAGTATGTCGTGCCCATAATATTCCGTTTTCGAGACTCTATGGAGCAAGCATTGTTTTGCATACAGGTTCCCTTGTTGCTCAGATTAGGAATTATACATACCCACTACTTGCCACCACTGGTGGTCGATGTGAAGGGAGACTTATACTAGCTCAACAGGTTTGCCCATTTCTTTTGGTTTTGTATCTTGCTTATTTGGAAATTTGTGCTATTTGACATGTTTGCATTTGATAACTTAAAAAAATTTCACCAAATTCCTTATTACCAAATTATCAATCTAATATATGATGATTTTACATAGTTGGATGTAGCACTATAAATTTGGAAAGCTTATTTTAAGCTGCCTAATTTCTTTCAAAGAAGCACTGGGTTGAGGTTTAAAGTTCTTATTCATAGGTACTTGTATTGGATCCGGAAGAATATTAAGCTTACATTTTTTAAGAGGTGGTAAGCATGATCAGGTATAATATGAGATTTAATCAGCCAGGTTAAGTTCAGGAATATGGTGCGTAAGGCTATGTTTTGGTTTGGGACTTAGTGGGCTTTTGAAATTTTGTTTTCATTGTTTAGGGAATTTGGAAATCCTGATAGTGATAATTTTGTTTCTTTTTTTTTTTTTTTGAGATTTTGGTAGGGTGAGAATTAAATTTATATCAAATCAATGTGCTAGAGTTGATGGTGCTATATTATGATATTGCTGTTTCGTGTATGGATTAGATGATAAAATTTTACATTTATACATGCATATACGTACATATATATATTCACACACACACACACACACACACACACACACAAACCCACACGCAGTTATTATATAGAACCCATTAGAGTGTTTTTAGAAGCTAGATGATACTCTACTTTGCTTGGGGTTTGTTCTGGGTCTAGCGAGATAAATACCACACAGCAAAAGGTATGACAAAGAGTTTGAGGTAACTAGCCACGTCAGTTTACTTGCCTCACTAAAAACTCGCTAGTGGTTGAACTATATGTGTTTATATATATATATATATATATATATATAATAGGGTGGATTAGTGGAGTGGCATATATTAAAGTTTAGGGCAAAATTTTATTGTATTGAAAAAGTGATATAGAGTTCTAGGTTTTTATATCATTATTTGAGTTAATATTGAAATTTTAAACTGGAATTTTCAAAATCCAAAATAGAATGTAATTGGAAACCTAAAACGAATATCCCCTTAAAGTATCTTGATATAATAGTTGTTAAAGATCGAACGTAGATCCAACTTTTGATTCACTCGTGAGATTCAGGTGGGGATCGCTCTTGAGACCACCTGAGCTCCTTCATGTTCGAGAATCCGTACATCCTTTCTCATTGTATGGATAGATTTTCTTTTTGGAAAGGGTGAAATTCTTTTTCCTTTCTACAGGGACCAAAAGATTGTTAGCTATATGAAGAATGATAGTATTAAAATCTTTCTTGGCGCAAGTCATAGTTTTAGTGCTTTTAGTAGGCCAATGTGGGCGCACAATGCTTAAAGTTGTGTGCCTCATTGCGCTTTTTGTGTCTTCACAGTATTGCACATGGCGTGCCTCATGTACTACACGTACTCTTATTTCAATTTAAATCATGTATTTGGAGTATGTTTATAAATTAAATAGCAACTTTACTCATAAAACTCAAATTTTAAAATACAAAATTTCTTTCACAAAATTGAAAATAATTATGTAGAAAAGGGGTTTTAGGGTTTAGGACATTAGTACGTTTTTTCTCCTTTACTAGCCACTTCCTTTACAACCCAATAGAAACTAAGATTTTAGGGTTTATTGTCTTAGTTATTGCAATTTGATTGACTGATTTTAGGGTTTATTGTCTTAGTTATTGCAATTTGATTGACTGACTGATGGTCATATGTGTTCAATGTTCAAGTACTTGTCATTTTTTACATTTAGTTAGGCATGTAATCTAAGTATTTCTAACTTAACCCGAAACCATGGTCAAAGGTGAATGGTCAACCTTCAGAACTGATGTGGGACATTGTAAGAATCCATCTCCATTCGAACCGATGTACATGTTCGGCACATGCCTAGGCTCACAATCGAGTAGTCCTTTACGCAGACTGTCCAGAACCAACAAGTTGGACCAAATTATTAGGGCAGCCCTTCCACACTTTTGTGTGGAACCGATGTCCCATATCGTATCACAAACCCCCTATGCTTGGGTAACTCCTTTTCACATCCTGTTGAATCGGCAGGTTGGACCACATTGTCATGCATATAAGCTAGGGGTCCTAACGTAACCCAAAAACATGACGGGTAAAGAATTTGCACCACTTATATGTCATTCCACGCTTTCATCTGCATCACACGTGCCGTAACACTTTTAAAATACATTACATACATTTGTTTAATGTACAAAAAAGAAAAAAACACTATAAGTTTGTACTGCATTTTGAATATATTATTAAATAATTTACTGAGAAAATCATAATTATGGCATCATTTTCTCTAATTTATAATATTTAAATGCAGGCGACTTGTTTTCAGCCACAAATCAATCAAGATGTCTACATTGGAAGATGGAGGAAAGTGAACATCCTTCGTTCAGCTAGTGGCACAACTCCACCAATGAAAACATTTTGTGATTTGCCCATCCACTTCCAGAAGGGAGAAGTGGCCTTTGGTGTTGGTTTTGAACCATCATTTGCTGACATCAGCTATGCTTTTACTGTGGCACTACGTAGAGCCAATTTAAGTGTCAGGAATCCCAATCCAGTAATTCAGCCCCCTAAAAAGGAAAAGAGCTTACCTTGGTGGGATGAAATGAGAAACTATATTCATGGGAACACCACTTTGAGCTTTTCTGAGACAAGATGGAACATTCTTGCAACCACTGATCCCTATGAAAACTTTGATAAACTTCAAATTGTTTCAGCCTATATGGAAATCCAGCAATCTGATGGTCGTGTTTATGCTTCTGCCAAGGATTTCAAGGTTTTCCTTAGCAGTCTAGACAGCTTACTGAAGAATTGCAACTTGAAACATTCTTCTGCATTTTCTTCTCCTTTTCTTGAAGTCCCAGTTTTCACAGTCGAAGTGACAATGGAGTGGGATTGTGAATCTGGAAATCCCCTAAATCATTATCTATTTGCACTTCCTAGTGAAGGCATACCCCGTGAAAAGGTTTTTGATCCCTTTAGATCCATTGCTCTTTCCCTGAAATGGAATTTCTCTCTTAGGCCTTCTCTTCCCTCTAACAGTTTCCAGTTGGAATCCTCTCTGATTAATGATGAGGTTGTTCCAGATGTAGCTTCTAGTAGTCCATTGAAATCAAAAAATGCACCAAATGATTCACCAACTGTGTATCTTGGTCATCACGACTTAGCATGGCTTATCAAATTCTGGAACTTAAATTACCTGCCTCCTCATAAATTGCGAATGTTTTCCAGGTGGCCTCGCTTTGGAGTCCCCAGGATCCCCAGATCCGGAAATTTGTCAATGGATAAGGTAATGACGGAATTTATGTTTCGGGTTGATGCTACCCCTACGTGCATAAGGCACGTTCCTTTACATGATGATGACCCTGCAAAGGGACTGACCTTGAAGATGACAAAGGTGAAATATGAACTCTATTATGGTAGGGGTATTAAGCAAAAGTATACATTTGATTGCAGAAGAGATCCTCTTGACCTTGTCTATCAGGGTCTCGATCTTCACATGCCCAAAGCATATGTAAATAAGGAAGATTGTGCAACTGTTGCAAAAGTAATTCAAATGACTAGGAAGAAATCCCAATCTGCATCAATGGGAAAGGCCATTACTGATAAAAACAGCTCTCCAAAAACTAGCATGGAAAGGCATCAAGATGATGGATTTTTGTTATCATCCGATTACTTTACAATTCGCAGGCAATCCCCGAAAGCTGACCCTGCAAGGCTATTGTCATGGCAAGAAGCTGGCAGAAGAAATCTTGAAATGACCTATGTCAGATCTGAGTTTGAAAATGGGAGTGAAAGTGATGACCATACGAGATCTGACCCCAGTGATGATGATGGATATAATGTAGTTATTGCTGATAATTGTCAGCGGATTTTTGTTTATGGTTTGAAGCTTCTGTGGACTATTGAAAATAGAGATGCTGTTTGGTCTTGGGTAGGTGGTTTATCTAAGGCATTTGAACCTCCAAAGCCATCTCCTTCTCGCCAATATGCCCAAAGAAAATTGCATGAGGAGAATGCTGCCCATGATTCACCTGACATGCAGAAAAATGATAACCAAAAATCTCCTTCTGCTGTTGATTGTGCAAGTACTTCCCAGAACATGGAGACCTCAACAACTTCACCGCCAAATTCAGAGGCAGTGGAAAATCCTTTTACCAGTGCAATTGGTAAGTTTAAAAAGTCCTCGCCCTGTTCATCCTCACTCATAATAAACTCATTAACTTTTGTGCATGGTAATGAATGTGTGTGTGTGTGTGTATTTATATTTATATATATAGAGAGAGTGTACCGATTTAGAATCCAATATTGTGTGTGCTCATGTACTGATTTAGAATCCAATATTGTGTGTTCTTATGGAGCCAAACTCAGGACAAATATCTAGTAATCTGATACAAATTATTAGTGATATTCGGAGTTTTCCTACCCAAGAAACCCAATATTGAATTCAACATCAATTCCACGTACTTGCATATTTATTGTGTTCTCATTTTATGGACAAGTTTTCTAGCTCTTGGATATTTGGTTCCATTGAATTCACTTGCCTAGTATGTTTTGTTCTGTTTGTTATGATGTGATATATGTTGTTATACTCCCTCTGTCCTATTAAATGTTTCATGTTTACTGTTCCACGTTAAATAAGAAAAGTTGTAATTTGGACCAACTTTATTGACTTTTGGGGGTAATTTAGTAGTTAATAAATAAATTGAAAAAGTGTTGTGTGTGTTAGGTGGAGATGACAAAAATTGAAATTATAGTGTCTTTTGAGGATGTTGGATTGATTGGACATTTCCTTTTTTAGAGTGTAAGGGTGTTGTGGGACAAACAAATGAGGAAAGTATGAAGGGTTTTGTGGAACAGAGGAATTATATTAGAGAGAAAATTTGAGTGCATTAGTCGAATTGGAAGGAGCCTTAGTTTTATTTTTTTCTATATAATTTAGTTTAAGAGATACATTTCAATACAATGAGTTGTAGATTCAAGATCTACCCCAAGTCTTTGATGTGAAATATCTTTGTTTACAAGTAAAATTTCATGAAGTAGAAATAAGTTAAACATTTTTGTTTTCCTTAATTCTTTGGAGTTGTTTGTATTGAGTGCAACTTTGTTTATGTTTTTTATTTGCTTAATGCTTAGTGTATACACAAATTTAGTTTTCATTATTAAAATAAAATTTAAACACTTCAATGTTCAAACACTTTTGTTTGTGGCTATTGGTTGGTCAGATACAAAATCAAAGAAAGTTTATGAATGATTCAATTCCGAGAGATGATGACATAGGCCATTTTGTTGTTATTTTCTTATTAGTTTAAATTATACGTAATGCTTATGTATATTTTAAACATTTGACATAATGAATCATTTTGGTTATTAAAAATCACCACCAGCTAAATAAGTTAACCTAGAAGCAGGACTAAGTAATTTAAACCGATACAGGAAATATCTGGCTGGATCAGTTCCAAATGCCAGATCCAAATTTGTGGGATCCATTCCAGATGGAATTATGCCTCCTCTGCATCTTCTACTTGTCCCCTCCCCTTTGAAGTCCTTTTTGTGCCTTCTACCTACTTTTTCCTTGTTTTTTTTTTACCCAATCTACCACCACCTCCCTTGGTACCACCAAGCCAGCCAACTGATATCCGCTATATGATGTGATTTCATATTTGCCAGTACTTTAAGCATCATTTAAGTCCCATTTTAAAAGCAAGCCTTCCGAACATTCTAACTATATTTGAATGATAACTCTTGAGTAATTATCTGGCAGATAACTAAAAACACAAAATATGAATTGAGTTCAGTTTGAGATTTTTCTCAAACGATGACCATATTCCTAATAACCTCTTTCTCGCCAATGATTGAAGATACAAAATTTTCTCATCTAGTAAAAAAGTAAGGAGTCTAACGTATTTGTACAATATATTGTCACTTAGATATCACTATTATTATATATATAATATTGAATACTTATCACAAACTATAAAGAATTTTTTTTGTTTCTGATTTGGAAAGGGATTTGAGTATAGTAATATAATCTGTATTGATTGTACTTTTTTGAGACTTCCGTCCCTAGTGAAAATGAAATTACAAATAAAAATTCTGTTTCCTGTTTTATTATATATATAATACAAACATACTTACTTACACATACACACCTATATTATAATTTCTCTTAAAAGAAACTGAAGACGTGTGGGTACAAATACATAAGTATTGTCACAATTGATCAGATTTGGATGGATTGGAGGCTGGAAGGAGGAGGCATTTGTGGTGTGGAGATTCTTGAGAATGGAGGGGAGAGAATAACTGAGACGAATGAGGGTGTGTGTCTATTGGGGCTGTCCATAGGGGAAAAAATTCTTATTAGGGTTATTTATGTCCTTTTATATTTTTAACTGGCAATTTTGTAAACTCACCTACCATATTGATTTTTACTTTAATGTATCTAAATGGACCTGTAACCCAGGTGTATCTAACCTAATCGTTTGGGATCAAATTTGTGGGTTAGTCTCATGCTAGAAACTATCTATATTCTGGAACATGATTCAAACAACGTTCTTGTATGTGCATAAAAACTTTTCAGATCTTCATAGTTTTCCAGAAAGCTGAGGCATCATATCTGAACTCCGAAAAGTAATCTCATATAGAACATGTTGGTCAAAGACTGAAGAGCCAATTCAAGTTGACGCATCTTGTCTGGAGGCCATATGATTTCTGTCTAAAATCATTTCTGTCTAAAATCATTCTATGTTGTTGCATTATATAAGATAATGAATGATGTTTCTCCTCTAGTGAATTGATTCTGTTTGTGATTTTTGTTTATGCATTCCATGGATCAGAACTGCCAATATTTCCCTGCCCCTATTCCCTTAATATTTTCTGGCATGAAAAAACTTCACATTTTAAATGTTATAAGTAACCTCTATATCTGTACTATATGCGTCTTTGTTGGAATATACAGCAAAGTATAGAAACTTTGATGACTCTGAGGAGGAGGGCACACGCCATTTCATGGTGAACGTCATTGAGCCACAATTCAATCTTCACTCAGAAGAATCTAATGTAAGTTCTCAGTTCTAGAACTGTATATATGTCACATACCTGTACTTTTATGATGCACCTTGAAATGTGGGTCCCTGAATGATGCACATGTTTGACCTCTACGGTCTACCGGCAGATGTATGTAGTCTTGACCTAAATATCAAGTATTCTGATCAAGTCTTCAAGCTTCAAAAAAGTTTCCCAGGTAGTAGTAGATCAATATGCAAAGCAACTCGTATGGTTTTGATTGTGAAAGCATGAAGTATTAGGTCAGCCACTGATTTTATGGAATACATTTTCAAGTGGAGCACTCTGAAGCACCTTGGGATCTTACACATTTCCAGGAGTTTTCATGATGCTATCTAGTATTTTCCCATATAAGCGAGAAGGTCTTAGGCTTTTGAGCTGCATCTTTTGCTCTATTACTGGGTTGACACATAATATTGAGCTAGTCATGAAACTAATAGGGTAAGTGCTATATTTGTTTGGACTTACAGTAGACGCTTGTTGACAGGGTAGATTCTTACTTGCTGCTGTGAGTGGTCGTGTTTTAGCTCGATCTTTTCACTCAGTTCTTCATGTTGGTTATGAGATGATTGAACAAGCTCTTGGTGAAGGAAAGATCCAAGCACCAGAATCTCAGCCTGAAATGACATGGAATCGTATGGAGTTCTCTGTGATGTTGGAGCACGTCCAAGCTCATGTAGCCCCAACTGATGTGGACCCAGGTGCGGGACTGCAATGGCTCCCTAAAATTCGTCGTAGCTCACCTAAAGTAAAGCGTACTGGAGCTTTACTAGAACGGGTTTTTATGCCTTGTGACATGTACTTCCAATATACAAGGCACAAAGGTGGAACTCCTGATTTGAAGGTATGAAAATGAATATAAACAACTTTCAAAGCAAACCAATAGCATACAGACCACGGTGATGAATAAAGTCATTCCTTATATTAAATAAATCCTTGTAATTAATTTACAGGTAAAGCCCTTGAAAGAGCTTACATTCAATTCTCATAATATAACAGCTGCAATGACATCTAGACAATTCCAAGTCATGCTTGATGTGTTGACCAATCTTCTGTTTGCCCGACTTCCTAAGTAAGAATACTCTTGACCTTGTGTTTATGATGTTAAATATTTGTGCAACTTCTTAATTTGCACTCTTTAAGGCTTCAAGTGATTGGTTACTGATTCAGGCCACGGAAAAGTAGTTTAACATATTCTGCTGAAGATGATGAAGATGTTGAAGAGGAGGCAGATGAAGTGGTTCCTGATGGTGTTGAAGAGGTAGAACTAGCAAAAGTTAACCTTGAACAAAAAGAGAGGGTACAGAGATTGATCCACGATGATATAAGAAAATTGTCTCAGCGAAGTGATATTTCTGGAGACCCACATCCAGAAACGGAAATGGATCTTTGGATGATAACTTGTGGAAGGTTGACTCTGGTAAATACTAAACAAGTTATTTACTAGTTTATTATGTGCTGATTGTGCTTGTATATTTATGCATTCTTACCACAGGCTTGCATATAATTGTGTTTCAGTAATCATTACTGACGCATTTGTCAACCTCAGTGAGGGGACCAAGTAGTTCTCTCCAAGCCAACATGTTCTTAGTTGTCCCTGTGCTTTATTCAGGGTTCTTAAGCTGTTCATCTTTCCTATCGTATAATTTCTAGTCTGATCTGCCAATTTTTGAAAGTTGGGAATCTCAACAATATTTATTCATAATAAACACTATTATTTGTTGATTTTAACATGATTATCCAGTGTTATACAAATATTAGAGATAAAGGTTTCCATCATTTTCATGTAATCAATATATAATGAAAAAAATTTGATGATTATAGAAAATATTGTTGGGGTGAGTGGACTGCAGGGCGGTTGATAGAAGGGTGCAGAAAAGTGATATTCTGGGATAGAGAGACGAGATCCAAAGGGGAGTAGGGGCACTACTGCTCTGTTGGAGTTGATTCCTATGTTCTGTATAGAAGTCAACATAATGGTTCTCTGTTATTGGAATTATTAATTCTCAGACGAAGAATAGACTTGATTCCGTGAGATATTAGATGGATTTTAAATCCTTGACTTCCATTTTGAGTTTTTTTTTTTTTTAATGCTTAGAATATAAATTCATTTGAAATCCATAACACAGGTCAGGTTAATCGTTCCAAACACAAGCTTAGTTTTTTAATTATTTAAGGTAGTATAAGTTTTGGTTAGTGCATGACAATATGTTCATGTGCATATTTTGGAGTTCATGACTTTAAAGAGTATTCTCAGGTGCAAAGATTGAAAAAAGAGCTCATAACTGCGCAAAAATCTAGAAAGGCTGCATCAGCTTCTCTAAGGACAGCTTTGCAGAAAGCTGCACAGCTACGTTTAATGGAAAAAGAAAAAAATAAAAGCCCTTCGTATGCTATGCGTATATCCTTGCAAATTAATAAAGTGGTCTGGGGCATGCTCATTGATGGGAAGTCTTTTGCCGAAGCTGAGATAAATGACATGGTACGTCCTTGTAGATACAATCTGTTGCCTTGTGCCTTTTACTGATTTGCCTGTGTGCTAATTCACTTGTGGACTTGCTGCTTTTACCTTGGATAAAATAACATGTACCTTCTTGCCTTATCTGGTCTAGATTCTTCCAATCACTTTAAACCAGCTTCTCATGTGTTTGTTCTTACAATTTCATCTCCCTATTCACTTTGTCATGAATTGGACCACAATGATCTTGTTCCCTGCAAGGACTATTTATTTACTTCAACTGAGTGAAAAATTTTCGTTACTTATTTAGTAGTTAAAAGACTTTTAAAGTACACCTTTATTATTTTCTCATGTAGATTCTATTTGGCAAAGAGTTTAAAATTAAATAATAAATAAATAAAAAATTGCGCTATTTGTAAATACAATCTGGTTACTAAAAACTCTGATGGGAAAGTTTAGGAAAACTTAATTCCTTAACATGCTTTTACTTCTTTTTTTCTAAGTTATAATCTGAAAGCGTAATGCTTTATGTATCAGTATTGAGTACTAAATCTGAACATGAACATAAAAATAGTCTTATAGGATGTGTGGACACAATGGATTAGATAGAATGGGTAACGAATATGTTAGAGAAAAATGGGACTCCCCAGTAGATGTGAAAACAAGTAAAGCGCGCTTGATATGATCTTAACATCTATGTTGGAAACCTTCAGATTCCCTAGTAGTATAGTGTAACTCATTAACAATGGATGAGAAAGGACCTAATAAAATTCTTATCTAGGGTTATATCCTTGTCATGTAAATGGTGTATTGATTTAAGGATCCAATTTCTTTCCTTATTTAATAATTTCATTCTTGACTCTACTCATTCTCTTCTTCCTGGCAAGCCTGGCTCTTAAGGGAATGAGTTCGGAGAGGCTGAAAGGCGTAAGAAAATATTAAACCCCACCCAAAAATAAAATAAAATAAACCCCCACCCCCCTTGCTACCATTCTTCTTAGTAGTATATAATTTATTTATGTATTTAATATGTAAATATTTTTTAAAAATTAACTTTAATAAATTTACAAGATTTAATTTTTAATAAAATAATTTAAAAAAAAATATTTGTCATAAATAAAATTTTAATTTGAAATTTAAAAATAATTGTTCAACTATGGATTTGAAAATTCTTTCATAAATCTATAATACATCCAAACAACGTAATTCAAATGAATTGATTTAAAATACTTGAAATTCAAAATACATTCATTTTCAAATACATGGGATTTCAAATGACTAAATCCAAACACAACCGAAAATTAGATACCATGAAGGATATTTGTGTCATCTCTAAGAAATAGAAAAGTGATGAAATAAATATTGTAGATGTATTTATAACTTCTTTCCTTGTAAACTGCCTTTTTTTTTTTTCAAAATTAAGTTTTCCCTAACGCCTTAACCGCAACATAATTGTTATGTGTATGCATCATAGATAGGTAGAATGAGTGTCAAAGTTATAATCAATTTGTGTTGTAAAATCTCTTATTTTTGCATGTAAGAAATCAATTGATGATAGAGATACTCTCTTGTGAGACGGGTTATTTGTGAGACATGTGTGAGACGGGTTGACCCATCACTAAAGTATGCTTATTTGTACTTAAGTATGTAAATAATAAATCATATTATAACACGTTAAAATCATACTTTAATGCATAATCCAGCATACTTTAGAAAACATACTTTAACAACTATTAAACATATTTTATCTAAATAATAGACATACTTTAACACGTCTCACAAACCGTCTCATGTAAGTAACGTCTCACAAGAGACTTTTTCTTGATGATATAATTCTCATATAAACAAATTTGAATTTTTTTTATTTTATTTAAAAAATTAACATCTAGCAACCTGTAGTCTTGTAAAGTACTTAGGCTACAATTTTTTTTTTTGATGCAGATCTATGATTTTGATAGAGACTACAAAGATGTAGGTGTTGCTAAGTTCACTACAAAGTACTTTGTTGTGAGAAATTGTCTTCCCAGTGCCAAGTCAGACATGCTTTTGTGTGCATGGAATCCTCCTTCAGAATGGGGAAAGTATGCAATATCTCCTTCACAAGTATTTTCTTTATTCTTTAACTTGCTTATCCCTTGACTGGCATTCAGGCACTTGTTGGTAATATAAAGAATGGGCCAACTCCCTGAACATGTATAAGAATTATCGAAATGTTAATATCTAGCATGGCATCATTATTGAGTTCGTGATGCCACTCTACCTATTAATCAGTCCCGACTACTATCATGAATTCAATCAATTAAAGGAACTATCATGAAGTCAATCAATTAAAGGAGTCATAACCAATCTTCCATCTGCATGTCTTATTTGTTTCTTTTCTACATGCAGAAAAGTGATGCTCCGAGTAGATGCAAAACAAGGATTTCCAAAGGATGGAAACTCTCCTCTTGAATTATTCCAGGTCAGTGGTATTTCATTAGTTCCTTGATACTCAATTTCATTCCACGTCTTCTTGTGACACTTCGTTTGTTAAGCTTCTTCAGAGGTCCAGTTTCACTGTTCTTACATAAACTTGCTACTGTTTAGGTGGAGATCTACCCTTTAAAGATACATTTAACTGAAAGTATGTATAAATTGATGTGGCAATATCTCTTTCCTGAAGAAGAACAAGACTCCCAAAGGCGACAGGTTAGTGTAATAATGCAGCGATTTTCAGCTTTCAACCGGACAATTGCTCGAGTCAGCTTTCATATTTTCTATATTTGTCTTCAATGTATAGGAAGTATGGAAGGTCTCAACAACAGCAGGTGCTAGGCGTGTAAAGAAAGGCTCGATAATTCATGATGCATCTCTATCCTCCGGTAACTCGATAAAGGATGCTGAAACATCCAAATCAAGTACCTCTGGTGCTGCAGCATCAGGTGCAACTAACCAAGCTGGTTCTCTCGCTGATTCTTCCCAAGTGAGTATTTTATTGATCCCACTTTAACTGTACGTATTATGCTTTAAAGCAAGAGAATTAGTGTACATTATTGCAGTGAAAGGTTTTTGAGTTTATAGTGTGAGTAGAAGCCTAGGTTTACAAAGGGAAAAAAAATAAAGACCAAGTAATACCAAAAATAAAGATTTACCTACTTCAGACAGATCATCTAAACATGGATAAAACTAAAGAAGGAACCATAATATTAACATATTTTTCACACTTTGGGGGTTACAAACTTTAGGAATGTGAAGATATAGTTCAGGACTCATTCTGGAATGTAGTTTGTGGATTATACTCCACAGCCACAGTCCTAGTCTTTAGGACAAGCACTACAATAAGATTAATAAGGAAAGACTAGCAATAATTAGCAGCAAGATAGTGAGTTCCAGTTCAAATTAATCAAAAAATTTACGAAGTCATTGTTACTTGATGTTGCCAACTTCCTTGAATTGAAAGATAGAGAGAAGTGCTATGTTCAAGGGGTAGAATTTCCATCAAAGAAACCATAATTAAGGGCTTTGTTATTTGCAGGGTGAACAAAAGACACCCTAGGAAGTGTTCAACGCCAAAAACTTTAGTTCCTGTTTGGCACCGAACACTGCCACCACGGTTTGGCATCAAATATACTACCATTCAATTCCTAACATTTTTGCATATGTGCAGAAGAGTGCAATGGATTTTTTTGGGGTGTATTTAGTAAATAGAAAATAATGTTTGAATCAGCGTGGAGTGTATAAAGAGGATTCGGGTGTGTAAATAGCCATCCCCATTCTCTTATTATAAATAATAAACTTAATGATTTACTTTAATCAATCATATATAAACCTAAAACCAAACCTCGACTTTCATTTGTTTGTTGAAATGCATGAAAAGTCAACATATAGAGCGGATGCTTAGTCGATCCCTGCATTTAATAGCGATATGTCATGAAGACTCGAACATCGTAAGAAATTTTTTCTATTATTATTTCTGGATAGATATCGGTTATTACTTTAAAGGCCGGTTATTGAACCAGAAAATTGTCTAGCAAAATATGGAACAGTGTATCATGTTTCTTTCCAATTGGGAAGTATCCCATATAATATGCCTGTTTAAGATATTCATGCATGCATGATGCATGTCCATGCTGTAATGCCAAAAGTGAGGCTGCAGAAGAAACTACCACATCATAACACCTCATGTACTTGGACCTGATGGTTGTTTGACAATCCTGAGTGTCATTTAAGCAAGGGAATTGGCCAATGATACTATTATGCAAGTTTCCTTGAGATAAATGCTGTTCAGAAGAAGAATACTCTAGGAGATCTCAGCACCCATATTGTATCTAGAAGTCCTAAGAAACCTTGTGTGATACCCATCAACAAAAGGAGCTTTATCAAAAAAATTCTGCTTGATTTATCAGATTTAAGATTGCCTACTACCCATTTTCTTCCACCTTAGTATTGATTTTCGTAATTGGTAAAGACTACAGTAATTTACTGATTCCTTGAGGTATCTAAATGCAGGCATCAAAGTTGCAAAACTCGAAGGCAACACCAGAGCTAAGAAGAACGTCTTCCTTTGATAGAACGTGGGAAGAAAATGTGGCAGAATCTGTGGCTAATGAACTTGTAATGCAGATGCACTCTTCAACTGTTTCTTCGACAAAAAGTGGTCCCATTGCTTGTCTTGGACAGCAAGAACAGCAAGATGAAACCAGTAAAAATAAATTAAAAGATGGCAAATTAGTAAAGCCTGGTCGGACCTCTCATGAAGAAAAAAAGGCTGGAAAGGTACAAGAGGAAAAAAGATCCCAACCTCGAAAGCTGAGGGAGTTTCACAATATCAAGATTAGTCAGGTTGGTAATTCCTATAACACTTGTTGCTTGTTCATATTCATTGTATTATTTCTTTTGAAATTGACTTGTGTGTGACAATGGATTAGGTTGAACTGCTGGTTACCTATGAAGGATCAAGATTTGCAGTGAGCGATTTAAGGTTGTTGATGGACACATTCCATCGTGTTGAGTTTACTGGGACATGGAGAAGATTGTTTTCACGTGTAAAGAAGCATATAATCTGGGGAGTTTTAAAATCTGTAACGGGGATGCAGGTATACTATGAATAATTGTTTTTCTTCTCTCTCTATTTTGACATGGGTTTTGTGAAAAAATAGCTGACCTACATTTCGATTTATAGGGCAAAAAGTTTAAAGATAAAGCGCATTCCAGTACTGTAGCTGTTCCAGAGAGTGATCTCAATCTCAGTGACAGCGACGGAGGTTCAGCAGAAAAAACTGATCAAAATCCAATGACCTGGCCTAAACGAACTGTTGATGGAGCCGGTGATGGTTTTGTTACCTCCATAAAAGGCCTTTTTAGTTCCCAGCGCCGAAAGGCCAAGGCTTTTGTTCTGCGGACGATGAGGGGTGAACAAGAGAATGAGATTCATGGCGAGTGGAGTGAAAGTGAGGCAGAGTTCTCACCTTTCGCCAGACAGCTGACTATTACTAAAGCAAAAAGGCTGATTAGACGACACACTAAAAAGTTCAGGTCTAAGAAAGGTTAGTGCACATCAACTCTTGTTTTTCATGCTTGCAATTTCTTATTATGAGCGGATTCATTCATGGTGAGTAGGAAACAATACATTGCCTAAACTGATATAATAATTGATAAAGAAACCAACCCTCTACACTCTATGCTTGTTTTATTTTCCTGGCCAGACATATCGATGCTGATGTAAATTTGAATCATGGATATGATTGGATTTCTTTGAGTGTTCAATTTCAGTCAAATATAATGAATTTCCTACTCATGGAAACCACTCTATAGTATAGTACACAACCCTCCCCTTATGAGACAAAGAAACGTCCCATGAAGTCAATTACTAGCAGTAGAGAAATTAGTGGGATGCTATTCCACCCATGGTTTCAAATTATACACACATTTCCTCTTGTTGGTAATTTTGTATTATGAATTATAATTTCTGATCCATGCTAGCTCCCACAATCTAAGACGTGTTTGCTTTTATGGAAGAAATTAGACTAAGCAGTTTTCCTACTTTCAGGATTATCATTTCAGCAGAAAGAGTCGCTTCCTGAATCTCCCAAGGAGAGCACACCCTTTGAAACCTTTGAGAGTGATTCTTCAAGTGGATCCTCGCCATATGAGGATTTCTCACGGGCGGATTTTCAAGATACATAGAAAGTTCATGAACCACACCGTGTCTTATCTGTTGTTGGCCTCTAGAATTCTCAGGGAAAGAAAGAAAAAGAGAAGTATAAAAGAAAGTTGATTCGGGACAAAGTAATCTGAAAGAAATGGGGATCACTTGTCACCAATCGGGTAATAAATATTTATTTTACTGTTTATAAGTAGAAACTCTTACTTCTTGTGAGCATTTATGTTCGAAGTACAAATTCAATGTTGTCCATAGGAATAACTTGAAGGCTCCAAAGAGCCAACGATTTTGTAGCATAACGAAGAGATTCAAATGGGTCATAATTATTTTACTGTTTCACAAAACTGAAAAATCTTTTGGTTTTATTTTGATTGCCAGCACGTCAACGTTAGCCCTTTATATTGCCATAGTTATTTCATATTTTGATGTGTATGGAAGTTTTAATTTGGAGGACAAAGGGTCGTTCAGTACGGTATACCGTAATATTACTGCATCTGCATACCTTACAGAAAATTTTGATATGCAAAATTTCATACTGTTATCCAGCATTCTGGCATACTGAAAAATTCGACTTTTAAAACATGTGCTATATTGTTATCATACCAAAGGTTAGATTTATGATGTACTAAATTTTCGATAATTGATTAATCATTTGTGTCAAAATGGGCGTACCAATTCATATATCAAGTATGTCGAATATAGAATACTTCCTTTATTCTTTAATGGAGTCTACGGTTACTTTACTGTATAATATGGAAAAGTTCTTTTACTTAATTTTAGAGGTATATTGATATTTTTAAGTAATATAAGTAAATTATAAAGTTAGTTGTATGAGATGTAAAGATGTGATAATTTTGAAATTAAGTGTAATGTTGAGTTATTAAATTGTGTATTATTTTCTTATTTATAGCGTGAATTTGTTTATATGATAAAAAAAAAGTAACTTTTTTAAATAAGAATGCGCTCTTTGTTCGTCTTAAGTTTCATATTAATATTTCATACATCTTACTTAAAGATTTATGTTTCATATTTTAGCAAGTATGATACACCTTAAAATTATTATCTTAAAAGTTTTGCTTTTATTATGTTTTTCCACCAATTCAAAATAAAGTAAGTATCAAAAGGTAAAAATATAATTGAATTTCACCCACTAATTAAAATATTATACTCTCTTTGATAAGTTTTGTCTTTATCACGTGAGTTAACAAGTATTATTAATTGTAGTTGTATTAGTTGTATGTGTGGAGCAATGAGTGGGGCTCCATTTCCAAAATGGAAAAATTAATATCTTTAATGTAAACCTCGCAAATAGCTAAGTTGATAAATCCGTGAATATATTCTTTAAAGTGATAGATTTGAGCTGGAACAATTTATCAACAAAACTCAAATTTAACTATTCAATTTGAAAATTGATAATTAATGTAATGTGAGAGAGCTAACATAGGAATGAGTAGAAAGAGTGGTTGAAAATAATCCACGATTGATAGGAGGGAGGAAAATTAGAGATAGAGAGAAATGGAGGAAGAGAGAATGGAAAAGAGTTTGAGATGGAATATGAATTAGATTCAAGAGGGTGTCGGAGTTAGAAAAATGAGATCGCGTGGACAACTCAAGTGAAGGGATGACATTTTATACTAATGACCAAGAATCAAATCTCACTACTACAATGTGGGAGTAATCTCTCAAAATAATGAGGCTCCTCATATGCAGTGGGTAATAGTCTAATAACTATTGATCAGTTGAGTCATCATGATTTATCTTTTCGCCACTTATCGAGTCGAGGTGTAGGGGAATTTGGGGTATAATTATCAAACTATAGGTTTATATGTTTGCACAATTATATGGCATCTATTATTGAAGCTGTCAAACCACTCAAACCAACTGTCAAACCATTAAAATTGAATGATTAATTATAATAGAAAATATGTGGTTTAAAATTAAACACATAATCAAACCATTAAAATTGAATGATTAATTATAATAGAAAATATGTGATTTAAAATTAAACATATAATCAAATCAACCAAATCATCATCACGATCACCCTCAAATAAAGATAACATACAAGGAAGTTGAAAAAAAAAAAAGTCAATCAATCAATCGGGCCAACTAGACGTCACAGCCTAGTTAGATATGGCTAATTAGTTCGAGCTAAAACTCCAATTTTTAACAGTATGAAAAAAATATAGCCCTAACCTGTTTTTAAGAGTTGATCGGTTGGTTCTACGAGCCATGGGATTTTTAATCTCTATTTATATTCTATACACTTTTTGAATGCTTAATACTCCCTCCGTTCCAGGAAAGATGACACACTTTTTATTTTAGGTTGTCCTACAAAAGTTTGCAGATTCCTAAAAAAGCAAAAAGTCAAACACAATCACCCTTCTCCATACACTTTATTTACAAAAAAACCACATCTATCTAACACACATAGCATACTTTATCATTTATTTATTACCAAAAAAATATCATAATATCCCTAAAAATCACCTTATTAATCTACGTGCCAGGAAAGGAGTGCAATCTTTCCTAAGACGGAGGGAGTACACCTTATAATATTTTTTATTTAATTAATTAAACATACCTCAAAATAGAAATTCTACGCCTTCTAAATTTCTTAATAAGAGCGAACGTTCGGCCTCGAATGCAAAAATTACGAAAACTTTTTTAAGTTTAGTGTTCTGTCATCTAACAAATACTTTTTGTTCAGTTACTAAACACAAAGTCATTAAAAAAATAATAATAATATAAGGATAATTGTTTTTCTTAAAAGGTTTAGGAGTATATATAAATAATCCGTGGATGTTAATAGTCGCAATTCTTTTTCCTCAACATCTATGGTTTACTTATGTACATATTTCCTCTTTCACATTAAAAACTTCGCAATTCTTGTATTTGGATGTTTTACTAAAGGTATACTCCCTCCATCCGATTTCAAATGACACACTTTTCATTTTGAGTTATCGCATAAAAGTTTACACGTTCTTAAAAAAAATAAAAAGTCAAACACAATTACATTTCCCCATATATTTTATTTACAAAAAAAATCATCCTTGCCTAACACACCTAACATACTTTATCATTTATTTATTTATTATTATAAAAAAATACTGTAATACCCCTAAAAATTACTCCCTCCGTCTCATAATACTTTTCACGTTTATTGTTCCATGTTGTTTAAGAAAATGTGCACTTTTTGACCAATTTTATTGACTTTGGAGGGTATTGTAGTATTTTTAGGTAATAAAAAGTATAAAGTAATGAGATGCGTGTAAAAAAATAGTGGCAAATTTGAAATTAATATAACTTTTGAGTTTGTTAGATAAAGTGATGTTTCCTTTTTTGGGGTGTGAAATGTTTTATGGGACAAACAAATGAGGAAAGTGTGAAAGATTTTATGGGACGGAGAGAGTATTACTTTTCTTAATTTCCGTGCTGGAAGAGGCATGCAAACTTTTATGGGACAGGGGAGTATTTGTTACAAGTGGATGTAGATTTTGAAACCTATTCTTTAAAGTCATTGGTTTTAAAACAATGATATTTATTTTAATTTTATATTAAATCTATACGTAAAATAATTAGTAGTGAGAGGAGAGAGAATGATAATAAGGATAAGTTAAAGAGAAAGAAACGTATAAAATGCACAATGATAATACTCCCTCGTCCTACCTTTAACTTTACACTTTTTATTTTTTTGTCTTAAATTCAACTTCACATTTCTAAAAAAAGGAAAAACTAATTGATATATTCCTCTAACTTACTTTAATTTCAAATTTATCATCACCATTTTTAACATAAATAACATACTTTATCATTTATTAATTATTAAAAATACTATACTATCCCCAAAAGTAAATCAAAATGATTTTTTTTGTATTTATTAATAATCATGAAAATAAATTTGGAAGGGAGGAATAGAAGTTTTCACTTTTATAGTTTACAATGAATGTACCTAGTTTTGGTAAGATTTGAAAACTATAAACAGCTAGAGATAATCTATATTTTAGTTTTTGGTAAGAAACCATCACAATCCATCTCAATCACAATTAATTTATGCTTTATCAACAATTCAAATTAACTTAATTTTTTAATAAAATAATTATTTCTCTCTTATTTATATATACTTACCCTACAATTATTAATATGAAATTGAGCGAGGATTGCGTGCGCCCGATGGCATGGGAACATATTCCGTGCACCTTTAGAAATTTAGTATTATGGGTAAGGGTGCACTGCTTTGGTCTAATGGATATACACTTTAATTAATAAAAAGTACATCATTTTGTTCTAAAGGGTATACACTTTTCATTAATATTTTTTTTTCTTTAGAAAATAAAGGGTACACATTTTTATACTAAAGAGTATACAATTTAACACAAAATTCTAAAGGCACACGGAGTGTTGTTCATGCACCCAGATACACACAATAATTTTCTTTAGAAAATAAAGGGTACACATCTATATACTAAAGGGTATACAATTTAACACAAATTCTAAAAGCGCACGGAATGTGGTCTGTGCGCCTGGGTGCACATGACTTTTTGTCTATGAAATTTGAGAATATTTTATATAAATATTTAAAATTATACTCCCTCCGGCCACTTGAAAGGTAACCATTTGTTGTTTGTACGTGGACAATTCTAAGGTCTTTATTTGCTTTTTGCACGTGGATTAAGGAATATTATTATTATAGGTAAAGTGGGTAGTTGTATTAAAGGGAAGTGGTGGGTCATATTGTATACTTTCTTTAATAAATAGATGAAATTAATACCTTTAAAGCGAACGCCAGGAATAGTGAAACGAGTACCTTGTAAGTGGTCGGTAGTAATAATTGCATAGATTAAATAAGAAATAATAGGCTAACACTTACTTGAGATCATTTTCCTTGAGATTATTTTTACCTTTTTTTAATATTTTTCACTTTTTAAAAAAATATTATCATTTTTTATTTATACTAGCTATGAATTGTTTATGAAATAAATATTATTATTTTTATTTATACTTGTTTATAAAAATAATTCACTGTTTCACTATTAAAATATATATATTGACTTGCAGATTCGGAACTGTTGTTGCAAGATCACGGACAATACCTCCAGCTGAAATTCTTAGATAGTAAAAATTCGTGAGAGCTGTGATCACGTAACTTCACTGAATTGGCCAAACACAAAGCCATGAATTGAGCACAACAATCTCACCACAAAGGAGCACAGCAATCATTTTATGAATGAATGTTCTATAATATTATTAATATAGGTGGAGTAATGTTTATTAACTATATTTAAATAAGGAGTACATTTTTAAATATCATGCGGAATAATTGTTCTAATTATGCGGAAGCTTTACAGAATTATTATGAAACCATGCCATTAGAAATTGATTCATATGATTGAAATTATATACTCTATAATATAGGTCTTACTAATATTACAAATTAGAAAAAAATTTAAATTTTCTGCAAGTCTTACCTATTACACCACCAGTAGCCGTGATTGAGATGATTTGCAAAGGAGGTGGATGATGCAGAGGAGGAGGAACTTAAGTTATCTTGATATTTACTTTTTCTCATATGTACAGTATAATATTATGATGTATTTTTTTATGGGCAGTATTTAGTAGGTTCAAAACATATTTAAGAATTATTAAATGATACATTCGCTTTAGAATATTACTGATAAATATAAAATTATATTTTGTTTTACCTGTAATATCCATCTATACATTAGTGTGCATTGTTAAACGATAAACCAAAATACACGATTAAATATTTATTCTAATATACATTAGTGTACATTTTTAAGAAATAAATAAAAATAGGCAATTTTTTTTAACTAAAATATGCGATTAAATTATATTCATACTAATATATATTAGTGTTATTAATAGAGAAACAAAAATACGCTATTAAGCTGGAGGTTTAAGACAGAGGCAGTGATTGTTCTGTTAGTGTTAATCAAAATTATTATTAAGTGCAAAGTTGAATATTAATCATTGTGAATAAGGGTAAAGTAGGAAAAAATAAAAAGTTGGTCTCTTTGTCTCCGAAGCACACAATTTTTGCCAAAAATAAAAAAATAATATGTATTCATCAATAATTATATTAAATTAATGTATTTATTAGTATTTACTCCATCCGTCCCGGAGAAGTTAGTATAATTTTTTTTGGCACAGAGATTAAGGAGTATAATAATTTAATGTAAAGTGAAGTGAGAAAAATAATATTTAATGTGTAGTTGGTAGTTGGTAGTTGTAGTGATATGGGGGGTCGGGTCCCATGTATTAAAAAGAAAATGTGTCAACTTTAGTGGGACAAACCAAAAAGAAAAGTGTGTCAACTTTTATGGGACGAAGAGAGTAAACATACACGTACGTGTTAATAATAACCCTTTTTTGGGTTATTTTTATTTTTTGTTTGATAAAAAGTTCAAGTCACATATTTAAACATTGTAATTTCAAAAAATCTATAATTGGGTACACCATTTTACTTTTTATTAATTCGTGAATGTGGCAAAAGACGTTGATGCACTATTTATATCATTTATACGAGTGTAGTCATATCTTTTAATTATTTAGTACATATTATTAAAGTAAAATATCAATGGATATTATATGTTGGTATTTTTTACAAATTATTCGGATTTTTTTTAATAGGCTTCTCAGTGAAAAAATGAGCGACAAAAATAAAGGTAACTTTTGAAATTGTTGGATAAAATTAGTGACAAAAATAAAAGTAATTTTTGAAATTGTTGGATAAATTGATATTTTCTTTTTAGAGATATGAAGGGTTTTATGGTACACATATATGAGGAAAGTGTAAAAGGTTATGAGGGACAAAGGAAATATTATTTATTTATTAGTATTTAAATGAGAGAATTACTACTAGGTACACTAAAAAATCCTTTATTACTACGAGATACAAACATACAAAAATATTACTACTAACTACATAAATATATAGTGATATTTCAATATTACCCTTACAATGTGCTGTACATAAATAATTGTGTGCAGCATAAAAGTTCATGTGCAGCAAAAGTGTGTGTATCAAAAAAAGTATATATCCTGTGGCGGTCTGGCGATCAGCTGGCGGAGGTCCGGTGGTAGTCCGGTGGTGGATGAGGGTTTAGGATTTGTGGTTTAAAAGTGTTTGGGTTTAGGGTTATATTTGGTATTTTACTTTGATATTTTGTATGCGAGAATAATTTATTTAAATCAATGTATCTCACAGTAATTATGGGTACAAAGTGTGTGCCTATGAGTAATATTTCCTAAATATAGTAATTAAATATTTATATTAAAAATACAAATATAATAATAATTTAAGTGATTATTTAAATATTTGAATGTCTTTTTTAACTTTTATCCTCCATCCTAACAGAGTATTCACACATCTTTGTAATTTACAAAGGAGGTGTGAAAACTGTGTTAAAATATAGGGAGTTTTATCTTTGATTTATTTATTAACATTTATGAATAACATTAAATTTTCATCAGCAAAATATACTTGTAATGGCTATAAATAAAAATATTTATTTGTTCATGAACAAACACTCATGAAAAAATTACCTTACATGTTCATATACACGTTCACAAGCCTCATCAAACAGTTTCAGTTCGAACTTGAGTTCGATACATTTTTTCTCCACAAATTCAAGCTCGGACTCAAGTTTGATTATTCCTTAATAAACGATACTCGCCTAGTAGTATATTTCGTCTCGACTCACTTCGGTTACATCCCTAATTCTAACTTACTCACCCAGGTAGAGTCATGTTCAGTCACACATATAAAATGACGCATCAATTCAGGGGGCAGAGCTAGACCATTTTTCTTGCGAGGGCTAAATATAAAAGCATGTTGATCATAATAAAAGCATAAGTATTTTGAAATATTTTCATGCAATTCTCTATATTTAAAACAATGGAAAGTCTAGCTGACGCTTTTTCATTGCTCAAAATGAAAAATTATAGTCTTTAATAAAGGTAGAAGCTATCTATTTCTCGATATAAACCATCAAATTATTTGCAAGAAACTCACCCTCTGAAGTGTCAGTTGGATTTTTTTTTAAAAAAAATTAATGGCTGTTAATCTCTCTTTGTTGTGGATGTTGATATTGAATACTACTATATTAAAAATATAATTGAATACTCCCTTCATACCATTCACATTTTACATATTCTTATTTGTTAGTCTCATTACGCTTTTCATACCGATAAAATGGTAAAAATTTCAAAAGAAATAATATTGTCGTACACTTTACTTAAAATTTTATAATCCCAACCTAACACATATAACTTATTAGTATTATTTATTTATTACTAAAAAAGATTAAATTATTTCCAAAAGTTAATAAAGTTAATTAAAAACAATATTTTTTAAATTGCGTATCTACAATAATTATGAATTTTTTTTTAAAAAGAGAGTAGTATTATATATATTATGATGTTTCAACATAATATTAAATAATTAAAATAATATTAGTGTATATATATATATATATATATATAGTAATTAATCTTAGAAATTTTGGGGGACCATAGTTATTAAGGACGCAAGGAGCACCAAGGCACACCGAGGTATATCTGTGCCTGAGGCGCAAGGTGCATGCCTGAGGCGTGCCTTGAAATTAATGTATAATATAACATCATTATTTATTCTACATTAAATATAACCCATTTACAACATATTTACCTAATAAAATAAGTTTAAAAGGCATATAATATAACAATTTATATGAGTATGACATAAAAAATAAGCCATTTAAGCCAAAAATAAACATGCCCATACGAAAATTCATAATATTTGAAATAAAATTAGTCAATCAAAGCATCACACAAAAATCTACCAGCAAATATATTTTAATTATCATCTTTTCATCATCAAACTCCAAGTCCTCATCATCAATTTGTTCTTCCTCATTAAAATCTTTTTCTCTTCAAATCCAACATTATCTTCTTCTTCTTCTTCTTCTTCTTCTTCTTCTTCTTCTTCTTCTTCTTCTTCTTCATTTAATAATCTTAAAATAGTTCCCTTTTCCTTCGTTACTTCTTTCTCTTTCCTTTTGGAACTAGTGGCAGTTGCCCCCGATGATTTTCTCTAATTTTAAGATTAATACTAGTTTGCTCTGATAAGCCGGTGATGAAAGCCGGACAGACCGGCAGTGGTCAGAGGCTCGACGGATGTGGCGGAAGTTGAAGGCTTGGAGGCTGGAGCAATTGGTATGTGTATGTCGCGTGTGTGGAGTGAAGAGTGCAACCCTAACTTCTAACTCTGAAATCCCTAATTTATATTTGAGATATTGTATCAAGGGCATCTTGATGGGTCTTGACTTAGGAGGATGAACTGGTAAACCTTAATTAAAAGTGCTATTTAATGTTACTTCAACTATCAAAAATAAAAATCAACACAAAAATATGATCATTCTCAAGGCGCGCCCAAGGCGCACACGTTGAGGCGCAAAAAGGCGCGCGCCTTGAAAACCTATATCGAGGCGCCAGAGGCATAGCCTTGGGAGAGGCGCGTCTCAGGCGCGCCTTTAATAACTATGGGGGCTAAAGCCCCCTCAAGCATACACAAGCCTCCGCCCTGTTCAATTATTTCTCTAATGGTATCTGATCAATCTTGACTGGTGTTGTATAAGCCTTGATGTTTTGCATGGATTAAGGCATAATATTATGTTGGCATGTTTCTAGTCATTGTGCACGTGAATTAAATCAGATATGCATGATAACCGGAGATGGTTAGGGTTGGCACCTCATTACTGGCTTCAAGAAGACAGCTACTAATCAGTTTTGGAGTGTTTATTGGACTGTTTCTTGTAGCTTGGAATGTAGCCTATCAAACTAAGTAACTTGTATTTTGGAGTCATTTTGACAGCTCGTATTTTAGCCGTAAGTTAGTATGGGGCCATCCAGAATCGGGATTTCAGGTGGAGTAACCTTATTTATTTTAAAGAATAACACTTCATATAGAGTAATCTTTATTGAAATAGTGCATCATACACCTGGTGCATTTCTCTTAAATTTAATATTTTTATAAGCAACAATTGCATGAGATTATTTCACGTTAAACTGTTTTTACGTTTTCTTAAATACTTATCGCTTTTTGTCAAAGAAATTATCACTTTTCATTAAAAATGATATCTTTTTTTATTTATATTATAAATTGTTCATGAAATAATTCATTACACTACTATCACTTTTTATTAAATATTACTTCTTGTTATTTATCACTTCTTAACCGTCTCACAGAAGTTTTTTCGTGACGGTCTCACTGTTGAAGATTGAAACATTTTTCCTCATTGACTTTTCCTTCTAAGAACTAAGTCTTTTTTATTACCTTTTGTTATTTCCCAAGTTCCAACAGTTATATTTTTAAATCTATTTGTATTGGCTAGTTTATACAACCTCTATATGTAGGATTGTTCTCTCATTCTTTGTAACATAGAATATTCAATATATGAGATCAAATTCCTTTTTCATTCTTTCTTATTTTTAACATGGTATCAGAGCGGGTTAATCTCGTGTCTTAGTCCTTGTTCTCACCATCTTCCTCTCATACAAAGTCTATTCAAAGACTTCATTCAACACCTCATAGGTGTTCTGCTTCATAAAGAGGCTCAACCCTCTTCTAAATTTCATCCTACAAACAGAAAATATTTTAGGTTTATCATCATTGAACCTTCAGAAAATCTTTCTGTTCTTATCATCTCTTTCCTCAAGATTTCATCACCAGGTTCTCAGATTTCATAAGGTGGTCAGTTTCATCGAATCGTTTCTTGATTCTACAGTGCCCTACTTCTCTTCTCAAACCATCAATTCATCATCAACATTCGAATTCTCATGGCGAGCAACACTTTCAAAGGTCACTCGAACCAGAGAATCATGAATACCGTATTCAATGGGCGGAATTACATTCCTTGATCCAAATCTGTCGAAGTATTTCTGAAATCAAGGAAGATGCAGGGGTTTATCACTGGAAACAAACCCAAGCCGGTGGCTGCAGACCCGAAGAAACCAACCAAAGAGGAGCAAGCTGAAATTAATGATTGGGATGCCAAGATTCCCAAATTATCAGTTGGCTTGTAAACTCAAAGGAATCAAAGATTGGGGATATCTACATTACCAAGGACTCTGAAAAAAAATTTATGGCAATTGTCAGATCCACGCCCAAATCTTTCACTTGAAAGCTGAAACCTACTATCAAAAAGACCATCTTCCATTGCAGAAATCATAGAACAGTTTGACAAAAGAAGGTAAGAATTGAGACTATATCAACAAAAAACCACCGGCATAGCAACCATTGAAGAAAAGGAAGAACAGGAACAAGTATACCAATTGCTCGCCGCTTTAGATGAGTCGTGGGAGGCTGCTCATAGCCAAATTCTCATTGCGGCAACTCTTCCACCGTATGAGGAGGCCGTCGCCAGGCTTCAACAAGAAGAAACCTATAGAGCCCGTACCTCATCCTCCTCACTTCAAACTGGAAATATCGAATGATATGTTGGCAATCGATGAACAAACCAAGGAAAGAGCAAGAAAAACCCGTCGGCACTGGCAGAACAAAAAATGTGCAGGTACTGTAAGAAGTCGAACCACTTGAAGAAAGAATACTACCATCTCCACTCGGAACTCCGGCCGATCAAGCACGATCGTGGCAACCGGGGAAACGGCAGCAATTTCAGAGGGTTTGCGGCGCAATCTGAAAGAAACTTAGGGCTCTATGAAGAAGATCGTTCCAAGATTAACGTGGACCAAGGCTTAAGGGAGAAGAAATAAATGGGCCACAATCTAATGCGGCCCAGTTCACTAATGCCGCCCAGATCAACTATGATCCAGCCCAATTTTCCTCCCTTGTGGACCAAGTTGTTCATACCATACAAGCCCAAAATACAAATCAGTCCACTAAGACAGTAGATGCAGGTCCAATTATTTCTCCCATTTAAATTCCAATTACTTTTTATCTGATAATATTTCTCTGCGCCCAAATTGTTTAAATTTTAATACTGATAAAAGGCCTACTAATACTTCAAGTTTCACGACTTTGATTTTTCAAAACCAAAATCCTTTAATTGTTCTAGCAAAATTTCTTACAACAAATTTTCAAATAATTCTACTAAAACTTGGATTGTAAATTCCGGAGCAACTGATCATATGATCGGAGATTATTCTATTCTTTAAAAAATATCAACTATTTTAGATAAATCTCAAAATGTTAAAGTTGCCAATAATATTTTCATCCCACTATTTGGGAAGGGATCAAGTTATATTTTTTCAAAAAAAAATTGATAACACTCTTTATTTACCATTCTTTGCTCTAAATTTATTGTCCGTAAGCAAGATCACAAAATAATTAAATTGGCGCGTTATATTTTCTGACATTGATGTTGTCTTTCAGGAAAGGACGACGGTTCTAATGATTGGTGAAGGAGTTCTTGTTAACAACCTCTATTTAATCAGTTTTCCTAGTCTAGCATTAAATATTTTTAATATGTCTCTTTGGCACAAAAGACTTGGATATCCGACCAACCAAATTTTTAACAAAATATTTCCACATTCTTCGTTTCATGAAAAATGTGATGTTTGTTCTTTATCAAAACATGCAAGGCTTTCTTTCACTACTTCTTGCTCAAGTACTAGCTCCGCCTTTGATTTAATTCATTTCGATATTTGGGGTCCCGCCCCAACTACTGCCTATAATGATTTCAAATATTATGTTAGTTTTATAGATGACTTCTCAAAATATACTTGGATAAATTTACTAAAAATGAAAGTTTTTTCAAAATTTCAAGACTTCTTTGCCTATGTTAAAAATTACTTCAATAAGACTATCAAAATTCTTCGAACGGATAATGAGACTGAGTTTATAAATTCATATTTTCTAAATTTCACAAAAAACAACAGAATTATTCACCAAACATCGTGTCCCTACACACCTGTACAAAATGGGGTAGCGGAACGAAAAAACTGCCACCTTCTAGAAGTTACTCGCTCTCTTCTCTTCAAACATAAAGTCCTAAAATATTTTTGGTCTGGCGTCATATTAACGGCAAATTATCTTATTAATCGTTGCCCCTCTCCTAATCTCAATAACCTATGCCCTTACAAAATTCTTTTTAAAAAGGATGTCAATCTTGATCATTTACGTACCTTTGGATGCTCCTATTTTGTTCACATTAATCGTTCCGACAAACTTAGTCCCTTATCTGTCAAAGCTATTTTCTTAGGATACTCTGTTTCTCAAAAAGGTTATAAATGCTATGATCCAATTTTTAGGAAAATCTACATTTCTAGAGATGTTACCTTCAATGAAAATGAACCTTACTACTCTACTTGTGATTCTTCCGATGACCCTAATTTTGTTTTCCCTATCACAACTTCTAATGATTTTAGTTCTCCTCAGATAAATCAGGATGAAATGGCAACTCCCATTCATCTCGAGGAAGAGAATACTCCAATAGAGGGAGATCAAATCCCAACTGTACCAATTCGAACCGAAAAAAGTTCTATTGTTAATCAACCTCGGAGATCTCTTCGATAGACATGGCCTCCTACCAGACTGAACGACTACGTCACCTATTAGATATTGTATCCTATTCAAAACTTTCTTTCATATTCACATTTTTCTAACTCGCATCATGCCTTTTTGAACTGTATTAATCTAATGAACCTAAAAATTTTGAAGAAGCTAACCTTTATCCTACTTGACTTAAAGCCATGGACGAAGAATTAGTCGCCCTCGAAAAGAATAATACTTGGTCTCTTGTTCCTCTTTCTAAAGGAAAAAGAGCAATCGGGTGTAAATGGATCTACAAAGATAAATTCGATAGTTTGGATAAAATCGAAAGATATAAAGCTCGCCTTGTTGCTAAAGGCTTTACCCAAACTTACGGAATTGACTATGAAGAAACATTCGCACCTATTGCCAAAATGAGTACTATTAGAATCCTTCTTTCTATCGACATTAATAAAAATTGATTTTTTCATCAAATAGACATAAAGAATGATTTTTTGCAAGGAGACCTAGAAGAAGAAGTTTGTATGACTCTTCCTCAAGGTCTTAAAAATACAGAGTCCTCTCTTGTTTTTAAACTTCATATATCTATTTATGGTCTTAAACAATCTCCTAGAGCTTAGTATTCTAAACTTAGCCACGCTTTACTTTCTCAAAATTTTTAAAAAGTTCTGTTGATTCATCTTAATTTATTTACTCGCACTTCCTTAAAATCATCTATCATTGTCTTAGTTTATGTTGATGATATTATTATCACCGGTGACAAAGAAACCGAAATTTAAGATGTCAAAAACTTCCTCAAACAAATATTTGACATCAAGGATCTAGGCCTCCTTAAGTAATTCCTTGGAATTGAAATAACTCACTCCAAAATAGGATTATTTATTTCCCAAAGAAAGTATATACTCGATCTTCTTCAAGAAATAGGTAAACTTGGTATTAAGCCCGCTAGTACTCCTATGGAAACCAATGCAAAACTTAACTCTAAAGATGGCTCTCCGTTTCAAGATGTTTGCATGTACCAAAGGCTTATAGGAAAACTCACCTACTTAACTGTTACTCGACCTAATATTACTTTTTCTGTTAGTGTTGTTAGTCAATTTATGCAGGCACCTCGGACCATTCACTTAGCTTCTATTGATTGGATTTTCCAATATCTAAAATTGATCCCGGGCCAAGGAATTTGAATCAAAACAATAATGATGTGAGCATTCATGGTTACACGGATGGTGATTGGGTAGGAAGCTTCGATCGGTGTTCTACTAACGATTTTTGCACCATGGTTGGCAGAAATTTAGTAACTTAAAAAGGCAAAAAGCAAAATGTGGTGGCTCGATCAAGTGCCGAAGCAGAATACCGAGTAATGGCATCAATTGTTAGTGAACTTACTTAGATAAAGCAACTACTTAAGGATATGAACATTCAAACCAAATGAGCAATTAAAATGCATTGTGATAACAATGATGCTCGCCACATAGCCTCAAACCCTGTTTTCCACGAGCGAACAAAATACACTGAGGTGGATTGTCATTTCGTTCGAGACTGTAATAACAAATTTTGTATTTATGATAAAATAAATATAAATTAGGGTACAAAGATAATCCAGACGGATTTAATTTGAAAGATATGTAAATGAGTTAAAATCTCAATTAATCCTTTGATTCTTCTCTCAAACCAATTTGGCTTGACTTGACTTTAACTGGAGTGTGTGTTGACTGCATTGACAGCATGTGTTAAGCTGGATCTTCAGATGAAGCTTACCCGAGCTCGGATGTAAAGTCTTATGACTTTGATCTGGAAGCGTTAAGCCTTTGTTCTAATTGAACGTTGACTGGAGAGAATGCCGAATTGGAGGGGCTTGACACCTTGGTCTCTGATCGAAGGCGGTTAACTGGAAGAACGTCGGATTGGAGGTTGTTGGCTGGAAGAATGCCGAATCGGAACGACTTGACACCTTGATCTCTGATCGGAGGTTGTTCTTGACTTGAAGATGCTTGAAGATCTCAAGGGAGCACTGCTCGTATTCTTGATCTCTTCAGAAGCGTCCGTGTCTTCAAATATTTTAGTATGTCTGGAATGAATGGAGGATGGCTCCTTATTATATAGGTGAATGGTGAGGAAGCACCATAAATAACTCGCAATTTGATTGGTCAATGGCTGATTTAACCTGATTCTGTGGGCTTGGGCCTTTCCATGTATAACACAGTTTGATTGGTTGATCCTTGATTTGACCTAATTCTGCGGGCTTGGGCTTATTTGACTGGATCTTTCCCAATTATCAATTATTCACTAATTTATTTATTTAAATCCCTTAATAAATAATTAATTAATCGATAATTATTGCATAAATTTGTCACATATTTTCCTTTAATAGGCAATAACAACTGCCTACAAATGCCATCTTGCATTTTGTTCATGGACGCCTTTGTGTTGAAGTGAACAAATTACGATAATCCATTCTTGATCAATATGATTGAATTTTATTGCTTGTCTCACCAACTTGATACAAATAACTCGAATTATGACTGAGCTTAACAGAGTGCTAAGCTGCCTACGTACTTCTTTGAAGAGGATCAAGTCATAATGTAGTTCAAAGGGACATGATTTGGTTTGAATGGAGGGTGTCGTACACATTTTATACTCATGCGGGCCAGGAGTAA
This sequence comes from Pogostemon cablin, assembly GCA_023678885.1. Taxonomy (NCBI): domain Eukaryota; kingdom Viridiplantae; phylum Streptophyta; class Magnoliopsida; order Lamiales; family Lamiaceae; genus Pogostemon; species Pogostemon cablin. The sequence goes on along the minus strand of CM042989.1, from coordinate 10,003,824 downwards.
CATGCAGTTTAGGCTCGTGCGTCATGGAGCGTTGAACTTGAATTTGCTGACAGTTTATACTCGTGTCAATGAGTCTTGAATTAGAACTTGTAAACAGTTTATACTCGTATCAAGGAGCCTTGTGTGGATATTTTTCACTCATGTTGAGGAGCTTTGTGTGTAGAGAGTTTATTCTCTTCCCAAGGAGATTTGATTTGATGTGTAGATAGTTTATACTCATATCAAGGAGCATTGTGTGGACATTTTTCACTCATGTCAAGGAGCTTTGTGTGTAGATAGTTTATTCTCTTCCTGAGGAGATTTGATTTGATGTGTAGATAGTTTATACTCATATCAAGGAGTATCGAATATGTAGACAGTTTTTCCTCGTGCTGTGGAGCATAACTTGAGAGATATTAGATAGTTTTAACTCATATAAAGGAGCATAACTTGAGGATTTTAGATAGTTTAAACTCGTATCAAGGAGTATTATATGGATATTTTTAGCTCGTGTCGAGGAGCGTAACATGTAGATAGTTTTAGCTCATATCAAGGAGTGCTGTGTGGATAGTTTTAGCTCATATCAAAGAGCGTAATGTGTAAAGATTTTCGTCTCTTCTCAAGGAGATTTAATTTGAGTTAGACAGCTTAAGCTCGTATCAAGTAGCATTGTGTGGATAGTTTTAGCTCATATCAAGGAGCATAATGTGTAGATAGTTTAAGCTCGTATCAAGGAGCATAATATAGACAATTTTCGCTCATATCAAGGAGCTTTGACTTGATTTATCAACAATTCATTGCCACATAATCTTGGAATACGCTGTTTTCTCTTGCTTCCACTTCATTTCTATGAATCTTTATGGAAACTACAGTCTTTGATTGCGGTTTCTCTTCCATGAGTTCATAAGAGTCTTGAATAGAGGGTCATTCGATGGAATTCGATGTCAAGCTCAACTCCATATCGTAAGCTCTTGTAGCAAATTCTTCAAAAGTTTTAGGCTGAATTCCTTGGAGTATGTAGCGAAGATTCCACTGCATCCCTTGAATACACATTTCAATAGCTGAAGTTTCTGACAACTTTTCTTTACAATTGAGGCTTAGGCTCCTCTATCTATTGATATAATCGATGACATGCTCTTCATCACTTTGATGAGCATTTGTTAGCTCCATCATGCTAACAATTCTTCGTTTTCTATAAAAATGATTGAGGAATACTTTTTTCATTTACCCCAACTATCAATGGAGTTTGGTTCCAAGTCGATATACCAATCGAAGGCATTTTCTTTTAAAGATCGGACGAATTATCTCACCATGTGATCTCCATAGATCCCAACATCATTGCATATCTCGATGAAGTGCGCCACATGTTGTCTTGGGTTGCCTTTGCCATTGAATTGTTGAAACTTGGGAGGTTGGTAGTCAGTTGGCATCCTCAAGTTGTCAATTCTCTTTGTATATGGCTTTTTGTAGGTGGCAGGAGGTTTGGAGCTTACTTCAAACTTGTCTTTTATCGTCTCTATGACAATATTCTTTAATTAGTTGATATGAAGCATTCCCTCAGCTAAAATTTCCACTTTTTCCTCAACTTGCTTCTTTTCAGGTGAATGATGTTTCGTCGAGTCTTCCTCCTCGTGCTCATCCTCAACTTGTTTCTTATTTGTATGTCTTGTCTCCACATTATCCATTTTCTTCATAAGTACGGAGATCTTTACGTCTTGAGCTTCCATGTGCTTGTTGAGTCCTTCAATGGCTCTCATTATACTTGCAAGTTGATCCTCAATGGTCATAGGACTTGTCATCATCACTGCAGCTTCAGTTGAGGCAGGTGGTGAGTTTGGCATGGAGCGAGTAGTTGAGCAGACAGAGTCATCATCACCATCTTTATCGCCCTGTAATAGCTTATTGAGAGTAATTCCCACCACATGGTTTGTCTTTGAGGAGCCTTCAGGCATACTTCTTGTAAAGTCTTCAACCTTATCAGTTTGCAACTATGGAGGTTTTAATGCAATAGGCCTTCTTATCGCAATCTTTAATGAAGTCATCATTTGACTCTTCACAGCTTGCAGCTCTAAAGGCTTTGAGGTAAATGATCTTTTGATCGCGATCCTAAGAGTAGTCATTATTTGTGCTTGTAGAGAGAAGAGATGAGAGGTAGAGACGGTCCCACCGGACGTGCCAAAATTTGTAACAATAAATTTTATATTTATGATAAAATAAATACAAATTGGGGTACAAAGATATCCAGACGGATTTAATTTGAAAGATATGTAAACGAGTTACAATCTCAATCAATCATCTGATTCTTTTCTCGAACCAATTTGACTTGACTTGACTTTGACTGGAGTGTGTGTTAACGCGCTGACTGTGTTGACAGCATGTGTTGAGCTGAATCTTCAGATGAAGCTTGTCCAAACTCGGATGTAAAGTCTTATGACGTTGATTCGGAGGTGTTAAGCCTTTGTTCAGATTAAACGTTGACTAGAGAGAATGCAGGATCGGAGGGACTTGACACCTTGATCTCTGATCGGAGGCGGTTGGCTGGAAGAATGCTGGATCGGAGGGGCTTGACACCTTGATCTCTGATCGGAGGTTGTTAGCTGGAAGAATGCCGGATCGAAGGGGATTGACACCTTGATCTCTGATCCGAGGCTATTCTTGGCTTGAAGATGCTTGAAGATCTCAAGGGAGCACTGCTCGTATTCTTGATTTCTTCAAAAGTGTCTGTGTCTTCAGATGTTTTAGTGTGTCTTGAATGAATGGAGGATGGCTCCTTATATAGGTGAAGGGTGACGAAGCCTCATAAATAACTCACAATTTGATTGGTCAATGACTGATTTGTCCTGATTCTGTAGGCTTGGGTCTTTCCATGTATAACACAATTTGATTGGTTGATCCTTGATTTGACCTAACTCTGCGAGCTTAGGCTTATTTGACTGGATCTGTCCTAATTATCAATTATACACTAATTTATTTTAGGAATTTATTTATTTAAATCCCTTAATAAATAAATAATTAATTGATAATTATTGCATTAATTTGTCACATATTTTTCTTTAATAGATAATAAAATTCAAGTGCCTATAGAGACAAAGTTCAAAGTGGGATGATTCAAACACCTTATACTGGGAGCAAGGATCAACTTACAGACATATTCACTAAAGCCTTGTACAAATCAAGACATAAGTTCTTTCTTGACAAGTTAGGAGTGATCAACCTGTTCACCCCTATACTTGAGGGGGAGTGTTGAAGATTGAAACATTTTTTCTCATTGACTTTTACTTCTAGGAATTAAGTCTTCTTTATTACCTTTTGTTATTTTCCAAGTTCCAACAGTTATATTTTTAAATTTATTTGTACTGGCTAGTTTATACCGCCTCTATATATAGGATTGTTCTCTCATTCTTTATAACATAGAACATTCAATATATGAGATCAAATTCCTTTTTCATTCTTTCTTATTTTTAACACCCACAAAAGAAGTGATAACAATTTAAAGGCAACGCGTGAGAACATCTCATGCGAAATCGATTTTTCATATTCTTAAATTGTTATTACTTTTTATTAAATATATTATCACTTTTATTTATACTATAAATTATTCATGAAATAATAGAATGCACCACTATTACTTTTTATTAATTCGATTATCATTTTTAATATTAAAATATTATTATTTTATCCATGTCATGTAAGTCTCCCGAGCCATTATTAAAATTTGTATTCTTTTCTCGTGAAATGAATATCACCGCAGAAGAATTGGATGAGGTCGAGTAACCATGAATTGTGAGTATCCATTTATCCACGGAATACCCGAATGCCAATGGATATACAAAGCCTACCTAATAATGAATTTTTAAGGTAACAGAATAGAGGACAACTAGAATGTCGAATAATAATTGAAAGTGCCTACCCGTAATCTACCCTACCAGTAAAAGCAATAAAAATGCATCAATCAATATCCACGGATTCTTTTAATGTTGTCAAATTTAAGATAAGTGCTGTTAATAATTGAACAATCATTTAACTCGAGAGTTCTTTTCATGTTTGCCAAGATTTAAACAATGGCAAATGTACATGAATACTCATAATAATATCTTAACATTCAAACAACTAACTGCCTTGGGAGAGGAATGCAAACTTTTTGCACTACAACATTGTTTCAGTCCATCCCATCCGACAATCAATCCCCCCATTTTCACAATACAACAGATGGAAACACAGAATTACATCTCCTTGTTTTCTTTGCCATCTCTAGTTTTGGCTAGATGATGAGGAGTTTCAAGTGCTGGAGTGTTGGTATCCTTATCAACGCTCTCGTTAGGCTGATCAGGGTTCCTCTCTTTCAGCTGATTCAGCCTTGCTCTCGGTAATTTCATTGAGACATCAGTTTCACCGTTCGCTTTTGGTTCCTCCGGTTGAGACACAGTGGGTGCTACCTGGACCTGAATAGCCCACTTGGGCCATTTTTTCCTCGGATTATTAGGCTTTGGAATGCCTGATGATGCCTGAGAATATTCACATAATAATTCAACAGACAGAAAGTTTAAAAGATTTTTAGTTTTTAAGCATGATTTGTAAGCAACACATACCAGGCTGTTTCCAACATCAGACAATGGCTTCCTTGCAGTAGCATGCTTCTTAGATAAAGCAGTTTGAAGTAGCATTGCGCCATGAGAAGCAAGATCTATTTGATCTCCAGGAGACTCGTCGCTACAAGTTTCAATCAACTTGTCCTCCCTATTGCTGCACCTAGTACGTCCACAGCTGCATGACGGACCACAAGCACCGTTTGCAGCTCTGCATTCACATCTTAGCGTCTTGCATTGAGAACTCCTACTGCAGGAACAACATAGTCCCTCCGTTGAACTTACAGGAGCTGATGGTTCTAAATCAAGACCTAATTTTTCAACATTGTTATCCATCTTAGATTTCGTTCTCTTTTTAGTTTGGCGTTTTCTTTCTCTTGTTCGTTCCCATTCACCATCATCCTCATCATGTGATCTATATATGTATTCATCATCTGATGTATCCATATCTTCTACTAATGCGGTCCCAAATGCCCCACTGTTAAGTATGGAATTTCGGAATCCCTAAACATGCATATCAATCGTGTTACTTAAATATAATGATTCTAAAGAACTAAATGATATCCTCCAAATTAAGTTATATAGGAAAGAACATATTAGACAAAATACATGTGAAAGTATACCTTGGGTCGTAAATCATAAACATGCCCATCACCGTCCCCAATATGAGCATTCACACAATTGTTGGAGCCTTCTCTCATTTCACTAAACTGTCTCTCCAAAGCCTTCTGAGAAAATTACAGCATCCAGATTTAGTAAGATTTATGCCAAGAACAGTAACATTTATGCCAGAGACTTAGTTGCTCACCATTAAATTTTCCTGGCGTTTAAGTTCAGCTTTTTTTAGCTCCAGTTGTCTAACCAAACTGACTACTTTTTCCTTCAAATCTCTAATTTCTGAATCCTTCTCTCTGTCATCAACTTCTCTATCCCTAAGCTGGCATCTGTTGGGGGCAAATTGACGGAAGCAAATCAACTATATGCAATTTTCAAACGCAAGCATTAATTCCATTTAAAGTTTCCAAAGGGAAAATTACCTAGAGGATGCTGCCAAGTTAAACAGGAAGTTCATGATATCTTTAGCTTCAGAAAGAGAACGGACTTGGTTCCACCTTCCTCTGCCACTAAATGATCGTTCACGCTCCTCAGCTTCTGATAACTGAGATGCCATGGAAACAAGAGCACTTGAAGAAGTAGCAAGCATATTGTCAAGGGCGAAAATCCTCGAATTTCTAGCACCAGGAGACATCATCTGAGGGAATTTACTACAATTGAGGAAATGATTAAGTGATTCAGTAAACAAAACCACTTAATTATCATGGAAAGAAACAGATAAAGAAATATATATTTCAGCTGTGGAACTTCATACCCCAAGTTCTGCTGCTTCTCAATCAGTGTCTCTTCCTTCAATTTTGCAACCTCTTCAGCCATCATAGCCCTCCTACACATTGAAATCACAAATAAACTTATGAGTTAAAACTATACAATTAGAGTACAGAAATGGTAATAACTTTCCACATCATTTTCATCACAACCCATGATAGTCGACATCATTGTTTGGTTTAGTTTGTTTTTGGTTGTTGATATATCTTCCCTGGACTAAAATATGGGGTTTAAAGCTACTAATAACATGTCCTACTAACATACCATTGTACCAAATGAGTAATTAAAAATTTGGTAAATTCCATACATAATACAATAGAGAGGCTTTGAAATGATTATTGTCACCATGAAAAACTTCCATCCAACGACTTCCATTTCTACCACATGAATATAGAATTATTGAATCATAAATAATAAATCCAGGTTAAAAAAGGTTAAAAGAAACATTATTAGTTCCAAAATCCAGAATCAAAAGAAACATTATTATTTCAGGTGAGCATATGTGGAAATCCAGAATCAAAATAAAGGCTAAAAGAAACATTATTAGTTCCAAAATCTCTTGGATTTGTTGTCTATTCAATATACAACAGTTAAAAGTTAGAGTTTATGCTCTTTCTCAGCTTCAAAAACAATTCAATGAAAAGTTGCGTGGAGAAAAAAAGTAATTAAACGGGATCACATTAGTCAAGTCCAACAGAAATAAAGGTTCAAAGAAAAAAAATACGTGCAGAGAAACCAAAAATCAGAACAGTTCCAATACACGAAGAAAAGTGCAAAAGTAAAAAATCAAATATTTTTTGAGTGATGGTGTTTTACTCTTTTAATTGACGCTCGTACTCCATCCGCACTTCATGTACTCCTACAGTAACTTCAAGTTCATGCTCTATAGTTTTCACCAATGCCTTGAAAGCAAAAGAAATATAAAAATATGTTAATTATATTGAAAGGATAGATTACCAATAATTCCATGCTAAGGAAATTAGTGATATATGCTAATATCATCATAAAATGCATTTACCTGAATTCCAGGACCTCTGTTACTTCCTCCAACTGCATGTGTGAAGGAAATCAATAGATTACATATTGAATCATATTCATCTAAGAAACTACAACCGTTAGAATATCAGTATAACAATTTTATTCTAACCATATGTGTCGCGTGAACCTTTCCGGGAATCTATCAACTCTTTAAGGCGTTTTGTAGCCATAGCAGCTTCTTCAGTCTTCCTCTGCAAAACCTGATAAGTAACAACCTTGTTAGAATATTCAAAACTCTAAGTACGTAGAATTGAGTAAAGACCCCGAATTACCAGCTTTTGCCTCTGGTTAAGCGCCAACAGCTTATGCATCTCATATTCATTTCGCCTTCCCTCTTTTTTAAGCTATAGAAATGACATTCACAAATAGATTATTAGTTTCACAAAAATATAAAAAGCAACTTAGTCCGCAGGATGAAAAAGAGGGTAGAAAGTGATGTATCCATAAAGAAACTGTTCCTAGGGGTCCTTTATTTGTAGACGATACTGAGAATGAGAATAGGATTGGAAAGTGGTGAGGAATCACTTTTTTCCACCCAGAGAATGAGGAATCAAATAACAATTCACGGAATGACATAAGTTAGCAGACACCACTTTACTTTCATTCTCGTTCCTTTGCCTACACATCCTAATTTTTGGACTAGTGATGGACAGCTGACCTTATTATAGGTTAAAAAAAAAAACTGAAAAGAGAAAAAAGTTAACTAAAGACTGAACTCAGCAAGTAAATGAATTGACAGATAGTAAGCGATAACCTGAAGCACTTCTTTCTCCCGAGATGCTTTCCACAGCCTAAATTGCTCAGATTCTTGTTTAATTTTTTGTTGCAGTTGAACCTTCATATGAAAAATAGAATAAATGGCAGTGAAGATAAGGTTTGTGTTTAAGTGGGGATACCATATAGGAGTACCTTGTGTGTCTTTATTTTTTGGATCTCATCATGTAACCTTTTAGAAGCTTCATCGCTTTTTTGTTTCTGTCTCAGCAATTGAGCTTGTGCATCCTGCTTTTTCTTTAACTCAGCAACCTGTGGAGACAATGGGGTTATTAGCAAGAACAAGAGTATAAATTTGTAAGGTAAGCTATCATTATGGTTCACCTGTGTCTCGAGAACATTCAGTTTTTGAAGATACTCTTCTTTCAACTTTTGAGCACTATCATCAGAAGTGGAAGAGATACTGGCAAGATTATGCCGAAGTTCTTCAATCTCTTTCTATTTAAAAAAAGACAAGGGCATTTTAGAGATATGCACTTCGTGAATGTTGAAAATACATTTACAAAACCATACCTGTAAAGCCCATTTTTCTATTTCCAGTTCATGAACTTTCTTCTCATAATGCTGTTTAAGAACTGACGTATCTCCACTCACAACCCGCTTCATTTCCGCCTAAAAGAGAATAAATGAGAGGCCATTAGTAAGTCCATGGGTGTTTGTGCTATAGAGAGACCAATAGATTTTACAACAACCTGGCTTGTTGCAGGAAAGGCAAAATATAGAGGTTCAGAAACACAAAGATTACAACTCAATTGTACAATATAGTTTATAGTGCCAGACTGCCAGTTGCATACTACATATTATTCTCTGAAAATTTTGAATTATAAAAGGTAGTAAAACAGATGGGAATTTATTATTCCAATAACAATAAAATAGAGTTCCACAAAATATCATATTTATCATGCTATATGAATTAAGAAACTAATGTACATCCATGGAACACGCTTTATTCTTCTCAAAACTAATTGGCTAAGTCTAACACATTCTTCATTACTTGCTTCTTGTGCATGAGATCCACAAGCCCTTTGATACTGTTTGGTTTTACCTCAAAGCAAGCAAGTTAATGTACAGTAGATCTTTAAACATATATGTAATTACTAGAGTTTAAGATTACCTCCTTCTCTTCAAGTTTCTTGTCCAACTCTTTTAGTTCTCTGTCCAGTTGCTCTTGAAGAGAAGAATGCTCAAGCTCTTTCTCCACATCTTCAATCACATCTGCAAGACATCAAAAGTTGAGAATGAGAGACTGAGCATCAATTACCCTAAATAGACATATATGTACCCAACTGGATTAGTTAAACATTATCTCAAGTGCTTGTAGCCTAGAAAGGAATTAACAAATATGAATCGAGACCTGTTCTGTCCAATACCAGGAATAATTGAATCACATGTACACAAGATATTAAGCACTAGGCAAGGTTAGGGTGCAACAGACATTAAGATTAAACAGTATAACAGCTCAAAGAATACCATCTGTTTCTTCAGTTTTTATATCAAAGTCCATTAGATATGAATTTCTTGAGTGAGTCCCATCAACTTCCAAATTGAGATAATCATTGGACTTCCCACTGGACGTTTGTTTCTTTACTAGCTCCTCTAATTCATGAATTCGGGTAATATAAGTTTTCACCATGTCAAAATCCTGAAGAACATTGAAATATGCAAGTCAAAGACAGGGAAACTGACAAAAAGGGCCATGTAAGAAGCATACATAACTAGTGGAATACAAAATAAGATAAGTCAAGACTTTAACCTTATCAGATGTGGTACATATCTCATCAACAGGTTTCCCATTTTGAATTGATTCAATTTGCATAATGAGTCTATCTCTTTCCACCTGATAAAATTTATTTGATAACATGGATGTTACTAGTGTTTCTTGAACCCTACTTATTTTGTAGAAAGCCAATTTTGAAATAAAATAAGGCCAACCTGAGCATCAATGGCACGCTGTGTCAAATGCTCATAACCAGTTCGACATTCTTGAAGCTCTGTTTGTAGCTCCATTTTACTTGCCTCAAGCAAAGATATTTTGTGCTTAAGAATCTGCAAAAGAATACCAATGGAATAAATTTCTCAACTAAAAGTAAGAGTGTTGCATAAATTGTTAATCAATACAACCTTATATGTAGTACAGGGTTTCAAATATATATAGGGATTAGTTAATGAAATCTAAACTTAGAGAGAGACATAAAGTGAATCATTTTAAACTAGTGATTACTTCTTCTGTTGACTCAACAGTAATGCTTTAAAACAAAATACAGAGATTTAGCAGTATATACCTTAATTTCTTCAGCTGGAGCATTAGAATCTCCACGTAAGTAAAGTAACTCTGATTGCAATTGTTCAATTTGACTCCGCATCCTTTGCATTTGAGCTGCTACTGGGTCACGGTTGATCTACAAAGTTAAATATGATAGAAGCCCATCAAAATATTCTTTTACCAAAAAATCAGACACTGGAATGATGATTAGATGGTAAATATATATTTGAAGCTTACAATAGCTTTATTCTGAATATTCCGTGTTCGATTAGCATATTTCAACGTATTAAGGGTCTCTTCAGCATTAGTGTCAGCAGGGCTCACACATGCTGTCAACAACAAAACAAATTAGTTGATATTTATAAGGAATGATACATAGGAGTTACCTTATCATCAATCATCATTAATAATAATACATGTTAGATAAGCACGAGACTATCTTATCGAATCTATTTAATGAAATATTGGAAAATAACACTCACTCCGTCCCGGTAATTTACACACGCAAGACTGAACTAGATTATAATGAAATATTGGAAAGTAATTTTCCCAAAAAATAATAGGAGTAATAAATTCTTTTCTCTCCATAGAATGGTCACATAAGCTAGTGTAGATGTTGAAATGGATTAACTGATAAAATGACTAGATGAGAATAACTGTAAACGCATACCGATCATAATCGTTTTGCTATTTCCACCAAGAGAATCCTGTTACAATGAAATAATAGTTTAATCAATATTGCACCAAAAGATGAAAATATTTGATAAAGTTTTTTCAATCCAATTCAATTGGCATAAAAAAGAAAAGATCTCAAAATACCGCAAAAAATGGACCCAATTAATGCATATGCATCAAAATACCACAAAAAATGGACCCAATTAATGCATATGCATTAAAATTCTTAGTTTAAGTAACCAAGTTTACATGTGCACATACATAGAAAAATGGAACATCACATGGAAAAAATCCGAACTCCTTATCAGAGGACATCTAGAGAGCAAAAAAAAAAACCAGCCTTGCCTGTAATATGCGTGTTAACTTGCTATCACGATATGGAACATGACCTCCTTCTTTACGCTTTTTCTCATCTCCTAAAGCGCTTATGACATTACCAAGAGCCAATAATCCTTTGTTGATGTGGATACCTAGACAACAGAACAGAATTTTAGGTTAGTACCAAAATAAGCCCAAAAAAAAAAAGATTTACATCTAAAGTTTTCACTGTCTTAAATAGAATCCTTGTAAAATACAGACACAACACAGAATACTCGAGTCATTCGTAGTTAAGATTAAAAAATTCTCAAAGCATATTATGACAGCATATAAAAACAAAATAAGCATCACCTTCTTGTAAGCGCGTCCCATCTGCACCTGTTCTTTTCGCTCTCTCAGAGCCCGCAAGGTCTACCAAGTGAAGCTTTGCCATTAAAACATCGTCACCAACATCATTTCCAGTCAAAGAATGAGTTATTCTTCTTTGCTCCATTGAGATTGTGAAAATGGCATGTGAACGACTACACAAACAGTTAAAAGCAGGTAATGAGTATGCCATGTTGAAGAATTAGATGATCTTAACTTAAGCATTGTAAAGCAGACGATAAGCATATCATGAAGAAGAATCAGATGATCTTAACTTAGGCAAGCTTCAAATCCATGCAATAATATAATAACAAGCCTTTGATTAATTAAACTAGGAAACAAAAGGATAACCAACACACCTTGATTGACTGTTCATATTGGTGCTTCCTGTGGCGCGGCACAACGAGCCTTGAAGAAGATATGAAGCCATCTCCGCTTTTGACCGAACCTCTGACTCTGTAACTCCAGAAAGTGTAATTCCTCCTGTCACTCTTTCTCGAATTTGAATGGGAACCCTTGCAGGCCCAGTAGTCTTTTGATCTAGCAAATCAAATACTTCTTCCTTGAAAATCTGCAAGGGTTCAGCTTAAACAATAATTAAATTGAAAATGAAGTATTTTCCATATTTAAGTAAATCAGCAGGTTCAAGATTTGATACCTCTATGAAAGAAATCCTAATCAAGAACTCTGTTGAGTCTTTCAGAGACTCCACTCTTGAGAAGATAGTATCCATCACTTTAGGGATGACGCCATTCTCATGATCTTCACCGTTATAATTTGTACCCATGGTATAGGTCTTCCCAGACCCAGTCTAAAAATAAATATAGAAAATAACAAGAGTGAGCATAGGCATTACAAGAGTGGTGTCCTACCAACAATTAACTAAAATTTGAATAAAAGAAACTTTTTTGTGAAAGTAAAATAAGCAATTAGGTATTGGAAGGAGAGGGTTAAGCTGCAGACCTGGCCATAGGCAAGCACTGTTCCATTATACCCATTAAATAGGGCATCAACCAGCGGGGCAACACATTCATCGAAGATTAATGAACATGAGGTACCCCTGCTACCAAAAACGTGGTCAAATGTGAAAGCATGTGTTCCAATTTGAACCTGTTGGTGAAGTGAAATTCCATAAGAATTTTACAATTACAGGTGAATCTACAGCATAAGATGAGTAATGCGGTGGAAACAGATACCTGCTTTTCCGCCGGGAAAACCGTAATGCAGTCGGTACAACCTAGGAGAAGCTCGGAAGTGACGAGGGGTCGAATATTGACTGCCACCCTCACACTCTGGGACTCGGTGGCCTCCATTTTGACAAATCTGAAAGAGAGAGAAAGAGATAAAGTCAGTTGAGCAGAATTAAAAGCCCAAAACGTAAATGAAATGAATTAATTACATTCTGAGATGAAAATGGCGATTCCGATAGGCGTCCAGAGAGTGGATTGGAAGAAGAGATGGATGAAAGAGGGCGGCTATTTCATTTGAAAAGGAGAAAGGGAGGAGAGAGAGAGAGAAGAGGGAGAAGAACGTTATGAACTGGATGGACCTAAAAAAAAAAATTGAAATGAAGAGAGGCGGGCACAGCAAAGAGCAAACCCAAATACCCAATTCAAATTTGAGAGGGTCACGTGCATTCCGAGTGCTGTCGAAACGGCTCGCTTCAGATTTACTGCCTATTTTTCTATTATTATTATGGATGTTTTTATTTAGTAAATTATTTTGGGGTATGACTTATAAGTGAGTTTTGCGTTTGGATCCAAACCTACTCATTCGGAATATCCTATTTGAGGTAATTTAATTTCAGTCCTCAAGTTAGTTAAATTCGTATTTTTGGTTCTTTAGTATTTGATATTAATCATTTTTGTCAACTTTTATCCTTTATTTGTTGGAAATTCCTTAAAATCATCGGAAAATTTTGAAATTATTCCTTTATGGTTTGGCATAATTCAAATTCAGTCTCCTTAAATATTCTAGTGTCCAATTTTAGTAATTTTTCTCCAATTTTGGTCCCTTATTAGCTAGAAATTACTCAATGTCGCCGAAAATTTGAGCATGAGATACACACACCCAACAAATTTTTTGCTCTCCCAGATTGTTTTTGTTTATGTGTCAGTTTCACTTATTTTCATTATTCATAAATACTACATAAATACGTTATTGGCCTGTTTAATTCGCCTTCTCGGTTAAAGAAGTTGTCATCAAGAAGTCCCTAAACCCTATATCCAAAAACTCCAAAAACTTATTCTCCATCTCTTTCCTCTCTTTATTAACTTTACATTATAAGAGACAAGTAAATTCATATCAAAATATAATTTTTAATGATAATATTCTACTCCCTTCATCCCGGTCATAGATCCTCATTTGCTTTTTGCATATGGATTAAGAAGTATTATTATTTTATGTATAGTGGGTAGTTGTATTAGTAAAATGGGACGCCCAATATAGTAAAATGGGGACATTTAGATGGGACGGAGAGAGTAATAAACAACCTATTTATATTTTGAATAATTAAGGAATATGGAAAAATATTAAAAATTAATATTGTAAGATCGTATATAAATATTAAAAATCAAAATAAATAAAAGTATTAATGATATATTTATACATAATTAATTATATATTATATAATAAATTAATAAGATTATATATAGAAGAGAGGAATTTTTTAGGATTTTAAAACAATAAAAAATAATTAATAAAAAATAGTTAAGGAAATGCAAGGGGTCTGACTATCCGCACTCTCAATATTATTTAACATACCTCATTTACTAAATAAACCCTTGTAGTAGGGCCTCGGAGTTGGGTTCCCATTTCCCCAGTTCATCCATTGGGCTTTATGGTCTCAAAGCCCAGCAAGGGCCCAAAGGCCTCCAAATTGCAAGGAGCGTCTGCCTCATTGAAGCTACTAGGTCACTTGTCCCAATTGCTTGAGATACGCAGATATTCCCTAAGATATCTGCATGGGGAATATCCTAGATCGGATCCTAAAGATAGTTATGAGAGGCTAAATGCATTTAATGCTCGCATTGTACGCATATATTGCACAGTGACCTAACGATTCATCCAGATTCGGATGACGTTAGGTTACATAATATAAATATGGGGACAACCCACAACAATAAACATCACTAATTTACCCCCTCAAAAAAGGCACAAGACTGCCTAGGGGGCAAACCTCTCTCCACATTTTATGTTAGTTTAGTACAGATAATTCTTTTGTTATCCACTAACAGCCACATTAACCCACCATTAAGAAGGGATAAAATCTGACGAGCAACATTTGGCACTAGAAGGAGGGCGGACACTCGCAGCTTTGCCGACTGCCACCCTCAATATAACCCAACCCAATCGTACATCCAATGGCGGATGAACAGGACGAACCACCCCCAGCAGGGTTGACGCGGTTACCAGTCGGTATCGGCAAGAAGACCTGAACCTCTCTCGAACTGTAGAGAAAGAAGTTCTGCGTGATACAAATCTAGAAGAATACAATCCGCAAACCAATTTTCGTCAGAAGTACTTTGACCTTCTCAAGCAAATGAAGGAAAAGTGAGCGGCAGGACCAGAGACCGCAAGTCGGAGGCCAAGTTTCAGCCTCAAGGAGAGCTCTATGGAACAGACAAACGAGCGACAACGAGAACGGACTCCGCCTAGGAGGTAGTGCACGAGCGAGTGGGGCAAAAGGACGTACGAAAGGAACCGAAAAAGGCCAAGAAAGTGCTAGACGAAGGACGCGAGCGGAGGAAGATGGCATCCCACGCTAACTCGGTCGCCAGTCAATCTCTCTCACGCACTATCGGATGCATAAACGGCAAAGATCGACTAGGATCAGATTCGATGAAGTCTCGACACGAGCAAATTGGAGAAAGTGCGGGAGACGATCCTGTAACTCGACTCAAACAATAGCATGATACGGAAATAAATGCGCTAAGAAGATGACTCAATCAAATGGAGAGAAGAAACGAGGCCAAACTCCATAGCTATAACACCCCTAATATACATATTGATAATAATATTATATTTATAAAATAATAGTAATGACGTTTACATATAAGCATAATCATTTATGATAATAATACTAATTATATATAATAATAATTATTATTACTATTATAATCATATATATATATATATATATATATATATATATATATATATATTAATAAGTCTGAATGGGACACTACCACATCTAAGAATATGCACATATATATTTAATAATAATAATAGTAATATAAAATTATGCATTAGGATAATGGAATAAGTGCACTTTATTAAAGTAAAGTGCATCAAATATTTGTGGTCAAATTGATGTAGACGTCATGGACTACCTACCTTTCACTTGGCAATATGGAAATATACCACGTATTAGAAGAAGCATACAAGGAAGCATGCATAACCACGTAGCTAACTTATATACTAGGGCTAATCATTAAACCCTAAGCCTAACCCAAAAATCTTTCCTATAAATAGTTCCTATCTGAGTGCAAGGTAACCACAACATCTACCCGCACCATCCATACATCACGTTAGAGTAACAACGAAGGGGGATAAGCTACAAGGATAGAAGTGAGTTTATCATTAGCGTTATTTTTATCGCATTATATACTAAAATGATCCTCTCGTCTCTTAGATTACAAATATTAAATCCATATTTTTCAAACTTTCGCCAACAAGAATAAAACATTATGGCGTTATATCTTAAAATACTCGTCTCTTAACGTAGATTTCAAATACTAAAATCATTTGTCGTTTTGATGTCTCAATTATTAAATATTTTCTGTTAAAGTGTACATGCATGATGTCTTACATTATATACCATTTTGAAGCATTTTTCACAAGGAATACAACCATATAATTTGTTTTAATTTTGGACGTAAGAAATGGAGCATGTATGTACCCGTAAGGTTAAATTTTGGTCACATTTTTTTATAATGTTTTAACATAGTTTTGACCCTCGTCTCATCACAAAAATATTTTTGAAATTTTAATTGGAGTTGTATAAATATAGTTTAAATAATTTGCAATAAGTTTAGGGTTTAAATAAGAAATTAATAAATAGTAAGGATTAAGTAAAGTGGGATGCTTTTAATAATTATTAATTCACGATTTTAAGTAATTTCTCAAAACATTTATTTGATTCTTTTAGTATTAGTGCGTAAATATAGTTTGCTTTAGGAATAGAAAATTTATTTTTTTATAGTTATCATGCATCATTAAATTTTGTTAAAGGATCTTAAAAGATTTATTATATTAAAATTTACGTCTTTATTAAAATTTTATTTACTAAACCATTAATTTTAAATTAAACATAAACATAGTTTATTAAATATTTTAAGCTTAAATTCAACATATTCTTTCAGGAAGTCAAGATATCAATAATCAGTCATAGTTTTCTACCCACTTAAGGTAGGAGTAATTTCTACTCTTCACCGAGTATTATTACATTCCATGTTTATAATTGCTATTGTTAATGTGTGTACGTAATAGACATGTATATACAATTGGAAAATATTTTCACATTTGCAGCTCGATACTAATTGACATATTGTCGGACGCAACCAGAGCCGGCGCTAATTGACATATTGGCGGACTTTGAGATGTCGTTGGCACATATTCATCGACTGTCATGTTATTTTATTTTATACATTTATCTTACTTATATATATTAGCAAGTGCAATCATTAATGTTCCCCTACTGAGTGTATTTTAAACGCTCACCCTATTATTTTGAATTTCAAATTCTACAGAAGATGAAGAAGCGTGACTTAAGTGGAATCTTATATCTTGGCGATATTTGCATGTTTTGTAAAATAAACTACTTGACGTTGTAGCTCTTGTCCTGGAACATCATGTTATGACTTTCGCTTATGTGATACTTTCAGTGACGCCCATGTTCTAGGGCAACTCTTTTTATCTATTTTGCCATTTATTTATTTATCTTTCTATTTATTTTTTAAATATATATATATATATATATATATATAATGAGAATGTCTTACTTAAAGAATTCAGGGCATTACAATAGCATTCCCGACCTGGAGTCTGGGAGGACCTCGTTCACTTATAGGGTCATTGCGACTGACACCATGAAAAAATACGAATCCCTCAGATCCCCCAATATGCCGACGATTCTAGTTCAATCTCGTACCTCAATAAATATTTTGGATGGATGCTGGCACAAGGTTGTTCGAAAGAGGATCGATGTAAGATGTTTCCCTTGACGTTAGGAGATAAGGCACACTCGTGGTTCGAATCTTTTCCCGCTAACTCCATCTACTCGTGGGCGCAACTCGCTACAGCCTTTTCGTCCCACTTTACATATTTGGGGTAGGAAAAGGAGCCGAAGTAGAAGTTGGCTTACATACGGTAAGGACCAAAGGAGTCCCTGAAGGATTTCATGAAGAGATTCAATGAACAGCGCGCCAACACGGAAGAAGTCTCGGATGAGATACCAATCATTTTGGCAACTGCCGCCTTTCTCCCAGGGTCAGCCATGTGGACTAGCTGCCAACAAAAATTATCGGGCAGTTACGCAGCCTTCATAGCCTCGGCTCAAGTATTTATCCATAGCGAAGAAATTCTCGAAGAATACAAGAAGTCTAAAGGCGATCTTAAGAAAGGCGATAATAAAAAGAAAAAAGGAGAAAAAGACTATAGAGCTCCATCTTCTTTCAAACCGTTCTCGGATGACGACCAAATTTAGAAAATGACCGAGGTACTCGATCTCACTCCCATAGAGATATTTGGCAAGATACGAGACACCAACCTGTTGAGCCCCCCGCCTAAGATACGCGCAGATCCAGCCAAGCTAAATAAGAAGAAATTCTATAAATACCACAAATCCATCGAGCATGACACCAATAAGTGTCAAGACCTGTTGGCTGAATTACTAAAATTGTTTGAAGATGGGAAGCTAGACCGGCTGGTGCCTGGCCCAAAGCGGAGATGAGAGCAACCCTTTGTGATGAGCGAACGGTTTAAAGGACCAGTCAATCCACAAGGATAGATCGGACTTGGAGACCGTCTGTCCACACCACCTCGGGAGGTATACATGATGGGCGAAAGCTACGTGGAAACTTCACAAGCCCTAACCACTCGGTCGCGAAGGAAATGGAAAGTCGAGCTGCGAGAACTCGACAGGTACTAACATGTATTCACGGCTAGTCCTCGACTGCCTCTACACGAAGCCGACATATTCTTATCTAAAGAAGATCTCGCCAAGGTGCGAACCCCCCATAACAATCCGCTAGTGATCTCAGCTGTGATCTCAGGTGTAAAGGTGCATCGGTGCCTGGTCGATACAGGTGCATACACAAACATTATATTCTAAAAGGCGTTCGAAGCCATAAGAGGGCTCTCTCACCATAAGACATCTTCGTTTGATGACGAGATTCAAGGTTTCGGTAATGCCGTTAATATCCTCTTGATGCAAACGGATCTATCAATCCAGATGTTGGACAAAAGACAAGCGGTGAAAGCCCAACACACTCTCGAATTTAAGGTAGTAAATCTCTCATCACCGTACAATTGCATCTTCGGACTGACATTTATTCACCAGTTCAACTCCGTTCTATCCACGCTCCACCAATGCCTGAAGTTTGTGACCACTGACGGTCGAGTTGGCACTGTTAGAGGCAGCCAAAGAAAGGCCAGAGAGTGTTCATTTATAGAAAAAAAGACAGACTCAACTACCACAATCCAAGTTTTAAGTTAATGATGATAGAGCAGCCGAATCAAGAGGAGGAAGCGAATTGGGAAGAAGCCTCGCCACTGGATGACCCGATGACAGTAGACCCGAAGCCAAGGAATGACCAAAAGCTCCGGCCCTTCGATAATAAAGAAGTCAACCTATCCCCAATAATCGATGAAGATCCAAGATCAAAAAAAAAAAGGAAAAAAAGAGGGGAACCTGCCGAAGAAGTCGAGGCAATAAGAGTGGAGCCAAGCAACTCAGACCTAGAATTGTATGTCAGGTCGTAGCTAAAAGAGCAGCACAAAATGGCCCTGATCGAATTCCTAAGGTCCAATCTGGACGTGTTCACCTGAGCACCCAATGACATTCAAGGAATAGACCCCAAACACGTGTGCCAACGGCTCAACACAAACTCATCCTATCGCCCCGTGAAATAAAAAAAAGAAAGTTGATTAGCCATAACTTGTAGTCGGGTTGACCAATTCAAGAATTTATCGAACCACAAGGAGGTCGATGCTAGCACTTAAGCGATATCACGTTTATCACGATTTTATAGAAACGAATCATAGATGGATGGTTTGGTTAACAAGTAATTAAATGCAAACAAATAAAAGTAGACAAGCAATAATCAAATGACAAGATAAAAATGATGAATGAGTGGTTTTCCAAATGGAGTAGAAGTGAGATTAACAACACTATTGAAGTGGTAACTTATGGATTCATGCATTAAACTCATATGTATCAAGGGTTAAGACTAAGGGCCAACACATATACCACCTAAACTTCCTCTCGAAATGAATAGGATGTAGATCATTTGCACAATCTCAAAATAGCTCAAAGGTTGGTTCTCAATTAAACTATTCCAACTAGGTACTAAGTTCAATTATAGAATTCCTTCATATAATCAATTGACTTCTCAATCTAACTAATCACATGTTCCATCAAAGGGTTCTAAATAATAAAGGACTTCTCAATCACTTTACCATTTGTAATGCACATGAGGTGTTTGATGAAATGATTCACTTGATTATCCTAAACACATAATTGATTTCTCAATCTAATCATATAATTAGAACAATCAAACACACAAAACATCATAGATCTCAAGATATATAAGCACCAATGATAGAAAATCAAATATCCCCATCAACATATGAATTTAATTACATAGATCCACAAATTAACCAACAACCTTCATGTTGCTAATCTCACAAGGGAGATTAGCCTACAATCTTCATAAGATCCATAACATAAACATTATAATTCTTACAAATCATGGTAAACTAAAGGATTAACACAAAATTGGAATGAAAACTCCCTTGGAAATGGATTCAATTGAATCTCCCTTCTTCCTTTGGTGATCACCCAAGCTTCCTTGCTTCTTCACTTGATTTAGATTGAAGAAATTATGGAGAAATGATGTAGATCTAGAAATGGATGAATGGGATGAAGAATATGGTGTAAAATCAAAGGAATGGTATGTGAGGTGTGTGGGAACAGTAGCAAATCCGATCTCCCTTCAAAATGTTGAATGGATTGGTATTTATACCCCATGGAGACCTTCTAGAAGAATTATAAAAAATATCCTGTTCTGGTGCCGACACGAGTCGTGCTACGTAGCACGGGTCGTGTCGTGTCAGGGCAAACGGCACACGAGTCGTTCTGCGTCGCATGGCCAAAGGGTGGCCGTGTTGAATGTATAGACGTCGCCGCGCGGCCTCCGCTTACAGGCCTGTGTCTGGTACACGGGTCGTGCTCCGCAACACGGGTCATGCTCCGCAACATGGCCAAGTGGTGGTCGTGTTAGATAAATAGATGTCGCCGCACGACCATTCTGGACAGGCCCGTGTCTGGTACACGGGCCGTTTGCTGTAACACGAGTCGTGTTGCCAGCACGGCCGGCCGTGTTCTTGTACTTTTGTTTCTTCTTCCTTGTTTGATCTCCCGTCTTCATTTTTACTCCATTTTCACCTGTTATATATATGTTTAAGATCATTCTCACACATTCCCATGAAAACACATAACGCCACCAAAATACACAAAAATACGGATAAAACAATACGAAAAATACACACAAAAAGGCACTAAAATTTAGGTGAAAATAACGACAATCACACCCCCAAACTTAAAGTATTGTTCGTCCCCGAACAATGAAAATGATAGACCGAGGGAGAAGTTTTCACCTAGTAAAAAGACTAAACGAACACAAGTAATAACACATCATTAGCAACAAGAATTTCAAATTATGCTAAGCTAACCTACAACATTAGATTTATGATAAGAGAAATTAACAAGTTCAATCAAAAGAGAATAAAGAGCAATATAGTCCTTTTAGTCTAAGCCTCACATAAGTTTATCAATGTCACTCGACACTCTTTAAATAAGGTAAATCAACACTCCTCAATCAATTGGTTCGAATCACCATACACTTGCTCGTAGACTCTATTCACAAACCACCAAAATTTTAATCAATGATCAAAAAGGTCTTTAATTAAGGATGTAATGATAGGCTCTTTGGTAGGGTATGAATAATTTAGATAAAAGTGACTAAACGAGTGTAAGTAATCGAAGAGGTAGCTACTTTCTTCCATCCCTTCACATTCTTTTTCTTCCTTTCTTTTTTTTATTGATCATAAGCACTAATCATCACTTCCTTGGATTTCTTGAGCTTCTTATAGATTCATGCCTCTTTTCTTTGATTCTTAAGTACTTGATCATATTATTGTTGCTTTGCTCATTTACTTGTTTTGAAGTTGCATGTCCATTCTTTCTTGTGCTCTTTTCATCCTTTTTCTTACTTATTTACCATTTCCTCTTTCTCTTTTGTTATCTCATCACACCTTTCTAGCCACCATCTTCTTTATTACTCACACAAAAGGTATATATCTTAGGCTCATGTGGGTAATTAAAGCTTGTAATGTGCTATCTTCACAATAAATAGGCTTATAGGCTCAAAGTGGTTGACTAGGGATGATTTTAAAGGTAAGGAAATATTTGGCAATGGCTATACATGACAAGGATGGCCTTAAATCATTTCATCGATCTCCATTAATCGGATTCATTCCTAAAGTCTTTGAGCAAGTATTTAGTTTATCAAAACTCAACCGATCCACTCATGAAAAGATATACCATGTATACATGGTCGAGGCTCAAATTCTCACAAGTTTATGCTCGACTTAAAAGGACTTATTACAACATATTCATCTTTTAATTGAATTAGTTAAATAAAACATATCACAATTCGAAAGTGTAGAGTTCCTTAATCATGATTCGACCTCCCTTATCACCATAATGCATCATCACTCATATTCAAAACGACTCACAACCACCCAAACAACCCACCAAATCAAACCTAACCACGAAAAATAAAAACAACTACACACAAACACAAATAAACCAAAGACAACACAAAGACAAAACTAAAAGAAAAGACACAAATAAAAATCACCACATCCATGATCAATACACATCAAAAATCATCTCAATCCTTAATTGAAAGAAAAGTACTAAATTAAACATCCCAAAATAAAACAATAAGAAGTCTCAAATCCAACACAAATTAAATCACTAAAATAGATGAACTAATGAAGTGTCGAGAACCAAAAGTACTCCCTTAGTTATCCGGAGGCGGAGGGGGTTGATTTTGCCATGATCCCCAAGGAGTATAAGCACGAGGTGTGGTAGGGAATTGGAAATTGAACATCTTTGTGATCATCTCCTCCATGTTGTTCGAGCGTGATCGCGTATTCTCTTCATAGTACTCCCTACGACGCTGCCTGTCATGGATCTCCCTTATCATCGCACCCTGTCTCTGCTGCTCCTCCCGGAACTCTCTCATCTCATCTCCAAGCACCTGCTGCGTCTGCCTGATCTCCCTGAGTTCGTTCTCCAAAAAATTCCATCTTGCATTCCCTTCTCTTGTTCCATCTCCTTCCTCTTGTTCTTCTTCTTCTTGCTCAAATGCTGGAGGCTCTGGTGCATGCTCTTCAAATTCCACCTGATGAGGTTGCTCTTCCTCCCATACATCCATGTCCACTGGCTCAGCTCTCAGATTCCTTAGCTCAGGATTCTCATCTACTCTCATCTGCTGGAGCACTGCTTCCACTCCATCTCTATTTTCTCTGTAGAAGGCTCTCACAACTGCTGAGTGGTTAGGACTCGCCATTGCTAGATTTTGATACTTTCTTTGTCCTTGCAGTGTGGTGAGTTCAGGAGCAGGTAGAGGAAATGGAGCTCCCTTATCTTGCTTCAAGCAATACATATTCCCTATGAATGATAGGAACTCCATCCTTATGAGTTGATTATAAGTGAGCCCTTCACTAACCATCGAGTGTTGCATCCCTCTGAGGTCGATGCCTAACCCTTGAGCAATCATTGTCACCATTCCTCCAATCATAATCCCTCGAGTGTTCTCTCTCTTCGCCACTCTCTCAACATGCTGAATGAAGTGAGCTGCAATATTCACTGTGAACTCCTTGAACATACTGTACATGATGTACAACTGCTTCTCACCAACAGATCCACTCTCGAACCGACCCAGAATAGTATTGGATACTATCTTCTCAAGGTATCTCATGACTGGGTTCCTTATGGCTGTCCCTTTTGACGAACTTGGAATGTACTCTGGAGGCTCAGTCCCATCCTCAACCAATTTTCTCCACCACGTCTGTTGATTGAAACCCCCTTGTGGTAAGAAGTTCTGATGACCTCTCATGATTGGGCACCCAAAGAACCTATTTAGCTCATTCACAGGTATCTTCTCCCACATCTCATTGTTCAACTGAAATGTGATAACAATAGGAAACTTGTTCATATATCTGTGAACCTTCAAGGTACTCATGAACTCGGCTGTAAGATAGAGATAAGTGGGAGGTCTCTTATCGAAAAACTCCTCCATTTCCACTCGACGGAATAGAGTCCTCAGATCACCTTCTATTCCAAGGTCCTCCATGGTTGCTTGATCCTGGAATCGAGTTGCCCTAATGTTGGGGATTATGTACTCCCACCTCAATGCATACTTCTCCCATTCCATGAACTCTACTCCGAAATTCTCAGGGTGTTGGTCCTTCATTAGCAGTTTGGCATCAAGGTTGGACAGTTCCATATCTAACTCAATAAAAATGAAGTCCTCATTGCGTTTCCTCACTCTTCTTTCAGTCATCCACAATTTCTAACATAATTCAAATTAATTTCAATTTAACTCAAAGCAAAATGTCTCATATTAATTAGAATTATCACTAGTTATTCAACTAAGTGTTAATTCTAGCACATATTCAAGCACAATAAACAATGTGTTTCAAAGACTAACATTTAGATCCAATCAACTTAGCACAAAGTTATTCCAAAATTTTCATTCAATCAATCAATTTCAACATCCTAATCCTTCATTCTTTCATAACATTTCACTCTTCAATGGGCACAATTCAATTCAATAATGCTTCATGCAAAAACCTTGAATTCCAATTTGAAATTTCATTTAGGCATTTCATCAAACACTTGGCATGCACATATTTCACATTTCAATTCAACAAGTCTTAACTATGCTTTCATGCTCAAATCCTCAATACCTAAACTAATTCACATCAATACAATCATCATAGAAGCATTATTGATCAATTTAACAATCACATGCCCTAAATTAATCATCCTAAAACAATTATCCCCAAATTCCTCCTTCATGAACCCTAATTCTTCCCAAAGTTTAATCAATCCAACAATTAAATATGCAAATTCATGTTTCACAATCCTAGACATGCTTCATACATACCATCATTCAAAACCCATACATTAATTTCAACATTTATACCTCGAATTGAAAATTAGGGCACAAGAATACATACCTTGAATTTTCTTGAACAAAATGAAGGGGATTGTTGTTTAATCTTTGAAATTCACCTTTTAATCTCACAATCTTACCACTCTTTGATGTTTAGAAGATAATTTGTGGAGTTTCCAAATGGATTGACGATGGGAATGTGTTATAACCTTATGGCCGTGTCCAGAAATCTGCCCTTTAAAAACGCTGCTTCAGACCCGACACGAGTCGTGTCACGCAACATGGCCATAAGGTGCCCGTGTTGCGTGATCTGATGCTCCCGCACGGCCAAAGCGTACAGGGCCGTGTCGGCGACACGACTCGAGTCTCGCACTTGGACACGACCCGTGTCACGCAACACGACCAAAATCTGCTCGTGTTGGGCAAACTGATGTCTCCGCACGGCCAAAGCTTACAGGGCCGTGTCGGCGACACGAGTCGTGTCACTGCTCCCCTAAATTTTCCAACTTTCCCTGTTTCAATGCTTCCAAAACTCCCTATTCATGCTCACACTCATAAACATCATTAGTTCAGCCTTAATATAAAAAACAAAAGGATTACCAACTTAAACACCACCAAAATGAACCAAAACTAAACCGAACTTATGAGAAAATTTTAAATTTGGCTCAAAAACACAAGAATGCATGTCAACATAGAATATAACATATCGTATCACATCATATCCCCCCAAACTTGAATTGAAACAAGAGTTTCAAAGAAAGTTTGCAAAAAGTGGTACGATATACCGTTCACATCAATGACGCACACTTTGAATGTTCAAGAAATCTTCTCCTCATAAGCACAATCCACCTACAAGACCAAAATAAAGCAAAACAAGAAAAGAAATATTTACAAACCTAAACTACTAAAAGGATATGGATCTCAAGAAGAGAAGGTGTCAACATATACCAACTCCCTTTGAGAGGGAGAATGGTAATGCTTAACCCTATGACCATTGACAATAAAAGAATTCCCATCCGATCCTTCAAGTATTAAAGATCCATTTTCTCTAACTTCAATCACCTCATATGGACCGGTCCATTTTGATCGAAGCTTTCCGAGAAACATTTTCAATCTAGAATTGAATAAAAGTACTTTATCCCCCGGTATAAACTCCTTTGCTTTGATTCTTTCATCATGCCATCTTTTAAGCTTCTCCTTGACAATTCGTGAGTTTGAATATGCTTCCTCACGAAATTCTTCAAGCTCAATCAATTGAAGACATCTTTTCTTTCCAGATTCTTTCTTCTCAAGATTCAACTTCCTCAATGCCCATAAAGCCTTGTGTTCTATTTCAACCGGAAGATGACATGCTTTCCCATAGACAAGTTTATACGGAGAAAAACCAAGAGCGGTCTTGTAAGCCGTTCGATAAGCCCAAAGCGCATCATCTAGCTTAGAAGACCAATCCTTCCTATTCCCCTTTACTGTCTTCTCAAGTACAAGCTTCACTTGCCTATTTGATACTTCCGCCAAACCATTTGTTTGCGGATGATAAGATGTTGACACCTTGTGCTTCACTCCATAGCCTATCAAAAGCTTCTCAATGATCTTGTTGATGAAATGAGTCCCTTGATCGCTAATGATCGCCTTTGGTACTCCAAACCTTGCAAAAATGTTCTTCTTCAAGAAAGCCTTGACAACTAGAGCATCATTCGTTCTTGTAGGAATTGCTTCTACCCATTTAGACACATAGTCTACCGCAAGCAAAATGTAAAGAAAACCATTGGAAGGCGGAAATGGTCCCATGAAGTCCATCCCCCAAACATCAAACACTTCAACTTCAAAGATGTTCCTCATAGGCATCTCATCTCTTTGTCCAATACTTCCAATTCTTTGGCATCTATCACACCCCTTGACGTATTCTTTGCAATCCTTGAACAATGTTGGCCAAAACAATCCCGACTGTAAGATCTTAGCTCCCGTCTTTTGAAACCCAAAGTGTCCTCCACATGGTAAACTATGGCACATCTCCATGACACTTACTTTTTCTTCCTCCGGAATACACCTCCTTATGATACCATCCGGACAATTCTTAAACAACAAAGGATCATCCCACAAATATTCTTTAACATCATGGTAAAACTTTTTCTTTTTTGACTCGGTGAGATGGTCCGGCTTGATACCACACGCTAAGTAGTTTACCAAATCCGCGTACCACGGTCTTCCGGTCTCACACAAAGTGTACATCCGATGAAAATCCACTTGAATTATCTCTTCATCCGGGAACATATCATTTATGAGCTCCATGGTTCCTTTTTCATCAACATTCTCCAATCGTGACAAGTGGTCGGCTATGACATTTTCGACTCCCTTCGTATCACGTATCTCTACATCAAACTCCTGCAACAAAAGAACCCAACGAATTAGTCTTGGTTTAGCATCCTTTTTACTCATCAAATACTTAATGGCAGCATGATCCGTGTAGATAATAGTTTTCGTGCCAACTAAGTATGGACGAAATTTTTCAAAAGCATAGACTACGGAAAGAAACTCCTTTTCCATTGTGGTGTAATTCTTTTGATTGGCATTGAACATCTTTGATGCATAATAGAT
The DNA here is from genome assembly GCA_023678885.1 of Pogostemon cablin. Taxonomy (NCBI): domain Eukaryota; kingdom Viridiplantae; phylum Streptophyta; class Magnoliopsida; order Lamiales; family Lamiaceae; genus Pogostemon; species Pogostemon cablin. Next base: position 9,976,375 of record CM042989.1, on the reverse strand, counting down.
AGCTCGAAATTTCTTCTCTCGCACTTGTCCAAGCACTACTCCCAAGGCACTATCACTTGCATCACAATGGAGTTCAAAAGGCTTACTCCAATCGGGAGAGACAAGAATTGGTGAAGAAATCAAAGCTTCCTTTAACACCCTAAAAGCATCAAGACATTCATCATTAAATTCAAATGGAGTATCTTTCTCAAGCAATTTTCACAAAGGTTTGGCTATATTAGAAAAATTCTTTATAAAACGTCGATAGAATCCGGCGTGACCAAGAAACGATCTAACCCCTTTTTCATTTTTAGGAGGGGGAAGATGTTCAATGGCTACAACCTTCGCTCTATCAACTCTCAAACCTTTTTCGGAGATATGATGACCAAGTACGATACCCTCTTGAACCATAAAGTGACATTTTTCCCAATTCAAGACGAGGTTCGTATCTTGACATCGCTGCAAGACCATGGACAAATTAGTTAAGCATATATCAAATGAAGATCCAAACACGAAAAAATCATCCATAAAAACTTCCATCACATTTTCAATCAATCCTCCAAAAATAGCCATCATACAACGTTGAAAGGTGGCGGGTGCATTGCATAACCCAAAATGCAATTTATAGAAAGCGAATATGCCATACGGACAAGTAAAAGTTATTTTCTCTTGATCCTCGGGGGCTATCATGATTTGGTTGTACCCCGAGTAACCATCTAAAAAATAATAATACTTGTATCCCGCCAACCTATCAAGCATTTGATCAATAAAAGGCAAAGGGAAATGATCCTTATGAGTATTGTCATTAAGTTTTCTATAATCACAACACACTCTCCACCCCGTTTTCACCCTTGTTGCAAGTTCTTCATCAAATTCCGTTTTAACAATGGTTAACCCTCCTTTCTTAGCCACAACATGCAAAGGACTTACATGAGGACTATCACTAATGGCATAAACAATTTTAGCATCCAACCATTTTAAAACTTCTTTCCTAACAACTTCTTGCATAATAGGATTCAAACGCCTTTGAGGTTGTATACATGATTTATTCTCATCAATCAACCTTATGTGATGCATGCAAATTGTGGGACTAATTCCCTTCAAATCATCCAAACTCCACCCTATAGCACTCTTATGATCTCTAAGTACTCTCAACAATTTATCAAGTTCTAGAGGAGAAAGGGATGATGATACAATTACCGGATATGTCTTCTCGTCCCCCAAATATGCATACCTAAGGTGATCGGGTAGAGGCTTCAATTCTTCCTTTCCTTTATCAATCTTTGACTCTTCATTCTCCATCTCTAATGGAAGATATTCCCTCTTTCCATAGTATACCAACTTTTCTTCATCCTCTTGCATTTCCCTACAATCATTCAATTCATGTAAACAATCATTAATATCTTCATCTTCTAAACAATGAAAAGAATGATTAGAGTTTAAAGATAAAGTAAGAGAATCGCTTATGCTCATTTCAAGAGGATCTTTAGCTAAGATGAATGGTAGGTTCTCTTCAACAACTTCATCAATCATGTCGATCCTTCTACATTCTTCTTTCTCATTTGGATATCTCATAGCACTCTTCAAAGAGAAAACCATCTCCTCCTCATTTACTCTCAACTTCAACTCCCCTTTTTGTACATCAATTAAAGCTCTTCCCGTTGCTAAAAATGGATGCCCCAATATCAATGGAACATTTGCATCCTCGTCCATATCAAGCACTACAAAATCAACTGGGAATATAAACTTTCCAACTTTGACTAACACATCCTCCACTATTCCTCTAGGGTAGGTTAAAGACCTATCCGCTAGTTGCAATGTAACGGATGTAGGTTTCACTTCCCCTATACCAAGTTTCTTGAAAATGGACATAGGCATCAAGTTGATACTTGCCCCAAGATCGCAAAGAGCTTTATGAACCTCACTCTTGCCCATTTCACATGTAATAACAAAACTCCCCGGATCTTTGAGCTTTGGAGGCAACTTCCTTTGAATTATTGCACTACACTCCTCCGTCAAGTTGACGGTCTCATTCTCTATCAAGCTCCTTTTCCTTGACATGATGTCCTTCAAAAACTTCGCATAGTGAGGCATTTGTTTCAAAGCATCCGCAAAGGGTATATTAATGTGGATTTTCTTGAAAATTTCCAAAAACTTTGCAAACTTTTCATCCAAGCCCTTCTTCAAAAATCGATGTGGAAAAGGAATAGGTACTTGTGTTTTTGGAATTCCCCAACTATCCCTTTCCACTTCAATTTCCTCCTCCTTCTTTTTCATTGCCTTGGTTCTTTCCCATTTCTTTTCAACAACCTTGTTATCAATCAATTCCGGTTCCTCATTCATTTTAGCCTCAACTTCACTTTCAACGTCAAATTCTTCTTCAACCAAGGTTTTCTCTATCTCATTCTTTTCCACCTTATCATCTTCCATTGGCATAGACGGTCCATCATAATTTGTTCCGCTCCTCAAGGTAATTGTCTTGCATTGTTCCTTTGGATTTACAATGGTGGTGGAAGAAAATTTTCCTTTCTCATTAGCACTCATTGAGCTCGCCATTTGACCAAATGAATACTCCAAGGCTTTGAGTCTTCTATCACTATTTTCCTCAATGGCTTTTAATCGTCTTTCATTTACTTCCTCAAAAGCCTTGAATCTTCTTTCATTTACTTCCTCTTGAGTTTTGTTGGAAGCAATCAATTTTTCAAGAAGTTCTTCGGTAGTCGCCTTCCCTTCATTATTTGGCGCTTTAGCTCCCGGATGATACCCCGGAGGATAAGCAACCGCATTACTTGGGTTTGCATAAGAAAAATTATCTTGCCTCCTTTGTTGTTGTGGATAAGAACTTCCACTTCCTTGGCTAGTGAAACCTCCTTGCCTTGGTTGTTGTTGTGGGTGCGAGCTTCCACTACTTTGAGCATTGAATCCTCCTTGCCTTTGTGGATAACTTCCTTGATTTTGGTTGAAATTACCTTGGTAATTGTTTTGATAATTACCTTGGTAATTTCTTCCTTGCATATATTGAACGTCCTCTACACGTGGCATTGTTGTAGCCCATTGTTCCCCACTAACACCATTTTGAGGAAGCACACTTTGATCCATTCGACTATCAACCATATTAACTTCTTGATTAGTCACTCATTTGTTCAAACTCATTTGCTTCATCACCTCCGCAACTATCATTTCCATGCTTGGTGTTTGTGGCTCCACAGTCACACTCTTCACACTAAACTGTTGCCCTTTATCATAACTCTCGAACCCATAGCTTCCACTAACTCTCTCCGATGGCCATTGATAGACATTTGTAGCAATTTCATCAAAAATTCGAATAGCCCTTTCCGGAGTTACTCCAAGTACGGATCCACCTGTCGAAGCATCAACAAGCACTCTTTGCCCATTCACAAGTCCTTGATAGAAAAATTCCACTTGTTGATTCTCCGGGAAACCATGTTGTGGACACTTGCGTAGCATTTCCTTGAACCTTTCCCACGCTTCATAAAAGCTTTCTTGAGGCAATTGCTTGAATTGAGTAATCAAGCTCTTCATTTGAAGTGTCTTAGACGGTGGGAAATACTTGTTCAAGAACATTTGTGCAAGTTCGTCCCATGTGTTGCACATTTCGGGAGTAAGAGTGGAGAGCCATGTTCTTGCTCTATCCCTCAAAGAGAACGGAAATAACCTCATTTTGATGCAATCCTCGCTCACCCCATTCATCTTCACAGTATTAGCAATCTCAACGAATTGAGCTAGATGAGCATTAGGATCTTCATTCGGAGCTCCACCAAATTGCTGCTCTCTCACCAATGAAATCAAGCCCATTTTAAACTCAAAGTTGTTGGCATGAATTGGTGGTCCCATCATTTGTGGAATTGCCCTTGGCATGAAGAAATCCCGGATCACCCTTTGATCATTTTGAACTCCATGTTGAACCGGAGGTGGAGGTACATATGCTTGTTGTGGAGGAGCATAACCTTGTTGAAAACCTTGTTGAATCATAGCTTGTTGCACCATTTGTTGAATATAAGCTTGATTGTTAAACTCCCCAAATTGTTGATAAGCTTGTTGAGGAAGATTGGCATTAGCTTGATCTTGCAAATTTTGCATTCCGCCTCCATCATTCCTAACATTTCCACATTCATCTTGATTGTTTTCCATTTGATCACTCTTTTTGGTATTGTTCTCCTTTCTTCTTCTTCAAAAAGTGTGTTCAATTTCTAAGTCAATAGGTTCAACTTGTTCCCATTTTGATCTTGTTTGCATACACCTTCAAAATAAAAGAAGTTAGAACAATATTTTCAAAGCAAAATACAAATAATAAATACAAGAAAAAAAAATGTCTCTAGTAAGATCGCTCTAAACGTTCCTTCTTTAAGCTACTAGCAACCGTTACCTCCCCGGCAACGGCGCCATTTGATTAGCCATAACTTGTAGTCAGGTTGACCAATTCAAGAATTTATCGAACCACAGGGAGGTCGATGCTAGCACTTAAGCGATATCACGTTTATCATGATTTTATAGAAACGAATCATAGATGGATGGTTTGGTTAACAAGTAATTAAATGCAAACAAATGAAAGTAGACAAGCAATAATCAAATGACAAGATAAAAATGATGAATGAGTGGTTTTCCAAATGGAGTAGAAGTGAGATTAACAACACTATTGAAGTGGTAACTTATGGATTCATGCATTAAACTCATATGTATCAAGGGTTAAGACTAAGGGCCAACACATATACCACCTAAACTTCCTCTCGAAATGAATAGGATGTAGATCATTTGCACAATCTCAAAATAGCTCAAAGGTTGGTTCTCAATTAAACTATTCCAACTAGACACTAAGTTCAATTATAGAATCCCTTCATATAATCAATTGACTTCTCAATCTAACTAATCACATGTTCCATCAAAGGGTTCTAAATAATAAAGGACTTCTCAATCACTTTACCATTTGTAATGCACATGAGGTGTTTGATGAAATGATTCACTTGATTATCCTAAACACATAATTGATTTCTCAATCTAATCATATAATTAGAACAATCAAACACACAAAACATCATAGATCTCAAGATATATAAGCACCAATGATAGAAAATCAAATATCCCCATCAACATATGAATTTAATTACATAGATCCACAAATTAACCAACAACCTTCATGTTGCTAATCTCACAAGGGAGATTAGCCTACAATCTTCATAAGATCTATAACATAGACATTATAATTCTTACAAATCATGGTAAACTAAAGGATTAACACAAAATTGGAATGAAAACTCCCTTGGAAATAGATCCAATTGAATCTCCCTTCTTCCTTTGGTGATCACCCAAGCTTCCTTGCTTCTTCACTTGATTTGGATTGAAGAAATTATGGAGAAATGATGTAGATCTAGAAATGGATGAATGGGATGAAGAATATGGTGTAAAATCAAAGGAATGGTGTGTGAGGTGTATGGGAACAGTAGCAAATCCGATCTCCCTTCAAAATGTTGAATGGATTGGTATTTATACCCCATGGAGACCTTCTAGAAGAATTATAAAAAATATCATGTTCTGGTGCCGACACGAGTCGTGCTACGTAGCACGGGTCATGTCGTGTCAGGGCAAATGGCACACGAGTCATTCTACGTCGCACGGCCAAAGGGTGGCCGTGTTGAATGTATAGACGTCGCCGCACGGCCTCCGCTTACAGGCCCGTGTCTGGTACACGGGTCGTGCTCCGCAACACGGGTCGTGCTCCACAACATGGCCAAGTAGTGGTCGTGTTGGATAAATAGATGTCGCCGCACGACCATTCTGGACAGGCCCGTGTCTGGTACACGGGCCGTTTGCTGCAACACGAGTCGTGTTGCCAGCACGGCCGGCCGTGTTCTTGCACTTTTGTTTCTTCTTCCTTGTTTGATCTCCCGTCTTTATTTTTACTCCATTTTCACCTGTTATATATATGTTTAAGATCATTCTCACACATTCCCATGAAAACACATAACACCACCAAAATACACGAAAATACGGATAAAACAATACGAAAAATACACACAAAAAGGTACTAAAATCTAGGTGAAAATAACGACAATCAAAAGTACAGCCACAAAAAGTACGAAATCATTGAAATGGAAGCCAGAAAACTGTTGGTGAACAATCTAGTGAGGGAAGCTTTATTTCCCTCATGGTTTGCAAACCCGGTCTTAGTGCAAAAGGCAAACAAGTCCTGGAGATTATGCATCGATTTCATAGATCTTAACAAAGCATGCCCGAAAGACAGTTTTCCACTATCGCACGTCAATCAAATGGTGGACGCCACGGCCGGCCACAAACTAATAAGCGTTATAGATGCATATTCAGGCTATTACCAAATCCTTATACATCCAGACGACATAGAAAAAATAGCTTTCTATACTAAAAGGAACTTACTGTGCTGGGTAATGATGTCATTTGGGTTGAAAAACGTAGGCGCCACATATCAGAGGTTAGTGAACAAGATGTTCCAACAAGAGCTGGAAAAAAGTATGGAAGTATACGTAGATGACATGCTGGTGAAGAGCATAGCCACAAATGACCATATACGCCACCTGAGCAAAGCGTTTGACATCCTACGGTAATATGAGATGAAACTTAATCCTAAGAAATGCACGCTCGGAGTATCCACAGGAAAATTCCTCGGGTACATGGTGAGTAAAAGAGGAATAGAAGCCAACCTGGACAAAGTGAAGGCCATACAAGACATAGAGCCTCCCAAGCACTCCAAGGGTGTACAAAGACTAGCCGGCAAGAATGCGTCCCTCAGTCGCTTCCTGCCCAGAGCATCCGTAAATGCAAACCTCTCATGGACGTGATCCGAAAAGAAAAATTCGATTGGATGCCTGAGGCCCAAAAGACATTTGAAGAATTAAAGGACATATTGGCTAACACACAAACCCTGTCAAAACCACAGCCAGGAAAACCTCTCAGCATGTACCTTGCAAGTTTAGAGTCAGTGTTAAGTGCGGTGTTGGTCAGAACCGAGAAGAAGCAACAGAAATTGGTGTATTATTTGAGTCAGATGCTCCGTGATGCTGAACTCAGGTATCCAACAGTTGAGAAGCTCGCTTACACCCTGGTAATGAGCGCAAGAAAATTGAGACCCTACTTTCTAGGATATTCAATTGAGGTGGTAACATCCTTCCCATTGAGACAAGTGCTCTCAAAACCAGACGTAGCAGGAAGACTGATGAAGTGGGCCGTGGAACTAAGCCAATTCGATATTAAGTATATGTCACGATTGGCAATCAAGGCGCAAGCCCTAGTCTAGTTCATAGCAGAACTCACCATCCCCATCTTACCGGGAGAAGTGATCAACAAACCTTGGCAGATGTCGGTAGATGGATCATCTACAACTTACGCCTCCGGAGTGGGCGTGGTGCTCACAAGCCCTACAGGAGAGACGTTCTGTTCGGCGATCAGGTTTAGATTTCCGACGACCAACAACGAAGCCGAATATGAACCTTTACTCTCTGGCATGAGAATGGCACCGACAATCGGGATCAAAAGAGTAATGATCTTTAGCGACTCAGAACTAATGGTCAATCAAATAAAGGGAGATTACGAGGCTAAATATCAACAACTAGTCGGCTACCGCAAACTAGTAGCAGACATGATCCAAAAACACATCTATATCACGCGGGTCCCTAGGCTACAAAATACCTAGGTGGAAGCACTGGCCCGCCTGGCGACTTCAAAAAATGCCGAACAACTGGGAAGCATCAGCATAGTAAGACAAAAATCCCCGAGTGATCAGGTAATCTGGCAGATCAATGAAGAAGAGACATGGATGACTCACATTAAGGATTTCTTGAGAGAAGAAAAGGAGCCGAAAGACAAAGCGGAAGCTAGACGACTGCGACTCCGAGCCACTAGGTACACCATGATAAACGATGTGTTGTATAAGAAAGGATATTTAATGCCACTGCTGAGATGTTTGGACAAAGATGAAGCCACCAAAGTGTTGATAGAGGTTCACGAAGGACTCTGTGGGAACCATTCGGGAGGTCAAGCGCTGGCATTAAAAATAATCTAACAGGGATATTTCTGGCCTACTCTTTGGAGAAACGCCATTGAATACACCAGAGCATGCAAAATCTGCCAAATCTACTCTCCCATAATCAGAGCTCCCTCCACTGAGTTAGTTGCGTCAGCAGCACCTTGGCCTTTCGCCAATGGGAAATTGATCTGATAGGTTCATTCCCGCTCGGTAGAGGATGTGTCAAATACGCTGTGGTCGTCGTGGATTACTTCTCAAAATGGGCAGAAGCGGAAGCGCTAGCTACCATTAATGAAGCCAATATGATAACCTTCATATGGAAAAACATCGTTTGTCATTTTGAGATACCCAACGCCATTGTGACAGATAACGGGAAATAATTTGAAGGCATGCAGCTCCAAAGATTTTGTGATGGACTGGGATAAAGAAGCTATTCTCAACGCCTTATTACCCCCAGAAAAATTGGGGCCCACAACTACCTGGAGTCCTTGGGTCATACTGCACTACTGCCAAAACGTCAACTGGAGAGTCTCCCTTCTTCTTAACGTACGGCACGGAAGCGGTCATACCCGCGAAAGTAGTCTGCCCAACATTTCACGTGTCTCATAAAGGAGAAGGAACTAATTCGGAAGCCATTGAACTTAATCTTGATCTATTGGAAGAACTTCGGCTACAGGCGGTGGAAAGACATGCGATATACAAATCAAGGCTAGAATCCCAATACAACAAAAAGGTACGTAGTAGGGATTTTACAGTCGGAAATTTGGTAATGAGGAAAGTCTATCAACAAGGCGGTGGAGTGTTCGGTGCAAATTTTGAAGGCCCATACAAAGTAAAAAGAAACTTGGGTAACGGAGCATATGAGCTCAGCGAACTCAATGGCGAGAGTATCAAACATCCATAGAACGTTCAGAACTTAAAGCACTTCTATGCTTGAACATACTTAACCAAATCACCATGTGCACAAGTTGTAAAGAAAGTGGTAAGGCCACGAGATTGTAAGGCCATAATAAGCAAAATTACAAGAAATAAAATGCACATTGTACCAAAAAAGAACCTACTGCAAAATCATAACCCAAGAGACAAGTTTTACATTAAGGAACATAAAAGGGGCCTCCCGCAAGCACCACTGGGACTGACACCGCTAGGCCCGGCACCACCAGTGCCACCCGTGCCACTAGGACTCGCACCATCTCCAACTCCAGAAAAGTTACGAAGACTCCTCATCCATGCCACTTCCACCTCCAGTTGGGCAACGTGCTCCCTCTCCCGTTCTAATTCATGCTTGGCCAGATAGCGAGCAACCTCCAACTGATGAACTTGGCTCTCAGCCAAACGTGCTCTCTCCCTGTAAGTTGTGGCCCGAGTATTAGCAGCGGTGATAAGCTGCTCTGCCACCATAGCCTGTCGTGTCTCCGTCACCGAAGAGAGCCCTTCAGCACAAGTAGAAGCTCCCGTACTAAGGCCGTCACAAGAAGAAAGCAGCACAGGAAAGTCAGCGCATGTCCAACACTCACCAAAGCAGCGTTTCCGATCTCATGAGGCTCGGCACTTTGCAACCAGTGAGATAGCATAGGGTTTCATGAACGAGCGGGAATGAAGCTGGCTTTTGAGATGCTCAGCTCCGATTCAATGGCTGACCGAGCATCACCCATACTCCTCAGTCGTAACAATTCATCCAAGGTAATAAGAGGAACCCCCCACCAATGTCACCTCATATGGCGTGAGTTGTCCCTGCCGGAGGAGTCCGCTGTTGGGCACCGCTATCCAGTCCTTTCCCTCTGAGGGTTGGGTTGCTGTCGGGGCGAAGAACTTGAGGCTGTCTAGTGCTTGGCGGGTCTTCAATCAGATTAATACGAATGCCGGCGCCCCAGCTAGCATGACGAGTAGCCTCCAGAATGTCACTTTCTTGTATTTCAGTTTCCTCCATAGGGGCTTTCCCCTTGTCAGATTGGCGAGCGCATACCGTTTCACCGACGTCCACAGAAACCCTACCTTGAGTCACCCCCATCACAGCTTCCTCAGTTCCGTCAACGTTGACTGCTGATGCGAGTTTTCTTTGAACGCAAAATTAATCCCCAAGTATTAAGGATATCAGTTGCAGCTTAAGCAAGCGAACAAGTGAATATCGAACCCAAAGGACGGTGTATTATCAATTTAATTATTTACTAAATTAATTAAGATAAAAGGTAATTAAGCTTATGAAATTTAATTATAATCTACAAAATAATTAAATAAAATAACAATTAAAATAAAAGCACTTAGAAGAATACGAAAGTGAATCAAGTAGGAGAATAGGTAGCTCTAGAAAAATTCAGTTTCACTCATTAATTTCCCTTCCATGTGTTGATGTCTGACTCAGCCTTGTGGAATATGAATGCATCACTAAACCATGCATATCTACTCTATAGACACAAGTAAATATGCATGTAACACATGCGAATAACCTCGGAGCAAGAGATATAATTCTACCCTCTTTCTAGGTACTATCAGTATCAATTATTTCCCTGCCCAATTGGTACTCTAACCCGATATGATCTCCCTTTATAGGTACTATAAAATTATCCTCTTTATTCTACTTAATAACCTGAATTCAATTCAATTAATAAGTATTCATATATGATAGTTCTAATGAAGTTTCGGAGTCCCCTCACTTAGAATCATAACATGAAATCCTGCTCAGCAGTGAACGCACTCAATCAATAACAACATATGTAATCAGACTCTACATAACAGTTAATGATACATAAAACGACTGTGAGTATGAATTAAAGAGGCACAATCATATATAAAATAAGTCCACAAGTAGTGTTGTACGGAGTTTACACATGAAAGTTTAATTAATTCGTAAAAACCTTCACAACTCTAGTTCTACCAAAAAGGCTCTAGCCCATGATATTACGAAGAACAATCATGGGTGTTGGATAGATCTTACCTGGATGTCTGGAAAATTACAGGATAAATTAGGAAATGAAATAAAATCTAGATGTGGGAGTCGTCGCGTCCTTCTCCATCTTGAATCCTCCTCTTGGTTCTCTTCTTGATTCCACAGACGAATCTTCAAAGTGATGGATGGATGGAGAAAAGGATGTGAATGATGGTTGGGGGGTGATCCCCCCTTGTGGGGTAGTGTAGGATGGTTGTGTTGTATTGTATCCAATCCGTATTCTATTCTCTTCAATTGTATTATGTGATCTACATCCCCTTTTATACTTTTAAATTCTCCTTATGAGACTTGGATGGGCTTTTTAGATAAAAACACACACTTGGAGTGTAAAAACATGCAGAAACACACACTTGGGGTGTAAAAATTGGATTCGGACGCATCCCAGGCATGGAGTTTGCCCTAGGATTCAACCTAGGGCTTGGTCGAACCCTGGTTGAATCGAATTCGGTGATAATTCGCACTTCAGGCTTCTGATTGGACCAAAATGGCTTTAGTTCGACCAAGGGGTCTGTTCGAACTGGACTGTCGTGGTCGAATCCCACTTGCGTCGTCTCACTGTTTTGCGTATAACTTCCACATCCATGCTCCAATTTGAGTAATTCTTGTGCTCACACGATCTTCTCTTACTTGGATTTATATCCATATAAAGAACTCTCAAAAACTCCAAGAATTGAATATTTAACAAGCCATAGAAATTAGCACAACCGTTTTGTTCAGCACAGCTCGCGCGACATCACCATTTTGATCATAACTCTCTTGTTTGGAATCCGATTGAGGTGTTCTTTATGCCAAAAAGATACTTTTTTCAGTGGCTTTCCAATATGTATCACAAAACCAGTTTGATCTCCACACAAATATAGAAATATTGCAGAAGTTGGACACGCATTTTTCAGCATTCATTGCATAAGTTGCACCTTTTCTCCAACTTTTTACTTTTGATCTTTTTTTCACCTAAAACACAATAAAACACCTCAAGTGAACCTTTTTTCACATATATTGAATATAAGACCCTTGTGCTAATATATGACAATAATATCAATTAAAAAGGTGTTCAATTGGACACTAAAACACACTAATTTCCACTCTCATCAATCCCCCAAACTTACTCGTTGCTCGTCTCGAGAAAACAAAATAAAAATAAAGAGAAAGAGAGTATGGAAATTAGCAGGGAAATAAGGACTATAATCAATACCCCATTCAAAATTCAATTGTCCTCAACTTAGGTCATGCAACTCTTATTACATGTAATAATCAATTCATAGCGTACATGATAAGACAATCACCACCTATTCAAATGCTCCATTGACATGTTCTCAAAGGAAGTAAATATCACTCGCACTCAAGTATAAAAGATGTACACTTATGGGTTATGGTGTTTACGCTCAGATTCAATTCAAGTGCATGCATAACCATAAGCTTGCCAAATGTCTCAAACTCTCCACCACTAAAAGTATGATTCGACAATAGGATCAAAAAGGACTTTTATTTGGACGTAATGTTGGCTCTTTGGTTAAGGTAGGAAATATATAAATAAAGTGACTCAATTAGTAGAGAATTAAAATCGGAGATCTTTTGTACTGTAGATTTTTACACTTCAAGGCTATCCAACATCGTGCTCTTCTAATTTTCTTTTCTCTCATTTCCTTGAAGCTCAACATACTTTTTCTTTTCTTCTTTTTTTCTCAAGGTACTAGTTTTGGGCACTACCTCCAACATCTCGGGATACCAGTTTCGGGCACTACCCCTAAGCAACTTATTTTTCAGCTCTTATTATTTTTAGCTCATAATCACTTGTACAGCTCCAAATATTTTATTCCTTCCAAACTCCATGAAAATCAATTCACACACTTTGACATCATTTAAGTCTCTACTAAATATAAGAATTTCAGGCTCAAATAGGATATCAAAGTGGCTATCTTCGTAGGTTGCCAAAGAAATAAGGCTTTCGGGCTCAAAAAAGCTAACCAATGATTAACATCTTTCAGTAGAAAATTATTTAGTTAAGTGACTTATAAATTCAAAGATGGCCTAAGATCATCTCCTATCATCTAACATACATGTAGTTTCAAGTAAAACAAAAGGCAAGTTCTAGAATACACACACAAGAACGATATTCACCAGAAAGAAATATCATATGATTATGTAACATGATCAACGAGGCTCAAAATATCACATGGGTTTTTAATAAGTAACAGAGCACTTTTCATAGTAAGAAATATCCCACAAGTACACATAGAACTTCATACCACAATATAACTCAAGTACACTTCCTTCATCAATTTCAAGAGCATATGAATTTCAACATAATTCTAAAAATATAAGCTTACATGGATCATAAGCATAAAATCAATCCTTTCACTCCATGAATTAAAAGCACATATAAAAATTAGAATAAGAAAATGAGGCACCTAATTTTTCTTCTTCAAAACGCACGAGCTCCTCGAGTCAAAGCCTCAGTGTAGAACTCGTCTTTTCCCCTAGTTACCCTTTTCTATCATCAAAGCTCAAGCACACTCATCATCACAAGATTCATCAATAATAAAATAGGAGAACTAGAAGAACGAATCAATTGACTATCTAATCGACTCCACACACTAGAAACACCACTGAACATAAGGCAAATTGCAAAAAATTGACACATCAAAATCGATTAAAGTTTCAACATACTGCAAATAATCAACTCCTCTAGCTATCGTTACAAAGAAAAAATTATACTCTTGGTACTTCAATGAGGTAAGAACATCACAACCCCCCAAACTTAGTAAAAACGTAAGTTGAAACTAAGTTTGCAAAGAGATGTAATTGCCGATTAGCAAGCACCTTAAATATAAAAATTTCTTACTCACACGAAAGAAATAATAAAGCAATAAAATGGAAGGGAAAGCCCCTAACAGGTGCTCATGACTAACGTCGGTGAGTCACGACGGATGTAACCTTTTAAACTACTGGATCAGAGGACGAAATTCTCGCATCCTCACCTTCAAATACTTTCTTTCCCTCTTCTTGTCTACACTCAATACCTCACCTTTCTTGGTAACAAGCATATGATCCTCAGAATTTCCTTCCTCACATGGCTGTCTAGACACCTCCTTATCAATCCACTTAAATTCAGAATCATCTGTATTAGAAAAATCAAGATTAAACAAGTTAGAAATCACATCTATGCTCTTGCATGATTGAGTTTCTATGGGCATCTTCATTGCTTGATCGAAAGAGAAAACCACATCTTCATTATCCATCTGCAGTCTATGCTTCTCGGCTCTCAACCTCTTTGTTCTTTCCCATTTATTTTCCACTATAAGCTCAGTATTCTATCCTTGGGATGAAATGAGAGTAGCATGAACATCATGTAAAGCATTCAGCATGGAAAACAGTGAAGAACAGAATAATTCGACCTGAGTTCGACCAGGGTTGCTAGTCGAATTGATTGAATAGTGGTCGAACTGCACACCTGAACGTGCATTCTCTCCCTTACAGGCTGGTTCGACCATGGTTCGACCAACAGGGTTGTTTGAATCCAAGTGATCGTGGTCAAATTGGGCTTCAGAAAAAACAGAGTGCTCTGGACAGTATCGTTCGACCTGGGTTGGACCAGTAGGGTTGGTCAAACCGGAGTGATCGTGGTTGAATCGAGCATCAGATAAAATAGTGCGTCCTGAACAGTGGCGTTCGACCTGAGTTCGACCAAAGCTTCTGGTCGAATCGACCTAATTTTGGTCGAACTGACCCTCTACTTCTTTCGAATGTCGCCCAGGTACCTGGTTCGACCTCCCCTGCCTAATTTGACCACCTGTGCTGGTCGAATCAGGGTCGAACCAGGCTTCTTTCGCTTCAGATTTCGATTCTGACTTTATCTATCCCTCGTACTGCTTTCCAGACCTCAACATGATGTATTTATTCTCTAATTTTTATATCAGTTGATTCACGTTCGCGGTCATCTGTCCCATAATCCAAGTTAGGTCCTTCAACTACTTAGATAAATCTGCATGATCAACATTCATTCTAGCTACGATATGGTCAACCCTTGCATCGTTCTCAGCCATGTATCGATTGAAGGTATCTTCCACACTCCTCACTTCGTGCTGTTTCAGACTAGGCCCCCTTAGTGTCAACTCTCTAATCTGCTTCTGCTGGGACTCTAGTTGCTTGTTGATGTTAGCTAGACTATAGACGATCTCATCATCCCTATTCGGCTTCTCCACTTGATGTTCAACCTTCGCTACCTTGGCAAGTACAAATGATCCTCTATCTCTCTCTATAGGTCAGTCACGTGAATTCATAGAGATGTTTTCAAATAAGTTTTCTACTTCAAGTGTTGTCTTAGATAACAACGCTTCTCCTAAGGATACATCAATAAAAACACGCGACTCACAATCCAATCCATAGTAGAAGATGCTTATGTATTCAGCCTTAGACATTCCATGCTGTGGACACCTCCTGAGCATGTCTTTGAACCTATCCCATTGATAGGGGTTTTCTCAACACACAAATTAATCCTCAAGTATAAGGATATCAATTGTAGTCGCGAAGATGACCAAGTTACATTATCTAACCCACGTGACGGTTAAATATCAATTTCATTATATTCTAGTATACTTTAGACTATGTTTGGTAATTGTAAAGGTTTAAGGAATAATGACTTCTAATCGAAATAGCAAAAAGAAATAGCAAGAGTTAGAGAAAAGTGAGTTGTGATCAAGAAGAATAGTAGGTAGTTCGTCGGGTCATCCAGTTTTACTAGCAATTCGTATTTTTATGTGATGGTGTCTGACTCTGCCCTGTGGTTTGTGGACGCATCACTAGACCATGCAAGTTTACTCTATAGACACAAGTAAATATGCGCTTGACACGTGTGAATAACCTCGGAGCAAGAGATATACTTCACCCCCCTTTCTAGGTACTATCATAATCAATTATCTTCCACGTCTAGAATCTAACCCGATTTGATCTCCCTTTTTAGGTACTATAAAGTTATACTCTTCATCCTATTTATCAACCCGAATTTAATTCAATTAATAAATATTCATATAAGACGGTTCTAATAAGACTTCGGAATCCCTTCACTTAGAATTATAATAATAAACCCTGCTCAGTAGTGAACGCACTCAACCAATAACCATGTTATGTATTCAGACTCTACACAACGATCATTGATTCACAAAATGACTATGAGTATGGATTAAATATGCAATCTTATATAAAACAAACCACAGGTAGTGTTGTACGGAGTTTTACACACGAAATACAAATTACATCATGAAACTTTCATAACCCTAGAACTACCAAGGCGGTTCTAGCCCATGATTGATCTAGGAACAATCATGGTTAGATTGATCATTCTTACTTGAACCTTCAGCGAACTTCTGTCACAGCCCTGCGGATGGATCACCACCTCTACTCTTGCCTCCCTTATGATTGATGATCAAAAGCTCTTTTATTTGGACGCGATTGGTCTACTTTTATACTTGTAATCACGTCTCTAGGGCTTGGAATGGGCTTTCTAAGTGATCTCACGCGTTTCGGCCTCGAAAATCTGGATAAGGTAAGTTCCCGCACGTAGGTTCGACCTCGTCAAATAGGTCGAACAACTGGCCACAGGTCGAACCCTAATTCGAACCCCGCTACTGGAAGAATTCTGCACTGGTTCGACCTCTTGAACAGGTCAAACCTCTCAGGACTTGGTCGAACCCCAGGTCGAACCTCATCACTGGACAATTTCTGCTCTTGGTTCGGCCAACCGTCAGGTCGAACTCCCAACGTCGTGGTCGAACCCAGCTTCTCACGAACTGGTTTGACCATGGTTCGACCTGATTAATAGGTCGAACCCCTCGAGTCGTGGTCGAACCTACTTCCTGTACTTCTCCAACACTGGTTCGACCTGCTAGAGAGGTCGAACCCTCCTCCAACAGGTCGAACCCACCTCTTTTCTTGGCGGTTCGCATGGTCTCGACTTCGTCTCTTCAACTCTTGGCACTTCCACTCCGTTTTTGCTATGAAAATCACTCAAATAGCTCCACTAACACCTGATTCATGCTTATTCACAATATATATAGGTTTTCCACCTATTTCCACATCAAAACTCTCCAAAACTAGCACAAAACATGGTGCCAAACTTGTGAATTTACACACTCATCAAACCCCCAAACTTACATGTTGCTCGTCCTGAGGTAACCAATTTAAACTACAGGAGTCGTGTATAATTCAACAAGATCAAGTACAACACATATTACACATGCCACTTCATTAAATCAAACAAGAATTACTTGCATCATATATTTCACTCATGTAAAATCAATCCAATCACACACCATTCGGAGTACTAAGTAATCTAGCTCACAAGATAAGTTTTTACTCTATTTCGCTCACGTGCATAAGGCACTATAGGCTAGTATAAACACTCATATCAATTCATATTCACGCGTAACCATAAGCTTGGCAAAGGTCTCAAAAATCAACTCACATCAACTTAATACTAGGATCACAAAGGACTTGTTTCTAGGTTGTAATGTTGGCTCTTTGGAAAGGGTAGGAAAATTTGGACATAGTGACTTAAGACACTAGCAGAGAGTAACCTTGGAGGTTCTTGATTTCTCATTCGGCTTCATATTCTCCTCCAATTCTTCTCTTGCACTTGCAATTTTCGATTTTCATTCTCTTCCTTGCATCAACATCATTCTTCTTTTGATCGCTCGGGTACCAGTTGTAGGCACTACCCTTCTCGAACATCATTCGGCTGTTTTTTAAAACTTCAAGCCCCATGTATAAGCAATTCGGGGTACCAGTTTCAGGCACTACCCCTAACAAGATTTATCCATGTACTTTTCTTACTAAACCTCATTCCATCTTCCTTTTCTTCTTGCACACTTATTCACCTCACTCTCTCTACCAATGAATAGGGTATTTTCAAAGCTCAAATAAGGTAAATAAGACTCTTTTATTTGGCTTGCCAAAGAAAAAGCTTTTAAAAGGCTCAAACAGGGCTACCAAAGATTTATAGGATCATTAGGAAAGGTAAAATTTGGCTAAGTGACTCAATTAATCAAAAATGGCCTAAGATCATGTTCCAATATTTCATCAATTGTAAGTTTCACACAAGACGCCAAGCCAAGTTCTAGAATACGTTCATACGAATGATTCTCTCAAAAATAAACTATCATGATCAAACATGATAGAGGCTCAAATCCTCACATAGGTAATCAATTCCTAATACTCCTCATAGCACATAATCAAGATCAATCCCTCATGAATTCCACATACTTATCAAAGTATACATGCTCTTTTCAATGAAAATAAACACATGAACACATGAATGCACAGAATCAATAGCCCATATACAAATCAATCATACAAGATCAACTATATCAAGTACATGCCACTCACACATGAATCACACCCCAATCTGTAAAAATAAAAAGAAGAATGAGAGATAAGATGAATCGGAGAAACCAAAAGAAAACCTGAAACTACTCCCTAGGAGCATCATCATCTTTGTCATCCTCATCCATCATATTCTCCACAGCTCGGCACAGGCTGGTAATGTGCCTATCCATCATATCCACTCGACTACTCACTCTACCAACATGCTCATCCAAGGCAGAGTACCTCTCGTTCAGCGTGGCGTAGTTGGCGTTAGCGAGCGCGAGCTGCTTGTTCGTCTCTTGCTGTGCAGCTACTACCGCGACCAGCTGCTCATGAATCAAGCGAAGCTGCTCCCGTGTACCTGGGACTGCCCGCTGCTGCTGCGGTACCGGAGCATGCTGAGGCGCATCGTGCTGCTCTTCTTCCGGAATCTCCATCTCCAGCTGCTCATCTACCTGATCCTCCTCTTCAGGCTGTTGTGGCTGAGGTGGACGGAACTCTCCTTGATCAATGATCTGCTGTAACTCAGCCATCCTGCCCTCAGCACACATCTGCGCTACCGCTCTCCAATCACCACCCGACTTCACTGCCACGGATAAGGCGGTATGTCCGAGAGAATTCATCAACTTATTCCTTACTACCCGAATAGTTGTCAAGTTGCTAGCGTTGAAGGGGAACATAAATTCGAAAGGCTTGAGACCCCTCGTGAAGAACCAATCTCCATTTCTGAAATGGGCGAATCCTCCCTTTACGCACGTGATCATCATCAAATCGGGTTCTCCTTCTGCTGGTGTAATGTCGGTGAAATCCAAGTTGTAATGCTCAGCCACGATCGTCAGTAACCCTCCAATATTCACCTTTTGAAATCCAATGGTCTTGAATCGATGTAGCTGCGCAATGAAATAAGCTCCAACATTGAACTGCACCCCATTTAGCATACACCACAGGGCGTAAAGCTCTCCTCTAGACACAACACTCCCCTCCGAGCGGGCGAATAACGTGTTGCTCAGGACTCGGTCCATGTACCTCAAGACTGGGTTCTTTATTGCGGAAGCACGAGCCTGTCTGATCTTATAGTCTCGAATCTCCCCTGTGATCTCCCTCCAAAACCGATTTGCATTGAATGCAGCATTTTCCAATCAAGGGATCTCTAAAGGCGTCTCAAACAACTCATTGAAATCCTCAGACGTCCATCTCCTACGCACTCCGCCAAGCTGAAACGTACACTGATATGGGTACCCAAGTGGGTCCTTCTCCATCTCAAATGAGCAAACTACTTCCGCTGTAACATGGAAGTATGTCGGCCTCTTCAACTCCATGAATCTCCGGATCCCTACTTGATCGAACATCCAAAAGATGTCATCCCCGATTCTCATTATCCTCATCGCCTCATCATCTTGGTATCGAGTGCGAGCTATCTTGTCTGAAACTTCTTCCCACTTCTCTTTGATCTCATCCCAATCTTGCATCTGAATCTTGAAATTTTTGGGTAAACGAACTTGTAACCTCAGTTTCCTTGTCACTTTGTCCAAATTCGAAGGCCTGTCATGCCTCTTCTTCGATCTTTCCTCCTCTGTCTTTCCTTTACCTTTACTTGATCCTTGTCCCTTTCCTGAAAATAAATACTTCAATCCAACCAACAAGACAAGAAAACAAGTATTTGACTAGCACATCACATACTCTACTCAAGACTTCAAGCATCAATGCATAATCACTCCAACTATCGTCTCAACACCACTTGCTCATTCAACATATTCAAAACATCTTCAATCAACCTTCTTTAAATAACCAACAAGCATGCATCAACAATTCAAGCAATTCATAACAGTTTCAACAATTCAGAACATGAACTACTCCAATTCGAATACCAATTCAACCAAACTAGCATGCTTGTCCTAATAGATGCACAATATTGTTGATCAGTTCACATAAACCATCAAGTTCAATCTATAATCAAACATTCTCAACCAACAAACATGAATTCATATGAAACAAGTCACAATATCAACATTCACCATGAAATTCAACCATACTCAACATCAATCCTCTTATTCACATCGAATTGCATACCTAAACCTTCAATCCTAGAGTAATTGAGTTGGAAAAACATACCTTTTGACTTGCCCATGGTGAACAACCGATCAAAACCACACACACACAAGAATGTCGCGACTGAAGCCCTAATTTGCGACGAAAATTGCCCAAATCCACGCCCAATTCGTAAATTCAAAGTGTAATATTGTGTAATCGGTGTGCAATCAAGTGTAATCGAAGAATTTGTGTAATGGTGTAGAGGTTCGAAAAGGGTTCGAGGTTTGGCATTTCGAAAAAGTGATCGAACGCTCCAAAAAATTGAACTTAAATTGCGAACCTGGCTTGGTTCGACCTAAGGTTCAACCTCCTGAACAGGTCGAACAATGGATGATGAGGTCGAACCTACCTTCTGGAAAAATGCTCTTCTCGATTCGACCTGGGTTTGACTTGCTGATCAGGTCGAACAATCCTTGAATTGGTCGAACCTATTTTCTGGAAAACAGAGTGCCTTGAACTGACTGGTTCGACCTTATGAACAAGTCGAACAAATATGGCTTAAGTCGAACCACCTCACTGGACAACTTTCGACTCTGATTCGACTTCCTCTGCTTTGGTTCGACCTCCGGCACTGGTCGAACCACTCCTGGCATTGGTCGAACCATCCTTCTGATTTTCAAAACTGAGTGTTCTTCATTCACTACACACTTCAAGCTTCAACACAACTCATTAGGTACAATCTAGAGCACAACTTCAAAAATTGTTCCACAAGACATCATTCATGAGTAACTCCGTAAAAGAAAACACAACCAAAAATCACTAAACATTAGGCAAGTTGTAAAAAATCGTCACATCAAAATCGATTAAAATTTCAATATGACTGCAAAAACCAACTCCCCCTAACAAACAATACAAAGAAAAGATTATAATGTCGGTGCTTATCGAGGTAAGTACATCACACCCCCCCAAACTTAGGAGAAATTAAAGTCGAAACTAAGTTTGAAAAGAGATGTAATTGCCAAAAAGTAAGCACGTCAAATATAAAATTTTTTTACTCACACAAAAGAAATAAAGCAATAAAACAAAAGAGTAAGCCCTCAACAAGCGCTCATATTTAACGTCGGAGAGTCACGACGGTACCAAATCAGATCAAGGTATCATAAAAAATGACACACGTATCATCCGGCGACTTATAATGCTTCAACCGATGCCCATTTGCCATGATAACGTCTCCATCTTTGTCAATAAGCTCAAAACGCTCCCCTCCTAAGGCTCGATGAATCATGAACGGTCCCGTCCACTTTGACTTCAACTTGCCTGCAAAAAGCTTCAATCAAGAGTTAAAAAGTAGTACCTCATCTCCTTGCTTGAACTCCTTGTATGAGATCTTAGAATCATGCCACCTCTTCATTCTTTCCTTATAGATCTCCGAATTCTTGTAAGCACGACTCCTAAACTCATCCAATTGATTTATGTGAGTTATCCTCAACTCCTTCACATCCTTGAGGGTCAAGTTCAAGCATCGCAAAGCCCAAAACGCTTTGTGTTGAATCTCTATAGGTAAGTGGCACAGCTTCCCATAGACAATTTGATACGGTGACTTATCTAACACCGTCTTGTAAGCGGTTCGGAACCCCCATAACACATCATCGAGCTTCATAGCCCAATCCTTTCTATTAGTTCCTATCACTTTCTCCAGAATCTATTTGACTTGACGGTTAGAGACCTCTGCTTGCCCATTCGCTTGCGGATGATAGGGTGTAGTAACCCTATGCTTAACACCATAATCCTTAAGCACCTTCTCAAGAAATTTATTGACGAAGTGGGAACCTTCATCACTAACTAATACTCTAGGAACTCCATAACGGGCAAAAATATACTTCTTCAAGAAAGATAAAATAATTTTTGAATCATTTAAGCGAGTAGGAATCGCTTCCACCCACTTTGAAACATAATCCACAGCAAGAAGAATGTAGAGAAACCCATTCGATGGGGAAAAGGCCCCATAAAATCGATCCCCCATACATCAAATATCTCCACAACAATGCTAGGCCGCAGTGGCATCTCATCTCTCCTACCTATATTTCCCATGCGCTGACATCTATCGTAAGACGCCACATAGTTCTCACAATCTCTAAACAATGTAGGTCAATAGAGAGCGGATTGAAGTACCTTAGCTGCAGTCTTTTGCGCTCCGAAATGCCCCCCATTTGGTTGTGCATGGCAAAACTCAAGCACACTCTCCATTTCCATCTCGGGTACACATCTTCGGACAATAGAATCTGTACATATCTTGTAAACAAACGGATCATACCATATAAATATCTCAACTTCCCTCTTAAATTTCGCAAGTTGATATCGATTGAGATCCCTTAGAATTTCTCCAATGACAATGTAATTAACATAATCCGCATACCATGGATCCATACCTTGCGCTGCGACCACACACGGTCGCTCAGTCCCTTCAACAACCACAGCCATGATCTTCTCATCAGGGAACATCTCTTCAATATACTCAAAAGAATTATCACAATGCTCCCTAATCTCCAACCTTGACAAGTGATCTGCCAACACATTTTCTGTTCCTTTCTTATCCCGAATCTCCATGTCAAACTCCTGAAGTAGTAGAATCCATCTTATAATTCTAGGCTTCGTCTCTTTTTTCTCCATCAAGTACCGAATCGCTGAATGATCCGTGTACACAATAGTCTTCATGCCAACCAAATACTGACGGAACTTATCGAATGCATACACAATAGCCAAAAACTCCTTTTCAGTCACCGTGTTATTCTTCTGTGCCGCATCGAAAGTCTTACTCGCATAGTAAATGGCGCAGAACTTCTTCTCCCTTAGCTGCCCGAGCACCACACCCAGTGCTACATCACTTGCATCATACATAAGTACAAACGGCTGAGTCCAGTCCGGTGTGATCAAGATAAGGGCAGTAATTAGCGCCTCCTTCAAAACTTGAAAAGCTGTTAGACACTCATCATTAAACACAAAAGGAATATCCTTTTCAAGTAAATGAGATAAGGGGCTTAGAGTATTTTGATAAGTCTTTTATGAATCTCCTGTAAAAATTGGCGTGTCCAAGAAAGGACCGCACTCCTCTTTCATTGGTCGGTGGTGGAAGCTTCTCAATTGCCACCACTTTAGCACGATCTACTTGCAATCCCTTAGCGGAAACATGATGCCCAAGAACAATCCCATCCTTCACCATGAAGTGGCACTTCTCCCAATTCAAGACAAGATTAGTTTCTTGACACCTCTTCAAAACAATAGCAAGGTTAGACAAATAATTATCAAAGAGGAACCAAAAACTAAAAAATCGTCCATGAACACCTCCATGATATTTTCTATCAAACCATCAAAAATCGCCATCATGCATCTCTGAAAAGTAGCAGGCGCATTACACAATCCAAACGGCATCTTCCTAAAAGCAAAGGTCCCGTAGGGGCAAGTAAAAGTGGTCTTTTCTTGATCCTCGGGAGCAATCATGATTTGGTTGTACCCCGAGTATCCATCCAAGAAATAATAAAACTCATACCCTGCAAGACGATCTAACATTTGATCCATAAAAGGAAGAGAAAAATGGTCCTTACACGTGTTCTCATTTAATTTCCTGTAATCCACACATGTACGCCATCCCGTAGGAATCCTCGTGGCTATAGCTTCTCCATCCTCAGCTTTCACTACAGTCATGCCCCCCTTTTTAGCAACTACATGCAATGGACTCACATGGGGACTATCACTAATAGGATATATAATTCCAGCATCCAACCACGTAAGGATTTGCTTTCTTATCACCTCTTGAATTGCGGGATTCACCCTCCGCTGATTTTGAACACTCGCCTTGGCTTCATCCAACAACCTAATCCGATGCATGCAATACAAAGGACTAATACCTTTCAAATCATCAAGTGACCACCCTATTGCAGACTTGTACTTCCATAAGACATCTAATAACTCCTCAAGTTGATCATCATTAAGGGAAGAAGATATAATTACCGGATATTTTGCATTATCACCAAGAAAAGCGTACTTCAAGTGTTCCGGCAATGGTTTCAACTCCTCTTTATTTTCTTCCATTAGAGCGCTTTCGTTATCCAAAGGCAAGTACCTCCTGGTCCATTTGACTTCTTCCACCTTAGTTCTTTCCAATTCAAACCTGTCATCACCCAAAGCAAGTAAGTTTTCAAGAAATTCAATACATACCTCGTTAGAAAGTCCGCCAAGCTCCGTAGTGGGATAAGTAAGAGACTCCATCAAACATGTCTCAAGAGGATCCTTTGACAAGATCAGAGACATATCCTCCTTCACAATCTCCTCCACCACGTCAATACTATAACACTGGGACTCCATTGGCATCTTCATTGCTTTGTCCAAGTTGAAAATTACTTCTTTGTCCATTCGCAACTTAAGTTCTCCCTTCCGAACATCTATCATAGCTCCAGCCGCAGCAAGGAATGGCCTCCCCAAGATTAAAGGAACATTATCATTGTCATCATCCATCTCTAGTACAAGGAAATCCACAGGAAAGACTAGCTTCTCCACCTTTACAAGAACATCTTCAACAATACCTTTCGGAAACGTCATTGATCTATCTGCCAATTGGAGAGCCACTGTTGTCGGGGTCGACTCCCCCAAACCAAGCCTCTGAAAGATGGACAACGGCATCAAATTGATGCTTGCCCCTAGATCACACAAAGCTCGCCGTGCTGGCCCCTTCACGATCTCACATAGAATAGTAAAGCTCCCCGGATCTTTCATCTTCGGTGGTAACTTCTTTTGAATAATTGAGCTACAATTCTCAGATAAATTTACCATTTCAACTCCGGTTAAGCTTCACTTCTTCATCAATATGTCTTTAAGGAATCGAGAATAGTATGGCATCTCCATGATTGCCTCTGAGAAAGGGATGTTCAAGCTTATCTTGTTCATTATCTCTGAAAACTTCTTGAACTTCTCTTCCAATCCCTTCTTCACTAGCTTGTAGGGAACGGTTGAGGTATCTTTGTTTTGGGAATCCCCCATTCATCACGATCAACCTTTTCCGCTTTCTCCTTTTCGGCTCTTAATTGCTTAGCTCTTTCCCATTTTTTCTCAGCTATTATATCTATACTTTGCTCATTCCGTACCACTGGAGTCGCATCGACATCAAAAGGAATATCAGGTGCATCAATCAAAATGTCTTGGCGAGGTTCGACCATGGTTCGACCTGATTGAGAGGTCGAACCAGGTTTGTATTGGTCGAACCTCTCTCCTGGAAGACTGATCTCATTCTGCTCTTGAGGTTCGACTAGGGTTCGACCAATATTGGAGGTCGAACAATTGCCCCTAGGTCGAACCGCTTCACTGTATAGTTTCTATCCTCCGGTTCGACCTGGGTTCGACCTGATGGGTTGGTCGAACCATTACGGTCGTGGTCGAACCGTTCATGCGACAAAACAGAGTACTCTTACTGATGAGGTTCGACCATGGTTCGACCTGTATGACAGGTCGAACCCTCTGAGTGTTGGTCGAACCGAGGCTTAGAAAATTCCAACTTTGATTCCGGCCTCATCGGTCCCTCGTACTGCATTCCCGACCTCAGTGTGATGGCATTACATGATTTTGGATTCTCTATACTCTGGGACGGAAACTTCCCTTTGCCCACGGATTGAGTCAATGTGTTCACATTCTCTGCAATTGTACCCATCAACAATGTGAGATCTTTCACTTGAGTGGACAAATTTTTGTGGTGATCATCAATCTTTTTCTCAAGTTTGGCCTCAAGGCGGTTCACTCTTTCATCATTCTTCGCCATGTACCTGTTCACAGTATCCTCAAAACCAGGCTTCCCTTCTTCCAACTTTTCTCCCGGATCAACACCCATCGAAAGTTGCACTGCATTATTCGTATTGCTCTATGAAAATTCGGGCCTCCTTGGTTGCTGTTGATAACCACCAGAGGGACCACGATTGTTAAAGTTTCCTCGATAGTTCCCTTGGTAGTTCCGATTTTCTTGATTTGGGTACCTCGTTCCTTGAATACTTTGACCCATGGCATAATTTGCTTCGTCCAATTCTTCTTGGATTGTTCCATTATTCATCATCTCTTGCTGCATGATTGGTACTCGTTGAGATATCTCGCTGATCTGCTTCTGTTGAGACTCAAGTAGCTTGTTGATATTGGACAAGCTCGAAACGATCTCATCCTCTCTCCTTGTTTTCACCATTGCTTATTCAACCTGAGCTACCTTCCCAAGGACATACGTACCTCTAACTCTATCAGTCGGCCAATCCCTCGAATTCATCGATATGTCTTCAAACAATTTCTCGGCCTCAACGGATGACTTTGTAAGCAATGCTCCATTAGAAGAAGCATCAAGTAACACTCTTGATTCACAGTCCAATCCATTATAGAATATACTGATATATTGGGCTTTAGATAGCCCATGTTGAGGGCACTTCCTGAGCATGTCCTTGAATCTATCCCACGCTTCATAAAATTTCTTACCTCCACTGATAGCAAATTGGTTAATATCTTGCTTCATCTTAAACACCTTCGAAGGTGGCATATACCTTTCCAAGAATCTTAACTTCAATTGCTCCCACGTGGTGCACTCAGCTGCGTTAATAGTATCGTACCAATCCCTCGCCTTTTCTGTAAGTGAGAATTTGAACAAAAGGATCTTCCTAGCATCTTCATGTTCTCCTACGTCTTTTTGAGTACTTGCATAACCCAAGAACTTGTTCAGATGCTGTTGGGGATCCTCGAAAGACCCTCATGAAAAGGAGTTCCTTTCAATCATGCTAATAAGAGCGGGATGAAGATCGAAAGCTGTGTTAGTTCCCCTTGCTCCTAAAAGCTCATAATTTCCAGCCCCATTATTTCTGAAAACCTCTCGGATGGCTAGATTATCCGGATTCGCTGCCATGTTGACTGTTCCTACTTCCAAATTAACTTCAGTTGTAGCTCCAATCGTCTGCGAAATCTGCTCGTCAACCTAGACTCCAAAATTCAGAGCTTCAGTTGGGTCAATTGTCTTTGCCTTGCTCTTCTTCTTCTTCTTCTTTCTTGATGATGCTCCAAACTCAGGATTATACGGTTCAAGATTACCTTTCTTTGATCTTGTGAGCATACACCTAAAACGAATAAGAGAGAAAACAACAAACAAGGTAAATAGTCCTAATAAACTAGAAATAATACAAAAAGATATTTTACGCCGTCCCCGGCAACGGCGCCAAGAACTTGATAGGGGTTTTCTCAACACACAAATTAATCCTCAAGTATAAGGATATCAATTGTAGTCGCGAAGATGACCAAGTTACATTATCGAACCCACGGGACGGTTAAACATCAATTTCATTATATTCTAGTATACTTTAGACTATGTTTAGTAATTGTAAAGGTTTAAGGAATAATGACTTCTAATCGAAATAGCAAAAAGAAATAGCAAGAGTTAGAGAAAAGTGAGTTGTGATCAAGAAGAATAGTAGGTAGTTCGTCGGGTCATCCAGTTTCACTAGCAATTCGTATTTTTATGTGATGGTGTCCGACTCTGCCCTGTGGTTTGTGGACGCATTACTAGATCATGCAAGTTTACTCTATAGACACAAGTAAATATGCGCTTGACACGTGTGAATAACCTCGGAGCAAGAGATATACTTCACCCCCCTTTCTAGGTACTATCATAATCAATTATCTTCCACGTCTAGAATCTAACCCAATTTGATCTACCTTTTTAGGTACTATAAAGTTATACTCTTCATCCTATTTATCAACCCGAATTTAATTCAATTAATAAATATTCATATAAGACGGTTCTAATAAGACTTCGGAATCCCTTCACTTAGAATTATAACAATAAACCCTGCTCAGTAGTGAACGCACTCAACCAATAACCATGTTATGTATTCAGACTCTACACAACGATCATTGATGCACAAAACGACTATGAGTATGGATTAAATATGCAATCTTATATAAAACAAACCACAGGTAGTGTTGTACGGAGTTTTACACATGAAATACGAATTACATCATGAAACTTTCATAACCCTAGAACTACCAAGGCGGTTCTAGCCCATGATTGATCTAGGAATAATCATGGTTAGATTGATCATTCTTACTTGAACCTTCAGCGAACTTCTGTCACAGCCCTCCGGATGGATCACCACCTCTACTCTTGCCTCCCTTATGATTGATGATCAAAAGCTCTTTTATTTGGACGCGATTGGTCTCCTTTTATACTTGTAATCACGTCTCTAGGGCTTGGAATAGGCTTTCTAAGTGATCTCACGCGTTTCGGCCTCAAAAATCCGGATAAGGTAAGTTCCCGCACGTAGGTTCGATCTCGTCAAACAGGTCGAACAACTGGCCACAGGTCAAACCCCAAGTCGAACCCCGCTACTGGAAGAATTCTGCACTGGTTCGACCTCTTGAACAGGTCGAACCTCTCAGGACTTGGTCAAACCCCAGGTCGAACCTCATCACTGGACAATTTCTGCTCTTGGTTCGCCCAACCGTCAGGTCAAACTCCCAACGTCGTGGTCGAACCCAGCTTCTCACGAACTGGTTCGACCATGGTTCGACCTGATGAACAGGTCGAACCCCTCGAGTCGTGGTCGAACCTACTTACTGTGCTTCTCCAACACTGGTTCGACCTACTGGAGAGGTCGAACCCTCCTCCAACAGGTCGAACCCACCTCTTTTCTTGGCGGTTCGCATGGTCTCAACTTCGTCTCTTTGACTCTTGGCACTTCCACTCCGTTTTTGCTATGAAAACCACTCAAATAGCTCCACTAACACCTGATTCATGCTAATTCACAATATATATAGGTTTTCCACCTATTTCCACATCAAAACTCTCCAAAACTAGCACAAAACATGGTGCCAAACTTGTGAATTTACACACTTATCACCCACGCCTCATAAAATTTCTCACCTTGATTCATAACAAATTGAGTGATCACTTGCTTCATTCTCAAGATCCTTGAGGGTGGCATGTATCTCTCCAAGAACTTCTGCTGCAATTAGTCCCATGTAGTGCAATCCATGGCATCAAGAGTCTCATACCAATGTTCTGCCTCATCTATTAATGAAAACTTGAATAGGGCGATCCGTCTAGCATGATCATTAGCTCCAAAACCCTTTTGAGTGTTTGCATAATCAAGAAATATTTGGAGATGCAGATATGGATCTTCAAAACAACCTCCAGAAAAGAGATTCTTCTCTACCATGTTAATACGAGCGGGATATATCTCAAAATCATCATCTTTCCCCCTTGCTCCTATCAACCCCATGTTGCTAATCCCATAGTTCGTGAAAATTTCACGTATGGCAATATTATCCGGATTCTGCTTTGCTCCGGCCATGTTTAGCTCAATGTGTTATTCCTTCTTTCCTTCCTTTCCTTTTCCTAGTGCACAAGTACCTCAGAAAAATTCAAGGTTAGATAGAATTAAATAATCACAAATAAAATCTTAATCAATTAGAAATAATAAAATCAATAATAACAGCCATCCCTGGCAACGGCGCCAAGAACTTGATGCGTGTTTTCTTTGCACGCAAAATTAATCCCCAAGTATTAAGGATATCAGTTGCAGCTTAAACAAGCGACTAAGTGAATATCAAACCCAAAGGACGGCGTATTATCAATTTAATTATTTATTAAATTAATTAAGACAAAAGGCAATTAAGTTTATGAAATTTTATTATAATATACGAAACAATTAATTAAAATAATAATTAAAATAAAAGCACTTAGAAGAATACGAAAGTGAATCAAGTAGGAGAATAGGTAGCTCCAGGAAAATCCAATTTTACTACTTAACTTCCCTTCCGTGTATTGGTGTCCGACTCTGTCTTGTGGAATATGGACGCATCACTAAACCATGCATATCTACTCTGTAGACACAAGTAAACATACGTGTAACACGTGTGAATAACCTCTGAGCAAGACATATAATTTCACCCCCTTTCTATGTACTATCAATATCAATTATTTTCATGGCTTATTGGTACTCTAACCCGATATGATCTCTCTTTATAGGTACTATGAAGTTATCCTCTTTATCCTACTTAATAACACGAATTCAACTCAATTAATAAGTATTCATATATGATAGTTCTAATGAAGTTTCGGAGTCCCCTCACTTAGAATCATAATATGGAATCTGTTCAGCAGTGAACGCACTCAATAAATAACCAAGATATGTATTCAGACTCTACATAACAGTTAATGATGCACAAAATGACCGTGAGTATGAATTAAAAAGGCACAATCATATATAAAATAAATCCACAAGTAGTGTTGTACGGAGTTTACACACAAAAGTTCAACTAATTAGTAAAAACCTTCACAACCCTAACTCTACCAAAAAGGCTCTAGCCCATGATGTTACGAAGAACAATCATGGGTGTTGGATAGATCTTACTCGGATATCCAAAAAATACAAGATAAATTAGAAAATAAATAAAACCCTAGATGTGGGAGTCATCGCGTCCTTCTCCGTCTTAAATTATCCTCTTAGTTCTCCTCTTGATTCCACGAACGAATCTTCAAAGTGATGGATGGATGGAGGAAAGGATGTGGATGATGGTTGGGGGGTGATCCCCCCTTATGGGGTGTGGTATGGTTGTGGCCTCTCTTATGGCTCTCTTGTTGTTTTTCTCTTCAAATTGTGTGATCTACACCCACTTTTGTACTTGTAAACTCTCCTTATAGGCCTTGGAATGAGCTTTATGAGTGATCACACGCATTGAGGGTATAAAAATATGGATATGGTAAGTTTCCGCACATCAATTTAACCACGAAGCTAGGTGGAATTCACCTCCCCTGGTTGAATTGCATGTCTAATCAACCTATTGGAAGCTTTAGACACCGGATTCGAGCTTCAGGTGCTGGATTCGACCAGTACAGCAGGTCAAATTGAGGTGTCGTGGTCGAATTGATTCTTTTGCCGTCCAATTCGACCAGGATTCGACCACATGGTCAGGTCCAATTCAAATGTTGTGGTCGAATTATCTTGCGCAGTCTCACCGTTTTGCGTATAACTTCCACATCCGAGCTCCAATTTGAGTGATTCTTGGGCTCACGCGATCCTCTTTTCCTTAGCTTTCTATCATATAAAGAACATAAGAAAACTACAATATTTGAATGTGCAACAAGCCACGGAAAGTATCACAGCAATTCTATTCGGCACAGCTCGCACGATGTCACCATTTCGATCATAACTTTTTCATTTGAAATCCGATTGAGGTGTTCTTTACGCCAAATCAACCTTCATTTCAGTGGCTTTCTAACCATATATCACACAAACAATTTTTATCTCCACAAAAATAAAGAAAAATTACGAAAGTTGGATGTGCGTTTTCAGCATTCTTGCACAAATTGCACATTTTCTCCAACTTTGCACTTTTCATCCTTTTTCCACCTAAAACACAATAAAACACCTCAAGTGCACCTTTTTCTCACATACAATGAATATAAGACACTTGTGCTAATATATAATAATAATTTCCATCAAAAGGTATTAAATTGGACACTCAAACACGCTAATTTTCACTCTCATCAATCCCAAAACTTACCCGTTGCTCATCCCTAGACAACAGTAAAAATAAAGCGAGAGAGAGTAAGAAAATTAGCGAGGAAACAAGGACTATGACCAATACCCCATTCAAAATACAATTATCATCAACTTAGGTCATGCAACTCTCATTACATATAATAATCAATTCGTAGCATACAACTTAAGATAATCACCACCAATTCAAATGCTCCATGGACATGCTCTCACGGGAAGTATATATCACTCGCACTCAAGTGTAAAGATGTACACTTATGGGTTAAGGTGTTTACGCTCAGATTCAATTCAAGTGCATGCGTAACCATAAGCTTGTCAAATGTCTCAAACTCTTAACCACTAAAAGTATGATTCGACAATGGGATCAAAAAGGACTTTTCTTTTAGATGTAATGTTGGCTCTTTGGTTAAGGTAGGAAATATATGGACAATGTGACTCAAATAGTAGAGAACTAAAGCTGATTGATCACTTCAACTTTCATCCTCTCTTCCTTTTCAATGCAGACGATTTTCATTCCTTCTTCACCTTCAAGCACAACTATTTTTTCTTTTCTCAAGCACATTCTATTTTCCTTCTCTTTTTTTGCTTTTTTCTCTCGAGGTACCAGTTTCGGGCACTACCTCATGCATCCTCCATAGGGTACTAGATTTAAGCACTACCCTAGGGTGTTTGATTCATTGGAGTACTAGATTTAAGCACTACTCTAAGATTTTCTCCTTAAATGCATTATCAAGCTAATCACTGTTTCAATACCAATTTCATTCCTTCCCAAGCTGTTATCAAGCTCTATCAATACACTTTGAAATGCCATTAATTCTCCACTAATAAGACAATCAAGGCTAAAAAAATTCTGATGCCCAAAGTGGTTCTTTCTCGTAGGCTACCAAAGAATGAGGTTTTTAAGTTAAACAGGGCTAACTACGGATAAACAATCATATGGTAGGGAATTATTTGGTTAAGTGACTCATAATTCAAGAATGGCCTAAAATCATCTCTCATCATCTAACACAACATGTAGTTTCAAGTAAGACAAGAGACAAGTTCTAGAATACACACACAAGAATGATACTCACCAGAAAAGAAAATATCATGTGATTATGTATCATGATCAACGAGGCTCAAAATCTCACATGGGTTTTTAACAAGTAACGGAGCACTTTTCATAGTAAGTAATATCCCACAAGTACACATAGAACTTCATATCACAATATAATTCAAGTACAATTCCTTCATCAATTTCAAGAGCATATGAATTTCAGGCACAATTTAAAACAATATAAGCTCACATGGATCACCAAAAATATAAATGCAATCCTTCCACTCTCATGAATTATAAGCACACAAAAAATTTAGAAAAAGAAAACGAGTGCACCTGATTTCTCCTTCAAAATGCACGAGCTCCTCGAGTCAAAGCCTCAGTGTATAACTCGTCTTGCCACTCCAGTTACCGTTTTCTATCATCAAAGCTCAAACACACTCATCATTACAGATTCGTCAATAATAAAATAGGAGAACTCTAAGAACGACTCAATTGACTATCTAATCGACTCCACACACTAGAAACACCACTGAATACTAGGAAAATTGTAAAAAATTAACACGTTAAAACCGATTAAAGTTTCAACATACCGCAAAAAATCAATTTCTCTAGCAAACATTACAAAGAAAATATTATACTCTTAGTGCTTCAATGAGATAAGAATATCACACCCCCTAAACTTAGTAAAAACATAAATTGAAACTAAGTTTGCAAAAAGATGTAATTTTCGATTAGTAAGCACCTTAAATATAAAAATTTCTTACTCACACGAAAGAAATAAAGCAATAAAACTGAAGGGACAAGCCCCCATCAGACGCTCATATTTAACGTCGGAGAGTCACGACGGATGTAACCTTTTAAACTACTTGATTGGAGGACGGTCTTGTCGCATCCTTACCTTCAAATACTTTCTTTTCCTCTTCTTGTCTACACTCAACACCTCACCTTTCTTGGTTACAAAAATATGGTCATTGGAATTTCCTTCCTCCCATGGCTGTCTAGACACCTCCTTGTCAATCTTCCACTTAAATTCAGAATCATCTGCCATAGAAAAATCAAGATTAAACAAGTTAGAAACCACATCAATGCTCTTGCACGATTGAGTCTCCATGGGCATCTTCATTGCATGATCAAAAGAGAAAACCACATCTTCATTATCCATCTGCAGTCTAAGCTTCTCAGCTCTTAACTTCTTTGCTCTTTCCCACTTCTTCTCCATTGTAAGCTCACTATTCTGCTTATGTAATGGTACTGGAGTAACACCAACATCATGTGAAGCATTCGGCACGGAAAATGATGCAGAATAGTTGGGTTCGACCTGGATTCGACCAGGGCTGCTGGTTTAATTAGGTATGTAGTGGTCGAATTGTGCACCTAGAAGTCCATTCTCTCTCTGTCTGCTAGATTAGACCTGGATTCGACCTGTAGGTCTGGTCGAATTGAAGTGCTCCTGGTCGAATTGAGCTTCTGTATGAATTTCATTCGATTTGACCTAGATTCGACCATGAGGTATGGTCGAGTTGGATGGCTTCAGGTCGAATCGAACTTCTGATGAAACAGAGTGCTCTGGAGGGTAGGATTCGACCAGAGGGTCTGGTCGAATCTTGGTGTTTCTGGTCGAATTGAGGCTCTGTTACTTTCGAATCATGCCCAGGTGTCTCATTCGACCTCCCTTGTTGAATTCGACTAGGATTATTGGTCGAATTGGGGTCGAATCGGGCTTCCGACATCTCTAATTTCAGTTCCAGCCTCATCGGTCCCTCATACTGCGTTCCAGACCTTAACGTGATAGATTTATCTTCCAATTTTTATGTCAAATGATTCATGTTTGCGTTCATCTGCCCCATAATCAAAGTAAGGTTCTTCAACTGCTTAGATAAATCTGCATGATCAACATTTATGGTATTCTCAAGACGATCAATCCTTATATCATTCTCAGCCATGTATCGATTGAAGGTATCTTCAACACTCTTCACTTCATACAGCTGTATAATAGGCCCTCTTAGTGTCAGCTCTGTAATCTGCTTCTGCTAGGACTCTAGTAGCTTGTTGATGTTAGCTAGACTAGAGACGATCTCATCATCCCTATTCAGCTTCACCACTTAATGTTCAACCTGCGCCACTTTGCAAAGTACATATGATCCTCTATCTCTCTCCGTAGGCCAGTCATGTGAATTTATAGAGATGTCTTCAAATAACTTTTCTGCTTCAAGTGTTGTCTTTGATAACAACGCTCCACCTGATAATGCATCAATAAAAACACGCGACTCACAATCCAATCCATAGTAGAAGATACTTATATATTCAGCCTTAGACATTCTATGTTGTGGGTACCTCCTGAGCATATCTTTAAACCTATCCCACGCCTCATAAAATTTCTCACCTTGATTCATAACAAATTGGGTGATCTCTTGCCCCATTCTTAAGATCCATGAGGGTGGCATGTATCTCTCCAAGAACTTCTGCTGTAGTTGGTCCCATGCAGTGCAGTCGGCTGCAACAAAAGTCTCATACCAAGCTTATGCCTTATCAATCAAAGAGAACTTGAATAGGATGATCCGTCTAGTATTATCATTAGCTCCAGCACTATTCTGAGTGTTTGGATAACCAAGAAATCCTCGAAGATGCTGATATGGATCTTCAAAGCAACCTCCAGAAAAGGGATTCTTCTCTACCATGTTAATAAAAGCGGGATGTATCTCAAAATCATCATCTTCCCCCCTGCTCCTATCAACCTCATGTTGCCAATCCCATAGTTCGTGAAAATTTAACGTATGGCAACATCATCCGGATTCTGCCTTGCTCCGACCATGTTCAGCTCAATGTGTTATTTTCTCATTTCCTTCCTTTCCTTTTCCTAGTGCACAAGTACCTCAGAAAAATTCAAGGTTAGATAGAAATAAATAATCACAATAAAGATCTTAATCAAACAAGAAATAATAAAATTAATAATAACAGCCGTCCCCGACAACGGCACCAAAAACTTGATACGCGTTTTCTTTGCACGTAAAATTAATCCCCAAGTATTAAGGATATCAATTGCAGCTTAAACAAGAGACCAAGTAATTATCAAACCCAAAAGACGGCGTATTATCAATTTAATTATTTACTAAATTAATTAAGACGTAAGGCAATAACGTTTGAGGATTGAATTATTAACTAATAAATAATTAATTAAAATAACAATTAAAATAAATAACACTTGAAGAATATGAAAGTGGATCAAGTAGGAGAATAGGTAGCTCCAAGAAAATCCAGTTTTACTACTTAACTTTCCTTCCGTGTGTTGGTGTCCGACTCTGCCTTGTGGAATATGGACGTATCACTAAACCATGCATATCTACTCTATAGACACAAGTAAATATGCGTGTAACACGTGTGAATAACCTCGGAGCAAGAGATATAATTTTACCCCCTTTCTATGTACTATCAATATCAAATATTTCCCTGGCCAATTGATACTCTAACCCGATATGATCTCCCTTTATAGGTACTATGAAGTTATCTTCTTTATCCTACTTAATAACCCAAATTCAATTCAATTAATAAGTATTCATATATGATAGTTCTAATGAAGCTTCGGAGTCCCCTCACTTAGAATCATAACATGGAATCCTGCTCAGCAGTGAACGCACTCAATTAATAACTAAGATATGTATTCATATTTTACATAAGAGTTAATGATGCACAAAATGACCGTGAGTATGAATTAACAAGGCACAATCATATATAAAATAAATCCACAAGTAGTGTTGTACGGAGTTTACACACGAAAGTTCAATTAATTGGTAAAAACTTTCACAACCCTAGTTCTACCAAAAATGTTCTAGCCCATGATGTTACGAAGAACAATCATGGGTGTTGGATAGATCTTACCTAGATGTCCGAAAAATACAAGATAAATTACTAAATGAATAAAACTCTAGATGTGGGAGTCGTCGCGTCCTTCTCCGTCTTGAATTATCCTCTTGGTTCTCCTCTTGATTCCACGAACGAATCTTCAAAGTGATGGATGGATGGAGGAAAGGACGTGGATGATGGTTGAGGGGGTGATCCCCCCTTGTGGGGTGTGGTATGGTTGTGGCCTCTCTTATGGCTCTCTTGTTGTTTTTCTCTTCTAATGGTGTGATCTACACCCCCTTTTCAACTTGTAAACTCTCCTTATAGGCCTTGGAATGGGCTTTTTGAGTGATCACATGCATTAAGGGTGTAAAAATATGGATATGGTAAGTTTCTGCACGCCAATTCGACCACGAAGCTAGGTGGAATTCACCTCCCCTGGTCGAATTGCAGGTCGAATCACCCTACTGGAAGCTTTAGACACCGGATTCGAGCTTCAGGTGCTGGATTCGACCAGCACAGTAGGTCGAATTGAGGTGTCGTGGTCGAATTACTTCTTTTGCCATCCAACTCGACCAGGATTCGACCACATGGTTAGGTCGAATTCAAATATTGTGGTCGAATTGTCTTGCGCAGTCTCACCATTTCGCGTATAACTTCCACATCCGAGCTCTAATTTAAGTGATTCTTGCGCTCACGCGATTTATCTTCTTTTGCTTTATATCCATATAAAGAACATAAGAAAACTCCAAGATTTGAATGTGCAACAAGCCACGAAAAATAGCACAGCAATTCTATTCGGCACAGCTCGCGCGACGTCACCATTTCGATTATAACTTTCTCATTTTGAATCCGATTGAGGTGTTCTTTATGCCAAATCAACTCTCATTTCAGTGGCTTTCCAATCATGTATCACACAAATATTTTTTATCTCCATAACAACACAAAAAAATTATGAAAGTTGGATGTGCGTTTTCAGCATTCTTGCACAAATTGTACCTTTTCTTCAACTTTGCACTTTTCATCCTTTTTCCACCTAAAACACAATAAAATACCTCAAGTGCACCTTTTTCTCAGATACAATGAATATAAGATGCTTGTGCTAATATATAATAAGAATTTTCATCAAAAGGTGTTAAATTGGACACTCAAACACGCTAATTTCCACTCTCATCAATGATCTCCCTTTATAGGTACTATAAAATTATCCTCTTTATCCTACTTACTAACCTGAATTCAATTCTATTAATAAGTATTCATATATGATAATTCTAATGAAGTTTCGGAGTCCCCTCACTTAGAATCATAACATTGAAATCCTATTCAGCGGTGAACGCACTCAATCTAAAACCAAGATATGTATTCAGACTCTACATAATAGTTAATGATGCACCAAACGACCGTGAGTATGAATTAAAAAAGAACAATTATATATAAAATAAATTCACAAGTAGTATTGTATGGAGTTTACACATGAAAGTTCAATTAATTCGTAAAACCTTCACAACCCTACCAAAAAGGCTCTAGCCCATGATATTACGAAGAACAATCATGGGTGTTGGATAGATTTTACCCGGATATCTGGAAAATACAAGATAAATAAGGAAGCAAACAAAACCCTAAATGTGGCATCGTCGCGTCCTTCTCCATCTTGAATTCTTCTCTTGATTCTCCTCTTGGTTCCACAGACGAATCTTCAAAGTGATGGATGGATGGAGAAAAGGATGTGGATGATGGTTGGGGGTGATCCCCCCTTGTGGGGTGTAGTATGGTTGTGGCCTCTCTCCAATCCAAAATCTTGTATTGTGTTATTTGTCTTTTTCTCCTGCGAAAGCTCTTCTTTTATACTCATATGACCTCCTTATGGGCTTAGGATGGGCCTTTGCTTGAAGCACACGTCAAATTTGCTAAAAGACATCTGGAATTATCATAAATAGCATCAGCGACACGCACCAAGGCATACTGGTCGAACAAGGAGCTACTAGTCGAGCAAGCTCTCTGGATGATTTTGGCATTCCGTTCGACCAAACTGCTTGTGCTCGACAACATTGATACTTGGTCGAGCAAGACCGTAAAGTCGAATGAGCTAACTATAAGTTTTGTCCACTTTGTTTAACTTCTTCTCATCTGCTCGACCAAGCCGATGTTGGTCGAGCAACACCTCCAAGTCGAGCTACTTCTCTGGACGGGTTTTTGCAATCTGCTCGACTTGTCACCCTCTGTTCGACCAAACTGATGTTGGTCGAATAGGCTATCTTGGTCGAACAACACTCTAATCTTGCCTCTAAAATTGTGTCTTCCAATTCCGAGCTTTTTACACCTGTTTTCCACCTAAAACACAATAAAACACCTCAAGTGCACCTTTTTCTCAAATATATTGAATATAAGATACTTGTGCTAATATATGATAATAATATCAATCAAAAAGATGTTAAATTGGACATTAAAACATACTTATTTTCACTCTCAACAAACTTCCAAACTTACCCGTTATTCGTCCCGAGGCAATAAAATAAAATTAAAGAGAAAGAGAGTAAGAAAATTAGCGTGGAAACAAGAATTGTGACCAATATCCCATTCAAAATACAATTGTCCTCAACTTAGGTCATGCAACTCTCATTACATGTTATAATCAATTCATAGCATACAAGATAAGACAATTATCACCAATTCAAATGTTCCATTGACATGTTCTCACAGGAAGTATATATCACTCGCACTCAAGTATAAAAGATGTACACTTATGGGTTAAGGTGTTTACACTCAGATTCAATTCAAGTGCATGCGTAACCATAAGCTTGCCAAAAGTTTCAAACTCTCCACCACTAAAAGTATGATTCGACAATAGGATCAAAAAAGACTTTTGTTTGAAAGTAATGTTGGCTCTTTGGTTAAGGTAGAAAATATATGGATAAAGTGGCTCAATTAGTAGAGAATTAAAATCGAAGATCTTTTGTGCTGCAGATTTTTACACTTCAAGGCTATCCAACTTCATGCTCTTTTAATTTTCTTTTCTCTCCTTTCCTTCAAGCTCAACATACTTTCTTTCCTTCTTTTTTTCTCGAGATACCAGTTTCGGGCACTACCTCTAACATCTCGGGGTACCAGCTTCAGGCACTACCCCTAAACAACTTATTTTTCAGCTCATATTTTTCAGCTCATAATCACTTGTACAGCTCCAAATATTTTATTCCTTCCAAACTCCATGAAAATTAATTCACACACTTTGACAATATTTAATTCTCTACTAAATATAGGAATTTCAGGCTTAAATAGGATATTAAAGTGTCTATCTTCGTAGGTTGCCAAAGAAATAAGGCTTTTAGACTCAACGGGGCTAACTACGGATAAACATCATTTGGTAAGGAATTATTTGGCTAAGTGACTCATAAATTCAAAGATGACCTTAGATCATCTCCCATCATCTAACACACATGTAGTTTCAAGTAAGACAAGAGGCAAGTTCTAGAATACACACACAAGAACGATACTCACCAGAAAAGAAATATCATGTGATTATGTACATGATCAACGAAGCTCAAAATCTCACATGGATTTTTTAACAAGTAACAGAGCACTTTTCATGGTAAGCAATATCCCACAAGTACACATAGAACTTCATATCACAATATAACTCAAATACACTTCCTTCATCAATTTTAAAAACATATGAGTTTCATCACAATTTAAAAA
The DNA here is from genome assembly GCA_023678885.1 of Pogostemon cablin. NCBI lineage: Eukaryota > Viridiplantae > Streptophyta > Magnoliopsida > Lamiales > Lamiaceae > Pogostemon > Pogostemon cablin. The sequence goes on along the minus strand of CM042989.1, from coordinate 9,935,903 downwards.
TAAGCTCATATGTATCACCAAAAATATAAACTCAATCCTTACACCTATACTAATTAAAAGCACATATAAAAATTAGAATAAAGAAACGAGGGCACCTGATTATTCTTAAACGTATACACGAGTTCCTCGAGTTGTTCAACTCGATCAGGTCAAAGCCTCAGTGTAGAACTCATCTTGTCACTCAATTTACCTTTTTCTATCATCAAAGCTCATACACACTCATCATCACAGATTCATCAATAATTAAATAGGAGAACTATAAAAAACTCAATTGACTATCTAATCAACTCCACACACTACAAACACCATAGAACACTAGGCAAATTGCAAAAAATTGACACATCAAAACTGATTAAAATTTTAACATACCGCAAAAAATCAACTTCCCTAGCAAACATTACAAAGAAAAGATTATACTCTTGGTGCTTCAATGAGGTAAGTACATCACCCCCAAACTTAGTAGAAACGTAAGTCGAAACTAAGTTTGAAAAGAGATGTAATTACCGATTAGTAAGCACCTTAAATATAAAATTTTCTTACACACACGAAAGAAATAATAAAGCAATAAAACGGAAGAGCAAGCCCCCAATAGGTACTCATATTTAACATCGGAGAGTCACGATGGATTATCATTTTTTGAACTACTGGATCGGAGGACGGCCTTCTCGCATCCTCACCTTTAAGTGCTTTCTTTCCCTCTTCTTGTCTACACTCAACACCTCACCTTTCTTGGTAAAAAGAATATGATCCTCAGAATTTCCTTCTTTCCATGGCTGTCTGACACCCCCTTGTCAATCTTCCACTTAAATTTAAAATCATCTGTCTTAGTAAAATCAAGATTAAACAAGTTAGAAATCACATATATGCTCTTACATGATTGATTCTCCATGGGCATCTTCATTGCTTGATCAAGAGAGAAAACCACATCTTCATTATCCATCTGCAGTCTAAGCTTCTCGTCTCTCAACCTCTTTGCTCTTTCCTACTTCTTCTCAGCTATAAGCTCATTATTCTGCTCTTGGGATGGCCCTGGAGTATTCTGAACAATAGGTGTAGCATTCGGTATCGAATCCAGCACGAAATGGGACTGCTCGACCTCCATTCGACTTGGATAGGTTGGTCGAGTAACTCTGTCAAAGTCGATCAACGTGGATGATCCCGACCTCTGCTCCCCCAGGTGTTGCTCGACTCCTGCTCGACTTCCGTGGCATGGTCGAGCAACCTGGTCCAAGTCGAGCAAACTTCTCTATAAGTTTTGTGCATTTTGCTCGACTTGTGCTCGACTTAGGTGATCTAGTCGAGCAACCTGTTCCAAGTCGAGCAAACCTCCTGATTGAGGGATTCCCGTTCTCAGGTGTTGCTCGACCACCATTCGACTTAGGTAGTCTGGTCGAACGGCAGTGCTCTGGTCAAACGGCTGGGCATAAAACAGAGCATCGGGATTTTGTTTTTTCGAAAACTATTCGACCACTGTTCGACCATCAATTCTGGTCGAACAAAATAAACTTAGTCAAATGGGAGCTCTGCCTTTGTCGTTTTCGTCCACCGACTTCATTGGACCTTCGTACTGCATACCAGACCTCAATGTGATTGCATTATTCTCCAATGTTTGTGTCACTTGATTCACAATCGCGGCCATCTGCCCCATAAGCAAGGTAAGGTCCTTCAACTACTTAGATAAATCTACATGATCAACATTCATGGTATCCTCAAGACAATCAATTCTTGCATCATTCTCAGCCATGTATCGATTGAAGGTATCTTCAACACTCTTCACTTCGTGCTGCTTCATACTAAGTCCCCTTAGTGTCAACTCTGTAATCTGCTTCTACTGAAATTCTAGTAGCTTGTTGATATTAGCTAGACTAGAGACGATCTCATCATCCCTATTCGGCTTCACCCTTTGATGTTCAACATGCGCAACCTTGCCAAGTACACATGATCCTCTATCTCTCTCTACAGGCCAGTCACGTGAATTCATAGAGATGTTTTTAAATGACTTTTCTGCTTCAAGTGCTGTCTTAGATAACAGCACTCCTCCTGAGGATGCATCAATAAGAATACGCGACTCACAATCCAATCCTTAGTAGAAGATACTTATGTATTCAGCCTTAGACATTCCATGTTGTGGACATCTCCTGAGCATGTCTTTAAACCTGTCCCATGCCTCATGAAATTTCTCACCCTGACCCATAATGAATTGGATGATATCTTGCTTCATTCTTAAGATCCTTGAGGATGACATGTATCTTTCCAAGAACTTCTGCTGCAGGTGGTCCTATGTAGTGCAATCTACTGCATCAAGAGTCTAATACCAAGCTTCTGCCTTATCAATTAATGAAAACTTGAATAGGGCGATCCGTCTAGCATTATCATGAGCTCCAGCACCCTTCTGAGTGTCTGCATAACCAAGAAATCTTTTAAGATACTGATATGGATCTTCAAAACAACTTCCAGAAAAGTGATTCTTCTCTACCATGTTAATAAGAGCGGGATGTATCTCAAAATCATCATCTTCCCCCTTGCTCCTATCAACCCCATGTTGCCAATCCCATAGTTCGTGAAAATTTCACATATGGCAACATCATCAGGATTCTGCCTTGCTCCAGCCATGTTCAGCTCAATGTGTTATTTGCTCCTTTTCTTTCTTTCCTATTCCTAGTGCACAAGTACCTCAGAAAAATTCAAGGTTACATAGAATTAAATAATCACAAATAAAAGTCTTAACCAAATTAGAAATAATAAACTAATAATAACAGTCGTCCCCGACAACGGCGCCAAGAACTTGATGCGCATTTTTTTTTTCACGCAAAATTAATCCCCAAGTATTAAGGATATCAATTGCAGTTTAAGCAAGCGACCAAGTGAATATCGAATCCAAAGGACGACTTGTTATTAATTTAATTATTTACTAAATTAATTAAGACAAGGCAATTCATTTTTAGGATTTAATTATTAAACTAATAAATAATTAAGTAAAATAACAAATTAAAAAAATATCACTCTTAGAATACGAAAGTGGATCAAGTAGGAGAATAGGTAGCTCTAGGATAATCCAGTTTCACTCATTAATCTCCCTTTCATGTGTTGATGTCCGACTCTGCTTGTGGAATATGGACGCATCACTAAACCATGCATATTTACTCTATAGACACAAGTAAACATGCGTGTAACACGTGTGAATAACCTCGGAGCAAGAGATATAATTTCACCCCCTTTCTAGGTACTATCAGTATCAATTATTTCCCTGGCCAATTGGTACTCTAACCCGATATGATCTCCCTTTATAGGTACTATAAAATTATCCTCTTTATCCTACTTACTAACCAGAATTCAATTCAATTAATAAGTATTCATATATGATAGTTCTAATGAAGTTTCGGAGTCCCCTCACTTAGAATCATAACATTGAAATCCTATTCAGCGGTGAACGCACTCAATCTACAACCAAGATATGTATTCAGACTCTACATAACAGTTAATGATGCACCAAACGACCGTGAGTATGAATTAAAAAAGCACAATCATATATAAAATAAATCCACAAGTAGTGTTGTACGGAGTTTACACACGAAAGTTCAATTAATTTGTAAAACCTTCACAACTCTAGTTCTACCAAAAAGGCTCTAGCCCATGATGTTACGAAGAACAATCATGGATGTTGGATAGATCTTACCCGGATGTCCAGAAAATACAAGATAAATTAGGAAGCAAACAAAACCCTAGATGTAGTGTCGCCGCGTCCTTCTCTATCTTGAATTCTCCTCTTGATTCTCCTCTTGATTCCACAGACGAATCTTCAAAGTGATGGATGGATGGAGGAAAGGATGTGGATGATGGTTGGGGGTGATCCCCCCTTGTGGGGTGTAGTATGGTTGTGGCCTCTCTCTAATCCAAAATCTTGTATTATATTGTGTGCCTTTTCCTCCTGTGAAAGCTCTTTTTTTATACTCATAGGAACTCTTTATGGGCTTAGGATGGGCCTTTGCTTGAAGCACACGTCAAATTTGGTAAAAGACATCCAAAATTACCATAAATAGCATCAGCGACACGCCGTTCGACCAAGGTATACTGGTCGAACAAAAAGCTACTAGTCGAGCAAGCTCTCTGGACGATTTTGGCATTCTGTTCGACCAAACTGCTCTTGCTCGACCACATTGATGCTGGGTCGAGCAAGCCCTTCAAAACGAGCTCACTGTAAGTTTTGTCCACTTTGTTCGACTTCTTTTCATCTGCTCGACCAAGCCGATGTTGGTCGAGCAACACCTCCAAGTCGAGCTACTTCTCTGGACGGGTTTCAGCAATCTGCTCGACTTGTCACCCTCTGTTCGACCAAACTGATGTTGGTCGAACAGGCTATCTTGGTCGAACAGCACTCTAATCTTGCCTCTAAAATCGTGTCTTCCAATTCCGAGCCTTTTATACTTGTTTTCCACCTAAAACACAATAAAACACCTCAAGTGCACATTTTCTCAAATATATTGAATATAAGATACTTGTGCTAATATATGACAACAATATCAATAAAAAAGTGTTAAATTATATGACAACAATATCAATAAAAAAATATTAAATTGGACACTAAAACACGCTTATTTTCCATTCCAATAATCCCAACGTTGCCTGCTCCAACATAGCCAACTACCTCATCGTACCTTCTCGTTTGCTATTTGTTGTTGCTCACATATCTGCTCCTATCGCGGCCGCTGATATAAAATAATTTTCATAGGCCCAAGTTTAAAAAAAATATGGAGTAATAAATAAACCTAATAAGCGAAGCTAATCTCACTCATTCTTCCCTCCCTTGACGCTGTGGAAGTTGCGGAAGAAAGGTATATCTCGTTTATAATACTCTGGTCCTTTATTGATTATAGTTTGAAATTTAGGTGTTGTTTGGATTAATTTGTTTAGAATAGAAACGGGCGTTGCCTGTTTAGGGTTAAAGCTTGAGGAATTTTGTGAATGAATTTTCTGTTTTTTATGGAGTTACTGAAACACAGTGTTTTAGTTTACTATGGGAGAATTGGATTCCGTAGTAATTGATGTGGATGGCGTTATCGGGGTGGAGAAAAAAGCATATCTTGTTGGGAGAAGTAATCTGATCTCTCATTTTTGAAGCTTGGAAACCAAATCATGGAATGACATCGGTGTTGTTTTGCTTTAATGATTCCATGGATAGGGATTGGGTTTTTGAAGGCTCTCTTTTTGCAATTGAGAAGCTAAATGAACAGTTGAGTATTGTTCGTTTATATGACTTACCCATCTCGTGCATGAATGAAAGATGTTTAAGTATTTTCGCCAAATAGATGAAATCGGTAGACAAGTGCAGTGAAATGTTTATGAGGTTTAAGGTTAGAGGAATTACTGTTGGGGTGAAAGGTCTCAAGTATGAGTCATTGCCACTATTGTATTCGTGACATTGTAGAAAACATCCTCTCACGAGTACCTGTGAAATACCTCTTCGGAGCCACCATCTGTGATCCAACATTCGCAGAAATTCATCTCCAAAGCTGCAACAAGTCATCCCCAAATCTAATTGCTTGGAAGGACACATCCCCAACTATACCACCTCGTGAGGAGGTATCTTACTACAACGGACTCCATATTGCTGAACTACGGTGGACTGCCCCTGGCATTCCAGAACGTTACGGGTATCAATTTGTGTCTATAATAACACACCCACGGGAAGGTCGAATTGCATGTAATCTTGATGGGTTATATCTGACTGGCACGATTTGGAATCCATCATACAGGGCGTACAGAAAACTCTGTGTTCCACCGTTTATACATGCTCATTCATATCTAGTACTATATGAGATGTATTACAATCCATTGATGAAGGATTATAAGGTATTAATTGCTGATATAAAATGGAAGCATTACATGGTATATTCATGTAGGTACGACACATGGGGTGAATGGAGGGAAGTTAAAGAGAAAGAGATGAATGATCTATTTGGTGGTGGTTCAGTTTATTGGAATCTTGGCATCTCTTTCAATTGCTCCCCTCATTGGTTGAGCATCACAGGCCTTGAAAGAGAAAATAAAGTTGAAATTATACATTTTGATTGTGAAGGTGAAATATTCAAGAGGCTGGGTACGCCATATTATTACAGATTAGATCCTAGCAGAGAATCTGGTCCTAAGATCATCCTGGCTTCTTTAGGAGGCCATCTTTGTTTGCTCATCTACAGCACCGACCACGTCGATTCGGGTGGCGGTGACATGAGGATCGTTAAAAGAATTGAAAGTGATGATAAGGTTTGTTGGATGGAGTTCAATACAATGCTCCCGTATGCACTCTGTCATTCAATTTAAGTGAAAATGAGATTACATTTGAAGAGCAGTTAGGATTTGGTTATCTAATTTTTGATGGGGCTAAAATACTGTAGGGTGAAGCGTGCTAAAGCAGTCCCTTATTTAGAAAATCTCTTCTTACTTTAGTCTATTTAGATGGTGCACAAATGATTATGATTTTCATTTTCATTCTTCTTGAATTTTTTTTTCCAGTTTTTAATCTATAAATATGTGTTGAAATCATTATTCTTTTATCCGTTTAATCTCTTCTCATTAGTATTGAGAATGAGACATGTTGGGCACTGATCAATACTCTTTTTCTTTGGGCAACAGTTGAGGTTTGAAATCTGTGTTATAACAGCCCTTCTTCTTAGGGCAACAGTTTAGGTTTTAAATCAGTGTTATAACCGTAGTGTTTGGAATGAGAAAATTCTATACTGATATAACAAGATAGTGGCTTGGAACTTATTGATAAAAATCTATACTAATATAATACAAATGATAAATACGATGTTTGCCTACAGTTTAGTGGTTAAGCTGCCAAATTTTGTAGGAAAAGGTCGAGGTTCAAGAATGTTTAATTTTGTGCATATCTACCAATAAGGTAAATAACTTTATGTAAAAATCTCTAGAGTCTACGTCGCTACTTGCCTCACCTCACTGATGCCCTACACACCTGCAACGTCCTTGCCGTCTCCGGCATATCCATTGCGCCGGAAGTCGCCTCAGAAATCCTCCCGATTTTTCTCGACACGCCTCAGAATCCGACTGTAGCCAGATGAGATCCAGATATTCCTCTACGGATCTGTGGAAGAGATGTCGAAAATCAGCATCGTGAAGAGTAGGATTTCGCGATGAATATAATGCCTAGTGGATTGATGATAATACTGCGAGTCCGACGTAAATGGTGGTAATCCACTTTTCATAATAAGTACGGTATACTTGTTGTATCCGATGGCCCTTTCGAATTTCTTTTTTGTCTCTTTGATGTGAATTTATGTGGTTCATATTATTTTTTTTCATTGTATTTAATTGTAATTAAGCTCTAATCTAAAGTGTGTATCTTCTAATAATAAATTCATGTATATGTATAATTATCTAATTACATGTTTTATATGTTTGCAAAATTATGTGGCATCTATTTCCTTCATCCCACCGAAAAATTGTCATTTTACTATATTGGAAATCTCATTCAATGGTCTTCAATTTCTCCTTTCAGTAAAAGGATATATGCTCCACAATTTATTACTAATACAATTATTCATTATATATAAAATAATAATTTTTTAATTCATGTGCAAAAAGCAAATGAAGACTTTTGTCCGGGATGGGAGTATTATTGAAGTTGTCAAACCACTAAAACCAACTGTCAACCCATTAAAATTGAATGACGAATTATAATAGAAAACATGTGGTTTAAAATTAAACATATAATGGAATCGAACAAACTGCACCACGTTCACCCTCAAGTAAAGGTAGGAAAAAAAAAATCAACTAGCTGGGTTAGCTAGTTAGCCCGCAATGTCACGGCCTATTAAAATATGACTAATTAATTCAAGCTAAAATTTTAAAATATGACTAATTAATTCAAGCTAAAATTTCAATTTTTAACAGGATGAATAAAAATATAGTCTTAACCCGTTTTTTTTAGTTAATCGGATCGTAACTACGAGTTATGGAATTTTTAATCTCTATTTATATTCTATACACACTTTGAATGCTTACTACACCTTATAATATTTTATTTATTTAATTAATTAAATATACCTCAAAATGGACATTCTACACCTTCTAAATTTCTTTATAAGGGTGAACGTTCGGCCATCGAATGCAAAAGTTATGAAAAAATTTTTAAGTAGAGTGTCCGGTCATCAAACAAATACTTTTTGTTCAATTACTGAACACAACAAAGTCATTAAAATAATAATAATAACAATAAAAAAGGATAACTTTTTCTTTTAAGGTTTTGGAGTATATATAAAGAGTGAGGCTTGTGTGCGCCCAGCGCACGGGAACACATTTCGTGCGTCTTTAGAAATTTAGTATTAGGGGTAAGGGTACATTGCTTTGGTCTAAAGGATATACACTTTAATTAATAAAAGGTACATCATTTTGTTCTAAAAAGTATACACTTTTCATTAATTTTTTTTCTTTAGAAAATAAAGGGTACACATTTTTATACTAAAGGGTATACAATTTAACAAAAAATTCTAAAGGCGCACGGAGTATTGTTCATGCGCCTAGATACCTACAATAATTTTTTTTAGAAAATAAAGGGTACACATCTGTATACTAAAGGGTATACAATTTAACACAAAATTCTAAAGGCGCACAAAATGTAGTCTGTGCGCCGGGATGCACAGGAGTTTTTGCCATATATAAATGATCCGTGGACGTTAATAGTCGCAATTTTTTTCCCAACATTTATGGCTTACACATGTAGATATTTCCTCTTTCACACTAAAAACTTAGCACTTCTTGTATTTGGATGTTTTACTAAAGGTATATTTGTTTGAAGTGGATGTAGATTTTGAAACCTAATCTTAAAAGTCATTGATTTTACAGTGATATTTCATGTTTATTTTGAGTTTTAATATTATAATATATTTTATTTTATGTTAAATCAATACGTAAAATAATGAGTAATGATAGTATATAAAAAATGTTAATTGATGTGAAAAAACAAATGAAGGAGGAGAGAGAAAGATAGCAAGGGTTAATTGAAGAGAATAAACGTATGAAATGTACAATGATAAGAATTCCTCGTCACAACTTCAACTTCACATCTTATGTTTTAATCGTCTTAAATTCAACTTTACACTTATAAAAAGAGAAAAAAACATCTAATTAATATTACTCTTAGCGTACTTTAATTTCAAATTTGTAAACACCTTTTTTAACATATATAACGTTCTTTATTGTTTATTAATTACGCAAAGTACCATACTATCTTCAAAAGTAAGTTTTTGTATTTATTAGTAAATGTGAAAATGAATTTAGAATGAAGGGAATATCAATGTCAAAATAAATTTAAAACGGAGGGAATAGCCGTATCCACTCTACAGTTCACGATGCATTGTACCCTTAGATTATGCTAGTTTTGTACCCTTAGATATGTTAGTTTTGACTTCTGAGTTTTGGTAGGTTTTGAAAACATAAAACACTGATAATCTATAATTTAGTTTTTGATAAGGTGGATTTAAGTATATTATCAACAAAATCATCAAAATCCAACTCAATCCTAATTAATTTATACTTTATCAACAATTCAAATTAACTTAATTTTTTAATAAAATATTTATTTATCTCTTATTTATATATACTTACCCTACCATTATTAATATGAAACGGTATATTATTTTGAGATTATTTTATAAAAATATTTAAAATTACAACAATTACATAGATTAAGAGAAAAAAAAATTTAACTCCATAATTGTAGTAACATTCATTTGAAAAATACACTGAAAATAATATATCGATACGATAACTAAATAAGAAATAATAGGGCAACACTTGTTTGAGATCATTTCTCTTGAGATTGTTCTTACGTTTTGTTCTTTTATTTTTTATTTATTTAATATTTTTCAAATTTTAAAAATTATTATCACTTTTAAAAATATTATCATTTTTATTTATACTAGCTATGAGTTATTTATGAAATAATTCATTGTTCCACGGTCATTTTTATTAATTCAAATATCATTTATATATATATAATCACTCTTTATCCATCTCAATTTTTTTTTTACACTTCCTTTTTTTCATATTATCACAACCAAATGTTGGATTGTTGATGAAGTTAGTCTAAATTGATGGGAGAAAAAATGAGAAAGGAGGAATAACTATAGAAAGAATATTAATTGAGGAAAAAAAAACGTGAACTATAGGTGAACTTAGATTAATAGAATTTGTAGGTATTTGTTGGGAGTTTTTAAAATCTAAATATGAATTTTGAAACTAAAATATAGGTTTGAAAACCCAAAAATATAGCATTCATAATATATCCAAATATAAGATCGTAACTAAAAAAACTGTACATAAAACCTCATTTCACAAGTACACAAACTAAAGAAATTTTAACTTGAAAACAAGATTTTACTTTAGAAGTCTTAAGGCGCACGCAATCTTTGTCCTTCCCACTCGAATTATGGATGCACGTCCACTTTCAGACAGCCCAAGATGAAGATAATGAATTGAAAAAGTTCTTTGGCATCTAATGATAAATTAACCCTAATAATAATAATAATTAAAAAAAAAACACCAAATACCAAAAACAAAAAAAAAAAGGATAAAACTAAAATATAAAGTGAGTAAAGTTTTATCCCAACACCCTAGCAAATCATTTTAACCCAGATTCTGTATGCTTGCACAAAAGATTTCTCCCAAATTTACAACATTACAAAATAGGAGTCTGATGTGAAGGAGCAGCTACCACTAGGCGACGTGAATCAATGGCATCATAAACTGGGAAATGATTCAACGTTGAGATATTCATATAAAACACTTCACAGATGCAGTTCATCTTTGGACATATCACTCGCAAGATCAACAGGGGACATTCGCATCCGTTTTGCAATGTGCTCCTCATCAGCTGATTCTGATCTCCAATCGTCCAGATGGTTCGACTTGTCTTCAACAGCAGGGGAAACAGAGTCCTGATTCGGCAACTCATTTACTTCTTCACTAAACTCGGAAAAAGCCTCCAGGAAAACAGAATCACCTTTTTGGTTGCCAATATCAACGAGACTCTGATGTTTTCCAGCATTCACTAGTTCTCCTGAGGAAAAGGCAAAAAGAAGAAACAGTCAGTTGCTACACACACCTCTAAATTTATGCTCATAAAATGTATGTTTAGATCTCTATTTGGTCCATTTACTCCAATTATATCTCAAGTAGGTCCTAGATTATCATTTGTGAAAATTGAGTCCTTATACTTTCACCTGTAGTAAATTTGGTCCTTCAGTAACCAATATTTGGACTGGATTCAAATAAAGTTGGAAAGATAGGGACTCAATTAGAAAAAATGCCAAGTACAAGGGCTAAATGTTTGCACATGAGAGTAAAATTGGAAGTGCAGGGACCTAAATGTTTACAAATATATAGAGGGGGATATATAATTCAAAAACAGAAAAGGGGCAGCATCTAACAGGGACCAAAAAATACACCTTTTTCCTAAATTTACCTTCTAAGCCAACTTCTTCAACAGATCCCCGTGTTTCATCAGCTTTTTCTTCTAATATAACACCAGAGTCGCAACCAGATGTTTCAGGAGATGAGTCTACATCTGATGAAGGTTGGTGAACTGTCTCTAATCTAAAATCTTCAGATGAGCAAGGAAAGATGCGTGCTTCAGCATTGAGACAATCTGAATCCAAGAAGACAGGTCCTGCTGGTCCTGTCGCAAAACACTCACTATGTTCTACCTGCTATACGGAAATCACGTGAAATACATATTAATGGAAGTATTTTGCCAATTGCCAATTGCCAATTGCCAATCATAAAGTTCAAGGAACAAAACCTTCTCTTCTCAAAAAATTAAGCATAAACTGTAGTAGCATACAACACATGCATTATGTATTATTTACCGACAATAATTCTATAGACAATACGTAAGAGTGATCTAATCTGTTGCCAATGGTAATCCACATTCGTCATCAAAAGTTGAATAACAAAACTTAGGGAGAACTGATAAATGATAAAATGATAAGTGTTTAATTTACCTCTGTCAAAGAAGGTTTTTTAATCTCATTAAGAGCTGCTTGGCTCTCAAAAGCTCCCCAGGATGCATTTTTAAAAGGTTCTGGAGCAGATTCTTGCTTAAACGATTCTTGCTTAAACAACTCCTTTAGAACCAATGCTTCAGGCATGGTACATTGTGTAGGCCTTACAGATGAAGCTGGTAATAAAGTCATCTCAATTCCCTGCTGGAGCTGACATACTGAGCTCTCACCATAGCCATTCAAAGGCTCCAATTTTACCGAAAAGTCAACACCTTCACCATAGTCATGAGTAATGCTCAAAAAACCACGGGAGCAATGCATGCTACTCCCCTCATGCTGACAACAATCTTCGGAATTTGATTCCAGCAGAGAATTCACTAATCTCTCAATATGAGCTCGCTTCAGTGAGGCTTCACCAGGAGGAAACCAGTCTGCTTGGAGCTGGAAACAGTCACTTAAGCATTAGGTGTCTTGATATTAGCAAGCTTACAGGAGAAACAAAAAATCAAAATCCCTTATGGAATGCCTGTGGAGAAATATCTCAAAAATAAATTGAAACGCAGACAAACCATATAGCCTCAAAGGGTTAAGAAATAAGTTGCAGCTAAAACATTCGCAGGGATTATTTACAGATAGATCTGTGATAAAGTTTTGCCCATCTCATTATAAGCTAGAAAAGGCAGTGATTTTGATTGCTTTTGCTTTGAAAGAAGTGAAATATTAAGAGATCGTGGAAAATTTTGTTTATAAATTTTAGAAGTTGAAAAAGTAGTTGAGTATTTGGTATTAAAAAAGAAGCTGTTCAATGTTCACTGAAGAAAACCCCTCTCACAGAGGTTGATATTGCTGCGTTGTTATATGGCGGTAAGTTTGGGATTATATATGTCCACTGATATTAAATTCCTAAGAAGAATAAAACTTGGATGTCGATTCTTTGACCTTTCAATTTGCTTGATTTTAGAGATTGGAAGCAGGAGCATATTTACCAAACACCTCTGCTAGTTAAATCACACCAAAAGATTCTAAACATCTGCTTTACCAAAGGCATTGGTGAACACAGAGTAAGACTGCTTTGGGCCAGTCAACATACCAATATATTAAAATAGTCACTAAGAACAAGGAGTCGATTAAAGTGCTTTGCATATTAAGACATGAAAGCAGATTCAACAATATATATGATCAACTTAATAGTCAGCGCCAAAGACTACAAGTCTACAAAATAAGATGGTCGAACTTCAAGTACATAGTTCATCCTTAGCAAGGTGATTTGAGATTATTGCACGAAGAATTCGCACATGATATGCAATTGCCATCAGTTTCCACAGGATGACAACACCTCAAAGTCAGTTCAACTCAAACATAAGCCACATCAACTTAAATTAAAGAAACCATGGTGTTTGTATAAGCCACTATTCAAGTTCATCCCTTAATTTTTATCTTATCATCTACCATCTTGAGAGAAACCAACATGCTTTGGCCACAGCATTTTGCAGAAATTCCAGTTTTTTTTGGACTTCATTTAAAGCCTTAAATTTCGCCCTACAATGTCAAACTATGATGCTTGGACTCTTCAAAATGGGTAGAGTACACGTCTTTCGCTATAACATGGGTACAGGTGTGGGATCCTTTGAAGAAAAAGTGAGCAAATCTGTTCACATCCATAGAGGTAGATAAAAGAGAACGTTTTGTGGGTAGGGATGGGAGAGAAGAAACATCAAACACGGAAATAGCAAGTGCAGGAGGTGAAAGACAACAGAACGCATCCTACTGTATATGTGAGATGGATGACAATATTATTACATAAAATGGGCTTAAAAGAACTAAAAAGCCAACACCAAGTCTGTGTACCAGTATTACTGCTTAAAAAAACTGCCAAATAAAAACACTACACAACAAAATTGGACATTACATACTAAAAAGATCTAATAACTTAATTATATATACATAAAACCTCGTAGTGTTATATAGATGTATCCCTGCACTCATATCCTTCATTTGGATCCTTTTTAGTGGTATCCAAGTATACACTACAACTCATATATAAACATTTCTTTTCCATAGGTAAAAGAAATCGCCTCTGGCCTCCCACATAAGAAACACCACCAGCTCAAGCGAAAAAATACATAATATGATCAGGATGACATCCTCTTTTCTATGTGTAGTCCTTATAATTTATAAATTTTCAATAGTCCATATAAAATTCATATAGTTCCATGGGAAGTACATAAAGAACAGAAAAATTAAGTAAAAAACTGTTGTGCAGATTCCAATTATCTCAACAGGTAGTATAACCAGCCTACAAACAATAAAACAGGAGGAGTAGTCTTAATGTTGATAAAGAAGGCAAAATGCACTTACAAACTTGGAGGATGATGCAATCTTGTAAATGTTGAAGCTAGGAGGAACTTGCTCCAGAAAAAGCTCTACATAGTGAAGTAAGAAAAGGCCACAATCAAAAGAGTTTGGCTGCTGAGGTAGCTGCACAAACCAATAACTAAAGTCAAGGATCATGTTGTATCATGTTGTCCGAAATACTTATGAGAGCATAAAGTTCGGTAGTCAAAAGTAGAGACGTGCCCAGATATACTCATGATCTGGAGAAAAAAAAAGAAGGTTAATGATCCCATAAGTCCAATCAAAACATTGAAACCAGGCTCTAAAAGATTCACAATCTTTACTTGAGGATAATACAAAAAATAAATATTCACTAACTGTATATTTCACAGTTTTCTCATTTCTGAATTCTGAGTACATGATAAGGCACATATTTATGTGGAATCTACAATTGTGAATTTCTTTATGCTTTTTCTAGCTTCAGCGAGTTAATAGTGACTGAGATGCATGATTAACAGCACAATGACACCCTCTAGGATTTCAATATAAAGATGCAAGCAAAAGAGGTGTGATAATGTAAAGTAGAAATGATCATTAGACATGTGAATAACATTTAGCAACACAGGTCAGTAATAAATTAGAAGTTCGGGTTTGGAGTGCACAACTAGTCAACTACAAAGGATCAACTCCCTCAACCATTCAGATTTGTGAAAAAACAGAAGTACAAGGATCCTGGAATTAAATCAAGAGTGAAAATGTATTTATCTCATGGAAAGAATAACTGGGCCACAGCCTCAAATCTGATCATCAGAAGTATGAGATGGCTGGCAAAATGAACCTAGATATCGAATGTTGGCTCTTGATGTCTTATTATATCATGTAGAAAAGACAGCCCACCATTATTTATCAGCAACTCATGATGTCCCACATCATTTGTGAATATTGATAACGTAGTATACAGTTAATTCTCTTCTTCTAAATTGAGTCCATACAAAGCAGAAGAATATCCAAGAACTAAAGCCCTGATTGAATCTATGAAAACCACATTAAAGCAGCCAAAAAGATTTCACGTGTTTTATTCTGTTGAGAGGTACAGCGTTCTGTTTATCTCTGATTTGGTTTGTAGAGTACTCTAACTATATGAAGACACCAGAAGGTAATGTAAATTTTTCTGTCTATAGAGCCAATGTTATGAGAATGTATACATACCTCGAGAGGTACAAACTTTAAATTCCTGAATTTTGTATACAAATCTTCACATGTTCCCTTTTGCCTTTCTTTCCATTCCTCCCATAAATAACTGTCATTTCGTGTTACAAATTGACAAACGCATAAAATGGAATCAGAAAAATATGAGTGAAAAAAAAGGTAAAGAAAACATGAGTTTCCAAGTATTATTTGGCTTAGGACGATTGTGTGACGGAGAATATTTTATCTGATATTGTCATTTAAGCAAAAAATGTCATTTCAAAGTTGAACTTCAGGAGAGATTCTCTAATTTCAAGGGATATACAACGTGTCCATGAGCTGAATGAGTATTGGACAATTACTTAAATTAAAAGGTATGCACATTCAAATAGCCACCTCAAACCCAACTAGCTCAAAACAGAGGAAGTAATAGGTAACTGCCATGAACTCGTACTATTATTACTATTTCCTATCTTGTTGCAAGCTACTACATTCCTTGAATAAATGAAACAAAAACACACCGAGATACACACACAACACGCTTATAATTTAACAAATTTATACCTTTGTATAAGATCTTTGAGGCCCAAATGATTTCCTCTAAGAGAATCCATATGCAATACACAGGGCACTCTAACTGAGTTGTCATCATCTGGCAATGGAAACAACCAAGAAATATGTCAGAAGATGGAAAATATTCCAAGACATATTACACGGGCCAAAAAGAACTTGCCTTTATAGCTAGCAACGTCACCCAAGTAACAAATTACAATAAGACTCCAGTGATAGCTGCCATAACATTGCATTATAAGTGTATATACTATGGCTTGACAGCAGAGGTTAATAATCAGAAAATCAACCAAAAGTTTAAACTTTCTAAACTTCTCACCTGTAGTTGACAGGAATAAAAATGAAGTCCTTTTCAAGTAAATTTACTTTCCTTGTCCATTTACGAACCCGTTGAAAAGCTGCCTTGCCATCAAAAGCACTGGATGGATCTCTATCCATGTCAGCCAGCTTCCGAAAGAAGAAACTATTGAAAAAATGGAACTTAGTTCTCTCATCCGTGTTTTGTTTAGTCCTCAAATATCTGTTATAAGGTTAGACTTTGATGTGAGCCAAGGAAAGGTTAACTGAACAGTAAAAAATATAGTAAAAAATTAAGTCAATAAACTACCAGATGAAAAGATCGAAAGACGATTTACAATAGGTCAAATGCAATTTGCCAAAAGTGCAGAGGAAGAATAAATATCTTTCAATCCACAATCTATAGTCTGGAAAAAATAATTTAACTAAACCCACATTTTATCCAACCCACTTAGATTCATAACCTCCCCCGCTTTTGTTTTAAACTATATCCATAAAGAACATCACACTATTCCTCAAATTACAAACATATTCCATGCCAAGCTGCTATATACTTTTTTGACAGAAATATTATGATAACAAGTGCTTAAGAGAACTAAAACTATAATTACTTGCTTGAAAGCTAGAATATATGCCATGCGAAGAAAAATAGAGCTTTAATAAGACCGAATCCATATCTGCAGACGAACTTACTTGATATAAAAATCTATGACTGTATCATTGACAAATGTTTCTGGCAGTAGGAGATCAACATCACTTTTACTTATAGAAACAGCATCAGGATCACCTTTCGGGTAAATCACCTCTTCGAAAGGCCTATCAAAACTGTAACATTGAAATGTAGCTCAGTTAACAAAGTAATAGAGCAAGCAAGAAGGCCATTTCTTCTTTTACTATGGCTTAATCAGATTGCAGTATAATATGGTAGATGCTATACTGAATGATAATAATAATAATAATAATAATAATAATAATAATAATAATAAATTAAAAATAAAAAATTGTTGCTAAGGATGTAATTGACCAAAGGGTCTTAAAAACTGGGAATGTTTATTGTATAGTTCCCTTTCGTAGAGAAAGAAAGGAGCATAAATAAGTTTTTTTTAAAATAAGAAACAAAGATTTTATTAAACTTAAAAGAGTACAAGGGACGAGGAATCCCTTGCATGAAATGAGACACCAATCATCACCTAGAGGAAATATAAATGTAATTCCCAATACAAAATAAACAAATTATTCAGCTAAAAAGATAGGTTATGTCACTGAAAAAATAGTTTTAATACAACAGCAATAATAAAGACATTGCATAAATGGTTTGACAGCCCTAGAAATTGAAATAATTGAAAATAGGATCTCCCCTTAAATAGGCTTTATTTAGAATTGAAGTGAGTTTAGAATCATACCCAGTTTAGATATACATGTTTTACTGAAGTGTAGCAAAGTTAAACTGTTTCTATACATATTCAAATTGAGTATGCATCCCATCAAAAGTTTTAAGTAACCCCAAAAACCATCCCCTTCTAACCCCACTTAGGAAAACAAACAACCTAGTAACAAAAAGGCTTTACATCACAATCTTAATTTCAAGGGTAATGGCAAAATTTTCTTCCATCTTCGAATTATCCAACACGGTGGTGCAAAAGGAAAGAAAGCATATCTGGGCTTGGAAAATACATTTAAAATAGACTGCTGAAATACCACATCAACACTAATGTGGGCTAGTCTATTACATTCAAAAGAAAAGTATTTTCCACTTATACTGTCTTTTAAATTTAGATCAAGTTGACCTGAGAGGACAAGTGATGTTGATGTGTCATGGTTAAAATAAAAATGAAAAGTCAGAGAGTGCATGAGGTATGAATTTTTTATAAATGGGACAGAATCTCCACTCAATTTCCTAGCAAGCATTGCTGCTTTCCAATCCCCTTATTCAATTAATTAATCATTTTACAGGTGGTAACAAATGTGAATGACTGGCCTTTATTACACAACAAAAAGAGTGGTAAAAAGCTGTTCATCCAATATCATACTCCCATCGTCCCATTACGCTCCACACTTTCCTCATTTGTTGTCCCATTACACTCTTTACACCCCAGAAAAAGTAAAACTTTTAAAACAAATATAACCTATCAATACATCATATTTTCAAAAATGTCACCCTCACCTAACACACATAACTTATCATTTATTTATTACTAAATAATACCACATTACTATCAAAAGTCAATAAAGTTGGTCAAAAAAGCAACATTTCTATACTTTGTATCTATAGTAAAAATGAAGAGCCAAACGTGATGGAGGGAGTATTACATATATATAATCCGTAAATATGTACACTAGTTAATAAAGGAAATGCACTGTAGAGTAAATGATCAAATAATTGAATTTAATGATAAGAGTCCATATATTTCAAATCACAAATAAACAAGAGTGTAGATCAGTAGGAAGTCTCAGGCAATGTTTAGAAGCTTCCTCCTGGATGACTGGTTAGATGACAACTTAGTGCAAGGATGGTTGGTGCATCAGGTAATTGGGGATTGGTCAAAAATGTCAGACCCAAAAAGGCTAAAACAAAGAGTAACTTCTGCCCATCTGTGAGGAGTGATTTTAATTGTTTTTAAGGAGGGGAAAATGGATCTGGGAGAACATGGGAAGGTGAGGAGATTTTATGTGAACACAAAATAGCCAACGAGTGACAGAAGACAGAGAATGTGGAAAAATAAGAAATATAAACTAGAAAGGACAGAAAAAACAAGAGTTCAGGGATAACCAAGGATGATCATCCTAGACTTGAGAGAGAGGGCAGTAGGGTGGGTGGGGATGGAGATGACATGGCTAAGATAAGCAACATTTTAGGTTTTCTTCATCCAATAGAGCCGATTTGATAGGAGAGATTTCATAACTGGTAGATGAGGGAATTATTGTTTTAGACATACACAGGAGAGATCACATATCCCATTCCATATACATTAACTATCTATACAAATCTAATATTTCTCCATATATGTGACTACAGACTACAGACAAAATATTACATTATTAAAGAAAACATGTATACATAAATAAAACATGATAAAGTCAAGAGCTGTGGACAAAAAAAAAATAGAAAAAAGAAACACTTATTAATCTTAGGCCCTTAAAAGAGATGATTACTATAAAGGACATGAAAAAAAAGGCCTCCAAGCACATTTTCACTTACTTCGGAAAATATCTTCTTGTTACTGCAGCTTCTCCTGCAGGCAAAGTAGTCCCAGTGCTGAACATGATCCAAGCAAACAACAATGAACACCATCAGAAGAATAATGAGTAATCTCAACTCTTGAAAATTTAGAATAGGTCAAAAGTTGTTCCAGTGCAGAACATGAACCAAGCAAACACCAATGGACACCATAATATGAAAATAGAGTAACCTCAATTCCTGAAAATTTTATAATAGGTACACTGAACTCCCTTCAGAAAAGAATACAAATGCAACACTTAACTTTGAAATATAAAACAAGGGGAATCAAAAGAAACGAAGAAAGAATTTAGACCAACAAACTTATAGCAATTATTTACCCTTTTAGTATCAGAGCAATTCATAAATGTTGTCCTTGCATTGATAAGAATCTAAAGCGGTAGACAAAAATAGAATATTACAACTTACATCCAAGACATGACTGAAACAGAATTCTCAGGGCATTTAATTATGCAAGCCCTAACAAATATTCTTAAAGAGATGACTGCTTGAGATTTACTTGATTAAAAGGAAAATGCTTGCAAGTTGCAAAAGAGTATCTTTGGGGAACATAAAATTTTGACTAAAAAAAGAACAATAAATAGGCAGAAAAACGAATTCTAATAGACGCATTCTTCACATGAGATGTAATTCCAGCTAGATGAGTATACCAATGCCAAATTGCCAGCAAAATGTCCAATTAGTTGGTTGAACTCAGCTTTCCTTGATTATCTAAACCAAATTAGATTTAAAACACAAAATGCAATCTTAAACACTCAATACTCATAATGCATTTAAGCACAGGACATGTGGCTCAACTCCTTAGAGACCGTTCCTGCTAAAGTGTTGCACCGTAAACACATTCAAGAAATAAAAAATAAAAAGCACACAGGGTTAAAGGAAAATTATTACCATCACCAAGATAACGAGGTTTACAATATACCAATTTAGCAAAAAATAGTTTAATTACTTTTCCTCACTTTGATTGCACTGTACTGTCAGCTAAAGAAAATTAGTTGAAACTACTTTTCTTATCTTCAATATATCAAGATGTCACCATCTCATAAGACAAGCATAGCTTATTAACAAGATAGAACATTTAACAATGCATACAAAAATTGGAAGTTTCTCATAAGAATACACACGTGATTACAGACTCACTCAAGAAGGACGCTCCACAGTGCCTTATATCTGGCATCCAGAGATTCAATTGTCTCTATTTTTTGGCACAAGTTAGGGTCCACAGCGGGGAATTTCAACTGATGAAGTCCTGATACAGAACGCAGCATAATGGAGAAAAGATCCATCAATAGCATTAAAACAATTCTGAAACAGAGACAAAGAATAACAATTTGAGAGGCACACCAATCAACTGAGATTTTTCGAGGAGATATATATCATGATTCTACCATTTAGTTTTTGTATAACCAAAAGTATGTGGCAACCTGCCTAATCAATAGAGCTGATATCTGACTTAACCAAGGACACTGTAGTTATGGTTGTATATAATAAAACACATGCACAGTACAGGCTATGGGTTTCGTGACACACACTCATAAAACTACAACAATGACCCAAACAGGACATCAGTCACCAAGGAGCAAAGGTGCAAGGCGCACCAAGGCATATTTGTGCCTGAGGCCGTGGGTATAAGGATGAAATAAGTATAAAAAACATATCAAGGCATATTTGTGGCTGAGGCCGTGGGTATAAGGATGGAATAAGTACAAAAAACATATCCTGCAATAAACATAACATAATAATCTAATAAAATGAAGTTTGGAAATGCATGATAAAACAATTGATACAAATATGACACATACATTAAATTAAACAAATTATAAAAATCAATCAATCATAACTGAAATAAAATAACAATTCAATTACATATGATGTTCAACAATATTTTATTATAACAACCAAACTAGTCTAGCAATCATACCCTCATCAACGTCAAAGTCCTAATTGACAACCAGAGGGTGGCTGGCATGCACAAAGGGCGGTCGCCAGTCGGTTGGAGGATGGAGAGTGGTGGCAAAAACAAAGGACTGGTTTGTGGAGGAGTGGAGAGTGTCTCTGAAACCCTAGAAGTCTAGAACTATTATAAACCTTAATTTCTATATTTTGGTGAATAATAAGGTTTATATTTCTTCATGCTGCTATTACTCTAATAAAAAAAATCAAAAAGCTGAAAAATAGCACATTTCTCAAGGCATGCCTGAGGCGCAGCAAAGCACAAAAGGCGCATGCCTTAAGATTAGGACTTGACACCATGATTTCAAGGCGCATGAGGTATAGCTTTAGTCAAGGCTCACCTTTAATAACTATGCCAGGGAGAGAAAACTTATACAATTACAAGAACTATCACTAGAACAAATGGAGAGGCACAAATACCCAGTAATCTTTGCAAATGTAGTAAGAGCAAGCAGATCAAACCAACCTGAAGCATCGTGGACAACACCAGTATCATCTTCTGCCGTATCTTTTGAGATGAAATATATACATACAGTGCCTACTTCGAACTAAATAAAAGTCACCAATGGCAATGTCAGTTTTCACAGAGAGTATGTGTAGACCATAAAATTATATGCCAGCGTCAATGCAGCAGTTATTTACCTGAGCACACCACTGAGACTCTATTTTGACAATATCCTCAATTTCCAAATAGATATGAAAATTTTCATCGTCGTCATAAATGGCTTTACTTCTAGCTTCAACATTGCTTCGAGAAAAACTCACCACAGAGTTCAGGTAATGTGTACCGTGGTAATCTATATAATCAGGAAAGAAAACAACTCCCATCTCATCTCCCTGCCAATTGAAAAGACTTTTTAACAAACTCATACACAGTATTAAATGTAGCATTACCTTAAAACAAAAAATAAATAAATGAACTGTTAGTGTCAAATTAAAATCTCATGACTCTATATATCAGACACAAAATTATTTTTCTAACATGTTGAAAAACGACGTTTTTTCTAGCACAAAACAACAGAAGCTAAAGCATTTCATGCCAATTAAACATAAACCAATCAAATTACAGGCAACCAAATGAGAAAAAAATGAAATAAAATAAGCATAAAATTTATAAAACGAAGACATAATTAAGACCTCTTATATAACAATGAGACGGGAAACCGAAGCATAGGACACTCAGAAACAAAACAAACATTATAAAAATTCCTAATTTGAATAAAAGAGTGAGAAGGGAAGGATACCCATCACCTCGTAAATTTTAGTATTAAGTAAAATTTCCAAACAGGTTACTTCCATATTTCACTGACAAGTAGCGCGAAAAAGAAAGGGCAATAACAACAGGTTTCCCCTTTCAGTAAAGTAGGTTAAAAAATTCATTACTTCAAAAAATTTACCATTGAGGATTCAAATCAGCGTCCCTTTTGTCACCAATTGTTGAGCAGAGTGGTGGGAGAGTTGGGGCGATCCTCCTTTAGCGAGCTCAAATCTTTTACAAATAGCTCTTGGAAGACAATTTAGGAGAAGACGCAATATAGTTCCGACTGTTCCATGGTCAATTTGGGTGGAAATAAATTGAAGAATTTTCGATGACTGTTTTGAATTTATAGAGGATGTTTGGGGAAGAAGAATTAAGTAAAGAGTTTAGTCTTTGGGAATCTAATCACGAAGAACTTGTTTGCAATTTGGAAAGGGATTTGAGTAGGGAGGACAACCGACCGATATTTTCGACGTCTACTTCAAGGGGTAACTATACTGATAGATAACCTATTTCATGTAGGGTTTGCTGAAATCTTTTTTTTGTTACATATTTTTGTCATTTTGGGTAACCCGACGGGCGGTACGCGGAATT
This sequence comes from Pogostemon cablin, assembly GCA_023678885.1. NCBI lineage: Eukaryota > Viridiplantae > Streptophyta > Magnoliopsida > Lamiales > Lamiaceae > Pogostemon > Pogostemon cablin. Next base: position 9,912,451 of record CM042989.1, on the reverse strand, counting down.
ATTAATGTAATACCAAGTTTTCTCACTAGTACTGTGTAAATATAATTTAATTTGTATTATGTGTATTTTATAATTATGTGACAATTGTTTCTCAATTTTATTTATCTTTACATTTTATTTGAGACATCTGTGATAATAATGATGACAATATGTGAATATATGTGTGCATAAATATTTACGTGTATTAATTTGGATATATGAGTAAATTATTTTATGTGTATGAATACATTTTTCTTAATTATTAAGTATCACACGTATTTTTATTATAATAATAATAATATAATAATAATATATAAAAAAAATTAATTAAAATTCAAAATTGGTGGCTGCATTAGCAGCCAAATTTGAAAATTTTGTACATTGGCTGCATCAGCCGTTTTTTTTATTAAAAAAAAAAAAATTTTTTTTAATGGCAACCCCATTTTTGCCTATATATATGCATGGGTGTTAGGGGTGATGTCCTGCACCCAAATCAATCGAAAAGAAAAGAAAAGGAGAGTGTGTTGGAACGGGACGGAAGGAATTAATTACAATTCTTCACGGGTCTTTAGTATTAATATTATCTGAATCCAAGTAAGTAGAAGTCCAACTACAATGCATAAATATATTGTGTATGAATTATTTGTGATTAATATGTGATAGTTATGTCATAAATTATTTGAGATTAATTTAATTACGTTATTTAATGTTATAAATTATTTGGAGTTAATTATTATTACAAGTTGTGAATTTATGTGATTTGAATTTATATTATGGTCCTATATAAATATGTGTGACTATAAATTGTTAAAAATATATTCGTATGAGTTGAGAAAATATTGATTATAAGGATCTGTGTGATCCGAGATGAAGTTGTTATCCTGAAAAAGAATCAGTGTGATCCAGGTGAAGTAGTTATTTTATAAATGGATTTATGTGATTGGGATGAAGTTGTTATTCTATAAGTGAATCTATGAAAATTAAATTAAGTTGTTGTTTTATTTATAATTAATTGTTGATATTGATGTCATAAATGGTTTATGATGTATATTTAATTGCATTGATTGCATACCATGCATAATCATGAAAAGTGTTTTTCCTAAAATTAATAAGATACCAATGGTGTGTGCGGCCACTATATATGCATCTCTGTCAGGGTTCGGAAAAATCGTTCCCGAAATTTTTGTTAGGGGTTCGGAAAAATCGTCCCCACCACTTTGTCAGAGTTCGAAAAAATCGTTCTCAGTACTATTTTCGGGGTTCGGAAAAATCATCCCCATTGAGCTCATTTGGGGTGCATATTATAAGTGTGTCGTGGGGATCCCGCAACGTGAACAGTTTTAAAAATAAAAGAGATCAACTAGAAGATTAGAAAATAAATGCATTTTCATGCACTATCATGCATGATTTTTACTTACTGAGATTTTTATCTCACTAGTTTATGCATTGTAGGTGAGCCTGATGATATCTGAGTATGTGATGTACTATGCAAGCTGTGGAGCTCCTACAGGGTTTGAGCAAGATGTACATAGATGACGACCTGTTGGGCTAGACCGTGTGTTTATTTTATTTCCGCTGATATTTTATTATGTAATAAAAAAAATTGTCACCAGTTTGTGTGGATTGATGTGGTGTCAGAAACTAGTTGCGTATGTTGAACTGGTGTGACCGTTTGGATAATATATATTATATGAGAAAAAAAATATGTGCAAATTTTATGATGATGATGTTTATGTTAATTAAAGAATTATAAGTTATGAAAAGTGGGTCGTGATAGAGTGGTATCAGAGCACGGTTTGGGTCCTGCAGACTATCTATGTACATGAACTCATTCCTTGGGAGAGCAGCTTTGCGTGTAAGTGTTATTTTCCTTATGTGTTGTTATATGTTTTATAAATTATATTGACCATGTGGTGTAGGACTTGTAGTTGGTAGACAAAATGGAAAGAATTATGTGTGAAAGTTCTGAAAGTGATAGAGCTGCTGAGCAAATAACACCTACTGAAGGAAATAATAGTGATGCGATGATTACTCGTCTGATGGAACTGGTAGAGCGCCAGTCCCAACAGATACAACAGTTGATTCAGCAGAGAGATATGGGTGGACAGCCAGAGGTTAATATTAATCACAATCAACGTCAAGTAGAACGTGTGGAAATATTTTGTGAAAGGTTTCGAAAGCTGAGCCCTCCAATATTTGAGGACGCAGCAGACCCCACAGATGCAGAGGATTGGTTACGCACGGTGGAAAATATGTTTCAATACAGTATAATTCCAGAGGGGGACAGAGTGCTGTGTGCTTCTTTCATGTTACGAGAAAGTGCAGGCCACTGGTGGGATACCATTAAAAGTATCGAGAATGTCACGACTATGACATGGGAAAAGTTTAAAGAACTTTTCAGAAATAAGTACTTTACGGCACCAATGAGAATGATGAAAATGAATGAATTCATACAGTTGAAGCAGGGTGGGATGTCAGTCACCGATTATCTTCGTAAGTTTGAACTGTTGTCAAGGTTTGCAGAACATATGGTGAGTACGGAGGCATTAAAAGTGGAGAGATTCGTAGAAGGCTTAAGGCCTGAGCTTTTCAGAGATGTGAGTATGGCGGGACTGCATGGAGCAACCTACTCACAAGTGGCAGAAAGGGCCCAGATTGTTGAACAAGCAGAGATGAGGATCAGACAAGCACAAGTTGTCAGACGTCAATTTCAGCAGAAACCAATGCAGCAGTTTGGGAGAGTTGATAAGAGGCCGATGCCATTTCAGAGGCCGAAATCAAATTTTCAAGTGGAGCAAGGACAAGGACAAGGAGAACCAAATAAGCGTCCCAGGTTCGATCAAGGGAAAATGCCACAGGCGCCGTGTCACGACCCACTTTTCATAACTTATAATTCTTTAATTAACATAAACATCATCATCATAAAATTTGCACATATTTTTTTTCTCACATAATATATATTATCCAAACGGCCATATCAATTCAACATACACAACTGGTTTCTGACACCACTTCAATCCACATAAACAGTTGACAATATTTTTTTTATTACATAATAAAATATCAGCGGAAACAAAATAAACACACGGTCTAGCCCAACAGGTCGTCATCTATGTACATCCACTCGAAACCTTGTAGGAGCTCCACAGCTTTCACAGTACACCACCCACATACTCAAATATTATCAGGCTCACCTACAATGCATAAACTAGTGAGACAAAAATCTCAGTAAGTAGAAATCATGCATGACAATGCATGAAAATGCACTTATTTCCTAATCTACTAATTTGTCTCTTTTATTTAGAAAACTGTTCACGTTGCGGGATCCCCACGACACACTTATGATATGCACCCCAAATGAGCTCAATGGGGACGATTTTTCCGAACCCCGAAAATAGTGACGAGAACGATTTTTTCGAACTCTGACAAAGTGGTGGGGACGATTTTTCCGAACCCGTAACAAAAATGTCGGGAACGATTTTTCCGAACCCTGACAGAGATGCATATATAGTGGCCGCACACACCATTAGTATCTTATTAATTTTGGGGAAAACACTTTTCATGATTATGCATGGTATGCAACCAGTGCAATTAAATATACATCATAAATCATTTATGACATCAATATCAACATTTAATCATAAATAAAATAACAACTTAATTTAATTCACAAAAATCCACATCATCTTGGATCACACGGATCTCTTATAATAACAACTCCATCTTGGATCACACAGATCCTTATAACCAACATCTTCTCAAGTCATACGGATATATTTTTAACAGTTCTCAATCACACAGATATATATAATACAATAATATTATTTCAAATTACATAAATCCACAACTTGTATAATCAATTAATCCCAAATAATTTATAACATAATTAAACTAATCACAAATAATTCACAACATAATTATCACATATTAATCACAAATAATTTACACACAACATATTTATGCATTGTAGTTGGACTTCTACTTACTTGGACTCTGACAATAATAACACTATAGACCCGTGAAAATTCGTAATTAATTCCTTCCTGTTCCGGCACGAACCCTTCCCTCTTTTTTTTTTTTTTTTAATTACCTATTGATTGGGGTGAGGTGATGAATTCCTCAACCCCGTATACATATATATATAGAGAGGTAAAAGGGGTTGGGGTGGCAAATCAATCAAAAAAAAATTTTTTTTTAATATAAAAAAACGGCTGATGCAGCCTAAATGCACACAATTTTTAAATTTGGCTGCAGCCACCTCAATTTTCAACTTAAGCCACCAATTTTGACTTTTCTTATTTTTTTTATATATATAATATTATTATTATTATTATAATAAAAATATGTGTGATACTTAATAATTAAGAAAAGTGTATTTATACACATAAAATAATTTACTCATATATCCAAATTAATACACGTAAATATTTATGCACACATATATTCACATATTGTCACCATTATTATCACAGATGTCTCAAATAAAATTTAAAGATAAATAAAATTGAGAAACAATTACCACATAATTATAAAATACACATAATACAAATTAAATTATATAAACACACTAGTAGTGAGAAACTTGGGTATTACATTCTTCCCTTCTTATAAAAATTTCGTCCTCGAAATTTACTTACCTGAAGAGGTCTGGATATTTAGCCATCATCTCATCCTCTCTTTCCCAAGTAGCCTCCTCAACTAGTTGATTCCTCCATAATACTTTTACTAATGATATTTCTTTATTTCTGAGCTTCTTCACGTCTCGCCACAAGATCTCAACTGGTACTTCCTCATAACTCAAATCTTCTTTCAACTCAACTGGTTCCTGCCTGAGAACATCTGATGGATTTGGAACATACTTCCTCAACACAGACACATGAAACACATCATGTACTCTAGACATTGATGCTGGTAACTCCAACTTATAGGCAACACTGCCAACTCTCTCAATGATAGTGAACGAACCAACATATCTTGGACTAAGTTTTTGTTTCCTTCCAAATCGCATTATCCCCTTCATTGGAGATAATTTCAGAAATACCTGATCACCCACTTCAAATTCTAATTCTCTCCTCCGTTTGTCAGCATAACTCTTTTGCCGATCTTGAGCAATTTTCATCTTCTCTCGTATACGAGTAACAGCTTCTGACATTTCACGAATCAAGTCTGGACCCAAAAGTTTCCTCTCTCCAACTTCATCCCAATATACTGGAGATCTACATTTTCTCCCATACAATGCTTCATATGGAGCCATCCTGATGGTAGACTGATAACTGTTATTGTACGAGAACTCTATCAAAGGCAAAAATTTACTCCACTGACCTTGAAAATCTAACACACACGCTCTGAGCATATCCTCTAAGATTTGTATTGTACGCTCTGATTGACCATCTGTCTGTGGATGGAATGCTGTGCTGAAAGATAATTGTGTCCCCAACGCCTTATGTAAACTCTTCCAGAAAGCAGACAAGAATCTCGTATCTCTGTCTGACACAATGGTAAGTGGTACTCCATGGAGTCTGACAATCTCTTGAATATACAGCTGTGCATAGCGATCCATAGAATACGTAGAACAAATAGGAAGAAAATGAGCCGACTTAGTCAATCGATCTACGATAACCCAAATAGCATTGTGACCTTTCACCGTCTTTGGTAGTCCGATGACAAAATCCATAGTAATATTCTCCCACTTCCATTCTGGAATAAATAGAGGCTGCAAAGTTCCTGCTGGTCTCTGATGCTCGGCTTTGATTTGCTGACAAGTCAGACATTGCTCTACATATCGAGCAACATCTCTCTTCATCCCTGGCCACCAATAATATAACTTCAAATCTCTATACATTTTAGTAGCTCCTGGATGTACAGAGTACGGTGTTGAATAAGCTTCCGCCATCACTTCTTTCCGAATGTCATCCACTTCAGGTATACATAATCGACCTCTATAACGAATCATGCCATCATCTCCTAATTGGAAGTCAGAAGACTTTCCAGAGCTGATGTCATTCTTTATCTTGTCAAACAACTTATCCTTCTGCTGGTTATGTCGAATCTTATCCATCAAAGTTGGTCGAAGTGTCAGAGCTGTCATCCTTACTTCCAACGATCCTTCCTGAATGATCTCCACACCCATCTTTTGCAAATCAAGCAACTCTGATTTCTGATTTATGGTCATAGCAGTTACACTCTGTATTGCCTTTCGGCTCAATGCATCAGCAACCACATTGGCTTTTCCAGGATGATAATTGATAACACAGTCGTAATCCTTTACCAATTCCAACCATCTTCTTTGCCTCATATTCAACTCTTTCTGAGTGAAAAAGTACTTCAAACTCTTATGATCAGTATAGATTTCACAACGTTCCCCATACAGATAATGCCTCCAAATCTTGAGTGCAAACACCACTGCGGCTAACTCTAAATCATGAGTTGGGTAATTCTTCTCATACTCTCTTAACTGTCTGGATGCATAAGCTATCACTTTCCCATTCTGCATCAATACACATCCAAGACCATTCTTTGAAGCATCACTATAAACCTTGAAGTTTCCTGTCTCCGTAGGAATAGTTAAGATAGGTGCTGATGTCAATCGTTTCTTTAATTCTTGAAAACTTTGCTCACATGACTCCGTCCATGTGAACTTCACATTCTTCCTAGTCAACTGCGTTAATGATGAAGCAATCTTGGAGAATCCTTCAACAAACCTTCGATAATATCCAGCCAATCCAAGAAAGCTACGAACCTCAGTAGGATTTGAGGGTTGTGGCCAATCATGGATTGCTTTTACTTTACTTGGATCTACCAAAATTCCTTCTCCCGATACCACGTGACCCAAGAAAACAACTCGATCCAACCAAAATTCACACTTTTTAAACTTCGCATACAATTGCTTCTCCTTCAAAATCTCTAACACCTTTCTTAAGTGTAGAGCATGATCCTCCTTATTCTTAGAGTAAATTAGAATATCATCGATAAACACGATCACAAATTTATCGAGAAATTCCTGAAATACTCTATTCATCAAATCCATAAATGCTGCCGGAGCATTTGTCAAACCAAACGACATCACCAAAAATTCATAATGCCCATACCTTGTACTAAATGCAGTCTTCAGAATATCCTCCTCCCTAATCTTCAACTGATGATACCCCGACCGCAAATCAATCTTAGAAAAGATAGATGCACCCTGTAACTGATCAAACAGATCATCAATGCGAGGCAATGGATATTTATTCTTCACCGTAACTTTATTGAGATCCCGATAATCAATGCACATCCTCAATGTGCCATCCTTCTTTCGAACAAACAGAACTGGTGCTCCCCAAGGGGAGAAACTAGGTTGGATGAATCCTTTGTCTAGCAACTCTTGTAACTGTATCTTTAATTCCTTCAGTTCAGCTGGTGCCATTCTGTATGGCGCTTTAGATATAGGAGCAGTTCCTGGTTGTAACTCAATAACAAACTCTATTTCCCGGTCTGGTGGCAAACCTGGAAGATCATCTGGAAATACCTCCAGATATTCCCGAACTACTGGTACATTATCAAGAACTGGACATTGCTGCCCCTCAACATTTATTACACTCACCAGATACCCCTCACAACCACTTTCCAACAACCGTTGTGCTTTTGTTGTTGATATAATAGGAAATCTGAAAATTTTCTTGATCCCAACAAAAGTAAATGGTTCTCCCTTCAATGGCTGAAAAGTAATACTCTTCTTCTGACAATCTATTGTCGCACCGTACTTTGACAGCCAATCCATACCCAATATAATATCATAATTATTCATATTTAACACAATTAAGACAGCGAGGAGTTGTTTTCCTTCAATAGGAATAACACAACCTCGAAGAAGTTGATTAGTTTGCTTTGATTCACCGGAAGGTATTATCACCTCATAATTAGCTTCTATTAAGTTAGATGTTCCACCCAACTTCCTCACATACTCAGTGGATACAAATGAATGTGTTGCTCCAGAATCAAATAGCACATAGGTAGAAATGCTAAAAATAGAAAACTTACCAGCGACAACTGAGGGGTTCGCATCTGCCTCCTCCCGCGTCAAAGTGTATACTCTTGCTGGAACTCTCACCTGTTGCCCTTGTTTCCCTTTCTTAGGACAAGTAATACTCATATGTCCTTTCTCTCCACATGTGTAACATGTTCTCGGAGGCATGTGACACTCTCCACCATGTGGTCTAAAATAATTTGGACACATCGGTAGTGGCGGCGCCGGTAGCACTTTCCCTTGATAGAACCTGGGACGCTTATTTGGTTCTCCTTGTCCTTGTCCTTGCTCCACTTGAAAATTTAATTTCGGCCTCTGAAATGGCATCGGCCTCTTATCATTTCTCCCAAACTGTTGCACCGGTTTCTGTTGAAATTGACATCTGACAGCTTGCGCTTGTCTGATCCTCATCTCTGCTTGTTCAGCAATCTGAACCCTTTCTGCCACTTGTGAGTATGTTGCTCCATGCAGTCCCGCCATACTCACATCTCTGTAAAGCTCAGGCCTTAAGCCTTCCACGAATCTTTCCACTTTTAATACCTCCGTACTCACCATATGTTCTGCAAACCTTGACATCAGTTCAAACTTACGAAGGTAATCTGTGACTGTCATGCCACCTTGCCTCAACTGTATGAACTCGTTCATCTTCATGGTTCTCACTGGTGCCGTAAAGTACTTGTTTCTGAAAAGTTCCTTGAACCTTTCCCATGTCATATTCGTGGCATCCTCGATACTTTTAATCGTATCCCACCAGTGGCCTGCACTTCCTCGTAACATGAAAGAAGCACACAGCACTCTGTCTCCCTCTAGAATTCTACTGTATTGAAACATATTTTCCACCGTGCGTAACCAATCCTCTGCATCTGTGGGGTCTGCTGCGTCCTCAAATATTGGAGGACTCAGCTTCCGAAACCTTTCACAAACCATTTCCACACGTTCTACTTGACGTTGATTGTGATTAATATTAACCTCTGGTTGTCCACCCATATCTCTCTGTTGAATCAGTTGTTGTATCTGTTGGGACTGGCGCTCTACCAGTTCCATCAGGCGAGTAATCATCGCATCACTATTATTTCCTTCAGTAGGTGTTATTTGCTCAGCAACTCTATCACTTTCAGAACTTTCACCCATAATTCTTTCCATTTTGTCTACCAACTACAAGTCCTACACCACATGACCAATATAATTTATAAAACATAACAACACAGAAGGAAAATAACACTTACACGCAAAGCTGCTCTCCCAATGAATGAGTTCATGTACATAGATAGTCTGCAGGACCCAAACCGTGCTCTGATACCACTCTGTCACGACCCACTTTTCATAACTTATAATTCTTTAATTAACATAAACATCATCATCATAAAATTTGCACATATTTTTTTTCTCACATAATATATATTATCCAAACGGCCATACCAGTTCAACATACACAACTGGTTTCTGACACCACTTCAATCCACACAAACAGTTGACAATATTTTTTTTATTACATAATAAAATATCAGCGGAAACAAAATAAACACATGGTCTAGCCCAACAGGTCGTCATCTATGTACATCCACTCGAAACCTTGTAGGAGCTCCACAGCTTTTACAGTACACCACCACATACTCAAATATTATCAGGCTCACCTACAATGCATAAACTAGTGAGACAAAAATCTCAGTAAGTAGAAATCATGCATGACAATACATGAAAATGCACTTATTTCCTAATCTACTAATTTGTCTCTTTTATTTAGAAAACTGTTCACGTTGCGGGATCCCCACGACACACTTATGATATGCACCCCAAATGAGCTCAATGGGGATGATTTTTCCGAATCCTGAAAATAGTGACGAGAACGATTTTTCCGAACTCTGACAAAGTGGTGGGGACGATTTTTTCGAAACCCTAACAAAAATATCGGGAACGATTTTTCCGAACCCTGACAGAGATGCATATATAGTGGTCGCACACACCATTAGTATCTTATTAATTTTGGGAAAAACACTTTTCATGATTATGCATGATATGCAACCAGTGCAATTAAATATACATCATAAATCATTTATGACATCAATATCAACATTTAATCATAAATAAAATAACAACTTAATTTAATTCACACAAATCCACATCATCTTGGATCACACGGATCTCTTATAATAACAACTCCATCTTGGATCACACAGATCCTTATAACCAACATCTTCTCAAGTCATACGGATATATTTTTAACAGTTCCCAATCACACAGATATATATAATACAATAATATTATTTCAAATTACATAAATCCACAACTTGTATAATCAATTAATCCCAAATAATTTATAACATAATTAAACTAATCACAAATAATTCACAACATAATTATCACATATTAATCACAAATAATTTACACACTGATAGGCTTTTTCTGCACACTATAATTTAATCCTCAAGTGTAAGGATATCAATTGTAGCAGTAAGCACCCAAGTTAAATTATCGAACCCAAAAGGACAGCTAATTATTTATTTCCTAAAATTACTAAATTAATCAGAATCAAGTAACCGATATCCAGGAGTTGTGAATTTAATTATTATCTAAATAACAGAAAATTAAATAACTAATAAATAAATCACAGAAGAAAGATTTAAGATTAATTCAAGAGAAAATCAACAGTTCTAAGGTATCAGGCATAGACCAATTAATTCGGGTTTCTAGACCTCTAATTGTTCATTCATGCAGTTTCAATGAAAATACACCGCATAATCCTGTTTTCCCACCGGATATGATCCGATTCAAAGCTAACAGTATAATCTAGTTTAAATCCTAAGGTGCGTGAATATTACCAAGCCTTATTCCTAGATACTAATCAAAGCAAGCAACAATACCTCCGGATGGTAAGCCCGACTAACAAGATATTTTCTGGAATTACTACAAGGTTCTATTCACTTCATACTTGATTGTCTAATTGCATTGTTCCACTAAACTAATCAAGTATTTGATTAACCAGTTCATGAAATTAAAGTGCTTATAGCGGAGCTACTCTAATCCCTAACAGATAGACAATACCAATCATGAACGCACACAAGCTAACACAATAATCCAAGCATTATAGCGGATGTCATGAATATATTATGAAGACGTTACGAAGCAGATTAACATGTCTTAGTAAAATAAGTAAAATCAAAAGCTCAACTACATAAAATCCCAATCTTTGGTCTAAATCCCCAAATCAATCAAATCAATCCTTCAAACCTTAAAACTGTATAAGAAATTAGCCTATGAGGTTACAAGCAACACTCATGGCTATGCAATTCATACCACAAATCAAGACAAAAGAAAAATTAAAGAAAGGAATAGAAAAACCCTAGTGTTGGAGTTGTCTCAGATTCATTCTCCGTCTCTCCGATTGACTGATCTTCCTCTTGAATAGCCTTTGAATCCCCTTTGATGTGGATGGATGATGGGATGGATATGGATGATGGTAGATGATGGATGGTAGGGGGTAATCCCCTTGTGGAGGGTGGTGTCTCTTATGAATAATGATGTGAGATATATATAGGTGTGAGAAGGGAATGAGATAAGGAAAGAATTGTGCTCAAAGAAAGGGAATGAGATAAGGAAAGAATTGTGCTCTAAGAAATAGCTAAAATTGGCTAATTTTCGGAAATTTTCGGAAATTCCCGTTGGCAGCTGCGCAGTCTCACCGTTTCAAACATAACTTCCTCATACGGACTCCAATTTGAGTGATTTTTGCGCCAAAACGATCCTCTCTTCCGTGGCTTTCCAAAAATATATCACATGGTCAATTTGAACTTCTACACAAACACAGAAAAATTATTCAAATGGACGTATCTTTTTCACCATTCCTTCACACTTTCACTCTTCATTCCAACTTTTAACTTTTGATCCTGTTTTACCCTTCAAAACTCAACAAAACACCTTAGTAGCATCTTAATTATGCAAGATATGAAAATCACTCAATTCTACCCAAAATCATGGTCACATTCTATCAAAAATGGTGTAATGTGAGACCTAAATCACGTGAAATTTCACTCTCAACAAACCCCCAAACTTACCTGTTGCTCGTCCCGAGGCAACATCATAGAAAACCAATAGCGTAATTGAGAGAAAATTTCACGGCTTCACATCCAAGAAAATTTAACAATTCAAAAATCATACTTCAAATACTAAGATAACCATCCATCTAAGAACATACAATTCAAATCAACTACTTCACTTTTTCGGAATGCTCATCCACCCATTCTCACGGGTAGTATTTACGCTCATCGCTCAAGTGTGAGATATACACTTCAGGGTAAGGTGTTTACACTCAAAGTCAATTCAAACACACGCGTAACCATAAGCTTGGCAATCATCTCAACTCTCGACTAAATGAATAATTTCAACAATAGGATCACAAAGGTCTTGCATTAGGTTGTAATGTTGGCTCTTTGGTAAAAGTAGGAAATATATGGATATCGTGACTCAATCACTAGTAGAGAATCAAAGAAGACTTACAGCTTTTCAACAAACAGCTTTACTTTCTTCTTTCTTCTTCAACGCTCTTCAATGCTTCTTGCAATTTGATTCCTCCTTCACTTTTGAACACCACATCCTTACTTGAAATTTTTTTTTCTTCCCTCTTTCCTTTTCTTTTTTTTTTCAAATAAGGGTACCAGTTTCAGGCACTACCCTTTTCATGGGGTACCAGTTTCGGGCACTACCCCTTTATGCAATAATTTAACCACTCTTTTCAACAATTTTCATCACTTCCAACTTATTCTCCTTTTATGTTTCTTCACAAGACACCAAATTGACTCCTTCAACTCTCTACTAGGTAGGTTTTTTTTTAAAGCTAACAAGAGGGATCAATTGGCTAATCACGTAGGCTTCCACAAAAATAAGGCTTTTAGGCTCAAAAGGGTTAACTACGGATAATTTCAATAGGTAGGATAATAATTTGGCTAGTGACTAATAAATAACAAAGATGGCCTAAGATCATTTCCTATTATTTAATTAAACACGTAGCTTCAAGCAAGATATAAAGCCAAGTTCTAGAATACGTGTGCATGAACGATACTCACAAGAATAAACTGAGTCATGCAATTAGTCATGATTTCAAAAGGCTCAAAATCTCACATGGCTATAGGAATGAACGAGCAATCCTAATAAAGTTACATAGCTAATCTTTCATGCACATAAATAAATTTCAAGTATCTCAATATCCAAGCACAATCTCAAACTGCTTCTCAAACACAATCACACAAAAATACCATCAAGTGCCAAGAAAAATCAGAAAATCATCATAGAGAACAAAAAATCAACTATACCAACACTAGGATTAACACAAAACAAATAAACACAAACAAAAACAACACGAAACCTGGAAAATCGCAAAAAATCGAACCCTCAACATCATCAAATAAATTGAAAATATTAAAAATCCACAAAAAATCGACCCTCCAAGAAACAACACAATGCAAAAATTTTATTTGGTACTACAAGACAAGGTATGTACGTAACCTCCCCCCAAACTTAGATCAAACAAAGTGAGTAACTAAGTTTGCAAAGAAGTATATACCGTAGTCGAGCAATACCTAATAAAATTATTACACCAACATAGACATAGAAAAGCAATTAAACCGGGAGGGACAGCCCCCAATAGACGCTCATGTTTAACGTCGGAGAGTCACGACGTAATACCTCAAGCTCATCGGAATGGCCATGGATATCTTTCATCCTTTCCATCGTATTCTAATCGTTGTGCTTCTTCATCAATCCAATACTTATGGCAAGGGATGGCCTCGTTGGCAATCTTAAAATTTATCTTGACCTTGCCAACCATGTTAAGATCAAATTTCATCAACCTCTTCATTCTACTCCACCACTTATTCATTCTTCCGACGAAAATTCCCAACCTCTCTTCTAACTTCTTTTTATCCCTAAAAATATGTGAGGAATCATTAGGTAAAACAAAGTCAATAGAAACAATATCATCAAATTCAATGCAACTTAAAGAGTTTAAAGGTTTAGAAATGCTCATTTCATTCTTCAAGTTCTTTTCGGTTGCTTCATGGCTTTGCGCTTCTTCATTCTTTTCTTCCTCAACAATTGACTCCAGTTGATAGCTAAATTCAAGTGGAACCACTTGACTTAATCGAGTGGACTCCTCTTCGAGTTCTATTTCCTCAAACGACAGCATAGGACCTTCAAATTGCATTCCAGGGCACAATGGAACAACAATATCTTCCTCAAACTCCTCTTCATCCATTCTTTCCTCTTGTTGACCTTGAGAATTTAAACTTGAAGTGAAGTTTGCAAGAAGATTGTTTATGTCTCTCGTTCTTTGATCAAACTCCTGCGATGCAACTTCCCTCTCCTGCGATTGAACTTTCATCTTTCTTTCTAGAGCTTCCAATATTCCCATGTTTTCTTCATGCTTCTTGATGGAAGTATCAAACGCGTCTTGTAATTTTTGGGAAACTCCGATCGATCCAGAATAAGTGTTCTCTAGATAAGGTTGATATAAATTTTTATTGTAAGTACAAGACCATTCATCTTCATATCTGACTTGACTGTAGTACTGAGAATGACTTTGATTCACTAAAGAATCATAACCATAATTCTTCTCATCCATGTAATATGGAGAAGGAACCATAGCATTATAATTTTCATAGCGTTTCAATATTTTGTCTATGCATGGAGAAGGATCTATAACATTCTGATTTCCATATTTTTTCAATATTTCGTCCATCTCAGTACCTCAAAGATAATTTATAGTCAGAATATATCCAAATAAGAAAAATAAAAAAAAGCAATAAAAAGTCCTAATTAAACTAGCAATAAAAGAAAAATAAATAATTAAGCCGTCCCCGGCAGCGGCGCCAAAAACTTGATAGGCTTTTTCTGCGCACTATAATTTAATCCTCAAGTATAAGGATATCAATTGTAGCAGTAAGCACCCAAGTTAAATAAAAAGTCCTAATTAAACTAGCAATAAAAGAAAAATAAATAATTAAGCCGTCCCCGGCAGCGGCGCCAAAAACTTGATAGGCTTTTTCTGCGCACTATAATTTAATCCTCAAGTATAAGGATATCAATTGTAGCAGTAAGCACCCAAGTTAAATTATCGAACCCAAAAGGACAGCTAATTATTTATTTCCTAAA
Source organism: Pogostemon cablin (assembly GCA_023678885.1). Classification (NCBI taxonomy): domain Eukaryota; kingdom Viridiplantae; phylum Streptophyta; class Magnoliopsida; order Lamiales; family Lamiaceae; genus Pogostemon; species Pogostemon cablin. The sequence continues at coordinate 9,897,324 of CM042989.1, read as the reverse complement.
ATTACTAAATTAATCAGAATCAAGTAACCGATATCCAGGAGTTGTGAATTTAATTATTATCTAAATAACAGAAAATTAAATAACTAATAAATAAATCACAGAAGAAAGATTTAAGATTAATTCAAGAGAAAATCAACAGTTCTAAGGTATCAGACATATACCAAGTAATTCGGGTTTCTAGACCTCTAATTGTTCATTCATGCAGTTTTAATGAAAATACACTGCATAATCCTGTTTTCCCACTGGATATGATCCGATTCAAAGCTAACAGTATAATCTAGTTTAAATCCTAAGGTGCGTGAATATTACCAAGCCTTATTCCTAGATACTAATCAAAGCAAACAACAATACCTCCGGATGGTAAGCCCGACTAACAAGATATTTTCTGGAATTACTACAAGGTTCTATTCACTTCCTACTTGATTGTCTAATTGCATTGTTCCACTAAACTAATCAAGTATTTGATTAACCAGTTCATGAAATTAAAGTGCTTATAGCGGAGCTACTCTAATCCCTAACAGATAGACAATATCAATCATGAACGCACACAAGCTAACACAATAATCCAAGCATTATAGCGGATGTCATGAATATATTATGAAGACGTTACGAAGCAGATTAACATGTCTTAGTAAAATAAGTAAAATCAAAAGCTCAACTACATAAAATCCCAATCTTTGGTCTAAATCCCCAAATCAATCAAATCAATCCATCAAACCTTAAAACTGTATAAGAAATTAGCCTATGAGGTTACAAGCAACACTCATGGCTATGCAATTCATACCACAAATCAAGACAAAAGAAAATTAAAGAAAGGAATAGAAAAACCCTAGTGTTGGAGTTGTCTCAGATTCCTTCTCCGTCTCTCCGATTGACTGATCTTCCTCTTGAATAGCCTTTGAATCCCCTTTGATGTGGATGGATGATGGGATGGATATGGATGATGGTAGATGATGGATGGTAGGGGGTAATCCCCTTGTGGAGGGTGGTGTCTCTTATGAATAATGATGTGAGATATATATAGGTGTGAGAAGGGAATGAGATAAGGAAAGAATTGTGCTCAAAGAAAGGGAATGAGATAAGGAAAGAATTGTGCTCTAAGAAATAGCTAAAATTGGCTAATTTTCGGAAATTTTCGGAAATTCCCGTTGGCAGCTGCGCAGTCTCACCGTTTCAAACATAACTTCCTCATACGGACTCCAATTTGAGTGATTTTTGCGCCAAAACGATCCTCTCTTCCGTGGCTTTCCAAAAATATATCACATGGTCAATTTGAACTTCTACACAAATACAGAAAAATTATTCAAGTGGACGTATCTTTTTCACCATTCCTTCACACTTTCACTCTTCATTCCAACTTTTAACTTTTGATCCTGTTTTACCCTTCAAAACTCAACAAAACACCTTAGTAGCATCTTAATTATGCAAGATATGAAAATCACTCAATTCTACCCAAAATCATGGCCACATTCTATCAAAAATGGTGTAATATGAGACCTAAATCACATAAAATTTCACACACAACATATTTATGCATTGTAGTTGGACTTCTACTTACTTGGACTCCGACAATAATAACACTATAGACCCGTGAAAATTCGTAATTAATTCCTTCCTGTTCCGGCACGAACCCTTCCCTCTCTCTCTTTTTTTTTTAATTACCTATTGATTGGGATGAGGTGATGAATTCCTCAACCCCGTATACATATATATATATAGAGAGGTAAAAGGGGTTGGGGTGGCAAATCAATCAAAAAATTTTTTTTTTAATATAAAAAAACGGCTGATGCAGCCTAAATGCACACAATTTTCAAATTTGGCTGCAGCCACCTCAATTTTCAACTTAAGCCACCAATTTTGACTTTTCTTATTTTTTTTATATATATAATATTATTATTATTATAATAAAAATATGTGTGATACTTAATAATTAAGAAAAGTGTATTTATACACATAAAATAATTCACTCATATATCCAAATTAATACACGTAAATATTTATGCACACATATATTCACATATTGTCACCATTATTATCACAGATGTCTCAAATAAAATTAAAGATAAATAAAATTGAGAAACAATTACCACATAATTATAAAATACACATAATACAAATTAAATTATATAAACACACTAGTAGTGAGAAACTTGGGTATTACACGCCGCCTCTACCGATGTGTCCAAATTGTTTTAGACCACATGGTGGAGAGTGTCACATGCCTCCGAGAACATGTTACACATGTGGAGAGAAAGGACATATGACTATTACTTGTCCTAAGAAAGGGAAACAAGGGCAACAGGTGAGAGTTCCAGCAAGAGTATACACTTTGACGCGACAGGAGGCAGATGCGAACCCCTCAGTTGTCGCTGGTAAGTTTTCTATTTTTGGCATTTCTACATATGTGCTATTTGATTCTGGAGCAACACATTCATTTGTATCCACTGAGTATGTGAGGAAGTTGGGTGGAACATCTAACTTAATAGAAGCTAATTATGAGGTGATAATACCTTCTGGTGAATCAAAGCAAACCAATTAACTTCTTCGAGGTTGTGTTATTCCTATTGAAGGAAGACAACTCCTCGCTAATTTGATTGTCTTAAGTATGAATGATTATGATATCATATTGGGCATGAATTGGCTGTCAAAATACGGTGCTACAATAGATTATCAGAAGAAGAGCATCACTTTTCAACCAGTGAAAGGAGAACTGTTCACTTTTGTTGGGATCAAGAAAATTTTCAGATTTCCTATGATATCAACAACAAAAGCACAACGGTTGTTGGAAAGTGGTTGTGAGGGGTATCTGGTGAGTGTAATGAATGTTGAGGGGCAGCAATGTTCAGATCTTGATAATGTACCAGTAGTTCGGGAATATTTGGAGGTATTTCCAGATGATCTTCCAGGTTTGCCACCAGACCGGGAAATAGAGTTTGTTATTGAGTTACAACCAGGAACTGCTCCTATATCTAAAGCACAATACAGAATGGCACCAGCTGAACTGAAGGAATTGAAGATACAATTACAAGAGTTGCTAGACAAAGGATTCATCCAACCTAGTTTCTCCCCTTGGGGAGCACCAGTTCTGTTTGTTCGAAAGAAGGATAGCACATTGAGGATGTGCATTGATTATCGGGATCTCAACAAAGTTACGGTGAAGAATAAATATCCATTGCCTCGCATTGATGATCTGTTCGATCAACTACAGAGTGCAGCTATCTTTTCTAAGATTGATTTGCGTTCGGGGTATCATCAGTTGAAGATTAGGGAGGAGGATATTCCGAAGACTGCATTTAGTACAAGGTATGGGCATTATGAATTTTTGGTGATGTCGTTCGGTTTGACAAATGCTCCGGCAGTATTTATGGATTTGATGAATAGAGTATTTCAGGAATTTCTTGATAAATTTGTGATTGTGTTTATCGATGATATTCTAATTTACTCTAAGAATAAGGAGGATCATGCTCTACACTTAAGAAAGGTGTTAGAGATTTTGAAAGAGAAGTAATTGTATGCGAAGTTTAAAAAGTGTGAATTTTGGTTGGATCGAGTTGTTTTCTTAGGTCACGTAGTATCGGGAGAAGGAATTTTGGTAGATCCAAGTAAAGTTAAAGCAATCCATGATTGGCCACAACCCTCAAATCCCACTGAGGTTCGTAGCTTTCTTGGATTGGCTGGATATTATCGAAGGTTTATTGAAGGATTCTCCAAGATTGCTTCACCATTAACGCAGTTGACTAGGAAGAATGTGAAGTTCACATGGACGGAGGCATGTGAGCAAAGTTTTCAAGAATTAAAGAAACGATTGACATCAGCACCTATCTTAACTATTCCTACGGAGACAGGAAACTTCAAGGTTTACAGTGATGCTTCAAAGAATGGTCTTGGGTGTGTATTGATGCAGAATGGGAAAGTGATAGCTTATGCATCCAGACAGTTAAGAGAGTATGAGAAAAATTACCCAACTCATGATTTAGAGTTAGCCACAGTGGTGTTTGCACTCAAGATTTGGAGGCATTATCTGTATGGAGAACGTTGTGAGATCTATACTGATCATAAGAGTTTGAAATATTTCTTCACCCAGAAAGAGTTGAACATGAGGCAAAGAAGATGGTTGGAATTGGTGAAGGATTACGACTGTGTTATCAATTATCATCCGGGAAAAGCCAATGTGGTTGCTGATGCATTGAGCCGAAAGGCAATACAGAGTGTAGCTGCTATGACCATAAATCAGAAACCAGAGTTGCTTGATTTGCAAAAGATGGGTGTGGAGATCATTCAGGAAGGATCGTTGGAAGCAAGGATGGCAGCACTGACACTTCGACCAACTTTGATGGATAAGATTCGACAGAGCCAACAGGAGGATAAGTTATTTGACAAGATAAAGAATGATATCAGCTCTGGAAAGTCTTCTGACTTCCAATTAGGAGATGATGGCGTGATTCGTTATGGAGGTCGATTATGTCTACCTGAAGTAGATGACATTCGGAAAGAAGTGATGGCGGAAGCTCATTCAACACCATACTCTATACATCCAGGAGCTACTAAGATGTATAGAGATTTGAAGTTATATTATTGGTGGCCAGGGATGAAGAGAGATGTTGCTCGATATGTAGAGCAATGTCTAACTTGTCAGCAAATCAAAGCCGAGCATCAGAGACCAGCAGGAACTTTGCAGCCTCTATTTATTCCAGAATGGAAGTGGGAGAATATTACTATGGATTTTGTCATCGGACTACCGAAAACGGTTAAAGGTCACAATGCTATTTGGGTTATTGTAGATTGATTGACTAAGTCAGCTCATTTTCTTCCTATTAACTCTACGTATTCCATGGATCGTTATGCCCAACTATATATGCAAGAGATTGTTAGACTCCATGGAGTACCACTTACCATTGTGTCAGACAGAGATACGAGATTCTTGTCCGCTTTCTGGAAGAGTTTATATAAGGCGTTGGGGACACAATTATCTTTCAGCACAGCATTCCATCCACAGACAGATGGTCAATCAGAGCGTACAATACAAATCTTGGAGGATATGCTCAGAGCATGTGTGTTGGATTTTCAAGGTCAGTGGAGTAAATTTTTACCTTTGATAGAGTTCTCGTACAATAACAGTTATCAGTCTACCATCGGAATGGCTCCATATGAAGCATTGTATGGGAGAAAGTGTAGATCTCCAGTATATTGGGTTGAAGTTGGAGAGAGGAAACTTTTGGGTCCAGACTTGATTCGTGAAATGTCAGAAGCTGTTAACCGTATACGAGAGAAGATGAAAATTGCTCAAGATCGGCAAAAGAGTTATGCAGACAAACGGATGAGAGAATTGGAATTTGAAGTGGGTGATCAGGTATTTCTAAAAGTATCTCCAATGAAGGGGATAATGCGATTTGGAAGGAAAGGGAAACTCAGTCCAAGATATGTTGGTCCGTTCACTATCATTGAGAGAGTTGGAAGTGTTGCCTATAAGTTGGAGTTACCAGCATCAATGTCTAGAGTACATGACGTGTTTCATGTGTCTGTGTTGAGGAAGTATGTTCCAAATCCATCACATGTTCTCAGGCAGGAACCAGTTGAGTTGAAAGAAGATTTGAGTTATGAGGAAGTACCAGTTGAGATCTTGTGGCGAGACGTGAAGAAGCTCAGAAATAAAGAAATACCATTAGTAAAAGTATTATGGAGGAACCAACTAGTTGAGGAGGCTACTTGGGAAAGAGAGGATGAGATGATGACTAAATATCCAGACCTCTTCAGGTAAGTAAATTTCGATGACGAAATTTTTATAAGAAGGGAAGAATGTAATACCCAAGTTTCTCACTACTAGTGTGTCAATATAATTTAATTTGTATTATGTGTATTTTATAATTATGTGACAATTGTTTCTCAATTTTATTTATCTTTACATTTTATTTGAGACATCTGTGATAATAATGATGACAATATGTGAATATATGTGTGCATAAATATTTACGTGTATTAATTTGGATATATGAGTAAATTATTTTATGTGTATGAATACACTTTTCTTAATTATTAAGTATCACACGTATTTTTATTATAATAATAATAATATAATAATAATATATAAAAAAAAATTAATTAAAAGTCAAAATTGGTGGCTGCATTAGCAGCCAAATTTGAAAATTTTGTACATTGGCTGCATCAGCCGTTTTTTTTATTAAAAAAAAAAAAAATTATTGGCCACCCCATTTTTGCCTATATATATGCATGAGTGTTAGGGGTGATGTCCTGCACCCAAATCAATCGAAAAGAAAAGAAAAGGAGAGTGTGTTGGAACGGGACGGAAGGAATTAATTACAATTCTTCACGGGTCTTTAGTATTAATATTATCGGAATCCAAGTAAGTAGAAGTCCAACTACAATGCATAAATATATTGTGTATGAATTATTTGTGATTAATATGTGATAGTTATGTCATAAATTATTTGAGATTAATTTAATTACGTTATTTAATGTTATAAATTATTTGGAGTTAATTATTATTACAAGTTGTGAATTTATGTGATTTGAATTTATATTATGGTCCTATATAAATATGTGTGACTATAAATTGTTAAAAATATATTCGTATGAGTTGAGAAAATATTTATTATAAGGATCTGTGTGATCCGAGATGAAGTTGTTATCCTGAAAAAGAATCAGTGTGATCTAGGTGAAGTAGTTATTTTATAAATGGATTTATGTGATTGGGATGAAGTTGTTATTCTATAAGTGAATCTATGAAAATTAAATTAAGTTGTTGTTTTATTTATAATTAATTGTTGATATTGATGTCATAAATGGTTTATGATGTATATTTAATTGCATTGGTTGCATACCATGCATAATCATGAAAATTGTTTTTCCTAAAATTAATAAGATACTAATGGTGTGTGCGGCCACTATATATGCATCTCTGTCAGAGTTCGGAAAAATCATTCCCGACATTTTTGTTAGGGGTTCGGAAAAATCGTCCCCACCACTTTGTCAGAGTTCGGAAAAATCGTTCTCAGTACTATTTTCGGGGTTCGGAAAAATCGTCCCCATTGAGCTCATTTGAGGTGCATATTATAAGTGTGTCGTGGGGATCCCGCAACGTGAACAGTTTTAAAAATAAAAGAGATCAACTAGAAGATTAGAAAATAAATGCATTTTCATGCACTATCATGCATGATTTTTACTTACTGAGATTTTTATCTCACTAGTTTATGCATTGTAGGTGAGCCTGATGATATCTGAGTATGTGATGTACTATGCAAGCTGTGGAGCTCCTACAGGGTTTGAGCAAGATGTACATAGATGACGACCTGTTGGGCTAGACCGTGTGTTTATTTTATTTTCGCTGATATTTTATTATGTAATAAAAAAAAATTGTCACTAGTTTGTGTGGATTGATGTGGTGTCAGAAACCAGTTGCGTATGTTGAACTGGTGTGACCGTTTGGATAATATATATTATGTGAGAAAAAAAAATATGTGCAAATTTTATGATGATGATGTTTATGTTAATTAAAGAATTATAGGTTATGAAAAGTGGGTCGTGACAATTAAATATTGAACCTTTAGAATTTTGTGTTAAATTTTAATACAATTTAGTATAAAGATATGTATTTTTTATTTTTTGATGAAAAATAAAAAAATAATAATAAAAAGTGTATATCCTTTAAAATAAAATAATATAACATTATCCCCGGGCGCACGCAAGTCTCACTCTAACTTTTTAGTCTATTTTGTATATATATTATTCTATTTTGTATATGTGTTTCTTAATAATTGTATATTGTATATGTGTTTCTTAATAATTGTATATTTTTTTCACACTAAGTTTTTTATTAAAAAAACTAGCATCCATATGTGTATAACTTTTTATTCAATAGTGTATACATGTTTTTTAATAATTATATATTTTTTTTACACTCAATTTTTCATTAAAAAAACTAACAATTAAATTGTATACATTTTTTTCATAATTGTATATGTTTTTATTTATGTAACACCCCAATATTTCATAATCTATATTTTCGTAAACTCGACTTCAAAATAAAATTATATTATTTATTTTAGCGTATTATATCTTTTATAAATATAATATATTTATATAATAATAATAATATAATATTAGTAATAACACATGTGTATGCAAGTGATTAGTTTTTGGATAAGGATTAAATATTTTTGGATAAGAATGAGTTTTAAAGTGACGTGTGTTGTGTGGCCAACTTGGTCTCAAAATTTTAATAATAATAATATATATATGATATTTATGCAAGTTGCATTTTGGATAGGGATGCATACGTAGCCATCAAGTTTTTACTTTTATTTATATATATTTAACATTTGAGCAATTATTAGTGTTAAACTTGGTATGCAAGTTGATATATATATATATATATATATATATATATATATGGGTGCATATTAGGTGCACCCAGTTTCTTAATTTCATTTGTGCACCGGGTTGGACCCATTTTAAAATGGGTCATATAAAACCTAAAACTAAGCATAAAAAATAATTCTAAATCAGCTTATTCTCTCCATTCAATTCCTGCAATTATCTCTACGGTGATTTCTCCTATGGCGATTCTCAATCCACCGGCGATTTTGCGGCCATGATTTTCAATCCACCACACGATTCTCAATCCACATGCCACTGCTGTTTATTCCTTACAGTTTCGCCTCCAGGATTCCGCCGCCGTTTCTGCTGATTTCGCCGCCAGGATTCTGCCACCGTGTCTGCTGATTTTGCCTCTATGTTCTGCTAATTTCAGTGCCAAATTTTGCCGATGTGTTCTACCAGATTCTGCCGTTGTATTTTTCGATTCAACTGTAGCTGTTGTGTAGTTCTGCATATTTCACGGCTGTTGAAGTTTCATTCCAAAATTAGGTAAAGTTCATCTTATCTTCAATTGTAGTTTCTAGTTTCAAATAATATTGTTAGATTTTTTTTCTAGTCAATCCAATTTGCTGTTTATGCTGCGTAAAAAAAGTATTAGTGTTGTATATGTTTTATCTGTTAATTGTATAAAGGTATTTTATGAATTGTACATGGTTATGTATGGTCTGTATTGTGTAGCCACTTATGAGTTGTGTATATGTATGGTCTGTATTGTACATGATTATGATTTGTATGTTGGATTAGTTTAATTGTATATGTTATCTCTGTCAATTGTATATAGGTATGGTATGAGTTGTATGTTATCTCTGTTTCTCTATTAATTGTACATACGTATGTTCTGAATTGTACATAGGTATGGTCTGAATTGTATATAGGTATGTTCTGAATTGTATGTGGTCATGATAGACATCTTAGTAGCATTATGCATTTGATGTGATGAATTTTTCTTTACTGTATATGTTTTCTCTGTTAACTGTACATAAGTATGGTTTGAATTGTGCATAAGCATGATTTGTATGTTGGATTATTTTAACTGTATATGTTTTCTTCGTTAAGTGTATATAGGTATGTTCTGAATTGTATGTGGTCATGATAGGCATCTTGGTAGCATTATGCATTCGATGTGATGGATTTTTCTTTATTGTATATGTTTTCTTCATTAATTGTATATAGATATGGTTTGAATAGTACATGGGCAATATAAGTATGGTGGATTATTTTAATTGTATATATTTTCTCCGTTAATTGTATGTAGGTATGTTCTAAATCGTATGTGGTCATGATGGGCATCTTGGTAGCATTATGCATTCAATGTGATGGATTTTTCTTTACTGTTTCTCCGTTAATTTTATATAGGTATATTATGAATTGTACATGAGCAAGAAGAGTATGGTGAATTATTTTAGTTGTATTTTCTACGATAATTGTATATAGGTATGGTCTGAATTGTATGTGGGTATGATGGGCATCTTGGTAGTTTTTTGCATTCGATGTGATGAATTTTTCTTTACTGTATATGTTTTCTCCATTAATTGTATATAGATATGTTCTGAATTGTACATGGGCATGATTAATATGTTGGTAGCATTATGCATTCGAAGTGATTGATTTTTCTTTACTGTATATGTATTCCTCATTAATAGTATAGAAATAACTTGTTCTGTTTACTATATGCAGATTCTATTCAAATTTTGTACTCTACTGAAGATGAGGAAAGTAGAGAATATGAGAAAGTCGCAGATACACTAGTTGGATTAAAAAGGAACACACTTGAGGAGATACACAATTTATATTGTAAGCATGCAAGAGAATTAAGATTTAGTGTACACAAGAAAAGTATATATGTACGAAAGCAGAGTCACATTTGATTCTCAATTTTTATTCAAAAATTCATCAACCACATTCCGTTAAGAAGCAACTCATGTTTAATCATTATATGTAAAAATAACTTGATTATTTGAAATCAAATTTCATGAATACATCTTATGAGAATATAATAATGGACTTGTTTTAAAATAAATATGGACAAAAAAAATAGTGAAATCGAAGCAATATATTTAAACTTTACTTAATTTTGGGATGAATAAACCAAATGCATTATCCTGCTAAAAATAATCACACAATTGGTCACAAATCAATTGGGTCACAAATGGAGTTTAGAGTGAAAAGTTATTTAGAAGAAATTAAAGAAGGCCAAATTACAATTACAATAACCCAATATCTTTATACATAAACAAGCATGATAAGTCCAACATCCAATTTGACATAAAATATGCATAAATAGAGGAGTTCACTACATAAACACATGGCTACACCAAGAAGAAAACCAAAAAACAACATCATTCAATAAACTGGAAAACAAACACTCTATAACCTTATACACACCATATCCCACTTCATTGAACCTATTACTAAGTGGCCATAAATACACAATTTTAGCCTTATATTTAATGGCACAATCAAGTCACAAATCAACATGGTTGGCCCATATGGGATTGTAATAGAAACTAAGACTTGTCAATTTTTCCAAACTGCTGGCTTCATTCGCAAAATCAAAACTTAGGCAAATGAGTCCAGAGATGCTGCCATGACTTGGACAGCAAGCTCGTCGTTATGGCAGCTTCCTTCACAACATCTAATCCAGACAGAGTAGTATGACCCAATGATTTCAAAACTGGACCGGCCGGTTCGACCAGTTCAACCGGGAACCGGAGCCGGAACCTATCCGAAAGCCCCCTAAAACCCGCTTTTAAGGTCAAATCGGAAAAAACCGGGTTGAACCGGCTCAAACCGAAATAACCGGCTGAACCGGTCAAATCGGTAACCAGTGGTTCCTTTTTTTTTTAATTTTCAACTTTTTTTTTAATTTTTATTTTTTAAAATTTTCACTTTGAAACTTGAATCATCGACTAATTTAAGAGCCAACAATTCCAACAATACAAGTGTAAAGAAAGGAAAGTATTGATCTTTATATATGATCTAATATCTCTTATCTTCAATAAGAAATCAATGTGGGATGAGAAAAAGAAGGGGAATCATTAGTCTTTATATAGAGTTTCAATGCTCTCTCTTTCCAATAATTAACCAATGTGGAATATTGATTAAGATGAGAAGAATTTTATTAAACAAAATATTTACTACATGTAATTTAGTACTAACTAATTATTTGTTTAAATTTGAAATAAATAAATTTATTTGCTTTGTATACAAAAAAAATAAATAATTTTTTAATAAATGTTGATTAAAATTAGAATTAATTATTTTCTTTTTATATTAGAATGAACCGTTTTAATTTTATTTTTATTTCAATTTCAATATTCATAATTAATTTTTTGATCTATTATTTTTAATAAATGTATATTCACATGTAAATTAATATGTTAATATAAAATTATCTATAAACAATAAATTATTAAGTTATATAAAAATATTAAATCATATATAAAATAATTAAATATTAAATAATATATAAAATAATTAAATATTATTAAAAATAGTGAATTTCCAGTTTTCCGGTTGAACCGCCGGTCCAACCGGTCCGATCGGTCCGACCGTGAACCGTTGGGCTCTCCGGTTTGAGCTCCGGCTCGGTTATGAAAACACTGGTATGACCCATAAAAGAAAGTATGTGAACACGTAAGCAATCTGGCAATGAACTCGGTCGATCTATTTGTTTGCTGGAGCTGGACTCTTCTTCTTCATTTACTCCTCTACTGATATATTCCTCCATTGATAAACTAAAACTACCAATTCAATTCACATCTCATTTTTTTTCCACTCAAATATGGGTACTCAATTTAAACATGAATTATGTTTAAGCAACAAGTTAAATGAGATTTATTAAAAAAAATAAAAATGAAGAGTGATATGCTACTAGCTAATTATTTCTCACTCTAAAGAAATTTGTCCACTGGGTTTTTTCTTAGTTAAATGAATGTATAGAACAAGAATATATATCACAATTGAAAATCCATCATTCTTATTTTCAACTTAAAATAGTTCTAGGTTATTCGAAAGAATGTTTACCTAAATTCTGGCTATCATGCTGCAATAATTTAATAAGGGTTAGGATTTCATAAATTAAAAGCATATTTAAAGAAGAATAGAGATACAGACCTGACATAGTAATCTTTGAGTGGGAGGATAAAATTTAAAATAACTGCATCTTCTACTAACACATATATTACTCCAAATCTGATGTACCACCTGAACTCCTTAACATAGATTTTAGTTTCAAGTAACAACATTAGAGCCATAGAACACCATGAAAGAAACTCGATGACCAAATGAACTATCTGCAAAGATGGAAAACAGATTAACAATAAACATCACAGTAGCACTTAAAGAGCCAATGTCTAGTTTTAATACTGCTCTGCAGTTTGTTTCTAGACATATCCTTGACACAATACACTTGTTTAAAGGATGAACATACTAACGATAAATAGTTGTATATCTGTAACTGTTGTCCATACGTAAAAGTGAATAGATAAAATTTGTTGGTCTTAATAATAAAAGTATTCTACCAATCTAGATTGCATAATGCATACTCTTGAAAAATTACATAAGTTGATAGAGGAAAATATATCATGTTTAGAAAATCCTACCAGCATAGCAAATTCCTAAGGGGTAACAACATGCTCTTTCTTTAACCCAATGAAGAGTCCACTGTTTACTGCTTTGGAGCCATTACCTTCTTCTCCGATTTGTCTACGATACACAGATGATATTCGAAGAGTCCACTGGATTTTTTCTTAGTAGATGTACAACAAGTTGAACATCACCAAGTTCAATTGTTCCAATACTTGCAACCCCATCCAACAAATTAACTAAATTAAGAAAATAATAGGATTAAACCACACAATTTAACAGAGAATTTAGGTATACAATAGATTGTAAGTTACTGTATAAAATCTCACCAATTCGCTTCCAAATAGATGAATGCCCTCGTCTTCAACTCCTACGACGGCAACAAGCGGTCCTCCATACCGACAAGTACAAACAACGTCAGGGTCAGGTCAAAGTACTTAAACAGATTGTGCGGGAGATGAAGAACAACTGGATCGACAAAAACAACAACCAGTTCATAATGCATCTCAATCAGGATGAGATCGAGATCTAGAAATGAAGAGAAAGAGAAAATTAAGCTAGAGTTTTCAGATAGATGAAGAAAGAAGAAGGAGAGAGGCATGAGGAACCTAGGGTTTCCAAAGAGAAAGAGGGAACAGAAGGAAGGCTAAGGTTTGATCACGGATCTGAAAATTGAAAACGGGTTGAAAATTACATTTATACTATGGATCGTAAAAATGATTCGGATCTGGGTGCAACCTTGTACCCAGTTGCACCAAATATATATATATATATATATTTAAGCACATGTCAATTATAATTAGATAAGACACACACCTAAGCTATTTTGAGGGATTGGATAAGAACAAAATATTCAATTTTTTTATATATATACTCATTTCTTTTCTCTACTCACATATATTCTTTATTCAATGGAAAGAAGACAACTTCAGTGAGGAAAATATAATGAGTTTTCAATTTTATCGGATGTATTCTACTTTTTCAAAGAAAGTTCAAGGTGGGGTAACTTTTACTTTTTACCGAGTGCTACATTTTATGTCATGATTGCTATGTTAAGATATGATATGTGCTACTGATATGTCATGTTATGTGCCATGTGTGCTTTAGTTCGATGACAAATATTTTTCTACTAACATCGTACTGGGTGACGACTTGGTGTGCACAGACCACTACAAGAAACTGCCAGAATACCGACAGATTTACCGACGGAACGAAATCGTCGGTAATTACCGACGGTTTACCGATGAATTACCGACGGTTTATTGATTTAGTAGGATTTCTTTTTAAAATATCATCAATAAAAATTTTCGACGATTTTTGCGACGGATTCCCGACGGAATTAGCGACGGATTTTTTTTCCGTCGGTAAGTCCGTCGGTATTTTGGAGGGAATAAATCCTGGATAATTACCGACGGATTAAATCCGTCGGTAAATATATAAATTTTTATTTAAAGAAAATTAATTTTAGTTTTAAATATACCGACAGATTTATCCGTCGGTAAATATATTAAATTTTATTTTTTAAAAAATTAAATTTAGTCTTTAATATACCGACGGATGTTTTCCGTCGGTAAATATATTAATTTTTATTTTAAAAAAAATTAATTTTAGTCTTTAATTTACCGACGGATTTATTCCGTCGGTAAATATATTAAATTTTTTTTAAAAAAATTAATTTTAGTCTTTTATTTACCGACGGATTAATTCCGTCGGTAATTTAAAGATTAAAATTAATTTTCTTTTAATAAAAAATTTATATATTTACCGACGGAATAAATCGATCGGTAATATATAAAATTTATTTAAAAATAATAATTTCAGGTACCGACGGAAACAATCCGTCAGCAAAATTTTGCAATTGTTTTATAAAATTTAATTGTTACTCTGGATTGATTATATATTTTTAATTTTAATTCAAATATCGACGGATATAATCCCGTCGTTAATCTTAAGAGTAATAAAATTAGGTATCGCCTTCTAGTCACTCCATTAACTTGGAAAACGAGTTTGTGCCTTCTTCTCCCGATTTCTCCATCAGTCTGCCACTATCGCCGGCGGAAGTCGCTGTGATTAGCCATAGTTTAGTGGGTAATGACCAATTCAAGAAATTATCGAACCCAAGGGAGGTAGGCACTAGTGCTTAAGCGATCTCACGTTTGTTGTAATTTTATAGAGACGAATCATCAATGGATTGGTTGCAAACAAATAAATGACAAGTAATCAAATGCAAGCAATGATCAACGAACAAGATGATGATGGAAAGTGGTTTACCAAATTGATTAAAAGTGAGATTAACAACAATCAAGAAGTGAAAATTCTAGGAATTATGTATCAAATTCATATGTATCATGGATTGAAGACTAAGGGCCAACACTAAAATCACCTAAACTCCCTCTCGAGATGAATAGGATATAAATATCAAATAGCTCAATGGATTGGTTCTCACTTAAACAATTCCAACTAGGTACTAAGCTTAAATGAGAGTCCCTTCACACAATTAATCAATCTCTCGATCAAACCAATCACATGTCCTACCAAAGGGTTCTAAACTATGAAGGACTTCTCAATCACTTCACAATCTATAATGCACATGAAGTGTTTGATGAAATGATTCACTTAATTATCCTAAGCATATAATTGATTTCTCAATCTAATCACATATCTAGAACAACTAAACACACAAATCATCAATACAATTCAAGCAATTAATAATCAATGGTAGAAAATCATAGATCCAATCAACATATGAATTAAAATACACAAATCCCCAAAATTATCCAACAACTCTCATGTTGCTAATCTCACAAGGGAGATTAGCCTACCATATTAACAAGAAAATTAACATAGACATTAAGATCCTTCAAAAACATGATGAAACTATGAGGTTTAATACAAGAAATGAATGGAAACTCCCTTGATGTCACTTCAATGGTGATTTCCTTCCTTCCCTTGTTATCTTCCTCTCTTCCTTGCTTCTTTTCTTCAATTGGATGATGATTTTGATGGTTGGATGATTGTAGATCCAAAGGATGGTGAATGGATGAAGATGAAGGTGAAAAATGGAGGAAATGGTGTGTGAGGTGTGTGGGGAAGGTGGAATTTCGGATCTTCTCTCAAATATTGAAGTATTGGGTATTTATACCCCTTGGGAGGCTTCTAGAAGGATTCTGATTTTTTTCCAGGATTTTACACAGCACGAGTCGTGCTCGGTAACACGGCCATAAGGTGGCCGTGTTGTGTCTTCTGATGTCGGCACACGGCCTCTGCTTACAGGGCCGTGTTGATGACACGGCTCGTGCTGCCAACACGACTCGTGCGACTGGACACGGCCTTAAGGTGCCCGTGTTGAACGATCTGATGCTCCCGCACGGCCATCGCTTACAGGGCCGTGTTGCCTACACGGCCCGTGTTGGTGCTGGTTCCTGTATTTCTTCACTGTTTTGGCTCGTTCTCCTTTGTTTCTACTCCGAATTGAGATTTGCTTTTTCCTACGTCTTCCTTATCATATCTAGCATCAAATAAAAAGTGAAAATTATAGATTTAAGCTCATTCACACACATTTCCATAAAAACACAAACACAACCAAATAGAACATAAAATACGGATAAAAATATACGAAAACACATATAAAAAGACACTAAAATCTAGGTGAAAATATCACTCATCACGCTGCTTCTACTGCCGCAGGCCAAGAACGATGGCATTCCCCATCTACCTGAGCCTTCTCTCCCTCTCCTTCACTTTCCATTATTTCTCGTTCCGATTCTATCTCGTCTTTAACGGGCTTGTCGAGTTCACCAGGAATAGGTACTTCGACCACTCATGGCGGATACCTCCTGCCACCACCACCTGCCGGATGAAGAATCATTAGGTAAGACACCAACTCTTGCCCTAATTTTCGTAATTCTTCTATTGGTATTTTGTAGCCCATATTTCGAGGACCCTCTGCTCGCGTTCACTGAATCGCGGGATGTTTCGAGGACATTCCTACATAGCATCTAACTCCTTAATTCTCTGGCCAAGAGGTATCCCTGCAATTCTTCTTTGCTAACCTAATTATAAATCTGCTGTTGTCTAATTTGTTTTCTCGAATTTTAATACACAATGAAAATAATTGATTATTGAGTTCGTATGCTAATTAATAATTATAAGTACTCCATATAAGTCCTCTGACTAAGCACCGTGGAAGAACAGATATATTATAACTAGCAAAATAATATTTATTTAAAAGAAAGTTTTTGAATATAGTTTGTGGATTAATGATAAGCTCCACCAATTTTATAGTCACCAATTTATGGTATAATTGCTTTCATATAATGTCAATATTTCTAAATATATCCCATGAGAGTTAACTATTTAATTTTGAATATCTTAATAATAAAATTTTAATAAAAAAATGATGAAGATTGATGATAAGCCTTAAATCCCTTTATTTAAAAGGATGTAAGTAGGAAAATAATTAAAAATTATTTTAAAAAAAAGGTAATATTAAAAGTGTTGATCGTATTTAATTCACTCAAATTTACTCAAAGTTTTAGTATTAGCTAATAAATAAGGGAGAAACCCAAAATGAAGTGAAATAGCTTGTCATTTTTAAATATTTATTACAAATTAATTCATTAATTAATCCAAAGCTTACTTTTTGAGTTCATTTTTTGATTTCATTTTTGTATCATGTTTTCCATGAGCTTCAGATCTTTCATTAAACTTTATTCTTCACTTCTTTGCAACTTGCTAATTTCCTTCTGCTCTCGTGCATATACACACTTAAATTTAGTGTTTTATTAGTTTAGTGCATGAACCAGGTTGGCATTGATTTATTATTGTCTGTGGTACTTGCTGTTAAAGAATTGCTATGTATGGTTGGATTCATTACTTGAACTCTTTCCAGTACACTATGAGTTTACTACAACATTATCTATCTAATTATCCGTACATGATATTTTTTTTTCAGGATTTTTCTATTATTTTGGGCTATAACACAGCTTTGCCAGATTTAATCACTACAAGTAAATGTTGACTCTTGATCCATGTGAGATTGATTACATACAGTATTAGCATATAGTATAAGTATTAATGGTAGTTTACTAATCAATCTTACAGATAGTTTGTCTTCCCAATTTTAGTTTATACCTTTTACTTACAAAGTCTTCTCACACACATAAATATTTTTTTAATTGTTTTGGATTGCAGGACTAATTAAAAGCTGGCAGGTCAGCAACCTGTTTTCTCTTGGTTATTATTTGCATTTGGTTTATTTCTTATTATTGTCATTTTGTTATGTTAACTACATTTGATGATGCTCACAAATTATGTATTGAGAAGAGCAAATATCTTGGAGGTATGAGTTCTTAATTGGTCAGCTAGTAATTAATATCATTGAAGTTAGCTGCTATTGTTGTTTCTGCTGATTGTTATAGTTTGTGTCATCCTATTGATCCCTCTTGTTAGGATTGGTGTGAACATCCAACAAATTATCTTTTTCCAAGTTTATTTAATTATTGAAAGCGCAAAACTCACTATTTGATCCATCATGGATTTTAGTAGATTGTTTAAAGGGTAATTGGAGTACATCTAGCTTGATAGATCCATGCTGAGTTTGTCAATACTGAGTTTTAACAGTATCAAAACTCATCAGAAGTCCAATAGATCTATTTATTTTGGAGGTACGCTTTTCTTTTATTTTAGCTTTTAATTAATCTCCATTTAATTTACTGGTTAATCGTGATCCCGAGTTCTATTTATTGTGCAGGCATGGATTATGCAGACCCAAAAAAGAAGAACAAACTTTGTGGAAATATTTTTATGGTTTCTCCTCTTACAACATTGTGCATTCTTATGCTGAAACAACTCCAAATTTTAATACCCCTGGTGCCCAGTGAAGTAATTTCTATTTCTTTTTTTTATTTCTTATTGATGTTCGACCTGCCATTTCTTTATTTGCTTGTCTATTTATTACTCTTTTGAGATTAGATGAGTGTAAAACTTTAGCCTATTAGGTTGAGTGACTTAAAATTTCCAGCCATGTTGCATTTTTCAGTAGTTTGTTGTCATGTTAGGTATGTTAAGCACTAGAATGGTAAAGACTTGTTTATCCGTTAGGTCTTTCATATGACTGAAAGAGAGTTTCGGTGAAGTGGATTTGGATTTAAATTTTTTAGCTAATGGTTCAAACCTTTAATAGTAGTTTGATTGTGCATTCAGTTAATTAAAATCTCTCTCAGGTTGAGTACCATTAATATGAAAGTGCATTGTTATGTTCACATTGTTTTTTTTGCATATTTCCACTAGAAACTCGAGTTGCTTGAGCTATTATCTTATAATTATAAGTCATTTTTTAGAAAAGAATAGGCTAACAGTTAAATGCTTGAAAGATTTTGCATGTCAGAAAGATACCAATTGAATGGCTGCAACTTTTACTTGTCTTATAGATGTGCTCCCCCAAATCTATAATTTTGCTGAGTGATTTTTTTTTTCATTTATTAAAAGTAGTGGGGTTTATGTTATTAGAAAAATTCCCATTGCTAACTATAAAGGTTTTCAATTGCAGGCTGAAGTCAATTACTTAGGGCCAACTTCGGCATCCTAATCTTGTGAAACTTATAGGCTATAGTTGCGAGGATGACCATAGGGTGTTGGTATATGAATATATGGCATCAGGGAGCTTGGAGAAACACCTTTTGCTTAAGTAAGTAATAGGTTGCGAGAGAGTGACTAAAATCTTTACTTATTTCAGTTTCATTAATAGGTTGCGTGAGAGTGACTAAAATCTTTAAATTTGTTATAAATCTTACCACTTGAGTTTGCTTGTTAATAGCCTAGTTCTCTGATTTTGTATTACTTACACTTTCTATATCTGTTTTTCTCGTAGGAGTACGCGCCATTTTATCATGGCATAAACGATTGAAGATTGCTTTAGCTACTGCAAGAGGGCTTGCTTTTCTTCATGGTGTTGAAAAACCTATCATATATAGGGATTTTAAGACCTCAAACATACTGCTAATTTTTTGAAGATTTATTAAATTGAAAAAAAAATTAATTTTTTTTTAATTTTCCTTTTGTATTTTATAGACGGATTATCATATATAGGGATTTTAAGACCTCAAACATACTGCTAGTTTTTTGAAGATTTATTAAATTGAAAAAAAAAAATTTATTTTTCCTTTTTCATTTTACTGACGGATTTTTTCGTCGTTAAAATTACCGACGGAAAAATCCGTCGGTAAATTATTATTTATTTTAATTTTGAATTTTGAATTTACCGACGGATTATTTCCGTCGGTAAACTTAACGACGGATTTTTCCGTCGGTAAAAACGTCATTATATTATCACTCCCGACGAATTGACATTGAATGATTACCGACGAAAATCTTTTTTACTGACGAAAAAATCCGTCGGTAATTATCGACGGATTTAAAATTCCGTCACTAAAAAATTACCGACGCAGGTTTTCACGACAAATCCTTTTCCGTCGGTAATCCGTCGGTAAATTGTTTACCGACGAATTTTTCATATGTTACCGACGGATTTTTTCCGTCGGTAATCTTGAAGTTTTTTGTAGTGGACCAACTAACACAAGTTACTGACTACGTCGGTTCAGTACTAAAATGTATTTCAAAGTATTCTAACATCGTACTGAGGTGACGGCCCGGTGCGCACAGACCAACTAACACAAGTTATCAGACGACGGTTCGGTCTAAAATATTTTCAATGAGTTATCGAACCACAATGTGCAAAAGTAATTTTATTAAAATTGGCATATATTACATCTTATGGTATATTTGGCATACATATTTATTTTTAACTGTGCAATCATTTAAGTTAACCAACTGAGTGTATTTCAGACATTCACCCCTTCCACTCCAAACTCTTTTTAGGTTGAGGCTGCGACGGCGTACCGGGGCGGATGCGTTGCGTGAAAGTACTTTTTATTAATGTGATACGCCAAAATCTTTTTATATAAATTATAATGATATACTTTTGTATAATTTTCACTGTTTATGATATTTTATTAACTTTATTTTATGGTTCACGCCCGCATTGAAGGTTAATATTATCAAAAAAGTGCGAATAAATCTCCCTTTCTATTTATTGAAAACTGGGGCGTGGCAACTTATTTATATTTGTATACATTTTTTAAAGTGGGTGAGCCCTATCTTAGGGTGCACCCAATTGCACAGTATAATTAATCTTAAATATTTATTGAATGAGAAATAATTTAAATTAAGTATAATAATGAATTATGGTATTGAAAGTTTTTAACTAAATTGTATTCAAATAACAACCTCAATTATGCATACTATCTAACTAGTCACATTTCATTTATATATCTTATGGAGTATATGTTATACTATCTTATTAAATACTCCCTCTGTCCCACCTTTATTGTTACTGTTTTCACGGAGTATTATATTTTAATGTATTATGAGGTGAGGGAAATAATATTATAATGTAAAGTGGATAATTATATTAGTAAGGGTATTGTGGCTCCATGAAGATCTTTAATAAAGTAAAGGAGAGTTTAGATTTAATTAGGTGGCAGTATTATGTTAATTTAAATCTGACGTGTCATTTTCTTAGAATTTGAAATTTGTTTTTGCTGGTTCTGAATTCGGTGTCTGTTTCATTATTTCAATGTATTGCAGGGACTTAAAAGCAAATTTGATGAATTTAAGGACAAAAGTATTGCGCAAGACAATCTCATCCAAACTGCTTTCCCTCGCACTGCACACTAATCTCCGCCCTCTTAATCTAATCTCTATACGGCCGACGATGAAGAAAGAGAAGACTCCTCCACCGTCATTCAATCCGGCAAAATCCGGTGGCTGCAAGCTGAAGAATCTCAACATGCCCTCTCTCCGCCCTAATCTCTACATTGTCAGCATCGAAGAGATCGTCTTCTACCAAGGTTACTGGGGTGGATAGAGTCGGGTGGGCTCAGATATTTTCAATAATTATCCTGCCGTCTCTCACCCCAAACCTGCAGACTCTCTCTCCGCTCTCTGCCTTTCGCCCTCTAATCTCTTTCTTGCCTTGCCAAAGAAATAAAACTTCTCCACCGTCATTCAAGTCGGCGAAACCCAGTGGTGGCACGCAGAGTAATCGCGACCAGCGGCCTGCCCTCAAGTTCCGCCCAAATCTCCTTCCCTCTCCCTCCGCCCTAATCTCTATATTGTCGGTGCCGAACAGATTGGCTTATACCAAAGGTAATTGTCGATATGTTTTTGTCCTCAACTCTATTGAAGTAAGTCTGCGTATTAAAATTTTTTCTTTTAATTTTTGTTTTTAGCCTCGATTGTTTGGATTTATTTTTTTTGTTGTTTCTCTGTACAATTAATAATGGGGATTTGCTTAGTATGTTGGGAGCATGAGGTATTCAGCGTTGGAAATGGGGCATTGTGCTGGAATTTGTTGAAAAAAGTGGATAATCATCTCTTTGGCTTCTGAATTAATGAATTTGTCTATTCAAAAAATCATGTGTTTTTGAGCATGAACCCTGTGACTCCAATCTCATACTTTGACCATATTGTCAGGAGATTTGAGTTTATAAAGAACTTACATTTGAATTTTTTGGTGAGATGTGTTGTGACCATATTGTCAGGAAATTTGAGTTTATAAAGAACTTGCATTTGATTTTTTATTGGGTGAGATGTGCTGTTATAATTCTCTCCTTCATCACATATGATTAGATATATTTACTGAGAGTTTGTATGCACTGATATTTTATTTTTCAAATTTATTTTCTTATTTTAATTAAATTTAATCTGGATGTCTATGTTACTATTGGATGATCAACCCACATGGTGGGTGTTATATTTGACAGCGTGCAACCTAATTAGCAGATTCAATCCTTTGTAGCAGATAGTGGAAGCATTGGTAAAAAACAAACCAGAATCTGTTTCTTGGATGTATTTTTATGAGTACCAAGGGTTTTACTCACCTTATTTGATATTTCATTGTATCTTTTAGGACATGGAAAGTTTGAGATTTTAGAAGCCCTTGGAATTTTGGGTGTGTTTTTGATAACTGCTGGAGGCATTGCATGAAATGCTTCAGATGTCCTGGCGGTATAATATTTTAATCTCTATCACATCTTAATGTGGAGGAAATATAATGTTTTGTGATGTGTAACTTGAAAAGCTTCGTATTAGAGTTATTTGGATCCAAAGATTCTTCATTTTACACTACTAAGTGTCTTAATTTAATATCTGTTGTTCTACATGTGAAGGATGTATGGTCAGCTTCTTCAGAGATAGTTAATCAAGCTGCATGTTCATAACCATGTACAAGGCCACCAGTACAGTGGACATCAACTTGGAATTGACATCACCCAATTCTAGCATTGAACATGACATTAGTGTCTATAGATGTTAAAGAACGGATCATTATGTACCCTAATAGTTTCCATTGAAAGAGTATTATTCATTATTGGTATTGAATTATGTTCTTGATTTTCTTTTAACTCATGGAGATCATTGTGAAAGATGGCAAATTAACATTTAAATGAAAAGTTAAATCAATTTGATGAAAAAAAAAATCATAAATGCCAAAGAAGCATGAAATGAAATAGGTAAGAAATTGTGAATTACTCGCTTGTGACGGATAATGAAAGATTACAAGATATTGTGACGGATAATGGAAGATTACATGATAGAGAAAATATATGTACATTCTAAAGATTGATAATTGAAGATATATAGAGGCGAGTGATACATAGAGGCGATAATAGATGGTTTTAAACTAAAAGTGAAGAAACATAAAGTCGAAAAGGATAAAAATAGATAATTTTAAACTAAAGTGAAGAAACATAAAGTCCAAAAGGATAAAAATAGATAATTTTAAACTAAAAGTGAAGAAACATAAAGCCGAAAAGAATGGGTAAAACATAGAGCCAAGAAAAATAAATAATTTTAAACTAAAAGTTTGAATGACATAAAAAATGAATTAAATTTTTGAGTATATGAAATTAATAAAATAAAATATAAATAAAAGAACTCTTTTGTGCACGTAATCATAAGTCAATATGGAATACAGTATTTTAAAAAAATCATAGAATATTGTTTATTTAAATTATATTAATCATTAACATTTTTATTCACTTAAAAAAACACTATTTAATTATAGTATGCTTCGAAATGTACTTAGATGTTTTCTCTTTCAACTTAATTACTTAACAGTTTACGTCTGTACCAAATATTAAAATAAATAGAATAATTATTCTACGTATATTTATGTAAGTTTAAAGCATTATATCAATTTAAATATTATTGAACGAAAAATATTATTAAAGTTGAAGCACTATATCAATTTAAATAAAAGGAAAATATTATTGAAGTTGTAAAATAAAATTATAGAAAAATTAGTACGAAATAAATGAGGCAAATTGAAAATATTATATAGCAAAGTTATATAGTTATTATTGATTTATTTTCTCTTATGTCAAATAAAAAACTGAAAAAATTATATGGCAAAGATTATACAATTATTATTGATTCATTTTCTCTTATATAAAATAAAATTCAATGATCAATCGATAAATAGATGATTTTAAATGTGTTTAATTTTTTAATTTTAAATTAATTTTATATAAAAATTATATCAAATTAATCATCTTCTCTTGATCTTTACCAATACAATATAATTAAAGAAATAGATTATCAAAGTTAAATAGTATCTTTATCTTGAATAATATTTATTAAAAACTTTTAATATAAAAACTTATAAAAAAATAATTCTTAGTTTAACATTCATTAAATTTCTTATTTTTTCATAGCTAAATAATTTATAATTATAAACGAATTTTTTTTATAAACAAATTATTTATATAAATTTTACCGTTATTAACATTATTTATTTAGTTTTAGGATTTAATTTTAAGAATAAGGAGTTTATAAGAAATGGGAAGGGTGAGACCGTGTCGGTGAGATCATTTTGCACTTTTTAAATTAGTTATCACGTGCGTTATAAAATGTTATCATTTTTTTATACTATTATTTTCTATTAATTGACTATCACTTTTGATTATATAAGTTATTATTTTTTATTCATCTAAACCCATAAAACAGTGTCACACAAGCCTCTTACCTATAAAAATATAGATATTTTCATAAATTTTTATGATATCAAAATTAAAATTAATTTTTGCTTTTTTATTTTTTGCTTTTTAAGTTGGTAATGAATTAAAGTACATAAGTAAATAAAATATATATGACAAATTTGATTTGTAGGTATAGTTCACACACAAGAATAAGAGATTTATGTCAAAATTATCAATAAACATTCAATCACATTTTTGTATTTTATTTTTTAAAAATCTATTTCATTCAAATTTTCGAAAATTATACTTTTGGAAATTAAATTTATTATAAATGAAATTTATATTAAATTAATTGTGTTTTTACCATCATTAAAATGACACCCATGTTGATACATATATAAAAACAAGATTAAATATATAATTAAAAGAATGATATTTTAATTAGTTTTTGTATTAAGATCAATTAAAATGTGCAAAAATAAATGATGCATACCAAGAAGACAGAGAGAATATAATACTTTTATGAATACTATTTATAATTTTAATAAAAATAATTTTTTTTTTGTGCGAGACCGTCTCACATTGACTGTTTGAGATAGTTTCGTGAACTCAAATATATTTTCAAACAAAAGGTCAGCAATGGGATTAATCATTGGGCAATGAAGAACGTATATATATTTTTTTTTCTTAAGTTTTTTATAAGTTTCAAATTTTATTGTGGTGTTTGATGTGTTCTAATTATTAAAAGTAAATGCTACTACTAATTTGATTAAAACACGCATGAAAACTTTGGGAATTTAAGAGTATTAAGAAATATAAGCAAGTATCTTACATAATTAATAAACATAATTATTTATTATGTTCAAAAAAATATTTACTATAGGGGTATCTATAACAACTACCGATTGTAATTATATATCTCAAACTATACCCCTATAAACTAAAACATACCCCTGTACCGATTTTTCACAAATTAACATTTTCCTATAAATATATCTCTCATTTCACAATATAAAATTTAAGTCAAGATAAACTTATTTTATATAAAAGCGTGATCGTGCAATGTACGGGATGAGTCTTACTAGGCTTCTTTTTCGGGTGGAGATAGAATGATTTATCTAAAAGACATGATTTAGGCTTCTCCTTCGCGAAGAGAAAAAGAATGAGTTCCATAAATGGCAATGAAAAGAGGAATAGATTATTTGGCAAAGAAAAGAAATAAGGATTACTTTGAGATTTTCACACAAGACAAATGCGAGATTTTCACCAACCTGACAAAGTTTATATGAAATAGTTAAATAGATAATATTTATAGTTAAAGAAATATAGAATATTGATGAAATGTGTATTTAATTGAATAGCAAAGAAATATAGAATATTGATAAAATGTGGATTCAATTGAATAGCATATGAAATATGGATTTGGGTAGCTATATAATTTTTTCATATATGTTGAAATATTAATTATGAAATAGCATATGAAATATGGATTCGGGTAGCCATATAATTTTTTCCATGTATATTAAAATATTGGCAAAAACTCCTGTGCACCCGGGCACACGGAACACATTCCGTGCGCCTTTAGAATTTTGTATTAAATTGTATACCCTTTAGTATATAGATGTGTACCCTTTATTTTCTAAAAAAAATTATTGCGTGTATCTGGGTGCATGGACAACCCTCCGTGGGCCTTTAGAATTTTGTGTTAAATTGTATATCCTTTAGTATAAAAAAGTGTACCCTTTATTTTCTAAATAAAAAATATTAATAAAAAGTGTATACCCTTTAGAACAAAATGGTGTATCTTTTATTAATTAAAGTGTATATCCTTTAGACCAAAGTAATGTACTCTTACCCATAATACTTTCTAAAGGCGCACGGAATGTGTTCCCCTACGCCCGGCGCACGCAAGCCTCACTCTAAAATATTAATTATGAAATAGCATATGAAATATGGATTCTGGTAGCCATATAATTTTTTCATGTATATTGAAATTTATATTATTAAAGATTGATAGTTAAAGAAATGAGAATCCATTAGCATATATTTATATGAAATTAGTAGAATATTTTATTTAAAAATAATAATTTTCTAGCCATTATTATTTACTTTCATGAAAATATTTATGTTCAACTTCTGAAATAACATATGAAATATGATTCAGGTAGTCATATAATTTTTCCATGTATATTAAAATTAATATTATTAAATATTGGTAGTTAAAGAAATGAGAATATTAGCATATATTTATATGGATAATTGTGAACAAAAAAAATTTAAAATACAGAAAATTTATGAAATATGAATATACTGAAAATAATTATAAAAAAAAAACTTCCTACCCATCTTCATATATTTTAAGGGAAATATGATCGTTTAATGAATGAATTAAAAAAACACACTTCCTGTCCATCTTCATATATTTTAAAAAGACAAAGTCTCTTGTGAGACATTAATAACATGAGACGGTTTGTCAGACGTGTTAAAGTATATATATTATTCAGATAAAGCATGTTTAATAATCATTAAAGTATATTTTCTAAAGTATACTAGATTATGTATTAAAGTATGATTTTAATATGGTATAACATGATTTATTATTGACATACTTTAATTACAAATAAGCATACTTTATCTATACAATAAGCATAATTTAGTAATTGATCGACCCATCTCATGCCCGTCTCACAAATAACATGTCTCACAAGAGAATCTCTATTAAAATGTGTTTGTTTAATATTGGGATATAATAATAAATATATGTATTTTTCGCGAAATTGTAATAAGAAAATAATACGTGTTTTAAAGGTTAATAGTTAAGAAAATAAAGAGACGAGTAGCATGAAAAAAGTATACTATTGTAAATAAAAAATTGGATGACATAAAAAATGGGTGAAATATGAATATATGAAACTAATAGAATATTTTATTTAAAAATAATAATTTTCTGTCCATTATCATTTACTTTTATAAAAATATTTATGCTTAATAAATAAGAATAAATGGACTTGACATTGTTATATAATAATAAATATATTTAAAAATATATTATATTTAATAAATTATTATAATGCAGCTGAAATTTTTATGATACATATAGCAATATCAATTGCTAAAATTTAATAGTAAATATAGGATGTAAAATTTAAAAGATATTATTATTATTATTATTATTATTATTATTATATTCAAAATACAAATATATATATGAGAAACTCTCTTATGAGACGATTGTGATGGGTTGACTCATGACTAAAGTATGCTTATTTATAGTTAAAGCATGTCAATAATGAATCATATTATAATACCCTAAAATTATACTTTAATTCATCATTTATCATATTTTAAAAAATATAGTTTAACAACCATTAAGCATACTTAATTTTCTATACAATAGGCATATTTAAAACGTCTAATAAACCGTCTCACATATATAATTTCTCACATGAGAATTTATCTATGAATATATTCCACATATTAATAAAAATATATTATATAGACAAAGACATGTGTGAGACCGTCTCCACTTACGTGAAACAAATAAAAAGTAAACTATTATAATGAAAAGTGATATTAAATCAATAAAAAATAATAATGTTATTTTATGAATAATTTATGGTATAAATGACAGGGATAACAATTTATATGGAAAGTAATAATATTTTATGACGAAAGTAATAAGTATTATAAAAAGTGTAAAATGAACTCACGTGAAACGGTTTTATGCAAGATCTATCCTATTGCATATTAATGAATAAGAGAATTTATAAAGTTTGTTAATATTTTTTTTTCAGATTTTTACTTAATTTTTTAATAAATTACTGAATATAAAAAAGTATATACATTTATTAAGAAATACATATACATTAATATTGAATAAAATTAATATAGATGGGTGTACGCGTATATTCGAATGCATGAGATAATTCATTATTATTTTAAATATTCGTTTTGTCATTTTGATATTTTTCATTACAAAGTACTATTAATTTTCTTTTTATGTAAATGAGATAAGTAAAAAAATTATATTAAAGATATGGTGCACAGTGTGTCCCGGGGACACACAAATTTTTGTCTTATTATAATCCTTATTCTACTTGTAAAGTTAGATATTTTTATTAAGGTTAGGTCTTGCGTGAGACCATCTCAAATGGAATAATTTTTCACTTTTTAAAATAATTATCATTCTCGCTATAAAACATTATCACTTTAACTATAAAATGTTATCACTTTTTATTTATACAATAAACTGTTCATAAAATAACATTATCATGTTTTATTAGTTTATTATCACTTTCCTATATAAAAATTATCACTTTCTCGCTGTTTCACATAAGTCCTTATGTGAGACGGTCTCACGCAAGTCTTTGTCTTTTATTAATATAACGAGTGAGGCTTGCATGCGCCCGGGTAAAATTATTATTATGGGTAAGGGTATATTGCTTTGGTCTAAAAGGTATACACTTTAATTAATAAAATGTACACCATTTTTTTCTAAAGGGTATACACTTTTTATTAATTTTTTTCGTTAGAAAATAAAGGGTACGCATTTTATACTAAAGGATATACAGTTTAACACAAAATTCTAAAGGCGCACGGAATGTTGTTTATGCACCCAAATACACACAATAATTTTCTTTATAAAATAAAGGGTACACATCTATATACTAAAGGGTATACAATTTAACACAAAATTTTAAAAGTGCACGGAATGTGTTTCGTGTGCCCGGGTGCACAGGAGTGACTGAAACAAAGTCAAAGGCAATGATACCTCAGTTTTGATGATTATATAATTGCATCAAGTTTCATCAGGAGCAATTATGATAGTTGTGTGTATATGAAGATTACTGAGAAGGTGTGTGAATATCTGATGCTGTATGTTGATGATATTTTGATAGCAAGTAACTCTATGAAAGGTATCTTAGATTTTAAGAAGATCTTAAAATCAGAATTTGAGATGAAAGATCTTGGTAAAGCTAAGATGATCTTAGAGATGCAAATCAAGAGGGATAGAACAACAGGTATTGTAATATTGGATCAGGAAGCTTATCTTAGAAGGTGCTGAAAAGATATAACATGGACGAATGTAAGTCTGTGGTTACTCCAAGTTAGCAAGGGTTGAAGTTATCACTTCAACAATCAGCAAAGACTCAACAAGAGAAGTTTGAAATGAATAAGATTTCATATGCTAGTGCAATTGGAAGTATGATGTATGCAATGGTCTGTTGTAGACCGGATCTTGCATATGTAATGAGTGTGATTAGCAGGTTTATGTCTAATCCTGGCAGAGCTCATTGGGAGCCAGTAAAATAGGCAATGAAATATATAAAGGGAACTTTATCTACTGGTTTAAAGTTCAAGAAAATATCAGATGGATGTGATGTGTTAAATGAATTTGTGGATGTTAATTTTGCTGCTAATCTTGATTCAAGGAAGTCACTTACTGGTTATGTGTTTACACTATTTTGTACAGCAATAAGTTGGAGAGCTACACATCAATCTATAGTAGCTTTGTCAACTACCGAAGCTGAATTTGTAGCACTCACTGAAGCTGTGAAAGAAGCTATGTGGATTAAAGGGATGATCAGAGAACTTGGACTGAATCAAGGAGCTGTGAGCATTTTCTGTGATAATCAGAGTGCAATCCATTTATCAATACACCAGGGGTTTCATGAAAGAAGTAAGCATATAGATGTTAAGTTGTATTTTGTTAGAGATATGGTAGATAAAGGTTTTGTCAAGGTCTGCGAGATCAAGACAGAGGACAATCCAGCTGATTTTTGTACTAAAGCTCTTCCAACAGCTAAGCATGAGCTGTGCAAGAGCTTGATTGGTCTGAATTAAGGAAGTAAGAGGTTGCTGTTGTGGCCTTAAAATAGCAGGTGGAGGTAAGTGTTGAATGCCGATTGGAACAAGACTTAAGGTGGAGAATTGTGAGGTGTTGAGTGTAATCCTTCATCCAATCATTGTTGGACACATCAGATTAGTTAATATGGTGTTAGATGGATGGTTTTCACGTGCTGCATGTAGGTGAGTTAGTCAGGAAGTTAGTTTGTTGGAAGCAGTTACAAAATCAGTTTATTGACTAAGGGATGAAACTGATCGAGTGGGAGCTAGTTCTTGATGATCAGAATAGATATTTTGGGGTAGTTTTTTAGCTGCATCTCATCTATTTTGTCAGAGATATGGTAGATAAAGGTTTTGTCAAGGTCTGCAAGATCAAGACAGAGGACAATCCAGCTGATTTTTGTACTAAAGCTCTTCCAACAGCTAAGCATGAGCTGTGCAAGAGCTTGATTGGTCTGAATTAAGGAACTAAGAGGCTGCTGTTGTGGCCTTAAAATAGCAGGTGGAGGTAAGTGTTGAATGCCGATTGGAACAAGGCTTAAGGTGGAGAATTGTGAGGTGTTGAGTGTAATCCTTCATCCAATCATTGTTGGACACATCAGATTAGTTAATATGGTGTTAGATGGATGGTTTTCACGTGCTGCATGTAGGTGAGTTAGTCAGGAAGTTAGTCTGTTGGAAGCAGTTACAAAATCAGTTTATTGGCTAAGGGATGAAACTGATCGAGTGGGAGCTAGTTCTTGATGATCAGAAAAGATATTTTGGGGTAGTTTTTTAGCTGCATCTCATCTATACCACGTGGACTATCAGTTGGAGCTGATTGCACTTAATTCCGTTCATTACATAAACGGGAAAGAGACTCACAACAACATAGCATCTTAGAGTCAGTTGACAGCAGTTTGTAGTTTGAGTTCATTAGTGGCTTTGATTGCCTTAGTGAGTTGTAATCAATCTATAGTGCTCAAGATCATCAATTGCCTCAGTGGACGTAGATCATTCAAAGATGGAACGATTGTGTCTTTGCATTTCCATTCTTTCTTATTTCTCTATCATTTCTTGTTTGTGTTGGCATTGAATTCACAACAATTCAGATGGTTTGTAATTCTGAATTCTGATTCTACTCCTTCCCCGTTCCCCTGTTTATGTTGTTTATCTACCTTTGAACTTATTTGGTGTTGATGTTTAATATAATTGAACCTTGCAAGCTTCTCCGTTAGCCTTTGAGTTTTAAGACTATGTGACCTGCGTTTCCTTGTACATATTTATGACAATGCCCCCATTTTGTTGTGTGCTCTGAAACCGTGATTTCCCTTTACATTCCTATATTTGGATTTTCTCCGATTATCTGATAATGGAATTCCCTTTGGCCCTTGTCGAGTATTTTTCTGTTACCACCCTCATATCCATAGATGTGATTTTCTGTAAGCTCTGATAGTATGATTTCAACCATAATTTACCACGACTTCCGATACCAATGCTATAATTTCCCTGAATTCCATAAGTTATAATACCCTGATTTCCGCACCATATATGGTGTCCCCTCATATCCTAACTTCCCATAAATTCTGGTATTCCTGTTTCCAAATACTTGTATGCCTAAAGATTGGATTTATCACAACTGGAATGCATGAAAAGGGTGATACCAGTCTTGAAGAGTGGGGTAGGTTTTACTAATAATATTGGACCAGGTCCGTACGAGTAAACTATACTTGTATGTTAAGTGATGTTTACATAAAATAATATGATATTTTAATGATATTTTATTTAATGGGTGGTCGTTTGTGTTCAATTCAGAAGCAAGATTTTCATCCATATTTCTAGAAACATCTGTTTGTGGACATTACTAGTATGAATATTGGGTTACAATAGACGCTGCTAATAACCGTCGTAGATGAGGATATCAAACAGAAAGAAATGAAACATAAGCCTACGGAATATGAGTGAAGCATTAGTTAGGCTATAAGGAATTCATAATGCCCAAAATAAGTTTGAAATTCAATATTTGGATGGTGCCTAACCCCTACATCTAGCTCACTTCTGAATGACCGGAATAAGGCACTCTCCAAGATGGCAGTTATGGCCAAGTAATCATCAAGACCGTTCTCTTTGGAATGTGAAATGCATTGCTTCATAAGCATTGATCTTCCAAATTGGCCTCAAGACGGAGAATCCATTGAGATGGTCTAAAAAGCCGATCACAAATTGGCATATGCTCAGCCTGGCCTATCCAATTGATAGGGTTTCTAATATCACAGCATCAAAGAATACCCTTGAAAACACAATCTCTGCCACATGAAAGTAAAAATGGAAACTGTATTTCTAATAGGTTCAACACAATCATTCAACTCAAGGCTCATGCATAAAAGTAAAACTACTGATTCAACAACTCTCACAAGTGGCTTATCCCTCATTGTCACATGGACCCAAACCAAAAGGCAAAAAAGAAGAAACACACACACACACACACACACACCTAAACCTCCTCATCCCAAAGATGTTATCATGGAGACATTTGAGAATTTGATCGAAGCAGAAAATGGGGTGAGGGTATGATCAAATTACTACAGCATAAAAATTTTACTAAACCAAAGATGAACTACCACTGAAAAGTGTAAATCCTACCTAAAGTAAACCAACACCCTCTTCACTTACCACCCAACCTAAAATATCTTTTTGGGCCTTCCCCTCTTCTTTTTCTCTGTTGTGGCGCCCGCACTCACGTTTATGGTTGGCGGCGGCGGAGCTGGTGCCTGTGGCGGAGGAGGTGGAGGTGGAGGTGGGGGTGATGGTGGTGACGCCGTCCCACCGCCATCGTCAAACATGGGAGGCATCCATTTAGGGAAAGCAGCTGCATCACCCGTTACAAACCCAATGGGGAAGAAACCCCAGCAGCAATAGTAGGCCTCCTTCCCCGGCACCAGCGGCGGCATGGATAGAATCTCCGTCGCAGTGAACGCCCTCCGACATTTCTCATTATCGCACCTTAAGCAGTACCCTTCGTACATCCTCGCGTACTCGTACAAATTATAACAATACGGGCAAGCCGTCCAGAAATTCGGCGTCCACCCCGAATTCCCACCGCTCTGCTTCCTGTTCGCGTTAATTCCGGCATCGGCGCTGCCGCCCGAGGCTCCGCCGCTGCTCCTCCCGCTCCGGCGGACGGGCAATTTCTGGCCCGAGGCATCCTCCCTGGGCTTTTTCTGCTGATTGAATTGCTGTTTCTGCTTCACGGTGACCAGATCTACCTTGGTGAAGCGAGAAAGGAATTCGTTATCGTAGACAGATTTCTTACCCGGATCGGAGAGAACCGCCCAGGAATCGGCGACGAGGCGGAAGGCGGCGTCGGAGAAGGGGAATTTGTTCTTATCGGGGTGGAGAAGGAGGGCGAGGCGGCGGTACTGCTTCTTGATGAGGTCGGATTCGTCGCAGCGCTGGGGGAGCTGGAGAATGGCGTACCAGTCGGGCTGGTTGTTGGTGAGGCGCTTGTTGTCGGCGGCTAGGAGGACCTCGGCGACGGCTAAGATCTGGTCGGAGCCTTCGAGCAGCGGCTCCGTCTCCTCAGCCAAGATGGCGAAATCGCGGGAGCCGCTGAAATCTTTGTTGCGGAGGAGCTTCTCGGCGATGCCCAGCAGCCGCTCCGCTTCCGCACGGCTCGTGGTGGAGTGATGCTCCATTTCTGGTTGCAATTCTCAACCCTCTCTCTCTCTTTCTCTCTCACTTGGTTAGCGACTGAGAAAACGATGTGTAATGTGATGCTGTTTGCTTGGGCTGCTTCTTTAATTAATCCGACTAATTAATAAGCGGCATTTGTTGGAGGACTTAATTTTCATTGGCCCAATTTGAATTGTGGGATTTGTGCCCATTTCCCAAGCTTTTCCTTCCTTTCAACGGCCCACACAACTTCCATTCACCATAATTTCATTTGCTTAAGCAACTATTACACCATAGGTCCATAGTCATGTTTGAATTGAGTTTACGTGAGTTAGAAAATTACCATAGTGACGATTTAATTTAATTTTTGATTTTTTTATAATAAAATTAAATTTATGCGTAGAAATGAATGATGATACATGTAAAAGAATATTAATTAATGCGAGAGAAAAGATGAGAAAAAAAAGAGGACAAGTATTTGTTGGGTGTTCTCTCCGAGAAGACATTAGACGTATTCTTCTCCCCGAGAAGACATGGGCAGGTATAAATTGCACTCCATGTGCATTCTCACCTTAGTCAGATTAGGTGAGATTGAAAAATATTGCAAGTATTCCGTTCGGTGGGTTTCATGTCCTTTGTTTATCATTAGTTTTTTTGTAAATTATATAGGGATGTCAATTTCGGCCCGGCCAATAGGTACCCGCCCCACCTTGCACGTTCTGGGGCGGCCCAGACTCGGCCCGCATGAGAAACGGGTAGGCCCGGCCCGGACCCGTGAATATACGGGGTGGGTCCTGGTATTAGTTCAGCCCTGCCCCGACCCGAACCTACATATAATATAATAAGAATTTTTAATATTTTATACATATAATTATATTTTTAAGTATATATTGGGTGCACCTACATGTATATAACTTTTTATTCTATTTTGTATACATGTTATTCTATTTTGTATACGTGTTTCGTAATAATTATATACTTTTTTCACACTAAGTTTTTCATTAAAAAAACTAGCATCATATATATATATAACTTTTTATTCAATAATGTATACATATTTTTTAATAGAAATAATTACTGATAGGTACACACTTTGTACCCCTAATTACTACTAGATACATTGATTTAAAATAATTATTATTTAATACAAAATATTAAAGTAAAATACCAAATATACCCCTAAATCCATATACCTTTAAAACACTAACCCCAACCTCCACCCACCACCGGACCACCGCTGCCGCTGCCGGACCGCCGCCGCCGCCGGCGGAGCTCCGGCGGCCGGTCGCCGGAAAATCTGTTCGTCAGAGAAAAAAAAAAAAGGAAAAAAAAAAATTGGTCGCCGGAAAGCTGCCGCGCCGCCGCCGCCGGAGCTCCGGCAGCCGGTCGCCGGAAAAACTGTTCGTCCAAAAAAAAAAAAAAAAAAATTGGTCGCCGGAAAAACTGCCGCCGCCGGAAAAGCTGCCGGACCGCCGCCGCCGGACCACCACATTTTTTTGCTGCACACACTTTTTTTTTCCTGCACACACTTTTTTTGCTGCACACACTTTGCTGCACATGAACTTTTGCTGCACACAATATTTATGTGCAGCACATTAATAGGGGTAATATTGGAATATCACTATATATTTTTGTACCTAGTAGTAATACTTTTGTATGTTTGTATCTCATAGTAATTTAGGGTTTTTTTGTGTACCTAGTAGTAATCCTCCCTTTTTAATAATTGTATATTTTTTACACTCAAATTTTCATTAAAAACCTAACAATTAAATTGTATACATTTTTGCTCTTAATTGTATATGTTTATGTTTATATTTATATATGGGTGCACCCTATCTTAGGGTGCACCCGGGTGCACACTATAATTAGCCTATATTTTTTGTTAATATATATATTAAATTATTAATTATGAATATTATTTTATACAATTATTTTTTTTGCATATAAATTATTTATAACTATATGTTATATATAGTAGCACAAAACTCGCGTATTACGCGGGATGCTAAGTTATAATTTTATAAAAATATATACTCCCTCCATCCCACGCTAAGAGGGCCAGAGTCCTTATGTTAATATGGTCTCTGGCCCTCATTACCTGGGACGGAGGGAGTATATATTATAAATTTAATATAATTATTTAATTGCTTATAATTTTATAGGTTTAAAATTTAATTTCAGATATATTTTTAACTCGTAATTGAAAAAAATTACGCAACAATTCATAATTAAAAAAATTTCATGCAATAGACTTTCTATAATATATATATATATATATATATATATATATATATATATATATATATATATATATATATATATATATATACACATACTCCACTTTACTAATCTCAAACCATTCTTCACATTTAATCCCCACTCTACTAAAATATTTTAGTGTGTGATAATGATGAGTAACTTATACTATGACATTTAATATAATATCCATTTGAAAAAAAAAAAGAATAAAAATAAAAATAAAAATTATTCAATGATATTGAAAACTTCTTTATAAACAACATTTTATGTTGAGTGACCCATTATAAAATTAATGTGAAAAATATGTAGTACACGATAACGTACCAACACAAATAGATTTTTTAACCTTATTTTATATTATTGAATCGATTGGAACAAAATCAAAATTATGTAAATGAATGTTGATTGACGATCAATTTGTCACCCAATTGAAATAAAAAAAATACATATATATATATATATATATATATATATATTAAAATTAATAATAAAATTAAAATATAATCGATACGAATGTTTACAATTATATAAAAATCTGCTCATTCATGATTAACCATTTTGTAGTTGGGATGACCAATTCAACAATTTATCGAAACACAAGGAGGTAGGTATTAGTGCTTAAGCGATCTCACGTTTCTTGTAATTTTATAGAGACGAATCATCAAAGGGTAGGTTGTTGAACAAGTAAATTAAAATGATCAAAATAAACAAGTAAACAATGATCAATCAAACAAAAATAGAATGAAAGTGATTGATTTTTCAAGTTAAGCAAAAGTGAGATTAACAACACTAATAAAGTGGTAATTCTAGGAATTATGCATCAAATTCATATGTATCATGGATATGAGACTAAGGGCCAACACTAAATCCACATAAACTCCCTCTCGAGATGGATAGGATGTAGATCCCATTAAGAATCCCAAAATAGCTCAATGGATTGGTTCTCACTCAAACAATTCCAACTAGGTACTAAGCTTGAAAATGAGAATCCTCTCACACAATTAAACAACCTCTTGATCTAACCAATTGAATGTTCTATCAAAGGGTTCTAAATCCTAAAGGACATCTCTATCTCTTTAAGACTTATAATGCACATGAAGAGTATGATGAATTGATTCAATAAACTATCCTCAACATACAATTAATTTCTCAATCTAATCACATGCCAATGACAATTAACCACACAACTCAATCATACAAATCAAGCTATTAATAAACAATGATAGAAAATCATAAATCCAATTAACATATGAATTCAAATACACAAATCCCCAAAATTAACCAACAAATTTCATGTTGCTAATCTCACAAGGAAGATTAGTCTACCATATTCATAAGAAAATTAACATAGACATTTAAATCCTTACAAACCATGATAAACATTAAAGTTTACTACAAAAATTGGATGAAAACTCCCTTAGATGCCTCCAATGGTGATCTCCTTCCTCTCCTTGCAATTCTCCTATCTTCCTTACTTCTTTTCCTCACTTGGATGGTAGATTTGATGGAGGGGATGAAGGTAGATGGAATAGATGGAAGAATGGATGAAGATTGGGGTGTAAAATGAAGGAAATGGTGTGTGATCTATGTGTCCAAGTGAAACCACCCTATTGATCCTCTCTTCAAGTTGAACTTGAGGCTATTTATAACTTTTCCCAACTTAGGCCTCGAATTTTACATCAACTGGACTTTTAACATACTTACATGCACTGAAAGGTGAAAATCCTAATTTTTAACCCAAAATCATGCAACACGAGTTGGCCTTCCCAACTCGAGTTGCAATACGAGTCGAGTTGCATTGCGTATAACTCGGGCTGACCTAACTCGACTCGTGTTGGCAATTCGTGCACTTACCTGTTCGGTCGTATTGCGAAGCTCTGAAACTTGACTGTCTCCGGAACGCAACTCGACTCGAGTTGCAAGTCGAGTAACGGCTTGACAACTCGAGTTGGCTCACTGGATGATTTTTTTGATGTTGCTCTGCTTCGCACGACCTGCAACTCAACTTGGATCATCCTCAACACGACTCGAGTTGGCAACTCGAGCTTTCGCCTGTCAAGTTGTGTTGTGTCGATCAGAAACTGGAATTTTTGCGGACCTCAAGTTGTCCAAAATCGTCCAGTGAGCTAACTCGACTTGCAACTCGAATCGAGTTGCAAGTCGAGTTGATCCTTGCAACTCGAGTAAGCTTGTTTTCAGCCCGTTTCTTGCTCGTTTTTATTTCTGCTTCATTTTCACCTGTTTTTAACATGTTTAAGCTCATTCTCACACATTTCCATAGAAACACATAACACAACCAAATAATACACAAAATACGAATAAAATAATACAAAAATACATATAAAAATACACTAAAATCTAGGTGAAAATATCACTCATCACACCCCCAAACTTAAAGTGTTGCTCGTCCCCGAACAACAAAATGATAAACCAATGGGAGAAATTTTCACCTAGGAAAAGACTAAACGAACATAAGAAATAACACATCGATAGCAACAAGAACTACAAATCATGCTAAGTCATCCTACAATATTAGATTCATGACATGAAAAATTAACAAGTGCAATCAAAAGAGAATAAAGTGTAATATAGTCCCTTTTTAGTCCAAGCCTCATATAGGTATAATTTTTTCTCAATACTCTATAAAGTGGGGTAAATCAACACTCATCAACCGATTGGTTTGACTCGTTATAAGCTTACTCGTGGACTACATTCACAAACCACCAAAGTTTCAATCAAAGATAAAAAAAGGTCTTTCATTAAGGATGTAATGATAGACTCTTTGGTATGGTAGGAAGATTTGGATAAAAGTGACTAAACACATGTAAGTAATCGAAGAGGTAGCTACTTTCTTCCATTCTTATGTTTTGCAACTTTTAAGCATTAATCATCACTTCTCTTTTGATTTTCAACTATTTTTGATTGTATGTTCCCTTCTTTTGATTTTTAGTTTCTTGAGCATCTTTGTTTCTTCGCTTTTTTTCTTGTTTTTAAGGTTGCATATACACTCTTACCATATATGCACGGTTGAGGTACAAATTCTCACAAGCTTATGCATTGGACCTTAAGATACTTTTTACACCACATTCATCTCAAAATTGAACAAGTTAAATAGAACATGTCACATTTCAAAAGTATAGAGATTCTTAATCATAATTTGTCATTACTTATCACAACAATATATCATTACTCACATTCAAAAACGACTCACGACATCCCAAAAACAAACCACCAAAATGAACCCTAAACAAGAATAAGAAACATACAAAACATATAAGGAAAGACACAACAAACAACAAACAATACAAAAATACATAACATGCAAAAAATATAAAAATCACATCCATCATTAGAAAATGAAGCACACATTCATAGCATCCATAATCGATTAAGTTCACAAACATCCCCCTCTTTGATTGAAAAGAAAATCCTAAATTACGTAAATAAAGCTCTCACAACATAACAAATAAAGTAGCATTATAATCTCAGACAATCCAAGTCAAATCAAATTATGCTAAGCAAATAGAAGTGATGAGATGTAGAGTGAACTCCCTTATAAAGGCATTTGATAGTGGAAATGGTTGGCACGAACTTCCAGATCAAATGCACAACGACTCTCAACTTGATCTCCGGGCTCAATTCGTGCTTCCTCTACACTTCACTTATGCTCAAAAACTCATTCAAAACTATTAGATCAATAATTCGCCATATAAATAAGGACTAGCATGCACTTCAACACAACTAATCGGACCAAAATCATAAAACTCATGAGAAAAATTTTAATTTGACCCCAAAGTGTAACGTATCATACCACACCATATCCCCTAAAACTTAATTTGAAACAAGAGTTTCGAATTATGTCTGCAAAAAGTGGTAAGATATACCGTTACACGTCAATGAAGAACTCCTTGTATCTTCAATACTCCTTCTTCTCACAAGTACAATCCACCTACAAGGCCAAAAATGCAAAATAAGAAAAAGAAACTATTTACAAACCTAAACTACTAAAAGGATACGAACTTTTAAGAGGTAAATGTGTCAACATATATCAACTCCCTTTGAGAGGGAGAGTGGTAATGTTTCATCCTTTGACTTGACCAAAAAAGCATTTCCATCCGATCCTTCAAACTTTAGAGAGCCATCATCTCTATCCTCGATCACCAAGTATGGAATGGTCCATTTCGAACGAAATTTTTCGGGGAATAGTTTGAGTTTTGAGTTGAACAATAGAACATTATCCCCCAGAATAAACTCCTTCATTTTAATTCTCTCATCATGCCACCTCTTAAGCTTTTCCTTCAAAATCCTTGAGCTTGAGTAAGCTTTCTCTCTAAACTCCTCTTAGTTCAATCAATTGGAGACACCTTTTCTCTCCGGATTCTTTCTCATCAAATTTCAACTTCCTAAGGGCCCATAATGTCTTGTGCTCTAACTCCACGGGCAAGTGACATGCCTTTCCATACAAAGCTTATACGGAGAAAATCCAAGAGCGATCTTATAAGTCTTTCGATAGGCCCAAAGAGCATCGTCGAGCTTAGAAGACCAATCTTTTCAATTTTCATTGATCGTCTTCTCAAGAACAAGCTTCACTTGTCTATTTGACACCTCCGCTAAGCCATTTGTTTGAGGATGGTAAGGTGTAGAAACCTTATGCTTCACTCCATAGTTATTCAAGAGCTTCTCAATAAGCTTGTTAATGAAATGAGATCCCCCATCATTAATCATGGCCCTTCGCACTCCAAACCTAGCAAAGATGTTCTTCTTTAAGAATTGCTTAGCCACTATAGCATCATTTGTCCTTATCGGAATTGCATCCACCCATTTGGAAACGTAATCCACTGCAAGCAATATGTAAAGGTAACCATTGGAAGGAGGAAATGGTCCCATGAAGTCCATCCCCCAGACATTGAACACCTCAACTTCAAAAATGTTCCTCATGGGCATCTCATCACGTTGCCCTATACTTCCAATCCTTTGGCACCTATCACATCCCTTGATGAAATCCTTGCAATCTTTGAACAATGTTGGCCAAAACAAACCCGACTGTAGGACCTTTGCCCCCGTCTTTTGAAATCCAAAGTGTCATCCACATGGTGAACTATGGCACATCTCCATGACATTTAACTTTTCCTCTTCGGGATACATCTCCATATGATCCAATCCGGACAATTCTTGAACAAAAGAGGATCATCCCATAAGTACTCTTTGATATCATGAGAAAACTTCTTCTTTTGAGATTCGGTGAGATGATCCGGCTTGAGGCCACAAGCTAAGTAATTCACAAAATTCGCATACCATGGCCTTCCGGTCTCACATAAAGTGTACATCCTTTGAAAATCAATGTAAAGTATCTCTTCATTTGGAAATATATCCTTAATAAACTCTATGGTTCCTTCTTCATCAACATTTTCCAAACGTGACAAGTGGTCAGCTATGACATTTTCGACTTCCTTCTTATCACGTATCTCAACATCGAACTCCTGCAACAAAAGAACCAATGGATTATGTAGAGTAACCCAATTAATAAGAAAGATTAACCTACTGAATAAAAAAGAGTAACCTAAAAGATGTTGACCAAATATTTAAATTAAATAATAACTTAATCTTTTCTAACGGCTTGCCACCCAACAGTAGCCCTTAGGGCGGGATCTTTAACCTCTTCAGTTTTTGCATTAAGAGAAAATACTTTCTGCATCTCCTTTACATCGGACTTATTCAGCTATGACAGATCAAGGTGAAGAAGACGATCTCCCATGGATTCGATTTATTGCACACCACCCTACTTAGCACGAAGAAGCTCGTATCAAGGAATCCATCTTCAGCGTTCTGGCATTCGAGATCGCAGGTCTCATGTCGAAACTTCTCAATTTCTTAATATCTACCTATTCAGAATTCATGGATCAAGAAATTTTAGGGATTTTTTAAGTTAATAAACGACAAAGGAACCTAGTCTTGTCGCCGGCAATCGATCCGATCCACCAGTAGCGGACCCATATTACTAAAATCTAATCCAAGCATTAAACAAAATACCAAACTATCTCAAGTTTGACCATGGCATAAGAGAGAGAAAAGAGAAAATATATGGAGAGATGAAGAGAATAGAGGAAAAAAAGACGATTTAGAAAGAAGAAGATGAGAAAGAAGGAGGAAAAAGAAGGGAAGGGTGGGGTGGGGTGGGGTGGGGTGCGGGGACAGAGCCTATTTAATGAGAGGGAGAAAGAGTATGGGGACCATGCAACCATTTTAATGGGGGGAGAGAAAGAGCAGGGACCATGCACATATTTTATTGAGGAGAGAGAAAGAGTATATGGGGCACCCATTTCAGATCCGCATGTTGTTGAGGAAGGCAATTTCCTTAAAAAGATCTGGTCCTATGAATTTCAAAAAATAAGACGGGCCCAAGCTAGTCTTTGCCCTTGTTTTATATTATCAAATCGTTTGGAAATAAAATTAAAATCATGTAAAGGAATGTTGACTGACGGTCAAATTGATGTCAACCCCAATTGAAATTAAAATAAATAAATAAATAAATAAATATAAATTGAAATTAATAATAAAATTAAAATGTAATCGATACGAATGTATACAATTATATAAATACCTGTGCATCTATAAGATTCACTTTTAAACATACAATTTCCTTTGAATTAGTTCAATGTGGAATCGACACCAATAATCCTAACTCTTATAGTCTTCATCTCTTTTGAGTGTTTAAGATCTGCATGTAAAAAATAATAAAACATTGCAATATATAGGTAAAATAAAAAGTAAAAAGAGGATGAAAAAGATGAGAGAATATAGAAAATAATTTAATATAAGAAGGAAAAGATAGAAACGAAGTTAATTTCACTTAGTATATATAGTCTATATATTATAGTTTTGGATGTAAATGATCTTTCTCAAATATATTAAAGATCTCTATCTCCTAGTTAAATAATAATTAATATAAATGATAATAATAATAAGTAATAATTATAGCGCTAATAATTATTAGTTGTCGTAGGATATATGTTCAACATATATATATATATATATATATATATATATATATATATATATATATATATATAATTATATTAAAATATAATTCTATTTAATATTCTTATAGTTTATTTATTTATTTAAATATATGGATATTTTTTGTATGTGAGTAAATGTTAAATTAAAATTTATGTGGTCGATGAATATTTAAAAAAAAATAGAGCGGGTCGGGTCCGACCCGCCCCGTACGAGTCTAGGTACGGGCACATAATATAGGACCCGTGCGGGTCTGGGGCGAGTCCGGGCTAGGCCTCTTAAAAATGGGTCGGGTCGGGTCCGAATAGTTAACTACCCGTCCCAAATCTGGCCCGTTGACACCCCTAAAATTATCCTTATAAAATCTGAGCACCTCATCTTCTCCGACGACGTCGACCACTAATACCTAAAATTTGTATCAGAGCCGGTCAGTCGTCAGTTCGTTGGCTCCAGTGCGATTCTGTTCGCAGGATCTTTTTCTGGTCTGTTCAGTCTCTTTGTGAATGGAAGCTTCTTTCCTCGAGATTGATAGTTTTACAGGCCTCGAATTAATAGAAAAATAATTTAGACTCTGCATTGATAGTTTATCTATTTTTTAAGTCTTGGATTGATAAAATTCCTTTTTTAATTATTAAAGATATATTCTTACATATAACTATATTATACAAAATTTGAGCAGGTATCAATGATTTGGAATAAAAGAGAGAGAACTTGATTGAGAATTCATAAAATTGTTGGATATATAATTTGATAATATATTTATTTCTTAATATATATTTTGAGATTATATTTTTTTAAATATTTAGTTAAGATTATGGTTATATTAGATAAATTATTTTAAAAAGGTATCTTGAAAGTGTGGAGATAAAATAAAAAATAAAAAATTCAAGTGCTTTCAATCTTAGCCATTGTCATTGATAAGAATTACCATCTTTAAATCTCAATCATTTGATAATTATTTTG
Organism: Pogostemon cablin; assembly: GCA_023678885.1. Lineage (NCBI taxonomy): Eukaryota > Viridiplantae > Streptophyta > Magnoliopsida > Lamiales > Lamiaceae > Pogostemon > Pogostemon cablin. The sequence goes on along the minus strand of CM042989.1, from coordinate 9,852,568 downwards.
GATATGTGAGGAGTCTCATATTTTCTATAAATAAATGACACACAACCCTTATCCTTCCACAAACCTCTCAAATTTCTCTTTTTATACTCAACATATTATTTTTTTATCATCATATATCTTTTCTCTAAAATGTCTATACACTCTCTTAATTTATCTAATTATGATGATAAAAGTCATTGTACTTTGTATCTTGATGTTTCACAAGATCCAACTATGGGTAAAAAGTAAAAACCAAACAAAAATCCAATTTTGAGGTCGTATTATTGAAAAATACAATTATGAAATAGGATTTATTACTATATAGTACAAGATATATTATAATATTACTAGTAGATACAAAGTATATATTTTATTATTAATTATTACAAAATTATTCCATAAATAGTCTCAATTACCCCTAAATACATCGTGTAGATAAAAGAGATATATATTTACATTAAAATAATCGGATCATATCCTTCATTATAATTCTCTCTCTGTTTCCATAGTCAAAACTATTTCACACATTAAAATCTCTCTCCCCCATAGATCCCAGATTATGTATAAGTTAATATCTGAACACAAAATATATAATTTTTGAACACAAATATATTAAAAATAAATATTTTTAAATACATAAATTTTGAATATCAATAAATTAAGTTAACTTTTGAACACAAAATATATATAATTTCTAAACACAAATATATCAAAGAAAAATCTAATACATAAAATTTGAAAATAAAAATTTCTGAATACATACTATTTGAACACAAATATACAAAAAAATTATTTGAACATAAACATTACTAATGTGGATGTGATCAAAGGCGACCGAGCTATCAGTGCGATATGTTCTTGGGGTATTTTTTTTAATACAGTTGCTAATTAACCATTAATAATCATAATTCCAAATAGCTAAATGTATTAAAAAATAAGTGTATGTAATGTATTCAGAAATAGTTATAGACAATGTATCATGTATTCAGAAATATTATTTGTATGCAGACACGCTAATATAGTTATCTCCCACCTATTTTTATGGAAAAATTAGTGGGACACTTTATCTTTTTGCATCACACCTTTTAAATTAATTTTTGAATACAATTAAAATAGGGATAAAAATGGCATTTTATGCATTCAATTTGTATTAATTAGTAATATAATTTATTTATGTATCTAATAGTAATATAAACATATAAATTATACCTAATAGTAATGAACCCTATGAAATATCACCGCAAGCAGCGTACTCAAGGATATTTACAATTTCGTTTCCAAATCATACTTAAAGATTGCAAAAATTCTGGGCATATTTGGAACAAGCTGGACATTCTAATCAAGTGGAGCAAATTATGAAATAATTGTAAGTAGTATACTGTACTTTCTTTTAATTTGAAATCATACTAATTTTTTATAATTTCACCTTAATTTAATATTTTGATAATATGTAGTTGGACAGGACAAACGAGTTGATCTCTAGACAAAGGATAATCAGATGGTTACAAACTTGGGCATGTATGGCACATTATGAAAAATAATACCTGGAAGAAGTTGCAAAGGAAGCGACTTTGCATGCTCAATAAAACACGTTGGCATCTCTTATTTTTCCACAACCTTCTTTATCAGACTAGCAGAGGCTCTTCATTAGGGCGACCAGAAGAGATAAAAAAAAGAAGAAGCTAAATTAAAGAGGAAACAAGATGAACAATCATTTAACATACTAAGCGTGATACAAGAAGATAGTGTAAAAATGTGTGAAATTTTACACATGTCTGCTGAAAAAAAAAAAGAAAAAAGAAAAAAGCTCTGAGATGTTGCTTTGATAAAACAAAGAATTGAAGCTCAATCTTGTAAAAATAATTAAAACAATTAATGAGAAGACAACATCTTAATGATAATTTGAACATCATTTTCAATTCCTAACGACGTAAAATCTTCAAATTCGATTAATAAAAAATTATGCAGAAAAGAAAAGTAGAACAACAACAAAATTCAAGTATCTCATCCAATTTATTTAGACTGTATTTTCGAGATATCAGAAAACGTTATTGGGGTGATCTCTTAATTATTAGGATAAAATTATATTTTATTTATTTATTTAATATGTTTAATTTATATCTTATGCTAGCAATGTTGCTTACTTGCTTTCTAAAATTTTATTAATTAAATTTATATTTTATAATTTGTTGATGTAATGTAGGTTTTTATTAGAAATTTAATATGCAATTATGGATGGAGGTATGATGGGCAAGGGGCACTGACCCCCACAATTTTTTTTAGTAATATTTCTACGTAGATAAACATTAGATTAAAAAATAAAGTGTGGTCAAGCTGTGGTAATTAAAGTCACCACAATAATGGGGTCGAGAGATTGAACTTCAACGGTGTTCATTTCTTTAATTTCTATTTCTATCTTCAGTTATGCTATAATAATAGTTTTTTTTATTTTCTTTTTTATTCTATTATTTAAAATTACTTTTTTCTTTTTGTCATTTAAATTACTCCCTCAATCCCACAATTATGTATATATATTTTTCCATTTTGGTCCGTTCCAAAACAAAGTATATATTTCTTTTTTTGGTTGATGTGACCCACACAATACTATTATTATATTCACATGATCCCACACACTACACTAATACAACTACTCACTACACATTAAAATATTATTTCTCTTATTTCACTACATATTAAAATATTATACTCCTTAATCTCCGTGTAAAAAGTAAACGTATACATTGTTTCGGAACGGAGGGAGTATTATATATTCATGTTATGTCTTTCCTATTATTGTGAGTGGTTATTGAGTTAAACTCGAGCTCGACTTAGTTAAGAAATAAAATTTTGATTTGACTCGTTAAATAAAATGAATTGAGTTTTTCGAGATTTATCATCGAGCCTTATTGTACTCTAATTCAATTAATAATTCATTTTTCCGATAAAATATTCATTTTGTCATTTTGATCGTCCATTTAATAAAAATTAATTTTTTCTTTTCAGCAATCCACACATAGCTTACCATCTACCACTAATACAACTGTTACTTTATATAAAATAATAATACTCCATAATTCACATGTATAAAATAAATGGTTATCTTATTGATGAATAAAGAGAATATTATTTATTACTTATTATTATTGTCGTGTTTTATTGAGACGAACTCAATTCGTTAACAAAATGAGTATAAAACGAGCCCTACTCCCAAATCAAGCAGAGCTCAAACCTTAACTAGCAGAGTCTACTATCAGACTCTACTTATTAGGTAGGTAACTTATTTTGTGCAACATTTGATCGCACAGTACACCGAATGGTAGGAAATAAATTGCAAAAAAAAATTGATTCTTATTTCAACCCCACTTTCTATATTTGGATGTGCTTAACAAAATTGTTGGTGAGAATCCGTTAAAGTCGTTGTTGTTCCCAATGCGATAGCCCGACGGCCCACATAACCTGCACTTTTTAAAATAATCCCACGGGCCTCCTCTAACATGCGCTTTTCTACACTACGCCTCGCTGACCACCCACGACACGTGTCTCCCATTCAGCTGCCTCAACTCAACGTGGCAACCAGGGAGGTGGGGTGTGCATCGTACCCCGAGGCGCAATTTAGCCACAATCATGCGCCTCCCATGGAAATAAATATTCAATTTTTTCCCACCCATTCTTTTGCCAATCGGCGCTTAAAATACCCGTTTCCTCATAACCCACTCCCAATCCCCCAATCACAGTTAAAAGGTTTCTCTCTGCCTTCTCTCCAATTAACCAATCCATGATTTGCATTCTCTCACCGCGCCACCATTAAACAATTCAATTTTCGTATTTAATAATCTTGGTCCTTATCTTTCGCAGTTTTTCTCCTTTTTATTGACTAATAGTGTTTGTTATTGGTGTGTGTTGTGGGTTTTGAAGCAGTGTTACTGTAGCTTTTCTTGTTTAGAAAGAGGGGTTTCTGTTGATTTTGTGAATCGTTTTGAGGTTGACTCTGTGTGTGATTGGATTCGAGGGCGAGGAAACCAGGGTAGTTCTCAGGGAAGCTGCCAGGTGATCGATCATTTGTCTGTTCACGTGAGAAACGATGCCGCATAGAACGACCTACTTTTTTCCTAGGCAATTTCCGGATCGTAGTTTCAATACGTCGTCAAAGTTGGTGGTGGATCACGAGAAGAAGAAATTCGTGGTCGAGGATAGCAAATCAGAGTGCGAAGATGTCGCTATAAAATCCCAACTAACTAAAGATGGAACCACTTTAGGTGACAGAAGTTGCAATAGTTGTGGTGGGATCTCTCATGGAGTCACGGGTGACAAGATTCACGGAAAACAGTTGGCCGACTTTGTAAAGTGGCTTTCCGACAAGAAAAAGAAAGCAAAATCACAAGGCCATGTCGTCGATCCCGTGAAGATCAGATTGTATGGCAACGATGGTGATGGTATTGAGGAGGAATTGTGCCAGCAACTTCTTGCGCCGGCGGTGGTGAGCTGTGATCGGCCGGAGGATTCTCTCCGGTGGTTGCCAAGTAACGAGAGTAATCTCAGTGTGGATCATGTGCAGGGGAAAGAAAGTGGGTTCCATAGGCAAGTTTCGTTGCAGAGATTGTCGAGCGAGGGGAGCACCAGTTATGCCGGCAGCTTGTTTTCGGGGACTACTTTGGATGGGAATTGGTCGTCCGCTACGACGGCGATACTCAAGGACGCCGCCGTAGTGAAAAAGGAGGAGGCGGGGGTGGAGACGGAGGAGGAAACCGTTGGTGGCGGGGGACACGTTGAGAATGCGGTGGCGCAGAAGTATAAAGAGGGCTACTATTTGCAACTGATGCTTGCCAAACGCCTCACCGAACAGGCAACGCTTGTAACAGAGCCTCTTATTCCTCGAGAACGTAGGATTCATGGATCTTCTGATGCTGAAATCGTCTCCTATCGTCTCTGGGTATGGGATTTTCTTCACGTTTAGCTACTTTTCTGAGGTTCTCAATCATACTAATCATCAGTCTTTGTTGTTTCAGGTGAGTGGTTGCTTATCTTACAGTGACAAAATATCAGATGGATTTTATAACATTTTGGGAATGAATCCATATCTCTGGCTAATGTGCAATGATCTGGAGGAAGGTAGAAAAATGCCCTCGTTGATGGCGCTGAGAACAATCGAACCCAATGATTCTTCTCTGGAGGTGATTCTGGTGGATCGACGTGGGGATCCACAGCTAAGGGAGCTTGAAGATAAAGCACAAGAGATATACTTCTCTGCGGAGAGCAATCTCGTTTTAGCAGAGAAGCTTGGGAAGCTTGTTGCTGTTTATATGGGGTAGATATTAGCCATAATGGTTTAGCACTTTACTTGTTGTATGTTTCCTCCCCCATGAGTGCTGCTTCTACATGATTTTTGTTTCCTCTCAAGAGATTAAATTTGTGAAAATTTAGGGGCTCTTTTCCTGTGGAGCAAGGTGACCTTAATCTTGGGTGGAAGTTGGTGAACCAGAGATTAAAGGATGTGTATAAATGCATTGTAATCCCTATTGGCAACCAATCAATGGGGCTTTGCAGGCACCGTGCTATTCTGTTCAAGGTGAATATTGACATTTTCTGAAGCTAATAAGTAGCTAATGTTTATATTCTTTTCAGATTCTTCAAGATTAGTTGAGCCTCCGTTCTCGCAATTCCACATATGCGACGTTGCTTGTTGTTGCAGTTTTAGTAAACAGTGAAACAGTTTTCATATTGTTAGATGAAAATAGTGAATCAAGATGTGATTGAGATTCTTTGCAAAAGGACAAACTGCAGTGAACTTGAGAAGTCTAAATAATTTTTTCTTATCTGTGAACTGAATATTTTCTCTACTGTAATTTGATTTAGGTTTGGGTATTTACTGCGAAGAAAAATTGCAGAAAGCGAGACTTACCTGATGTTAATAATGTCTTGCATCTTCTTTCTTTCTTGCTTTCATCTATTCGGTTCTTGCTTTGACAAAGTACTGGATTCTCATCACATAATTTTATTTTTCTTTTAAATAATGCATTCCGATCACCTATGCTTTTCTGTTTATTTGGGTGCGTATGTATGTGTTTATTGAAATGAACGTCGGCTGGTGGACTATGTGTAGTGTCACAGATCATTTTTATTTTCAGATGCTTCTGTAAACTCTCATGTTCTTTTTTGACATAAAACGTTTTGTGTCTTCAGAAACTAGCAGACTACGTAGGATTGCCTTGTCGGATTGCTCGAGGTTGCAAGTATTGCGATTCTGATCATCAATCTTCTTGCCTCATTAAAATTGAGGATGAAAGGAAACTATCAAGGTAAGATCTGTGCTCTTCATTATCATTTATCACCGAAGTCAAAATTTTGCCACACTGGGTATCTTCTTAGGCTATTAGAAGAGATCTTACTTATGGTTGCATAGGCTGCATACTCTTGGTTCGATTGTATTATCAATGTAGAACTCTTATGCATGTCATGTTTGAAAAGGCTTCCTAGTGATACTACCGAAATGGTCATACATAATGCATGGCATGGGTAAAGTAGGAGAAATGTGAAGAATTCAGAACAAGAGTATGAAAGGAAGGTTTCAAGTGTAATTTTGTATTATCTTCTTCTCTATATTCATTCCTAAACCGCACCAGTAGACTCAGTTCATCTAGAATTTAGTGGTTAGTACTTGAAGATCCACCTTCTTGGATACCGATATTATTTATGATGCTTGCGCAATATGTTTAGCACCTTGTTATTTTTGAGTGTGTGGTAAGTTAAATTTCACTGGATTTTGGAGCCTTGGTATTGCGTGTGTGTAATGCTCTTGCTTTATATTTATGCTCCACCTATGAACAGTTTTGTTCTACTATTACCTTGTCCTTGACCAGTTTTACTAAGATTTAAATGAGTAGAAAAAATCTAATCTTCATGAGATTTGGCTCTAGAACCTCATTAAAACTTAAAAGATTATATGTTTTCGATGCATTGAATGCTAAGCTTGAGCACATGACACAAGTAGCTAAAAAATGGGAAAAGTACTGGTACAAGTATCAGGCTACTCTTTCACACCTTTTCTTCTACTCAGGCCAATCAATCTTGAATGTGATCTTACTTTTCAAAAAAAAAATCTTGAATGTTATCTTAAGTTACTCTAGTAGTTAAAATCAAGCTCAGCACCATCTAATGCAAATCTATGCTGGCAGGGAATTTGTTGTTGATCTAGTCGGACAACCTGGAAGTGTCCACGGCCCAGATTCTTCGATTAATGGAAGTTTACTTGCCTCTGTTCCTTCTCCATTTCAAATTTCACATCTGAAAGAATCTCAGCAAGATTTTAAGAATGAGATTGATCGTCAGTTACTGAACTCCAAGCATGCATGTGGGAACAACCCTATCTATCCAGGTTTGTTATATTTTACTTGATCTGGATTGTATCCTTAAATTTTTCCTCATATTTCCTTATATCTAGAATATAACTAAAATTGTTACATACGGCTGCAATCTGCACTTGATCTCATGCTTCATGACTTACTTTTCTATAAAAAAATCCTTGTGTTACCTGATTCTAGAATGAAAATACTTAACATGACATATTGCAGTCAATGGCGATGAAACCAAGGATAATATTTTCCCTGAAAATACAAAAGCTGATGGGTGCAGCACAGGAATTGTTGATGTTACTGGTGCTGCAAAATCTGATGACGATTACTCTCGACCTGGGGGTGATAGAATTGTCATAAAACAAACTTACAGAAAGGAGATCGTTGTAGCAGGAAATGCAGTTTTAGCTCAAGCTGGGAGACAACCTCCCAACATAACTCTATCTGAAGCCAAGGAGCCAACAGAGATTCAGAATAAGAATCGTGATAATGCGAAGTATTCTGCTTCGATCATTCCAAGATATTTAAATATAGAGCCTTCTCTTGCAATGGATTGGCTTGAGATCTCATGGGATGAATTACACATCAAAGAACGTGTTGGTGCTGGTATTTTACTATTTTGTTCACTTATAATTTCTTGTAATCCATGATGCCACCCACTTGAAACTGCAGTTCATGATGCATTTGTTTTACTTTGTGATAGGTTCTTTTGGCACAGTACATCGAGCTGAATGGCATGGATCGGTTAGTTTTATGAGAGACTGGATATTCTAAGTGATGTTGGTTCTCTACAACATTTTATTATAAAGTTGATTCTACTGAGATGAACTTATTATACTTCTTTTTGAACTTCTTGGGCATGAGTCAATGAAATGTTCTGTTTTTTTTTTTTAAAGAAATAACATGTCAGTTCTGGTTCTGCAGGATGTAGCAGTGAAACTTCTAACTATCCAGGATTTTCATGATGATCAATTGAAGGAGTTTCTTAGAGAGGTATGGATAACAGCGACTGAGTTTCTTGCTAAAAAAACTGTTTTTTTTTTTTAAATTCTTTAGTTATCCCTCTGTCTTTGACGAGTAAGTGCCTATTCCCATTTCCTAAAACAACTTCTCAATTTCTTACAGTTCAAAATCTGGAATCATGTCCCACATAAATTATATATTTGTCAATTTACTTCTCATTTTCCACAAAAGAACATTTCAACATGCAATAATGTACGTTATCCTATTCTATCAACTGCAACCTAATATTTCCCTCATTAAATTCAAATCTCACCTCATCCCTACCAACTCTATCCACTTAATATATCAGTATTCTAACATTATAGTGGATACACAACTTTACTCCAATGAAATAATGTATTGAAATTTAGTAGTTTTAAAGGTTGCACCATTTATACTTGTTATGTTACACTATTAACACAAGCAAAATCTCAATGTATAAGGCTGATTTATGTTTGAATTTCCTAATGATTTCTCAACAAATATAATTGCGTCTTGAAACCCATTAAGAATGTAAGATCTTGTATTCATGTACTCATCCATACATCATTTTACTTTATTATGATCATTACAAAAGCATCTTTTAATTAATATATTGACATGAGAATTTGGTCTTAAAATACAATCATAACAACCTTCTTATCATCATTCATCCCGAAAATATATATTTTGACTAATTAATGTATTATCTTGGAGAGAATCTATAAATAAAACTTGTATTGCCCTGTATTCCTGATCAGGGTGTACATCTGCGTCGTTTGACAGATAATATTATTACCTTTTGATGATCATAAGAAAAGGTCTTGCGTAATTGTAAAGCAAGTGGGGGAAGGAACACAATTTTAGATGACTAAATTCAGCTTAGGATGCCTGCAATATACACGAATGTTTTGGAAAGTCGAATATTTAGAAAGGTTCCTGAACGCTTCATAATTGTTGGAGAAGGTACTTAAACTATTCAAGAGTTTTGAGTAGGTCCCTGAACTATTTACATATGTCTGCGAAGGTCCCTAAGCTATGTCAAGTTGAAAACACTTGAAAGTGTAGTTAAAGTGTTAACCTCAGGATTTAGATATCTAAACAATATATTATGAAGATTTGGAGAGGTTCTAATCTATTCACAATTGGAAAAGGTATCTAACCTACTATTCAAGAGTTTTTGAGGTGGTCCCTACTGTTAATGAATGTTTGTAAAGGTTCCTATGCTTTGAAAATGTTTGAAGGCATAACTAAAATAAATATACAAGGACTTAAGATAGCTCTTTCAAAGTATTAGGACCTTCTCAAACATTTCCATAATGCGGGTAGCTTTTGAAACTTCTGTGAATGGTCAAGGGACTGCATAATGTTCTTATGGATTTTCCATGGCCACAGTATTTGTTTTCCGAATATAGTATTAAAAATAAAAAAATCTTTTGTTTTTCGTCTCATAGTTCACATGCATATACGTCTTATCTTTATGCACTAGTTAGTTGGATGCCAACAGTATAATCACGCAAGTTGTTCATAACTTTGTAATAAGTTGCATTAGTTATTTTTTTGCCTTTAATTTTATACTTTGCTTCTTTCCAAAGGTTGCAATCATGAAGCGCGTCCGTCATCCAAATGTTGTTTTGTTCATGGGGGCTGTTACTAAACGACCACATTTATCTATAGTTACAGAGTATCTTCCAAGGTGATGGGGTTAAATCATATAACTTTTAACTGAACTGTCTAAAATAAGAGACTGAATTCTGAGCTCTGAACTATGCAAATTCTGTAAAACAGAGGTAGTCTTTTCCGACTGATACATAAACCAACTGCGGGGGAAATCTTGGACCAGAGACGACGGCTACGCATGGCCTTGGATGTGGTTTGTTATCTGTGTCTCTATTTTCTTTATTTTCTCTGATAATAAATTTTCGCTTACATCATGCTAACTTTGTCTCGTGTTGTATTCAGGCAAAGGGAATCAATTATCTTCATCGTCTTACACCACCTATTGTGCATTGGGACCTAAAATCACCAAATTTATTGGTTGATAAAAATTGGACTGTGAAGGTGATTCTCCTACTGCTGCTCTCCAAGGTTTACTAAGTCTACTGTAACTTAAATTTCTTTGACTACTTGGCACAGGTTTGTGATTTTGGTTTGTCACGTTTCAAAGCAAACACATTCATATCATCGAAGTCTGTTGCTGGAACAGTAAGTCTCTTCCCTCCTCCCCCAGCCACCTGACCATAAGGTCTCGGATAAAAAAGTTTTGCTTACATTTGCAATACTCATGTAAAATAGGATAAAGCTATGGGGAAAAAAACCTTTGCTTTCACCCTAAATCAAGGAACCTTAATTTTGCATAGCTTTTCTTGTGCTTTCAACCTTCACTCCTTGATAATATTTTCCCCTGTACAATATTTAACTAATATATACTATCATTTCGAGTTGAACAAGAAATTTGAAAACTGAGGCTAAATTGCCCACAATCTTCTTTTCAAATCAGTTAGTTCTTCACATTATAACTTGATTTCATCTAATCTGATTAGTTGGGGAAATTCCCATTTGTAATAACTATTCAATATTCACTCATCAAGTGTCCCTATGATTTGCTTCATAACATCTAACAGACAATCATAATGACTCCTTAAGAGGTGCAGCAGTGGAGCACTGTCCCTTGCTCCTCACGGTAATTGTAATGGCTCACTATAGCACGCATTGTCTTCTGAAGTATACTGAATCTGTTATTTGCCATAGTAAGTTAGCTATTGGTAATCACAGGCGATGAACATCTGTTACAAGTCCATGTTGATGCATTTTCTTGACAGTGTCATCATATCAGGATGTAATTCTGTTACTTTTCATTTCAGCCCGAATGGATGGCCCCCGAATTTCTTCGTGGAGAGCCGTCTAATGAGAAGTCAGATGTATACAGTTTCGGAGTCATTTTGTGGGAGCTTGTGACAATGCAACAGCCTTGGAGTGGGCTTAGCCCTGCCCAGGTAATTTATCCTCGAGCTCTAGGTAATCCATCACAATGCATGGAGAACACATCACGAATGTTGTGGTGTTTTAGGTGGTTGGAGCAGTTGCATTCCAAAACAGGAGGCTTACTATCCCTCAAAATACTTCGCCGGTGTTGGTGTCTCTGATGGAGTCATGCTGGGCTGAGTAAGATTCTATTACCATCTTTCTTTACATAACCTTTACCTTGACCTTAGCCCGATAACCTGTTATGATTACGTCTACATCCACAACGGAAGAGATGAGCCGATTTTATTCAAGAATATGGTTAAAATGAGAGAATAAGTATGCCTATTCAACCCCATCCAAATCTTGATGGAACTAGGAAAACCTACAATGCCTAGGAAATATCCCAGACTTGGGAAAACCTACAATGCCTAGGAAATCTTAATGTTTTACCGCCAGCATAATGTCTTCAAGTCATTCCAAAACAACCTAAAGAATAGAATGAGTGAAATTTATTCGTTTGCCATCTCTTTTCCTCAACTAGAGCCAGGTTTTCACTTGATCGACTAAATGTTCATCATCATCGTTGAGTAACTAGCGACATTTTTGTGTGCAGTGACCCCGCAGAACGGCCGTCTTTTGTTAACATAGTGGATGCATTGAAGAAGTTGCTGAAATCACCGTTGCAGTTGATACAAATGGGTAGCACTTGAGTTTTGTACATGCTATCATCTTCTTCTCAACAGGAGAGGAAAATAGGCTATGTATACTGATGTCCTAAATATGGACTTTGCATAAATGCAAATGCAAATTCCAAATAAAATAAATTTTGAATGCAACTGCCAAACCTATCTAAATCCAATCTTGTCTTGGTAAAACTATATAAGCAACCACCTCTCATTATTCTCTACGCACCATCTACTTTAATCTTCAATGTTGGCATTTTCATTCTATAATATATATATATATATATATATATATATATATATATATATATATATATATATATATATATATATATATATATATATATATTCACAAGTGTGAATTATTTATTTGTTGATGGGACTTGATATCTAATACGTCAGGATCAATATAGATAAAACTAGCAAATTTTGCTCATATCCTATTTAAACCTATGTATTGCTAGAGTCCTAAATTGCAAAGGAGCATGAAAATTGTAAAGGCGCACGAAATGTGCGCCGTGCGCCCGGGTGCACAGGAGTCTCATTCTAATGAAAATCATTAAAGAGGGTAATGATAATGGTAGTTGTAATTGGCACGAAGTTGATTGAATGGAACGAACATTAAATTAATAGGAATGATAGAGAAATTTGAATTTTCATTTCTTTTCATATCAAGTATAAAAAAGAAAATTAATACCCTTTCATTATTCTATCTAATATCCTTTACCAAGTCCAACATGCTTGTACTAAATCATTCTTTTTTTGAGATTATATTATTTGAGTCACTAATCTCTTCATTAAATTTAGGGCATTGCCAAAATACAAACATTCTGTATTTGTTGCACACATTATTTATTATATACTTAAAAATTATATTTCTACAATGTCTTATTAACATTCTTTTTCATTTTTACACTCCACATATATCCAAAATCTAATCCTAATTTTAGTTTCATGTACATCCTATAATACAACCATATTTAATAAAGCTCATTACCTTCTAGTTCAAAATTAAATATGAGGTAGTATTATTGTAATAATCTGCTTTGTTCTTTATTTCCTAGATCAAAATTTGACATATGAGATAGTGTTGAGTTATTAGTGCAAGCCAAGAATGAGACTTGTTACTAAATTATATTTTTAAATTATATAATGTTATTTTTTAAATTATATTTTTATTATTAAAATTTTATTAATTTAAATTTGTTATTCATTTAATTTTTTTTATTTAAATGTTATAAATTTATAAAATGTGACACTCAATTGATGAAAAGTAATAACATTATTGTGAACTATTACATGAACAATTTATAGTATAAATGAAAAATGATAATATTTTAAGAGAAAAGGGATAACATCTCTAATAAAAAGTTATAACTAATTACCAGGGTGTATTTCACTAATAATTTATAAAATGAATAAAACGTGATAATATTTTTAATAAAAAATTATTTTTAATTAAAGAAAAGTGATATCTGTATAATTGAATTAATTCACGAACAAATGATCACTGGAATAATAAAAGTGATAGCTTTTTTAATAAAAAGTGATACATGATAAAAGAAAAAGTGATAACCGTTTAATTCTTTAAGAGGAAAAGAATCGATTCAAGTATTCTTGAATAGATTTGCATCTTAAAAATCGATTCCTCAAGAGGAAAAAAATCGATTCAAGTATTACATCTTAAGAATCGATTCAAGTATTTTTTAAGATCTACCTCTAAATATTAATTCAAGTATTAAGTGAAAGAGGATCGAAGATTCAATTACTCTTAAATCGATTACCTCTAGGGAATAAGAGGTTGAAAAACTAATTCATGTATTGAATCGAAAACTTAAGTTCTTTAAGTTAAATAATTTTTTCATATCAAATATTAAAATTGAGTTTGTAAATATTTGTTTTAACTTTTTAATTTAGTATATTAATATTTATTTATTTACATATATCTTATTATTCAATTATGACATTTGAATTATAAAATTTATTTTTTTTAATTATTTGTATAATTTGAAACTTATAAATTTAAATAAAAAATTAAATTAATAAATTCATAACAAATTTATGAATATTTAAAATAATATTATATATAAATTAATTTATTTATATTATATATTTTTTTTACATTAGTTTTTTTAAAAATAATAATTAATGGAAATAGAATTATTATTATATAGTTAATTAAGAAATACTAAATTATAATCATTAGTAAAAAGTAATACTACATTTAAATATATATATATATATATATATATATATATATAATATAGGGATTATTATTGATAGGTACGAGTGTATATTACCTAATTATTAATAAATACATTGATCTAAACGTCTATTTCTTTTTCCAGCTTTACCCTTATTTACGACGCTAAATATTTCAATGTTTTCACTTAATACTAGTTTCATTAAATATTAATATACACTAAATCAAATAAAAACGATGGGTGAGAGATTTAAGGATAATTATGACAACCCTATTTATTGACCGAAGTAACTTTATACGTTCAATTGGACCATTAAGTTATTATTAATTAAAAATGAAAAAAATATCTATATAAATTTTAAAACCTGCACATAACTTCCATTTAGATAAAAAGAGTTTCTTTTATAATTTTAAAAGTTTTAACTTTCACACATGATGCTATGACTTTGACTTTAGGATTATTTTAATGTCCAAATATTTATCTGCCCACATAATTGATGCACCTTCAAATCAAAACTTTTTTAATGGAGTATCAATACAATCTGCCTATAAATTTCAACTATAAATTGAATGCAAACAATATAAATGTAAATATATTGACGCAAATACATGCATGTATGGAGAGACAGATATATATCAAAGGTCACAATCCCATATTAAATCAATCTACGAAAGCACTAATCCACTGAAAAGAACCCTAAACCCCAATTTAAAATTTGCAAATAACTTTGGAAAGTGGGGATCTTTCACCATAGTAACTGCGGCATTGTAGCAGTCATCACATAATTTCACACTTTCCAAATTTTATCCTATATGAAAAAATAATTTCACACAATTAAAGAATAATAAAATATTAATTTAAATTATTAATTATTAAGTCATTAGCAGTAATTTGGAGTACTCTTTGATGGTGTTGAGTACCCTTTATAGTTGCCACTCATAATTTGCAGATATGTAGAAAAATATCACTTAAACTAGTTTGGAAACAGACACTTTGGTTTAACAACATAAAAATGAGAATCAAAGCTGTAATTTGCTCTTAGGAAATGCATAGCTCGTAATTAGGGTCAATCAACAAATGCACGCTAAAAGGTTGATTAAAAGTTTATAGCATATTCATTTATTCAGATTGGAAGCTAAATAAAAAATTGTATTCTTAACTTTTGCTATGGTGGTGAAGATTGATATATAAAATTGGTTTAGAAGGGAATAATTAATCTTTCTCGACTTTACTTAAACTCTCCACACAGATTAATGAACATCTGATTTTCTTTCATGACTTTTTACAATAATCATAAAACAAAAGATGTTAATTCAATAAGTTGTGTGAGTAAGATTTCATCTAGCTAGGTATAATTCACTTTCATAAAAACATCCTTATAAACAATTCAAAGTATAGCAAGATGAATCACTAACCTTCAATACAGTTTACTCCTACCACAGCCACATTGCCTTTGCAAATGACCGCGAAGGAGTCCCTATTTGGAATAAAGTGAAATTAAGAAATCAAACTTTTTATTGAATACATTTATGTGAACATCACACACACATACACACACATATATATATATATATATATATATATATATATATATATATTATGTTTCATTTTTTTTTGTCTCATGGGTAATTTCTTTCATTGAAGTGCATATGGAACAAAACAGGTGTAGAATATGTTATGTTAGAAGTTAGAACCATAGACCCAAAAAAAAAAAGTTTAAGACAGAAATGGCAGAATTGTAGGCATATCTGAAATTTACTATAGTGTTCCATTATTATAATTTAAGAGCATCTCCTAAAGGCTCTTCAAATTAAAAAAATGTTAAATTTTGAAGAGCAATCAATTAAAATTTCACTCCAACAATCTCTTTATTTTAGCTTTTGATTTTACATAATAAGTTTCACTCTTCAAATTTAAAAAGCCAAATCAAGTTTTTTAAAATTAAATGCAATAAATGATTTATTGTTTCCAATGCTTTTTTTAAAATAAATATCATGGAATGTAGAGTAAAATTAATATTACAACTTACAAGCATTAATAATACAAATAAAATTAAAGTAAACGAATAGAAAATATGTATAATTAAATTAATATGGGGAATAGAGAAAATAAAAATTAAATATAAAGAGTGTGTTGGAGTACTTTATAAAACATCACTTTTTAAATTAAAAATCCTCTCTATTTCATTAAAATTCTTTTCAAATTTTAAAGAACCTCTTGAAGTTGCTCTAACACAGGAGCCATTTGCTCAAGTAAGTGAAGGGAGAAAGTTTGTCCCCCTTGGATGATTAGTTCCAATTATTTGAGAAATTATCACATTTGATCTAGTAATAATTCACTTTTACTCTTTTTATTATTTTAATTCTCAAATTTAGTTATTTTTGTTAATTTTTTTTTGTGTCCAACTTTGATCTTTTTTTTTAAAATAACTTTAGTCGTTTTAAATTTAATTTTAGGCTTTTTTTTCCTAAATTTCATTCAAATTGATTGAAAATTTAACATTGATGCTGAAATTCGCACGTGATTATTCCGGAAATCCTATTTTCGAAAATTATAATAATAATGTTACATGCGATTTTCAGGTGTGGATTTAATTTTTCAATTTTTTCCTAGCCAAATATTGAACTAATAAAAAGGACTAGAATTAGAGAAAAAGAAAAAGGAAATTAAGATATCAAAAGGATTAAAAATAGATTCAGGCAGTCAGCAAGGGATAAATGCGATTTTCAGGTGTGGATTTAATTTTTCAATTTTTTCCTAGCCAAATATTGAACTAATAAAAAGGACTAGAATTAGAGAAAAAGAAAAAGGAAATTAAGATATCAAAAGGATTAAAAATAGATTCAGGCAGTCAGCAAGGGATAAATGCGATAATTTCTTTGGCAAAAGCTCCGTGTCCCCATGTGAACACACCCTCCCCTCCAATCCTATTTAAACTTATGTATTGCTAGGGGTTTAAATTGTAAAGGGGCATGGAAATTGTAAAGGTGCACGGAATGTGATTCGTGCGCCCGGGTGCACAGGAGTCTCACTCAATTTCTTTATTTATTTTTCTTGAGAAAAAAAGGGGTGAAGCATGACGCTTATTACTGTGATCTATTTAGAACAACACTAACTTTTGTTTGAGAAAAACAATACAGTCGACATATTTGAACGAACATCACGCACTATATCCAGCAGCATCGAGGAGACAATCCATTTTAACTAGTTTATTAACGGTAGGATTGATTAAAAGTAATAACATTTTAATAATCAAAATAAAGTGAAATGGGCAAATAATGATAACCATTGTGAAACGATCACACTGTTAAATAGTCTGTTGAACTCCCCATCACAGCATATATAAATCAACGGTGGAACAAAGCTCGAATATACTAAGTCAAAGTCCAACAATCCCATTAACCTGTATAATTGATGATGTTTTCATGCAAAAATGTTGTGTTTTTGTAGTATTAGAGTAAGGGGTAATCAATTTTCAGTTATAATAATCTACTTTGTTCTTCATTTCCTAGATCAAAATTTGACATATGAGGTAGTGTTGAGTTATTAGTGCAAGCCAAGAATGAGACTTGTTACTCATATAACATGTTAAAGATGAAACATCAAAGGAGTAACTAATAGTTGTGCTTATTAGCATTAGAGTAAGAGATGAGTATAATAGAATTTGATGTAGAAGTTATATAAAGTAAAGTATATTAGAGAGTATTTGGTATCCATTGAGTCACTACATGGCAGAAACGTATATATTGGGCTTGTGGGTAGAATTTAGAGTGCATCTACGCTTGCTATGACTTGGACGTTGCAACCCTCTAGAGTGAGGAGATGGCCGCCTCTTCAAATGGCTCTCGGAAGGTTGGGTGTGGGTGAGTGTGTTGCTGCTGCTCCTCTGCTCCTTGAGGTAGTGCTTGTCTTCATGGTGTGACTCAAATTTCTTCTTTGAGCGACGTTCAGGTTGGTGGCGATGATGATCAGAGCCACCAGATGTCGAGCATGTTGATCCTCCATATTTTCGGTGCTTCCTCTTCAGACTCCCTTTGTGAGCTCCAAATTCCTCTCTATTGAATCCCATTGCTAACTCAGTTTGAGGAGGGACAGGGCCACCATAAGCCAAAATACAACCAAAACCAATATCCATATAGGGAGGCATTGGACCACCATAAGGAGGCATAAACCCAGGTTGCATGCCATTCCAATAAGGAAGATTAAATGAATTAGGCATCATATAATTCTCATGAGGAACTCTCCACTGCATCTCTGCAGAACCTGGAAGAACACAAGTTGATTTCTGTTCATCAGCCAAATGAGCACTTCTCTGTGATGCTGCTTCCTTGAGGACATCATCTTTCACTTTCATAAGTGATCTCCCTTTGTCAAGTTCCATTGCAGATTTAGTTTCATCTACCATCTTTGGAGGTTCTTCCTGTTGAGGTGGGGTAGGGGAGCAGAGGCAGCAGACTGAGGATTGCTTTTCATGTCTAGGTTTTCCGTTCTGCTGTTGTTACATTCCAAAATTCTATTGATAGCATTCCTCAATGTTTTGTTGGGCAAAAGATGATCCGCCAAAACACCTCTAGCCCCACAAACACACATTGATTTTGAAATAGTGTAATCCCTAATACATTTATCACAGAAGCTACTAAAACAACATTTGCTTGTAAAGACACCATCTTTCATCACTTGTTTACACAGTGGGCACTTAAATTCTGGTGGAACTTCACCAATTGATCGACTTCGACTTGATGACATCTCTTTCTCATTTGGCTTCAACACTGCAACATCCCCGGTTGGTAATGCAACACAACCATCTGGGGTGGCCATCAACATTGATTTTGGAACACCTGCACCTGCAATAACTATGGGCTTGCAAGGAACACCAGGAATTCTGCTAATTAAAACTGAAGTATTTCTGGGAATTAACATTTCATCATCATCATCAGGGTAAACTTCATTGGTGTGGGCATTGGTGAGCACGAGGTCAAAATCCCTACCCCTGCCCAACTGCTTTACTTCAAATATTATTGCTTTTAATTCTCCAACCGATATAAAGTGCCCATCAAAGGCAACTGATTCATAATCTTTTGCACTTTTAAATTTATAATAAACACACGACATATTTTCTTTTCTTGTATAACCACAAATTGAAACAGAGGCAGTCAAGTAATACTAATACCAGGTATTGAACTCAAAAAAACTTTTTATTATAAAAGAATAATAACAGAAGTACAGAAGGAAAACAATTACAACATTGAAAAGTGAAAAGCCCTCCCTTATGTAAACGCCACTCCACGAAACGTTATATCTCTGCTTCTCGATCGGTATTTGAAACGCCACTCCACGAAACGTTAAATCTCTGCTTCTCGATCGGTAATTGCAATTTCAAATCAACAAGGAATGATTGATCAATGAATCGATCGCAAAATCAAACTCAGAATAGGGTTTTAGTTATTAATACAGGAATGTTTAGTATATCAAAGGAAGGTTTATATTTAAGGAAGATTTTGATTTGTTGAGTTGTCAACAGTAACTTAGAGATCGCTTCGTATTTTTTTAGAATTTTGAATTTATTTAGCTAAACTTGCTATGGAAGATTTAATTATTGACCAATCAAAATATTTCACTATATTTTATCTTATTTAAAAGTTAATCTAAAACTTTAAATGTTTTTTATTTTTTATTTTTAAATAGATTTTATATAAACATTATATCAAATTAATCGTCTTCTCATGATCTTCAATTTGACATTCATATTATCAATATAATATGATTTAAGAAATAGATTCTTAAATTTAATAATAATTTTTTTATTAAAGATAAATTTTAATTAAAAATTATTAATAAATAAAATATTTTTAAAAGAGTAAGAAATTATTTATTTTATTTTTAACTTTATTGTAAGTAAAATATTTGTATAACATAAAAAATAGATAAAATATGAATATATAAAATTAATAAATTAATGTATACACAAATAAAAAAACTCTTAATATCAATTATCATTTACTTTTATAAAAATGAGTTTTCCGTCCGTGCGTTGCACATAAAGCATTTCATTATAGGATTGTCGGTTAAATTTTTTTTGTTTTTTTGTTTTAATAGTGTTATGAATATGTATGAATATGTTTGAACTTCTCTTATCCGATTTTGGTCTGGTATAAATTTTGTTGTAGTATTATTTTTTATTTATATTTATAACTATCTCATACGATGTGTTTTGCACGGAAATAATTATATTTGGGTATGTCTTGCGTGAGACCATCTCACGTGAGACCATTTTATACTTTTTAAAATAGTTACCACTTTCGCTATAAAAATATTATCACTTTTTATTTATATTTTAAACTATTCATGAAATATCATTATCACTTTTCTGTATAAAAGTTATTACAATCTGATCGTCTCACGTAAGCCCTTACGTGAGACGGTCTCATACAAGTCTTTGCCATTATATTTTGTGAAAATTTTTTAAACATTATATTATAGGATTATTATTTAATATATTTTAGTTTTAATAATTTTATCTCTACGAATATGTTTGAGCTTGTCTCGTTCGATTTTGGTTTGGTTAGAATTTTATTATAGCATTATTTTTTTTATTTATGTTTATAATTATCCCATATGTGTTCTGTATGGAAATATTATAAATATTTTTATCTATAATTGATTTTCTTTCTTATACTTCTTATGTCCTCCAGGCCTTATAGTTACATATTTTCAATTTGGAAATCAGTTCCTAATCGATTTCATTACCCACCACATAAAACGATTAAACCATCTACATATGACCCACCTACAATTCTAATACAACTATCCACTATATATTAAAATATTATATTCCTCAATCACCGTGCAAGAAGCAAATGTAAGCATTAGGACGAGACAGAGGGAGTATTATTATTATTATTATTATTGTGTATTGTGTAGTTTTAGTAATATAATTTAATGGGTCATGAACCAATTTTTTTAGATCCGTTTGACATTCAACATTAGAACTAAAACAATAGTTTCAGTAGATGTTCACCATTTTGGTCAATTTCCATTGCACATTCTATGAATCTAGCGATTAATAATAATTATAAATTCCATATAAATGGCAACGTTCAAGCCCCCCCTCCCCCCCTCCCTCCCTTTTTTTTAATCTCTTAATGATGAAACTATCTCCATAACCATTTAGTAACTATTTTTTTTTCCTGCAGATGATTTATACAATTGAAACCATATTTTAATTTTATGAATATATATATATATATTAACTACAAAATTAAAAGATATTGAACTGTATTATATGATTAATAATTGTTAAATATTTCAAAACATCTGTATAAATCTTAAAAATGTTTAGACTGTGATTTGGAAAAAACTTAGTGTACATAACAATGCACGAATATGATCTTCGAAAAATAAAATTTTCCACTATAAACACTTTCTCCCCTAAATATCTCAAACCTTTTCCCTTACACCAATATAAAGTACATTCTTAATACATATGGTATGTTGTAAAGAAAAGAGGAAAAAAGTTTTGACTTAGCAATCCTATACATTGATGAGAGCAATACAATTTCCACAACACTACCAAAATTCCATTAAGAAACAAATTCTAGATGTATCGAAAAAAATTAGCTACATTCAAACTTAGGTGTAAGACATACCTGATCTTGCATCTATGTGTTTAACCTTATAGAGCTTTGCAGCTGTTACTTTTTAGACATTTCTGAATAATTCTATGAACACAATATTTTTACACCTACTTATGGCCCGATCATTAGCATTACAAAGCATTATTTTCAAGCCTTACCTTTAGGGCTGTTAAACGAGCCGAGTGAGTCCGAGTATTGATGAGTGATATTTTCACCTAGATTTTAGTGTCTTTTATATGTGTTTTCATATTATTTTATCCGTATTTATGTGTTATTTGATTGTGTTTTGTGTTTTTATGGAAATGTGTGAAAATAAACTTAAATGTATGATTTTTCAGGTAAAAATGGATTCTAGACGTGAAAAAGAAGACGTATGAAAAAACGAAGCTCAATTCGGAGTCCAAACAAGAAAGTTATGATTAGAATGGTGTGTCACTTTGCATGACATGTTACACTTTCAAATGTTGAACTTTTTGTCAGATCTTTATATGGATAGAAAGCCAAGGAAGAGAGAATCGCGTGAGCGCAATAATAACTCAAATCGGATTTCGGATGTGGAAGTTATGCGCGAAACGGTGAGACTGCGCTGCACCTACTCGACCCAGGTACCGAGCACGACCCGTGTACCCAACACGACCCGTGTTGGGTCAAAAGTCATTTTTTGGATTTGTACGTCTTCTAGAAGGTTCTAGGTCCACAATTACATCATTTGGCGTGAAAATTAGGCATAAATCATTTCTGGATCCAATCTACACCTAATTCACACCATTTCTTCACACACTTTCCTCTCCATTCCATCTACCCTTCATCCCATTCACCCATCCTTGAATCCATCCATTTAATACATCATCCAAGTAGTTAGAGAAGCAAGGGGGAGTGGAGTTTGCAAGAAGAGGAAGAGAAGCACCATTGAAGTTATTCAAGGGAGTTTTAATTTTAATTTTTATAGATTTCTTTGTAAATCAATCATGTGTTTTAGAGATACAATTGTCTATGTTGTTTTCTTTGAAACTATGAAAGGCTAATCTCCTTTGTGAGATTAGCAATATGAATTGTGTTGGATAATTTTGGGTATTTTGCAATTGAATTCATATGTTGATTGGAATTGTTAATTTTCTATCATTGATTGTTAATTGCTTGATTTGTATTGTTGATTTGTGTGATTAATTGTCATGGGCATGTGATTAGATTGAGAAATCAATTATATGTTTAGGATAGTTCATTGAATCATTTCATCATATACTTCATGTGCATTATAAGTTTTAGAGAGATTGAGAAATCCTTTGGAATTTAGAACCCTTTGATAGAACATGTGATTTTTTAGATCGAGGGGTCAATTGATCGTGTGAAGGGACTCTCTAATTGAACTTAGTACCTAGTTGGAATTGTTTGATTGAGAACCAACCTTAGAGCCTTTTTTAGACCTTGTAAATGATCTACATCCTATCCATCTCGAGAGGGAGTTTAGGTGGAATTGGTGTTGACCTTTAGTTATTAATCCATGACATATATGAATTCGTTGTATGATACCTAGATTTTCCATACTTTAAGTATTGCTAGTCTCATTATCTATCTACTTGGCTCATTCATCCATCTTCCATTCTTCTATCCTATTGTTTATCTTGTCATTTAATTGTTTAATTGTCATTTCTTGATTAATCTTACCCCTTTATGATCATCTCTATAATATTATGACAAACACGAAATCACTTAAGCCCTAGTACCTTTCTCCCTGTGGTTCGATAAATTCTTTAATTAGTCATCCCGACTACAAAATGGCTAATCAAATGACGCCATTTCCGAGAAGATAACGGTCGCTAGAGATTTAACGAAGGAGTGTTTCGATTGGTATTACTAGAGATATTTTTATTGCTTTTTATTATTTGTTTTGGAAAATTTTTTATCTCACTTTTTCATTTTGATAGGTACTTGGAAACTACCTTGAGAGAAGAAGAATGTGGATCAAAGCCAAAAATAGCAAGTTTAAAGAAGAATTGCAGTAAGCCTTGAGAAGAGCATTTAAATGGAAGGTTGGAACCAATACTTAAATGATATTTTTGGGAATCAAAGTGCAAGAATTCCACCTCCACAATCAAGAGGCTACATGAATGAGAGCAACTATGGCTACAATTTTTAAATGGAACAAGATAGCTCTCAATACTATAATCAAAGAAGAAATGGAGAATGACAACAAGCTTACAATGCAAATACACTCCACCCTTATCAAGCATGTGCTTATTCTTCACCAAATCCCAACACCAATCCTCCGTTTCAAAATTATGCCTTGTTGGACTTATATAGAAGATGTGCTCAAGGAAGTGATGAAGGCCAAAATTCTCAATCAAGTTTTCTTTGTAATGAATCCTCCGAGATAATTACACACGCTACCTTGAAATTGTCAAGACAAATAATGATGAAAAGAGCAAAAACAAGAATGAACATGCAACCTTTAAAACAAGAAAATGAGCAAAGCAATAATAATATGCTCAAGTACTTAAAAGTTTGGAGAATGAAGCATGCATTGAAAGTAGTTCAATCCAAGGAAAGTTGATGATTAGTGCTTGTGAACATTAAAGTCGAGAAAGGAAGAAAGAAAAGTGGAGAAGTCGGAGAAATTGGTCATCTCTTCAATTACTTACACTTGATTAGTCACTATTATCCATATTCTTCCTACCCTACCAAAGAGCCTATCATTACATCCTTAATTAAAGACCTTTTTGTTCATTAATTGAAACTTGGTGGTTTGTCAAAATAGTCCACGAGCAAGCTTATAGCAAGTCGAGCCAATCGATTAATGAATGTTGATTTACTTTACCTTAAAGAGTATTGAGTGAAATTGATATCCCATTGTGAGGCTTGGACAAAAAGGGACTATATTACACTTTGTTCTCTTGTGATTAAACTTGTTAATTCCTCATATCATGAGTTTAATGTTGTAGGATGACTTAGCATAGTTTGTAGTTATTATTGCTATTGATGTGTTATTACTTATATTCGTTTAGTCTTTTCCTAGGTGAAAATCTCTTTCATCTTGGTTTATCATTTTCGTTATTCGGGGACGCACATCACTTTAAGTTTGGGAGTGTGATGAGTGATATTTTCACCTAAATTTTAGTATCTTTTTATGTATTTTCGTATTATTTTATCCGTATTTATGTGTTATTTGGTTGTGTTTTGTGTTTTATGGAAATGTGTGAAAATGAACTTATATGTGTGATTTTTCAGGTAAAAATAGATTCTAGACGCGAAAAGAAAGACGTAAAAAAAATAGAGCTCAATTCGGAGTTCAAACGAGAAAGTTATGATTAGAATGGTGTGCCACTTTGCATGACTTGTTACACTTTCAAATGTTGGACTTTTTGTCAGATCTTTATATGGATAAAAAGCCAAGGAAGAGAGGATCGTGTGAGCGCAAGAATCACTCAAATCGGATTTCGAATGTGGAAGTTATGCGCGAAACTGTGAGACTGCACTGCACCTACTCGACCCAGGTACCGAGCACGACCTACTGAGCACGACCCGTGTACCCAACACGACCCGTGTTGGGTCAAAAGTTATTTTTTGGATTTGTGCGTCTTTCAAAAGGTAATAGGCCCACAAATACATCATTTGACGTGAAAATTAGGCAGAAATCATTTCTGGATCCAATCTACACCTAATTCACACCATTTCTTCACACAATTTCCTCTCCATTCCATCTACCCTTCATCTCATTCACCCATCCTTGAATCCATCCATCTAATACATCATCCAAGTAGTTAGAGAAGCAAGGGGGAGTGGAGTTTGCAAGAAGAGGAAGAGAAACACCATTGAAGTTATTCAAGGGAGTTTTAATTCTAATTTGTGTAGATTTCTTTGTAGATCAATCATGTGTTTTAGAGATACAATTGTCTATGTTGTTTTCTTTGAAACTATGAAAGGCTAATCTCCTTTGTGAGATTAGCAATATGAATTGTGTTGGATAATTTTGGGTATTTTGCAATTGAATTCATATGTTGATTAGATTTATTAATTTTCTATCATTGATTGTTAATTGCTTGATTTGTATTGTTGATTTATATGATTAATTGTCATGGGCATGTGATTAGATTGAGAAATCAATTATATGTTTATGATAGTTCATTGAATCATTTCATCATACACTTCATGTGCATTATAAGTTTTAGAGAGATTGAGAAATCCTTTAGAATTTAGAACCCTTTGATAGAACATGTGATTTGTTAGATCGAGAGGCCAATTGATCGTGTAAAGGAACTCTCTAATTGAACTTAGTATCTAGTTAGAATTGTTTGATTAAGAACCAACCTTAGAGCCTTTTTGAGACCTTGTAAAGGATCTACATCCTATCCATCTCGAGAGGGAGTTTAGGTAGAATTCGTATTGGCCCTTAGTTATCAATCCATGACATATATGAATTCGTTGCATGATACCTAGATTTTTCATACTTTAAGTATTGCTAGTCTCATTCTCTATCTACTTGGTTCATTCATCCATCTTCCATTCATCTATCACATTGTTTATCTTGTCATTTAATTGTTTAATTGTCATTTCTTGATTAATCTTACCCCTTTAATGTATTAAATGGACTGCCAAAATTAAAACTGCAAGATTTATAAATAAATATAATAAATTGAAATGATGAAAAAATTGAAGATAAAAATAAAAATTTAAGTTTGTTTATATATATATATATATATATATATATATATATATATATATATATATATATATATATATATATATATATATATATATATATATATATATATATATGTATAGATAGATAATTTATGATACGCCCAAAATAAAATATAAAGATATATTAATCATAGAGTGATTTTGGGGCACTCAGTATATAGGTTAAAGCACCACAATATCCTACAAAAATTTTAACTGTGATCTAAGTACACTTAATATATAAATACAATTTAAATGATGTATAATATTTAACTATATTAATTATTAAAAATTAATTAATATTTTTATTATTTATTAAAATAAGTTGAAACGTTATCTAATTAATTGCCTCAAACAATATTTAAATTGGTTGCAATTGAAAAAAAATGTATCATATTCATTTTATATAATAGATAAGTATACTATTTATTTATAAATAATTTTATTGATTGATTTGATTCAAAATTTTAGATAATATTAACTTTGTATGATTAACTATATTAAAATTATTTTATTTTAATTGATTTTTATCTTTTAAAAAAAAGTAGATATAATTTCGTTATAAAACTCAATTATTATTTTATTTTAAAATAAAGTTATAGTTTACTATAATATATATTTTTTTCTAATTAAATAACATATTAATAAAATAAAATATAAATACTATTTAATATAATAAATTATAAATATTAAAATAATATTTATAAAAACATACTAATGAAATTAAAATTGAATGAACAGTTAAAATAAATAACAAAACTTAAAAAATAAATTGCATAAATTAATCCAAAAGATTAAATTAAAAGAATATATATAGATATTTTTCTAATGAAAATAAAATTAAATAAAAACTTAGGATAAATTACAGAATTTTAAAAATAGATTTCATACATTAATCTTAAAGATGAAATAAAAAAATAATAAAAAAAATAGTTGACATGTGCTTTGAATTTTCTAACTCTTAAATTTCTGAAGTTATTTCTGGATACGATGACTTTTTTTAAGGCTAATTATACTATGCACCCGGGTGTACCCTAAGATAAGGTGCACACACTTTAAAAAACGTATATAAATATAAACAAAAATATATACAATTTAATTGTTAAATTTTTTAATGAAAAATTGAGTGTAAAAAATATACAATTATTAAAAACACATGTAGACACAGTACACTATTGAATAAAACGTTATACACATATGGATGCTGGTTTTTTTAATGAAAAATTTAGTTTTGCATCAACTTTTGATCAAAGTAAGTGGGGTCGTAAAGGTGGCTTAAATGGCGCTATTTTGTGTAAAAAGTATAATATAATTAATAAACACATACATAAAATAGAATAACATGTATACAAAATAAAATAAAAAGTTATACACATATGGGTGCACCTAATATCAACTCTTTTTTTAATGATTGAAAGTGCAAATAAGATCAAATAAAAATAAGAACATTAAAAATAAAAAAAATTAGAGATAATTATTAATAGATACAAACTTTATACCCAATATTATTATGGGATACATCCATTTTAAAACATTACTCCTAGGTACACAAATATAACACAAAATACCAAATATAACCTCCGCCCATTATAAGCCCTATCTACAAATCCATTTGGAAAAACTCTCTGCCGTGGGAAGATCTTTATCTACAAATCAAATTAAAAAAAAAAAACCTCATCTGTCATAGATTCTTCCTGCTCCGCTTCAATTTTCATTGTGCAACAGGCCAATTCTTCATTGTTCGAGTCATCTACGCCTTCGATTCTCCTTTCGATGGTGGCGTTTCTTTCTTCTCTTCCCTTCAATGGTGGATCTGAACATTTGGATCGGATATGTTCTCCGAAAGATGAAAGAGAATCAATTGGATCGGTCCATGGACTCCGTCGGTGTTGAATACCAGTGCTTCGACGGTGGCGGACCGATGATTTAATCGCCGAAGGAGATGAATCGAAAGGAGGCTACTGCTGCAATTCAACCCTTTTGAAGACAAATTGCTGTGAGTGTTTCTCGTCCATTCTCTTTCCTCTCTACGAAATTGGTTTACAAACACAATTATGTTGTTGATGATGCATTAATGGTGTTGATGATGCTTTCATGAAATGGTGAGGATGCGACCACAACCTTCTCTTCATGTATACATTGTCTTGTTGACTCTCATTGTTAAGATGCAGCGCTATTCTATTGCCCTCCAGGTGTTCGACGAAATGTGTCCAAAAGGGTATTCACCCAAATATGTGTATCATGAATGTGTTAATTTTTTTTTGTTGGTGGAGAGTGAGATTTGCATTTTGTTCAATTTTTTTTTTATGAAATTCCATGGATGATTGTAAGGTTCTTATTGTAAATAACTCGATTCATATCTTTGTAATATGTAGAAATTGGATTTGCAGAAATTTTAATGGTTTCATACAGTATTGCATTTCGTGCAGAAAAATTAACTACGGTAAAAAAATGCAACAAAATCAACTAAATCCCCCCTCAAATTTGTATTTCTTAACTAGAATCTACAATACGTGCAAAAATAATCAGCTAAACCCCTCCTCAAATTTGCATTTCTTAATTAGAATTTACATTTCGTGCAGAAGCATCTGTATTTTGTGCAAAAAAAAAATCTAAACCCCTCTTAAAATTGCATTTCTTAACCAGCATATGCATTTCGTAAAAAAAAATCAACTAAAGTCTACATTTCATGCAGAAAAATTTGCATTTCAATTCTAAATTTGGATATTGGGGCAAAAAGGGAAATACAAACACAAATTTTGTAGTTAGTAGTAAGAGTTAATTTAAAATGTATCTGTAAGTTAATTACACTTAGAGGGTGTAGTGGATAGTAACCAACTCAAAAAATTATAAAAAAAAAGAATTTATGAAATATAAAGAAAAAAACAAACAAAAAAATAAAAAATTTAAAAAATTGAACAAACAATTTAAAATAAATTACAAAACATAAAAAATAAATTAAATAAAAATAAATTAAATTAAATAATAAAATTCATTATTAGTATAATTAGATTTTATGATTGAAATAAAAAAAACATTAATGGAACTGTTAAGATTAAAATTGAATTATTTTTAAATAAAGTAAAATTGAAAAAAAAATTGAAAACAAAAGTGAAATTTTAGGTTTGCTTTTATATATGTATAGATATTTATGCTCAATAAATGAGAATATATTAATTTTATAGTATTATAAAATAATCTTTAGTATATTAAAGAGGATCAAGTTTTATTGAGGTGGTAGCATGTGGTTAATTTGAAAATGAGATTGCAATTTATTAGAATTTAAAATCTTTATATACGAAAGGAGGACCCAGTTTAAATGAGGTGGCAGCATGTGGTAAATTTTAAAAGAGTTGATATTAGGTGCATTAGAGTAAGAAAGGAGTATAATACAATTTGAAATAGAAGTTATATACTCCCTCCGTCCATTGTTAATGTATTCATTTGCTGTTTGGGTGTCAACACCATTTGCTTTAGTACGTGGATTAAGGAGTCTTATTATTTTATATGTAGTGGGTAGTTGTATTAGTGGAGGGTGTGAGTCTCATATTTTAATTGTATTAGTGAGAGTGTGAGCCCCAAATGTCTATAAAATGTATTGAGAGTGGATGGTCCAAATAGTGAAATGAATAGATTAACAGTGAACAGAGGTATGTAGTAAACTATATTAACAAAGACTTCAATTGTAATAAAGGGGTCCAGAATGCACAGCGTAAATAATATAAAAATCCTTAAAGCTATAATATAATAAAGTAAAAGTTGCATAGAGATTATTACATATTAGTATCTATTCACTCGAGTAGAGTGAAATATCCAAAACAAGTACGTTCAAATGATATATATGAAATAAAATTCTTAATAAAATACTAAAATATAAGACATAATATAAAGTCCTCTATGGGTTTGGGACATCTGCATGGGCCTCTTCATCTTCTAAACCTTGTTCTGAAAATCAATAAGGGGTGAGCGTCTAAAATACACTCAGTGGGTTAACTTTAAATGATTATACAGTTAAAAATAAATATGCATGCCAAATATAGCATAATATGTAACATATGCCATTTAATAAAATATTTTTGCACATTGTCATTCGATAACTTAATGAAAATATTTTAGACCGAACCATCATCCGATAACTTGTGTTAGTTGGTATATGTGCACCGGGCCGTCGCCCCAGTACAATGATAGCATATTTTGAAATACATTTTAGTACTAAACTGACGTAGCCAGTAACTTATGTTAGTTGGTATATGTGCACCAAGTCGTCACCCCGTACAAGTGTTAGTAGAAAAATATATTTGTCATCGAAGTAAAAGCATACATGACACATAATATGACATATAAGTAACACATATCACATCTTAACATAACAATCATGACATAAAATGTAGCACTCGATAAAGAGTGAAAGTTACCCCACCTTGAACTTTTTAGGAAATAGTAAGTTAGACTACACTTGCTCTTTGGTCTCAGGTGTGCCTACACGGATATGTTAAATTAAGTTCTACCTCTAATAATAATTCCTAGTACTTAAGCTAAATTTCTAATATAGTATGATTAAAATAAACTAATTATTAACTAACTTAAGAAAATATAAATAATTAATCGTTAAATAAAATGAGTTAAAATAAAATAATAAATAGAAATACATACTTTAAAATTTTAAAAATAATAATTTAACAATCATATTTTACAAGTGTAGTAATAAAAAGTAACATTAAAAATATGAATACAAATGACATTAATTTTATTAATAACGGATATAAAAATTTTACACCTAAAATAATAATAGTGACAAAAATTATATTTAAAATTAAATATAGAAAGTTAAATTAAATTAAATAATAAAAATAAAATAAAAGAAGATAAGATATTAATTAAAAAATAATAATATTAATAATATGCACCCACACGTGCACTACATATATATACATACTATACACTACTATACACTTACTGAATCAGTAAGTGACGTAAGTACTAAATTTATTTTATTATTATTATTATTATATATATATATATTTATTTATTTATAAATTGTAATCAAGTCCCTCCATTATATTAAATTCTTATTTAAGCTTACCTTAAACTTTAACTTTATTATAAAATGACCAAACTTGAGTTATACAACTCCATTTGAAAATCCAAAAGTACGTATGGAGTCCTCGCAAGGTGAGGATCACATGCATACCAATTTTTCATAAAAATAATGAAGTTTAAAGGGGACAAAATTTTCACACAAAGTGGGTCTCTTCTCATCTTCTTCATTTCATGTCCAAACTCAAAACTAATTATATATTTGTGATCCTCGTGAGGAGAGTTTCAAAATGACCTATAATATCAAAGTTATATCCCAATGAAACAAAATATGCCATTAAAGGGTTGAATACTTCGACTGAGTTTTTCTTACTCATACGAAATTCATTTCGCAAAAGAGTTATATATATGGAATCTAAGCTTTGAGACGATCATTTTGATATATAATATGATAAAAATAAATTACAAAATATGTAACTAAGATATTGACAATGAGTGAAGTGTGTGTGTGTATATATATATAGAGAGAGCATGTGTGCTTATATATGTGTGTGTGCGCGCCGGTGTGTGAAAAAACATATAAGGAGAGAGGAAAGTTATCTAGTACTCTCTGGATTAATCCTTTCTCTCTTTTTACCCCCAAGATAAAAAAGAAGAGGTTATATATATATATATATATATATATATATATATATATATATATATATATATATATATGATGGGTATTACATCAGTAGGCCCATCTTTTCTTTAAAAGTGGTACAAGCAGATCTAATACTAGTCCGTGGGTCAAAGCCACTATCCGGAAATTTTACTCCTTTTTTAACATATACCCATTCGTTTGCCACGTCACAATGTCTTCCTCTCTCATAATGTAGTGAAAGAGAATTACCAGTGGAATTGGAAAAAATTCGTCGGAGTGATAGAAAATGAAGAAAACTGTGGTGGGAAACGCCCTTCATCTTAGGGTCTTCAACATCAACCTAAAAATGGTATGAAAACTTGAAATTTCTCATTTATTTTTCTGTAATGATTCTAGAATATGAATCAAACTGGCGGAATAGCGGCGAGAATCAATTCTCAAGCTAACCCTTTTTGAATCAGTGCATCTCTTTTTCATTGCACTCCAATTTCTGAGCGAAGAAGACGCCCCCAATGGGATTATGTAAGTCCTTTAATTTGCTTGTTATTAGGTTAATTCAATGATTGTTATTGCAAAACTTTGAGCAGTCTTCTGGAAATCCAATGGGAATAATCTTAGATAACATAGAAATGCAGCGATGAGAGTCGAATAATGATGTGCTAAGTTAAGAATCTAAAATTGTGGGGTTGTCGTAGCTAGAGAGAGAAGCGTAGAAACATGAGAGGGAGAGAAGAGTTGAGTTGAGTTAATCTTATACTGAACAAAAATGTGGTGATCTGCAGGGCGATTGCGTAATGTTTTAGTTATTAAATTCCTTTATTCTGAAATGCTCTTCTGGGTATCCAATGTTTTGTTATTTCAGTGATCTTTTTAATGGACAACTATGTTTAACCAAGCATTTGGAAGGTGTAGTTACATAGCATTCTATTTAGTCCACAAAATTCAATGAAGTTTTAGATTTAAATTGCTGGAGATGCATTGGAGTGCCATTTATAACTACTTTCCAGCTTTTACTTTTGTGATGCTAGATAACCCATTACATAGCAGCACTCAGACAGTTCACAGTTTTATCTTTCTATTGTGTGGTTGTAAATGTTATTTGTTGTATTTTGAATAGTTGCCACAACTACAAAATAATTGGGTTCTGAGTGGAAGGCAGGTCTTTGTCATTTCCATAATTATATTATGTAGTAGTGGGCTTGACCTGTGGCACATTTTATGGCAAGGATATTGGGGACGCACTTGTGTGATATTTTTTTGTTTGGTTTGAGATAATGAGAAGGGTTAGAGCAAAGCGGAAAAAATTAATGCGACTAACCAAGATGATCTTGGAAGCGATGATTTTGAAGCTCAGAAAATAGAAGACGAAGACAGTGAGGACACTATGGGGCTATCCAATAAAGATACAAAAGATAGGACTGGGAAAAAAAGTAAAAGGAATGCCTGAGTTGTGTGAAGTGTGACCATTTTGGCATTAATTATGATATTCAAATTGACAATCCCTTGATTTTACTTTCAGTCACTTGGACCAGATTCTTCCTTCGCATATTTCATGAGAAGATCAGTTGGGGTGACTTCCGAGATGGACCACACTTCCATTGAGTTAATAGGAAGTGACAAACCTGGTCTACTCTCCGCAGTCAGTGCTGTTCTCACGGTCTCAACAGCCTCAAATGCAAGTTGTTATTAACAAGTTTTTGGGTTACTCTTAATTTGATTTGTTTATGTTATATTTATTTCATTAACAACTTTCTAGGTTACTCTATTTTATTAATTAGGTTACTCTTTATAATAATTTGGGTTACTAATAATAAGTTTTTATATTAACATGTTGATTTTTTTATATTCTGTGATATTTGACTTACTTAAGGTTACTTTTTTCTATTAATAAGGTTACTCTTTATAATAAATTAGGTTACTCCTCGATTTGAGACTAATTTTATGTTCTATTTTATTTCGTTAATTTTTTAGGTTACTCTATTATATTAATTAGGTTACTCTTTATAATAATTTGGACAACTAAGAACAAGTTTTTATATTAACTTATTGATTTTTTTATTTTCTGTACTATTTGATTTTCAAGGTTACTTTTTTCATTTAATAAGGTTACTCTTTATAATAAATTAGGTTACTATTTGATTTGAGACTCTAATTTTATGAAAATTAAATTATGTTTTTT
Source organism: Pogostemon cablin (assembly GCA_023678885.1). Classification (NCBI taxonomy): domain Eukaryota; kingdom Viridiplantae; phylum Streptophyta; class Magnoliopsida; order Lamiales; family Lamiaceae; genus Pogostemon; species Pogostemon cablin. The sequence goes on along the minus strand of CM042989.1, from coordinate 9,818,235 downwards.
GAAGAATTAAATTTTATGCAATTTGTAAGTTAAATCAAACTCTAATTTTTTGAAAATTAAATTGTGTTGTGAAGAATTAAATTTTATGCAATTTGTAAGTTGATAGATCACTCTTTATAAATAACTAGATTACTCTATAAAATTAATTGGATCAATTTTTGAAATTAATTAGATAATGAAATCTAATGTCATATATTGTGAAGAATTAACAAGTCCACCGTCGTTTATTCCTACTGTCCTCTAATAATCACTTAATTAATAACAATAAAAAAGGCTAATATGAATTAATATACTCAAATCAGATACCATGAATTATGTTGAGATAACACTTTTATATTTTGAAAAACACGAAACAGTCTAAAGGGTCACTTTTTTGAATTCACATTTATACACAACTCCACTCCCAAACTAGGAAAAAAACAATAATACAATATTCACACTTAAATAAAATAAAAAAATAAAAAATAAAACAAGAAATCCTATATGACAACTCAAAAGATTCTTCTCCAGTCAAATTAAGTTGAAATAAAATGAAAATGATGTTGTGGATCCTCTTCTCTTTCTCTAATTATCAGGAAATTAATACAGAAGTGTGAAGATAAGTATGTAATATGGGAGTATATAAATTGAATTATATCTCATTATAATATATATTTAAAAAAAAGAACTATGGTAATTTCATACGGTAGTAATTAACTATAAAATATTAAAAAATTAGGCATGAATTAAAAGAAGTACAGCGTAAAACAATAACACAATTACAATTACAACACTGAAAACTCTTCCTTTTTTGTTAGAACTTTTTTTTCATAACATATATACATTTAATTATTTTATTTTTATTTAAAGTTTAAATTTTGATGATTATTCTAAATTTTTATTGATTAACAAAAATGTATTCTCGTAATTATTCTTTCACAAATTATGAAAATAAGATTTTATTTTGTTGATGTGTTATGTCCAGGATGTTTATTAAAATTTTAATAAATTAATAATTAATATTTAATGTTTATTAATACTTATTTTTTTATTTTTTTATTTGAGTTATATAACTATAATAGTGTAATAATTTTCAAATAAAATATGTATAACTAATTTGATACTATTATATAACTAAATATAAAGAAATATTTTTGAAGAATATGTTTTTGATATTTGAGTTATATAATTATAATAGTGTAATAATTTTCAAATAAAATATGTATAACTAATTTGATATTATATAATTAAATATAATTACACAAAGAAATATTTTCGAAGAATATGTTTTTGATATAGATATAAATTATAATTTAAAGCAAAAATATATTTTAAAATCTATTCTAATTAAAGCAAAAATCTATTTTACCATAATTTTAATTTTTTTAAAATATTTAAATTCTTAATTGAATGGAACCAATTGTTCATTAATAGATACTCTACTATAGTTCATTAATAGAGTATTCTTATAAAAGATGTTATAAATATTTTATTTTATAAATATTCTTATAAATATTTTATTTCATTAATACACTGAAAAGCCCCTGGAAACGCCACAACTCGCAAAATCTTCGATGGAACTTGCAATGAATCGATGAAAATCGAAGATTTAACTTGCAAAATCAGAATTTAATTGGAGGTGCGAGAGATGAGATGAGAAGAAATAGGTTTTAGTTATCAACGAGTACATATTCTTAGCATTATATTTTATAAGAAAATTAATTAGATAATTCAATATTAAATGCATATTTTAACTTAATAATGAGGATATATTAAAATTTTTTTGAACATATATTTTTATTAATTAATTGATTTATTTATTATTTTAATTTACATTTTAATTTTAAATATAACATTAGTAATATAATAATAAAAAAATAGAAAAATTATACGTGATATTAAAATAAAAAATAAAAATATCTATTCCTAACTAATAAAAAAATAGGAGTATGATTAAAGTTAATATTTAATTTGAAGATATATATAAATAATAATAATAAGTTGGATATTTTTTGTTAATTGGTTTAATTATTATTCCTAATGCATTTTAAACATTTGCGTATATTTAAGCAAATTGTTGTTCAAAATGGTTTAGTGATATCAAAACCAAAAATGGAAATATTCCAGACCAAGATTAGATTTTTAGGCCATAATATAGAAAAAGGAAATATAATTCCTATTAATAGAAGCATAGATTTTGCTGACAAATTTCCAGATATTATAACAGATAAAACCCAATTACAAAGGTTTTTAGGAAGCCTTAATTATATTGCTCCCTATTATAAAAATTTGGCTAAAGATGCAGCTATTTTATATGATAGGTTAAAGAAAAACCCTAAGGTATGGACTAATAGTCATACAGAGGCAGTCAAAAAGATTAAATCTAAGGTTAAATCATTACCATGTTTAATGATTAGTAACCCTAATTGGAATAAATTTATAGAAACAGATGCTTCTGATATAGGATATGGAGGTATACTCATTCAAATAGACCCTGTTAATAAACAGAAACATTTAGTAAGATTCCATTCGGGAAAATGGAACAATGCTCAGAAGAATTATGCAACAATAGCTAAAGAAATTCTTGCTATTGTTAAATGTGTTTTAAAATTTCAAGATGATTTATATAATCAAAAATTTACTGTTATTACAGATTGTAATGCGGCTAAATTTATGTTTAATAAAGATTTTAAACATGATATGGTATCAGAGCCATGGACTTAGTAATTAGTATGTTATTGGATTAACACATTTTTATCATGAATATCATGAACTTATTTAAGAATAATGATTATAGTATTAAAAATACTATATGTCAAGAGTATGATATACCTCAGAACTTAGATCTACTTAATAAGTGGACTATTCCTAAGATTAATCCCAGGATGATATATAAAATAGGGACTTTTGATATAATCAGTCTTAGACAAGTAGTTAAAACTACTGAGGAATCGATATCTCTTAATAATAATGAGATGAGAATCAGATTATTATCTGAAAAAGATATAAGTCTATATAGACATACTCATAAATTTCTTCATATAGGATTAGTGCAGATTGCATTCAAACCTTTGACATTAAAAGGTCTTCCAGAAAGCTTTATAGCAGCTTTACGTGATGGAAGAAATTTAAATTGGAAACAATCTTTAATGGGTATTATAGAATCCAGTTTGACCAATGGTCCTGTTTATTTTAATGTTTATCCAAATTTACAATTATCATTGTCTGATGTTAATATACTCGATGCTTTAACATTAAATGTTAAAACAAATGGTTATAATTATATTCAAGGAACAGAAGTAATATGTATCTGTTATAGAATATATTATAAACCATTAATTACATTGAATCCTCAATGTAAAATTATGGACAAATCGTTAAATTAAACGATTATTATTGAAACAAATTTCAATAAATCTAATATTATGACTCGTAGACCAATTAAATGGGAAGAAATAAAATTTCCAGATAATTGGACTATTGAGAATGGTGTACCTGTTCATACACAAGTACAAGATCAGTCTAATGAGATTGATATTATTCAAGATACAAAAGGAACTGTTAATATACAGTTTGACAACACCTTTAATAAAAGCCAATCAATGAGAAGTTATATTTCTCCAATTGATTACATAGTCGAATCGGCTAGAGCTTCAACTTCTCAAATAAGAGAAAATACTCCATCAGTATTTACTCCTATGAATGAGAAGTTATTCATTAATAAGAATAATATTGTAAAAACTCACAATAGTGATGAAGGACCGACTATGTCGGATATGAATTTTACATTTTAATGGATTGGACAGATCTATTTAAAAAAATTGATTTTTCAAAAGGTTCTCAAGCCAGAAAAATTATTTCTGATGAATTTTTTAATGAAGGTTATATTCCTTTTAGAAAATGGTTTTTTGAAAATTTTACACAAGAAGAAACCATGATTTTTCAAAATGAGTTTTATAAAACTTGTGAAGAGAAAAATGTTTTAATTCCATTTGTTGCATGGTTTATGAACACATATGTGAAAGATTATATCTATATTGTTGAAAGAAACTATAATTTTCAAAATGGAATGAGTATTAAAGGATTATATCCTCCCCAATGTCAACAATTTCATATTGAAAAATAAGGAAAAGTTCAAAACTTCCTTACTTTTGCGAAATTATTAGAAGATGATACAGTTAGAATTACATGTGATCATATCAACACTATGTTTAAATGTCAGAATTATACTAATCTGTTCCTTAATATTATTGGTGAACAGATTCAATCAATTCATGAAAAATTGGATTTGATTATTGCTTTTAATAAAAAAGAGGAAAAGAAACCTATAATTATTACAGATCAGAATAAGGCTTCTACAAGTCTTAATATTCAATCTGAAGTAATTATAGATAATAAAAAGGAAGCTATACCAAGCTTTCAGCCTCCTCCAATTATTTCGAATTTCAAAATGCAACCTCTTTTTGAATTAGAAAAATTGTTGCAAGAAAAGTTTGATAAACTTAGTATAAAAACTCTTGATAAAGAGTTATTTTCTGATTTAATAAATAATAATGATTTTAAAAAGGTTTTCAAAAATCAGATTAATAAAATTAACACAAAATGGGCTGATAAGCCTATCCAAAATAAATTTTATTATTCTAGACCTACTCCTATGGATGTTCTACATGAGGAGTATGCTGATACTATTGATATCAGTTATTCTGGTAATAAAATTTATGAATGGAATATTGATGGATTTTCTAATAAACAGATTTATAATACTGTACATCGTATGTTGATGTATTCCACTATATGTAAAAACAACAATAATACAGATAAAACTATTGCTTCAATGATTGTTGCTGGTTTTACAGGACAACTTAAAGGCTGGTGGGATAATTATTTATCTCTTAATGATCGTAATAGCATCATTAATACTGTTAAACAAGAGGGTGATAATATAATGGTTGAAAATGCAGTTTATACACTTGCAATCAACATTATTGAACATTTTACTGGTCGTTTCAGTGACAATAGTGATACTATTCGTACACTGTTACAAACTATGAGATGTAGAACTCTGTCTGATTTCAGATGGTATAAAGATACTTTCTTAAGCAGAGTTATGGAACTTCCAGAATGTAATAACATTCATTGGAAATCAAAATTTATTGATGGTCTTCCCAGCTTATTTGCTGAAAGAGTACGTAAAACGTTAAAGAAAGATAATATCTCTATTGATTATAATCAGTATACATATGGATCCCTTATAGATACTTGTATACAAGAAGGATTAGCTTTATGCAATGAAATAAAGCTAAATCAGCAAATTAAAAGACAAAGCCTAAATGAGAGAAAGCAATTAGGTGAATTTTGTCAACAATTTGGTATTGATAATCCTTCAACTAGTAAAACTAGTAAAAAAGATAAGGTTTATATACCTAAGAAAAGAAGAAAATATTCTTCTAAACAAAGAGAAAAGAAAGATAAGAGAAAGGAGGAAAGAGATAAGAAAAAACCTCTTAGATTTTTTAAAAGAAAAATGAATAGATATTGCAAATTATGCGGTAAACCTGGTCATACTAAGGAATTCTGTTGGACTAAAAAGAGAATAAATTCTCTTGAAATTCCTAATGATATTAAAGCAATAATATTGCAATCTCTTGAAGAAAAAACTGAAGCTGAAAAATCATCTTCAGATTCTTCAAAAACTTCTGAATCAGAAGAAGAGATTAATAATCTCAATGACACAGATATTTCTGAATCTGAAGCAGAATCAGAAGTATGCAAACCATGTCAAGAAGGATTTATATGTTCCAAAGAAATAAACCAGTCAGAATTTTATAAAATAATGTCACAATTTTCAGACATTTCTATAAATGTTTTAAATAATGAAAATCTTTTTGATTTATTAAAAATGATCAAAGACCCATTATTGAAAGCACAAATTATTGATGAAATTTCTTTTAATGATGAGGCTTCATCCTCTAATAAGAGAGAAAATGAATTTTCAAATAAAAAAACTTATAGTATGGCTGAAGTTATGAGTCAATTAAAAGATAAATATCAGAATAAAGGAGAAATATCTCTTCAAGATCTTCAAAAAGAGATTAATAATCTCAAAGAAGAAATTAAAACATTGAAGAATAAGAATATTATTCAAGAATCTAGAATTACTAGGTTAGAAAATTCTAGAATGAATAATATTGCTATTCCTCAAGATAATAATAAGGATGATATAATGATTGATAATAAATTTTTATCTACCATTGAAATGTTAATATCACAAAAATGGTATATAAAAATATCCTTATTAATTGATAATCATTATACAAAGACATTTACTGCGCTTGTTGATAGTGGTGCAGATTTAAATGTTATTCAAGAAGGGTTAATACCCACAAGATACTTTGAAAAAACAAGTCATAACTTGTATCATGCAGGAGGAGATAAACTCCAAATTAATTATAAGCTTCCTAAAGCTTATGTTTGTGTTAATAACACATGTATATCACAAAGCTTTATACTTGTGAAAAATATAAATAACCAAGTTATACTTGGTACTCCATTTCTTAATATGATATACCCTATAAAAAATATTGATAAAAAGGGTATAATGGGAACTTATAAAGGAAATGATATTTTCTTAGAATTTATTACTGAACCTTTTATAAAGGAATTACATAATTTATATGATAATATCAAGGCTAAACAGAATCAAATTAATTTCTTAAAACAAGAAATTAGTATGATTACTATTGAAGAAAAATTAAATAATCCTAAATTACAGGATAAAATTAGCATTTTAAAGAATGAATTTGCATTAGATATTTGCAATGATCATCCTAATGCTTTTTGGGATATGAAGAAACATATTGTTTCACTTCCTTATGAGGAAACATTTAAAGAGGATAGTATTCCTACAAAAGCTAGACCATGTCAAATGAACTCAGAATATCTAGAGTTATGTAAAAAGGAAATTGACTCCTTATTACAAAAGGGTTTAATAAGCCCTTCTCAGTCGCCTTGGTCATGTACTGCTTTTTATGTTAATAAACACTCTGAGATAGAAAGAGGAGTTCCTAGACTCGTTATTAATTATAAACCCCTTAATAAGGTGTTAAAATGGATTAGACATCCCATTCCTAATAAAAAGGATTTGCTTGATAGATTATATGATAGTCTCATATTCTCTAAATTTGATTTAAAATCTGGTTATTGGCAAATTCAGATTAATAAATCTGACAGATACAAAACTGCTTTTAATGTACCAATAGGTCATTATGAATGGAATGTTATGCCATTTGGTTTGAAGAATGCTCCTTCTGAATTTCAGAAGATTATGAATGATATTTTTACTCCTTATAGTGAGTTTATTATTGTTTATATTGATGATATTCTTGTATTTTCTAAATCAATAGAAATGCATTTTAAACATTTGCGTATATTTAAGCAAATTGTTGTTCAAAATGGTTTAGTGATATCAAAACCAAAAATGGAAATATTCCAGACCAAGATTAGATTTTTAGGCCATAATATAGAAAAAGGAAATATAATTCCTATTAATAGAAGCATAGATTTTGCTGACAAATTTCCAGATATTATAACAGATAAAACCCAATTACAAAGGTTTTTAGGAAGCCTTAATTATATTGCTCCCTATTATAAAAATTTGGCTAAAGATGCAGCTATTTTATATGATAGGTTAAAGAAAAACCCTAAGGTATGGACTAATAGTCATACAGAGGCAGTCAAAAAGATTAAATTTAAGGTTAAATCATTACCATGTTTAATGATTAGTAACCCTAATTGGAATAAATTTATAGAAACAGATGCTTCTGATATAGGATATGGAGGTATACTCACTCAAATAAACCCTGTTAATAAACAGAAACATTTAGTAAGATTCCATTCGGGAAAATGGAACAATGCTCAGAAGAATTATGCAACAATAGCTAAAGAAATTCTTGCTATTGTTAAATGTGTTTTAAAATTTCAAGATGATTTATATAATCAAAAATTTACTGTTATTACAGATTGTAATGCGGCTAAATTTATGTTTAATAAAGATTTTAAACATGATATATCAAAGCAAATGTTTGCTAGATGGCAGGCTCATTTAGCCCCATTTGATTTTGATATTGTTTATAAAAGAGGAGAAGATTATAATCTTCCAGATTTTTTAACTAGAGAATATTTCTCATAATTTTCTGTTTATTATTGCAGATATGAGTGATAGAGGCAGAGGATCTTCCTCTTATAGAGGAAGAGGTGGAAGAGGATTGCGACCTCCAAACCAAAATTATTCTGGAGGAAGAGGATCATATTCCTCAAATACTCCTCAAATAGGAAGAGGAAAGAACAAAGTTCCTGAAGTTATACTTCAACAAGGGAATAAAAAGCTTGTAACAATGAATATGTTACAAGGAGACTATGCTGAATATGAAGCATGGTTAAAATCCAAAAAGGTTGGTGAATCATCATCAAGTAATACTGGAGATGATAAACAGGCTGAAATACCTACCTATTCCAAAATAGTGGAAAAAGAGGAATCTGATGTGGGATTCTATAAGAAAGAAAGTAGAGAAATCATATTTCTCTTAGAAAAAGAAGATTTGGACTGGATTGATAATCCATGGGATTTAATGGAAATATATATTGATAATAATAGTATCCCCTTTAAGACTTATAAATTGAGAGGATATTATGAACACATTCTGATGCAAAGTGGTTCTTGTGATATCCAACACTTTCATGGGAACAATCCTAAAGTTTATAACTTTAGCAAAATCATTATAAAAAGGGTTATATCCTTAAAAGAATGGGGTATTTCACCATTCAGAGAAAAAGAATTGACAAATAATGACACTAAGGCAGTAATGAGATATAATTACTGGGATTACATTGATTCATTTAAAATGGTCATGTTTTACGAAAATGACAAACATAAACATACATGGTTTGTCAAAGTTTGCTCAAATGTTTATAACAGAAGTATTCCTTACTGGTTCATTAACTGGTTTCATTATTTTGGTGCATCACCAAATATTCTTCCAGAACATATCAAGGAAGTTTTTGATAGATGGGTAGATGTTTCTCCCAGATTTCTAAAAGAACAAGAGTCAAATCTTTTTATAGAAGGAATAGCATCTTGTTTCTTCTTTATTGAATTTTCGATACCTTGGATTGTCAAATGGACACCAGAATTTGGATATAATAATATTGGAATACCTTGTCTTCATAGGACATTTCATGTAAAATTCTGGGATAAAATGCTGGAAATTGATCCAACAACCCAAAAAATAAGAGGAGATGAAACTTTCTGTCTGATAGAAAGCAAAGTTTCGGAGTATGAACAACAAAAGAGATTAATACATTCTCCTTCTCCATTTGATTTTATAATAAAGAAATAAAAAATGAAGTCAGAAAATTTGACTCAAAAGCAGATGATATCTTCTTACCTTGCAGAGGTACAAAGAGATCTATTATCTCATTTTAATAAAGAAACAAAAAGTGGATCTATAACCTCCGATTATATGCAAGATGCACAAGATCCAAATGAGATGAATATAGATGATATATTTGCAGCAATGACTGACACTTTGGTAGAAAAATTGCTATCAGAAGAAGAAAAATCTTCAGATAAATCAATGAATTCAGGAAAATAAGCCAGAAAGAGAGATGACGTCATTGCATACGTCAAAAACAGTGGATATGATGTCATGGATTACGTCATAACCAGACAAGATACTGTTCATCAACAGTAAAGCAGCCAGACAGGATATTGTTCATCTACAGGAATAATACTGTGCAGGCCGAAAATTTTGGCTTTTTACTGTTTATTCACGCGTTTTCTACTGTTGGGACGCGTTTTCATTTTGTATATATAGGTTTGAAGTTTTCATTTAGAGGCAGAGATCAGAATTCCCCCTTCTCTGATCATAAGCTAGCAGCTCATGTGTTGAGCATTTTCCTTTCATATTGTTATATAAATCCTGTAATAATTCTGAAGAAGCAATAAATATTGTAAGTATTTTAATTATTTATAGTTTTAATTTTTACTGTTTAATTAATTTAAATTATGTTCATGGTTAGCCTTATAGGTTAAACCAATATGTGTTAATCCATAACTGCTATTTACTGTTTACATGGTTATAATAACATAACTGTTTATGATGTTATTGATATGGTAATTTGAAGATTAAGATCATAATGAAATATAATCTTATAAGGTTAGATGTGATAGACATGCCTTGTATTCAGATTAATCTAAAAATATGTAGACACTAGTCTGTAAGTCCCGCTTCAGCCGTTGATGAAGGCGTTTAGGGCATGCTTAGGTGCGTTTTATTTTTAGAATAATTTGGTATTAAGTTGTCAGTCTATATTTAATTCTGTAAAGTTCCTTATTAGATTTTATAACGAATTTTGATCTTGATTAAAGAGTTCCATTTTAAATAAGATCCTATTCAGAGATGGTATCAATAAATAAGATCCTGTTCAGAGATCCATCTCTGAACAGGATCTTATTTAAAATGGAACTCTTTAATCAAGATCAAAATTCGTTATAAAATCTAATAAGGAACTTTACAGAATTAAATATAGACTGGCAACTTAATACCAAATTATTCTAAAAATAAAACGCACCTAAGCATGCCCTAAACGCCTTCATCAACGGCTGAAGCGGGACTTACAGACTAGTGTCTACATATTTTTAGATTAATCTGAATACAAGGCCTGTCTATCACATCTAACCTTATAAGATTATAATTCATTATGATCTTAATCTTCAAATTACCATATCAATAACATCATAAACTGTTATGTTATTATAACCATGTAAACAGTAAATAGCAGTTATGGATTAACACATATTGGTTTAGCCTATAAGGCTAACCATGAACATAATTTAAATTAATTAAACAGTAAAAATTAAAACTATAAATAATTAAAATACTTACAATATTTATTGCTTCTTCAGAATTATTACAGGATTTATATAACAATATGAAAGGAAAATGCTCAACACATTAGCTGCTAGCTTATGATCAGAGAAGGGGGAATTCTGATCTCTGCCTCTAAATGAAAACTTCAAACCTATATATACAAAATGAAAACGCGTCCCAACAGTAGAAAACGCGTGAATAAACAGTAAAAAGCCAAAATTTTCGGCCTGCACAGTATTATTCCTGTAGATGAACAGTATCCTGTCTGGCTGCTTTACTGTTGATGAACAATATCTTGTCTGGTTATGACGTAATCCATGACATAATATCCACTATTTTTGACGTATGCAATGACGTCATCTCTCTTTCTGGCTTATTTTCCTGAATTCATTGATTTATCTGAAGATTTTTCTTCTTCTGATAGCAATTTTTCTACCAAAGTGTCAGTCATTGCTGCAAATATATCATCTATATTCATCTCATTTGGATCTTGTGCATCTTGCATATAATCGGAGGTTATAGATCCACTTTTTGTTTCTTTATTAAAATGAGATAATAGATCTCTTTGTACCTCTGCAAGGTAAGAAGATATCATCTGCTTTTGAGTCAAATTTTCTGACTTCATTTTTTATTTCTTTATTATAAAATCAAATGGAGAAGGAGAATGTATTAATCTCTTTTGTTGTTCATACTCCGAAACTTTGCTTTCTATCAGACAGAAAGTTTCATCTCCTCTTATTTTTTGGGTTGTTGGATCAATTTCCAGCATTTTATCCCAGAATTTTACATGAAATGTCCTATGAAGACAAGGTATTCCAATATTATTGTATCCAAATTCTGGTGTCCATTTGACAATCCAAGGTATCGAAAATTCAATAAAGAAGAAACAAGATGCTATTCCTTCTATAAAAAGATTTGACTCTTGTTCTTTTAGAAATCTGGGAGAAACATCTACCCATCTATCAAAAACTTCCTTGATATGTTCTGGAAGAATATTTGGTGATGCACCAAAATAATGAAACCAGTTAATGAACCAGTAAGGAATACTTCTGTTATAAACATTTGAGCAAACTTTGACAAACCATGTATGTTTATGTTTGTCATTTTCGTAAAACATGACCATTTTAAATGAATCAATGTAATCCCAGTAATTATATCTCATTACTGCCTTAGTGTCATTATTTGTCACTTCTTTTTCTCTGAATGGTGAAATACCCCATTCTTTTAAGGATATAACCCTTTTTATAATGATTTTGCTAAAGTTATAAACTTTAGGATTGTTCCCATGAAAGTTTTGGATATCACAAGAACCACTTTGCATCAGAATGTGTTCATAATATCCTCTCAATTTATAAGTCTTAAAGGGGATACTATTATTATCAATATATCTTTCCATTAAATCCCATGGATTATCAATCCAGTCCATATCTTCTTTTTCTAAGAGAAATATGATTTCTCTACTTTCTTTCTTATAGAATCCCACATCAGATTCCTCTTTTTCCACTATTTTGGAATAGGTAGGTATTTCAGCCTGTTTATCATCTCCAGTATTACTTGATGATGATTCACCAACCTTTTTGGATTTTAACCATGCTTCATATCCAGCATAGTCTCCTTGTAACATATTCATTGTTACAAGCTTTTTATTCCCTTGTTGAAGTATAACTTCAGGAACTTTGTTCTTTCCTCTTCCTATTTGAGGAGTATTTGAGGAATATGATCCTCTTCCTCCAGAATAATTTTGGTTTGGAGGTCGCAATCCTCTTCCACCTCTTCCTCTATAAGAGGAAGATCCTCTGCCTCTATCACTCATATCTGCAATAATAAACAGAAAATTATGAGAAATATTCTCTAGTTAAAAAATCTGGAAGATTATTATCTTCTCCTCTTTTATAAACAATATCAAAATCAAATGGGGCTAAATGAGCCTGCCATCTAGCAAACATTTGCTTTGATATATCATGTTTAAAATCTTTATTAGACATAAATTTAGCCGCATTACAATCTGTAATAACAGTAAATTTTTGATTATATAAATCATCTTGAAATTTTAAAACACATTTAACAATAGCAAGAATTTCTTTAGCTATTGTTGCATAATTCTTCTGAGCATTGTTCCATTTTCCCGAATGGAATCTTACTAAATGTTTCTGTTTATTAACAGGGTTTATTTGAGTGAGTATACCTCCATATCCTATATCAGAAGCATCTGTTTCTATAAATTTATTCCAATTAGGGTTACTAATCATTAAACATGGTAATGATTTAACCTTAGATTTAATCTTTTTGACTGCCTCTGTATGACTATTAGTCCATACCTTAGGGTTTTTCTTTAACCTATCATATAAAATAGCTGCATCTTTAGCCAAATTTTTATAATAGGGAGCAATATAATTAAGGCTTCCTAAAAACCTTTGTAATTGGGTTTTATCTGTTATAATATCTGGAAATTTGTCAGCAAAATCTATGCTTCTATTAATAGGAATTATATTTCCTTTTTCTATATTATGGCCTAAAAATCTAATCTTGGTCTGGAATATTTCCATTTTTGGTTTTGATATCACTAAACCATTTTGAACAACAATTTGCTTAAATATACGCAAATGTTTAAAATGCATTTCTATTGATTTAGAAAATACAAGAATATCATCAATATAAACAATAATAAACTCACTATAAGGAGTAAAAATATCATTCATAATCTTCTGAAATTCAGAAGGAGCATTCTTCAAACCAAATGGCATAACATTCCATTCATAATGACCTATTGGTACATTAAAAGCAGTTTTGTATCTGTCAGATTTATTAATCTGAATTTACCAATAACCAGATTTTAAATCAAATTTAGAGAATATGAGACTATCATATAATCTATAAAGCAAATCCTTTTTATTAGGAATGGGATGTCTAATCCATTTTAACACCTTATTAAGGGGTTTATAATTAATAACGAGTCTAGGAACTCCTCTTTCTATCTCAGAGTGTTTATTAACATAAAAAGCAGTACATGACCAAGGCGACTGAGAAGGGCTTATTAAACCCTTTTGTAATAAGGAGTCAATTTCCTTTTTACATAACTCTAGATATTCTGAGTTCATTTGACATGGTCTAGCTTTTGTAGGAATACTATCCTCTTTAAATGTTTCCTCATAAGGAAGTGAAACAATATGTTTCTTCCTATCCCAAAAAGCATTAGGATGATCATTGCAAATATCTAATGCAAATTCATTCTTTAAAATGCTAATTTTATCCTGTAATTTAGGATTATTTAATTTTTCTTCAATAGTAATCATACTAATTTCTTGTTTTAAGAAATTAATTTGATTCTGTTTAGCCTTGATATTATCATATAAATTATGTAATTCCTTTATAAAAGGTTCAGTAATAAATTCTAAGAAAATATCATTTCCTTCATAAGTTCCCATTATACCCTTTTTATCAATATTTTTTATAGGGTATATCATATTAAGAAATGGAGTACCAAGTATAACTTGGTTATTTATATTTTTCACAAATATAAAGCTTTGTGATATACATGTGTTATTAACACAAACATAAGCTTTAGGAAGCTTATAATTAATTTGGAGTTTATCTCCTCCTGCATGATACAAGTTATGACTTGTTTTTTCAAAGTATCTTGTGGGTATTAACCCTTCTTGAATAACATTTAAATCTGCACCACTATCAACAAGCGCAGTAAATGTCTTTGTATAATGATTATCAATTAATAAGGATATTTTTATATACCATTTTTGTGATATTACCATTTCAATGGTAGATAAAAATTTATTATCAATCATTATATTATCCTTATTATTATCTTGAGGAATAACAATATTATTCATTCTAGAATTTTCTAACCTAGTAATTCTAGATTCTTGAATAATATTCTTATTCTTCAATGTTTTAATTTCTTCTTTGAGATTATTAATCTCTTTTTGAAGATCTTGAAGAGATATTTCTCCTTTATTCTGATATTTATCTTTTAATTGACTCATAACTTCAGCCATACTATAATTTTTTTTATTTGAAAATTCATTTTCTCTCTTATTAGAGGATGAAGCCTCATCATTAAAAGAAATTTCATCAATAATTTGTGCTTTCAATAATGTGTCTTTGATCATTTTTAATAAATCAAAAAGATTTTCATTATTTAAAACATTTATAGAAATGTCTGAAAATTGTGACATTATTTTATAAAATTCTGACTGGTTTATCTCTTTGGGACATATAAATCCTTCTTGACATGGTTTGCATACTTCTGATTCTGCTTCAGATTCAGAAATATCTGTGTCATTGAGATTATTAATCTCTTCTTCTGATTCAGAAGTTTTTGAAGAATCTGAAGATGATTTTTCAGCTTCAGTTTTTTCTTCAAGAGATTGCAATATTATTGCTTTAATATCATCAGGAATTTCAAGAGAATTTATTCTCTTTTTAGTCCAACAGAATTCCTTAGTATGACCAGGTTTACCGCATAATTTGCAATATCTATTCATTTTTCTTTTAAAAAATCTAAGAGGTTTTTTCTTATCTCTTTCCTCCTTTCTCTTATCTTTCTTTTCTCTTTGTTTAGAAGAATATTTTCTTCTTTTCTTAGGTATATAAACCTTATCTTTTTTACTAGTTTTACTAGTTGAAGGATTATCAATACCAAATTGTTGACAAAATTCACCTAATTGCTTTCTCTCATTTAGGCTTTGTCTTTTAATTTGCTGATTTAGCTTTATTTCATTGCATAAAGCTAATCCTTCTTGTATACAAGTATCTATAAGGGATCCATATGTATACTGATTATAATCAATAGAGATATTATCTTTCTTTAACGTTTTACGTACTCTTTCAGCAAATAAGCTGGGAAGACCATCAATAAATTTTGATTTCCAATGAATGTTATTACATTCTGGAAGTTCCATAACTCTGCTTAAGAAAGTATCTTTATACCATCTGAAATCAGACAGAGTTCTACATCTCATAGTTTGTAACAGTGTACGAATAGTATCACTATTGTCACTGAAACGAACAGTAAAATGTTCAATAATGTTGACTGCAAGTGTATAAACTGCATTTTCAACCATTATATTATCACCCTCTTGTTTAACAGTATTAATGATGCTATTACGATCATTAAGAGATAAATAATTATCCCACCAGCCTTTAAGCTATCCTGTAAAACCAGCAACAATCATTGAAGCAATAGTTTTATCTGTATTATTGTTGTTTTTACATATAGTGGAATACATCAACATACGATGTACAGTATTATAAATCTGTTTATTAGAAAATCCATCAATATTCCATTCATAAATTTTATTACCAGAATAACTGATATCAATAGTATCAGCATACTCCTCATGTAGAACATCCATAGGAGTAGGTCTAGAATAATAAAATTTATTTTGGATAGGCTTGTCAGCCCATTTTGTGTTAATTTTATTAATCTGATTTTTGAAAACCTTTTTAAAATCATTATTATTTATTAAATCAGAAAATAACTCTTTATCAAGAGTTTTTATACTAAGTTTATCAAACTTTTCTTGCAACAATTTTTCTAATTCAAAAAGAGGTTGCATTTTGAAATTCGAAATAATTGGAGGAGGCTGAAAGCTTGGTATAGCTTCCTTTTTATTATCTATAATTACTTCAGATTGAATATTAAGAATTGTAGAAGCCTTATTCTGATCTGTAATGTGTTGAGCATTTTCCTTTCATATTGTTATATAAATCCTGTAATAATTCTGAAGAAGCAATCAATATTGTAAGTATTTTAATTATTTATAGTTTTAATTTTTACTGTTTAATTAATTTAAATTATGTTCATGGTTAGCCTTATAGGCTAAACCAATATGTGTTAATCCATAACTGCTATTTACTGTTTACATGGTTATAATAACATAACTGTTTATGATGTTATTGATATGGTAATTTGAAGATTAAGATCATAATGAATTATAATCTTATAAGGTTAGATGTGATAGACAGGCCTTGTATTCAGATTAATCTAAAAATATGTAGACACTAGTCTGTAAGTCCCGCTTCAGCCGTTGATGAAGGCGTTTAGGGCATGCTTAGGTGCGTTTTATTTTTAGAATAATTTGGTATTAAGTTGCCAGTCTATATTTAATTCTGTAAAGTTCCTTATTAGATTTTATAACGAATTTTGATCTTGATTAAAGAGTTCCATTTTAAATAAGATCCTGTTCAGAGATGGTATCAGAGCCATGGACTTAGTAATTAGTATGTTATTGGATTAACACATTTTTATCATGAATATCATGAACTTATTTAAGAATAATGATTATAGTATTAAAAATACTATATGTCAAGAGTATGATATACCTCAGAACTTAGATCTACTTAATAAGTGGACTATTCCTAAGATTAATCCCAGGATGATATATAAAATAGGGACTTTTGATATAATCAGTCTTAGACAAGTAGTTAAAACTACTGAGGAATCGATATCTCTTAATAATAATGAGATGAGAATCAGATTATTATCTGAAAAAGATATAAGTCTATACAGACATACTCATAAATTTCTTCATATAGGATTAGTGCAGATTGCATTCAAACCTTTGACATTAAAAGGTCTTCCAGAAAGCTTTATAGCAGCTTTACGTGATGGAAGAAATTTAAATTGGAAACAATCTTTAATGGGTATTATAGAATCCAGTTTGACCAATGGACCTGTTTATTTTAATGTTTATCCAAATTTACAATTATCATTGTCTGATGTTAATATACTCGATGCTTTAACATTAAATGTTAAAACAAATGGTTATAATTATATTCAAGGAACAGAAGTAATATGTATCTGTTATAGAATATATTATAAACCATTAATTACATTGAATCCTCAATGTAAAATTATGGACAAATCGTTAAATGAAACGATTATTATTGAAACAAATTTCAATAAATCTAATATTATGACTCGTAGACCAATTAAATGGGAAGAAATAAAATTTCCAGATAATTGGACTATTGAGAATGCTGTACCTGTTCATACATAAGTACAAGATCAGTCTAATGAGATTGATATTATTCAAGATACAAAAGGAACTGTTAATATACAGTTTGACAACACCTTTAATAAAAGCCAATCAATGAGAAGTTATATTTCTCCAATTGATTACATAGTCGAATCGGCTAGAGCTTCAACTTCTCAAATAAGAGAAAATACTCCATCAGTATTTACTCCTATGAATGAGAAGTTATTCATTAATAAGAATAATATTGTAAAAACTCACAATAGTGATGAAGGACCAACTATGTCGGATATGAATTTTACATTTTAATGGATTGGACAGATCTATTTAAAAAAATTGATTTTTCAAAAGGTTCTCAAGCCAGAAAAATTATTTCTGATGAATTTTTTAATGAAGGTTATATTCCTTTTAGAAAATGGTTTTTTGAAAATTTTACACAAGAAGAAACCATGATTTTTCAAAATGAGTTTTATAAAACTTGTGAAGAGAAAAATGTTTTAATTCCATTTGTTGCATGGTTTATGAACACATATGTGAAAGATTATATCTATATTGTTGAAAGAAACTATAATTTTCAAAATGGAATGAGTATTAAAGGATTATATCCTCCCCAATGTCAACAATTTCATATTGAAAAAGAAGGAAAAGTTCAAAACTTCCTTGCTTTTGCGAAATTATTAGAAGATGATACAGTTAGAATTACATGTGATCATATCAACACTATGTTTAAATGTCAGAATTATACTAATCTGTTCCTTAATATTATTGGTGAACAGATTCAATCAATTCATGAAAAATTGGATTTGATTATTGCTTTTAATAAAAAAGAGGAAAAGAAACCTATAATTATTACAGATCAGAATAAGGCTTCTACAAGTCTTAATATTCAATCTGAAGTAATTATAGATAATAAAAAGGAAGCTATACCAAGCTTTCAGCCTCCTCCAATTATTTCGAATTTCAAAATGCAACCTCTTTTTGAATTAGAAAAATTGTTGCAAGAAAAGTTTGATAAACTTAGTATAAAAACTCTTGATAAAGAGTTATTTTCTGATTTAATAAATAATAATGATTTTAAAAAGGTTTTCAAAAATCAGATTAATAAAATTAACACAAAATGGGCTGATAAGCCTATCCAAAATAAATTTTATTATTCTAGACCTACTCCTATGGATGTTCTACATGAGGAGTATGCTGATACTATTGATATCAGTTATTCTGGTAATAAAATTTATGAATGGAATATTGATGGATTTTCTAATAAACAGATTTATAATACTGTACATCGTATGTTGATGTATTCCACTATATGTAAAAACAGCAATAATACAGATAAAACTATTGCTTCAATGATTGTTGCTGGTTTTACAGGACAGCTTAAAGGCTGGTGGGATAATTATTTATCTCTTAATGATCGTAATAGCATCATTAATACTGTTAAACAAGAGGGTGATAATATAATGGTTGAAAATGCAGTTTATACACTTGTAATCAACATTATTGAACATTTTACTGGTCGTTTCAGTGACAATAGTGATACTATTCGTACACTGTTACAAACTATGAGATGTAGAACTCTATCTGATTTCAGATGGTATAAAGATACTTTCTTAAGCAGAGTTATGGAACTTCCAGAATGTAATAACATTCATTGAAAATCAAAATTTATTGATGGTCTTCCCAGCTTATTTGCTGAAAGAGTACGTAAAACGTTAAAGAAAGATAATATCTCTATTGATTATAATCAGTATACATATGGATCCCTTATAGATACTTGTATACAAGAAGGATTAGCTTTATGCAATGAAATAAAGCTAAATCAACAAATTAAAAGACAAAGCCTAAATGAGAGAAAGCAATTAGGTGAATTTTGTCAACAATTTGGTATTGATAATCCTTCAACTAGTAAAACTAGTAAAAAAGATAAGGTTTATATACCTAAGAAAAGAAGAAAATATTCTTCTAAACAAAGAGAAAAGAAAGATAAGAGAAAGGAGGAAAGAGATAAGAAAAAACCTCTTAGATTTTTTAAAAGAAAAATGAATAGATATTGCAAATTATGCGGTAAACCTGGTCATACTAAGGAATTCTATTGGACTAAAAAGAGAATAAATTCTCTTGAAATTCCTGATGATATTAAAGCAATAATATTGCAATCTCTTGAAGAAAAAACTGAAGCTGAAAAATCATCTTCAGATTCTTCAAAAACTTCTGAATCAGAAGAAGAGATTAATAATCTCAATGACACAGATATTTCTGAATCTGAAGCAGAATCAGAAGTATGCAAACCATGTCAAGAATGATTTATATGTCCCAAAGAGATAAACCAGTCAGAATTTTATAAAATAATGTCACAATTTTCAGACATTTCTATAAATGTTTTAAATAATGAAAATCTTTTTGATTTATTAAAAATGATCAAAGACCCATTATTGAAAGCACAAATTATTGATGAAATTTCTTTTAATGATGAGGCTTCATCCTCTAATAAGAGAGAAAATGAATTTTCAAATAAAAAACTTATAGTATGGCTGAAGTTATGAGTCAATTAAAAGATAAATATCAGAATAAAGGAGAAATATCTCTTCAAGATCTTCAAAAAGAGATTAATAATCTCAAAGAAGAAATTAAAACATTGAAGAATAAGAATATTATTCAAGAATCTAGAATTACTAGGTTAGAAAATTCTAGAATGAATAATATTGCTATTCCTCAAGATAATAATAAGGATGATATAATGATTGATAATAAATTTTTATCTACCATTGAAATGTTAATATCACAAAAATGGTATATAAAAATATCCTTATTAATTGATAATCATTATACAAAGACATTTACTGCGCTTGTTGATAGTGGTACAGATTTAAATGTTATTCAAGAAGGGTTAATACCCACAAGATACTTTGAAAAAACAAGTCATAACTTGTATCATGCAGGAGGAGATAAACTCCAAATTAATTATAAGCTTCCTAAAGCTTATGTTTGTGTTAATAACACATGTATATCACAAAGCTTTATACTTGTGAAAAATATAAATAACCAAGTTATACTTGGTACTCCATTTCTTAATATGATATACCCTATAAAAAATATTGATAAAAAGGGTATAATGGGAACTTATAAAGGAAATGATATTTTTTTAGAATTTATTACTGAACCTTTTATAAAGGAATTACATAATTTATATGATAATATCAAGGCTAAACAGAATCAAATTAATTTCTTAAAACAAGAAATTAGTATGATTACTATTGAAGAAAAATTAAATAATCCTAAATTACAGGATAAAATTAGCATTTTAAAGAATGAATTTGCATTAGATATTTGCAATGATCATCCTAATGCTTTTTGGGATATGAAGAAACATATTGTTTCACTTCCTTATGAGGAAACATTTAAAGAGGATAGTATTCCTACAAAAGCTAGACCATGTCAAATGAACTCAGAATATCTAGAGTTATGTAAAAAGGAAATTGACTCCTTATTACAAAAGGGTTTAATAAGCCCTTCTCAGTCGCCTTGGTCATGTACTGCTTTTTATGTTAATAAACACTCTGAGATAGAAAGAGGAGTTCCTAGACTCGTTATTAATTATAAACCCCTTAATAAGGTGTTAAAATGGATAGACATCCCATTCCTAATAAAAAGGATTTGCTTGATAGATTATATAATAGTCTCATATTCTCTAAATTTGATTTAAAATCTGGTTATTGGCAAATTCAGATTAATAAATCTGACAGATACAAAACTGCTTTTAATATACCAATAGGTCATTATGAATGGAATGTTATGCCATTTGGTTTGAAGAATACTCCTTCTGAATTTCAGAAGATTATGAATGATATTTTTACTCCTTATAGTGAGTTTATTATTGTTTATATTGATGATATTCTTGTATTTTCTAAATCAATAGAAATGCATTTTAAACATTTGCGTATATTTAAGCAAATTGTTGTTCAAAATGGTTTAGTGATATCAAAACCAAAAATGGAAATATTCCAGACCAAGATTAGATTTTTAGGCCATAATATAGAAAAAGGAAATATAATTCCTATTAATAGAAGCATAGATTTTGCTGACAAATTTCCAGATATTATAACAGATAAAACCCAATTACAAAGGTTTTTAGGAAGCCTTAATTATATTGCTCCCTATTATAAAAATTTGGCTAAAGATGCAGCTATTTTATATGATAGGTTAAAGAAAAACCCTAAGGTATGGACTAATAGTCATACAGAGGCAGTCAAAAAGATTAAATCTAAGGTTAAATCATTACCATGTTTAATGATTAGTAACCCTAATTGGAATAAATTTATAGAAACAGATGCTTCTGATATAGGATATGGAGGTATACTCACTCAAATAAACCCTGTTAATAAACAGAAACATTTAGTAAGATTCCATTCGGGAAAATGGAACAATGCTCAGAAGAATTATGCAACAATAGCTAAAGAAATTCTTGCTATTGTTAAATGTGTTTTAAAATTTCAAGATGATTTATATAATCAAAAATTTACTGTTATTACAGATTGTAATGCGGCTAAATTTATGTTTAATAAAGATCTTAAACATGATATATCAAAGCAAATGTTTGCTAGATGGCAGGCTCATTTAGCCCCATTTGATTTTGATATTGTTTATAAAAGAGGAGAAGATAATAATCTTCCAGATTTTTTAACTAGAGAATATTTCTCATAATTTTCTGTTTATTATTGCAGATATGAGTAATAGAGGCAGAGGATCTTCCTCTTATAGAGGAAGAGGTGGAAGAGGATTGCGACCTCCAAACCAAAATTATTCTGGAGGAAGAGGATCATATTCCTCAAATACTCCTCAAATAGGAAGAGGAAAGAACAAAGTTCCTGAAGTTATACTTCAACAAGGGAATAAAAAGCTTGTAACAATGAATATGTTACAAGGAGACTATGCTGAATATGAAGCATGGTTAAAATCCAAAAAGGTTGGTGAATCATCATCAAGTAATACTGGAGATGATAAACAGGCTGAAATACCTACCTATTCCAAAATAGTGGAAAAAGAGGAATCTGATGTGGGATTCTATAAGAAAGAAAGTAGAGAAATCATATTTCTCTTAGAAAAAGAAGATATGGACTGGATTGATAATCCATGGGATTTAATGGAAAGATATATTGATAATAATAGTATCCCCTTTAAGACTTATAAATTGAGAGGATATTATGAACACATTCTGATGCAAAGTGGTTCTTGTGATATCCAACACTTTCATGGGACCAATTGATTGTCGTTATTTTCACCTAGATTTTAGTGTCTTTTTGAGTGTATTTTGCGTATTGTTTTATCCGTATTTTCGTGTATTTTGGTGGTGTTATGTATTTTCATAGGAATGTGTGGGAATGATCTTAAACATACATATAACAGGTGAAAATGGAGTAAAAATGAAGAAGGAAGATCAAACAAAGAAGAAGAAACAAAGGTGCAAGAACACGGCTGGCCGTGTTGTCAACACGGCTCGTGTTGCAGCAAAACGGCCCGTGTGCCAGACACGGGCCTGTCCAGAATGGTCGTGCGGCGGCATCTATTTATCCAACATGACCACCACTTGGTCGTGTTGTGGCGCACGACCCGTGTTGCGGAGCACGACCCGTGTACAAGACACGGGCCTGTAAGCGGAGGCCGTGCGGCGATGTCTAGGCATTCAACACGGCCACCCTTTGGCCGTGCGACGCAGAACGACTCGTGTGCCGCATGCCCTGACACGACCGACCCGTGCTACGTAGCACGACTCGTGTCGGCACCAGAACAGGATATTTTTTACAATTCTTCTAGAAGGTCTCCATGGGGTATAAATACCAATCTATTCAACATTTTAAAGGGAGATCCGAAATTCTACTGTTCCCACACACCTCACACACCATTCCTTTGATTTCACACCATATTCTCCATCCCATTCATCCATTTTTGAGATCTACATCATCTCTCCATAATTTCCTCCATCCAAATCAAGTGAAGAAGCAAGGAAGCTTGGGTGATCACCAAAGGAAGAAGGGAGATTCAATTGGATCCATTTCCAAGGGAGTTTTCATTCCAATTTTGTGTTAATCCTTTAGTTTATTATGATTTGTAAGAATTATAATGTCTATGTTATGGATCTTATGAAGATTGTAGGCTAATCTCCCTTGTGAGATTAGCAACATGAAGGTTGTTGGTTAATTTGTGGATCTATGTAATTAAATTCATATGTTGATGGGGATATTTGATTTTCTATCATTGGTGCTTATATATCTTGAGATCTATGATGTTTTGTGTGTTTGATTGTTCTAATTATATGATTAGATTGATAAATCAATGATGTGCTTAGGATAGTCAAGTGAATCATTTCATCAAACACCTCATGTGCATTATAGATGGTAAAGTGATTGAGAAGTCCTTTATTATTTAGAACCCTTTGATGGAACATGTGATTAGTTAGATTGAGAAGTCAATTGATTATATGAAGGGATTCTATAATTGAACTTAGTACCTAGTTGGAATAGTTTAATTTAGAACCAACCTTTGAGCTATTTTGAGATTGTGCAAATGATCTACATCCTATTCATTTCGAGAGGAAGTTTAGGTGGTATAAGTGTTGGCCCTTAGTCTTAACCCTTGATACATATGAGTTTAATGCATGAATTCATAAGTTACCACTTCATTAGTGTTGTTAATCTCACTTCTACTTAATTTGAAAAACCACTCATTCATCATTTTTATCTTGTCATTGGATTATTGTTTGTCTACTTTCATTTAATTACTTGTTACCCAAACCATCCATCTATGATTCGTCTCTATAAAATCGTGATAAACATGATATCGCTTAAGTGCTAGCATCGACCTCCCTGTGGTTCGATAAATTCTTGAATTGGTCAACCCGACTACAAGTTATGGCTAATCAAATGGCGCCGTTGCCGGGGAGGTAACGGTTGCTAGTAGCTTAAAGAAGGAACGTTTAAAGCGATCTTACTAGAGACATTTATTTTCTTGTATTTATTACTTGTTTTTGCTTTGTGAAAATTTGTTCTAATCTCTCTTGTCTTGAAGGTGTATGCAAACGAGATCAAAAGGGAAGCAAGTCGAACCAATTGATCTAGAGCTTGAAAACACTTTGAGGAGAAAGAGAAGAGAGAACAAAGCCAAAAATAGTAATTCAATGGAGAATTTTCAAGGTGACAATCGTGTTGGGATAGAGCATGATGGGGAAGGAGGACACAATATGAACGTGCATGACAACGCACATCAATTCAATGAGAATCCTCCTCAACAAGCCTATCAAAATCATGGAGCTATAAACAATCAAGCTTATATTCAACAACTTGTGCAACAAGCGATGATTCAACAAGGTTTTCAACAACCTTATCCTCCTCAACAACAAGCTTATGTACCACCACCTCCACCTCCGGTTCAACATGGAGTTAAAAATGATCAACGGGTGATCCGGGATTTCTTCATGCCGAGGGCACTTCCACAAATGATGGGACCACCAATTCATGCCAACAATTTTGAGTTTAAAATGGGCTTGATTTCATTAGTGAGAGAGCAACAGTTTGGTGGAGCTCCGAATGAAGATCCTAACGCTCATCTAGCTCAGTTTGTGGAGATTGCCAACACAGTAAAGATGAACGGAGTGAGCGAGGATTGCATAAAGATGAGGTTATTCCCATTTTCCTTGAGGGATAGAGCAAGAACATGGCTCTCCACCATTACTCCCGGTACGTGCAACACTTGGGACGAGCTAGCACAATTGTTTTTAAACAAGTACTTCCCACCGTCAAAGACGCTTCAAATGAAGAGCTTGATCACGCAATTCAAGCAAATGCCTCAAGAGAGCTTTTATGAAGCGTGGGAAAGGTTCAAAGAAATGCTACGCAAGTTTCCACAACATGGCTTCCCGGAGAATCAACAAGTTGGATTTTTCTATCAAGGACTTGTGAACGGACAAAGAGTGCTTGTTGATGCCTCGGCAGGAGGATCCGTACTAGGTGTAACTCCGGAAAGGGCTATTCGAATTTTTGATGAGATTGCTACAAATGTTTATCAATGGCCATCGGAGAGAGTTAGTGGAAGCTATGGTTTTGAAAGCTATGATAAAGGACAACAGTTTAGTGTGAAGAGTGTAAGTGTTGAACCAAGTATGCCAAGCATGGAAAAGATAGTGGCGGAAGTTGTTAAACAAATGAGCTTGAATCAAAGTATGAACAATCAAGGAATGAATATGGTTGAGGGGTTACAAGTCGAGCAAGGTGTGCTACCTCCGAATGCTGTGAATGGTGAACAATGGACCAACTCTATGCCACGCGTTGAGGATGTGTCTTATATGCAAGGAAGAAATTATCAAGGTAATTATCAAAACAATTACCAAGGTAATTTTAATCAAAATCAAGGAAGTTATCCACAAAGGCAAGGGGGATTCAACGCTCAAAGTAGTGGAAGTTCACATTCACAACATCAACCAAGGCAAGGAGGGTTCACTAGCCAAGGAAGCAGAAGTTCTTATCCACAACAACCAAGGAGGCAAGATAATTTTTCATATGCAAACCCAAATAATGCGGTTGCTTATCCTCCGGGGTATCATCCGGGAGCTAAAGCGCCAAATAATGAAGGGAAGGCGACTACCGACGAACTTATTGAAAAATTGATTGCTTCCAACAAAAATCAAGAGAAAATGATTGAAAGAAAATTCAAGGCTTTTGAGGAAGTAAATGATAGACGATTAAAAGCCTTGGAGTATTCATTTAGTCAAATGGCGAGCTCAATGAATGCTAATGAGAAAGGAAATTTTCCTTCCACTACCATTGTGAACCCAAAGGAACAATGCAAGGCAATTACCTTGAGAAGTGGAACAAATTATTATGGACCATCTATGCCATTAGAAGATGATAAGGTGGAAGAGAAGGAAATGGAGAAAACCTTAGTTGAAGAAGAAATCGATGTTGAAAGTGAAGTTGAAGATAAATTGAATGAGGAATCGGAATTGATTGATAACAAGGTTGTTGAAAAGAAATGGGAAAGAACCAAGGCGATGAAAAAGAAAGAGGAGGAAATTGAAGTGGAAAGGGATAGTTGGGGAATTTCAAAAACACAAGTACCTATTCCTTTTCCACATCGATTTTTGAAGAAAGGCTTGGATGAAAAGTTTGCAAAGTTTTTGGAAATTTTCAAGAAAATCCACATTAATATACCCTTTGCGGATGCTTTGAAACAAATGCCTCACTATGCGAAGTTTTTGAAGGACATCATGTCAAGGAAGAGGAGCTTGATAGAGAATGAGACCGTCAACTTGACGGAGGAGTGTAGTGCAATAATTCAAAGGAAGTTGCCTCCAAAGCTCAAAGATCCGGGGAGTTTTGTTATTACATGTGAAATGGGCAAGAGTGAGGTTCATAAAGCTCTTTGTGATCTTGGTGCAAGTATTAACTTGATGCCTATGTCCATTTTCAAGAAACTTGGTATAGGGGAAGTGAAACCTACATCCGTTACATTGCAATTAGCGGATAGGTCTTTAACCTACCCTAGAGGAATAGTGGAGGATGTGTTAGTCAAGGTTGGAAAGTTTATATTCCCGGTTGATTTTGTAGTGCTTGATATGGACGAGGATGCAAATGTTCCATTGATATTGGGGCGTCCATTTTTAGCAACGGGAAGAGCTTTAATTGATGTACAAAAAGGGGAGTTGAAGTTGAGAGTAAATGAGGAAGAGGTGGTTTTCTCGTTGAAGAGTGCTATGAGATATCCAAATGAGAAAGAAGAATGTAGAAGGATCGACATGATTGATGAAGTTGTTGAAGAGAACCTACCATTCATCTTAGCTAAAGATCCTCTTGAAATGAGCATAAGCCATTCTCTTACTTTATCTTTAAATTCTAATCATTCTGTTCATTGTTTAGAAGATGAAGATATTAATGATTGTTTACATGAATTGAATGCTTGTAGGGAAATGCAAGAGGATGAAGCAAAGTTGGCATACTATGGAAAGAGGGAATATCTTCCATTAGAGATGGAAATTGAAGAGTCAAAGGTTGATAAAGGAAAGGAAGAATTGAAGCCTCTACCCGATCACCTTAGGTATGCATATTTGGGGGACGAGAAGACATTTCCGGTAATTGTATCATCATCCCTTTCTCCTTTAGAACTTGATAAATTGTTGAGAGTACTTAGAGATCATAAGAGTGCTATAGGGTGGAGTTTGGATGATTTGAAGGGAATTAGTCCCACAATTTGCATGCATCACATAAGGTTGATTGATGAGAACAAATCATGTATACAACCTCAAAGACGTTTGAATCCTATTATGCAAGAAGTTGTTAGAAAAGAAGTTTTAAAATGGTTGGATGCTAAAATTGTTTATGCCATTAGTGATAGTCCTCATGTAAGTCCTTTGCATGTTGTGGCTAAGAAAGGAGGGTTAACCATTGTTAAAACGGAATTTGATGAAGAACTTGCAACAAGGGTGAAAACGGGGTGGAGAGTTTGTTGTGATTATAGAAAACTTAATGACGTTTGAATCCTTTTTTTTTTTTCGTGTTTAGGTTTGATTTGGTGGTTTGTTTGGGAGGTTGTGAGTCGTTTTGAATATGAGTGATGATGCATTATGGTGATAAGTGAGGTCGAATTATGATTAAGGAACTCTACGCTTTCGAATTATGATATGTTTTATTTAACTAATTCAATTAAAAGAATGAATAAGTTGTAATAAGTCCTTTTAAGTCGAGCATAAACTTGTGAGAATTTGAGCCTCGACCATGTATACATGGTACTTTTTCATGAGTGGATCGGTTGAGTTTTGATAAACTAAATACTTGCTCAAAGACTTTAGGAATGAATCCGATTAATGGAGATCGATGAAATGATTTAAGGCCATCCTTGTCATATATAGCCATTGCCAAATATTTCCTTACCTTTAAAAATCATCCCTAGTAAACCACTTTGAGCCTATAAGCCTATTTATTGTGAAGATAGCACATTACAAGCTTTAATTACCCACATGAGCCTAAGATATATACCTTTAGTGTGAGTAATAAAGAAGATGGTGGCTAGAAAGGTGTGATGAGATAACAAAAGAGAAAGAGGAAATGGTAAATAAGTAAGAAAAAGGATGAAAAGAGCATAAGAAAGAATGGACATGCAATTTCAAAACAAGAAAATGAGCAAGCAACAATAATATGCTCAAGTACTTAAGAGTCAAAGAAAAGAGGCATGAATCTATAAGAAGCTCAAAAATCCAAGAAAGTGATGATTAGTGCTTATGATCAATAAAGAAAAGAAAGGAAGAAAAAGAATGTGAAGGGATGGAAGAAAGTAGCTACCTCTTCGATTACTTACACTCATTTAGTCACTTTTACCTATATTCTTCCTACCCTACCAAAGAGCCTATCATTAAATCCTTAATTAAAGACCTTTTTGATCATTGATTAAATTTTTGGTGGTTTGTGAATAGAGTCTACGAGCAAGTGTATGGTGAGTCGAGCCAATTGATTGATGAGTGTTGATTTACCTTATTTAAAGAGTGTCGAGGGAAATTGATAAACTTATGTGAGGCTTAGACTAAAAGGACTATATTGCTCTTTATTCTCTTTTGATTGAACTTGTTAATTTCTCTTATCATGAATCTAATGTTGTAGGTTAGCTTAGCATGATTTGAAATTCTTGTTGCTAATGATGTGTTCTTACTTGTATTCGTTTAGTCTTTTTACTAGGTGAAAGCTTCTCCCTCAGTCTATCATTTTCATTGTTCGGGGACGAACAATACTTCAAGTTTGGGGGTGTGATTGTCGTTATTTTCACCTAGATTTTAGTGCCTTTTTGAGTGTATTTTGCGTATTGTTTTATCCGTATTTTCGTGTATTTTGGTGGTGTTATGTATTTTCATAGGAATGTGTGAGAATGATCTTAAACATACATATAACAGGTGAAAATGGAGTAAAAATGAAGAAGGAAGATCAAACAAAGAAGAAGAAACAAAGGTGCAAGAACACGGCTGGCCGTGTTGTCAACACGGCTCGTGTTGCAGCAAAACGGCCCGTGTGCCAGACACGGGTCTGTCCAGAATGGTCGTGCGGCGGCATCTATTTATCCAACACCACCACCACTTGGTCGTGTTGTGGCGCACGACCCGTGTGCGGAGCACGACCCGTGTACAAGACACGGGCCTGTAAGCGGAGGCCGTGCGGCGACGTCTAGGCATTCAACACGGCCACCCTTTGGCCGTGCGACGCAGAACGACTCGTGTGCCGCATGCCCTGACACGACATGACCCGTGCTACGTAGCACGACTCGTGTCGGCACCAGAACAGGATATTTTTTACAATTCTTCTAGAAGGTCTCCATGGGGTATAAATACCAATCTATTCAACATTTTAAAGGGAGATCCGAAATTCTACTGTTCCCACACACCTCACACACCATTCCTTTGATTTCACACCATATTCTCCATCCCATTCATCCATTTTTGAGATCTACATCATCTCTCCATAATTTCCTCCATCCAAATCAAGTGAAGAAGCAAGGAAGCTTGGGTGATCACCAAAGGAAGAAGGGAGATTCAATTGGATCCATTTCCAAGGGAGTTTTCATTCCAATTTTGTGTTAATCCTTTAGTTTATCATGATTTGTAAGAATTATAATGTCTATGTTATGGATCTTATGAAGATTGTAGGCTAATCTCCCTTGTGAGATTAGCAACATGAAGGTTGTTGGTTAATTTGTGGATCTATGTAATTAAATTCATATGTTGATGGGGATATTTGATTTTCTATCATTGGTGCTTATATATCTTGAGATCTATGATGTTTTGTGTGTTTGATTGTTCTAATTATATGATTAGATTGAGAAATCAATGATGTGCTTAGGATAGTCAAGTGAATCATTTCATCAAACACCTCATGTGCATTATAGATGGTAAAGTGATTGAGAAGTCCTTTATTATTTAGAACCCTTTGATGGAACATGTGATTAGTTAGATTGAGAAGTCAATTGATTATATGAAGGGATTCTATAATTGAACTTAGTACCTAGTTGGAATAGTTTAATTTAGAACCAACCTTTGAGCTATTTTGAGATTGTGCAAATGATCTACATCCTATTCATTTCGAGAGGAAGTTTAGGTGGTATAAGTGTTGGCCCTTAGTCTTAACCCTTGATACATATGAGTTTAATGCATGAATTCATAAGTTACCACTTCATTAGTGTTGTTAATCTCACTTCTACTTAATTTGGAAAACCACTCATTCATCATTTTTATCTTGTCATTGGATTATTGTTTGTCTACTTTCATTTAATTACTTGTTACCCAAACCATCCATCTATGATTCGTCTCTATAAAATCGTGATAAACGTGATATCGCTTAAGTGCTAGCATCGACCTCCCTGTGGTTCGATAAATTCTTGAACTGGTCAACCCGACTACAAGTTATGGCTAATCAACAATCCTAAAGTTTATAACTTTAGCAAAATCATTATAAAAAGGGTTATATCCTTAAAAGAATGGGGTATTTCACCATTCAGAGAAAAATAAGTGACAAATAATGACACTAAGGCAGTAATGAGATATAATTACTGGGATTACATTGATTCATTTAAAATGGTCATGTTTTACGAAAATGACAAACATAAACATACATGGTTTGTCAAAGTTTGCTCAAATGTTTATAACAGAAGTATTCCTTACTGGTTCATTAACTGGTTTCATTATTTTGGTGCATCACCAAATATTCTTCCAGAACATATCAAGGAAGTTTTTGATAGATGGGTAGATGTTTCTCCCAGATTTCTAAAAGAACAAGAGTCAAATCTTTTTATAGAAGGAATAGCATCTTGTTTCTTCTTTATTGAATTTTCGATACCTTGGATTGTCAAATGGACACCAGAATTTGGATACAATAATATTGGAATACCTTGTCTTCATAGGACATTTCATGTAAAATTCTGGGATAAAATGCTGGAAATTGATCCAACAACCCAAAAAATAAGAGGAGATGAAACTTTCTGTCTGATAGAAAGCAAAGTTTCGGAGTATGAACAACAAAAGAGATTAATACATTCTCCTTCTCCATTTGATTATATAATAAAGAAATCAAAAATGAAGTCAGAAAATTTGACTCAAAAGCAGATGATATCTTCTTACCTTGCAGAGGTACAAAGAGATCTATTATCTCATTTTAATAAAGAAACAAAAAGTGGATCTATAACCTCCGATTATATGCAAGATGCACAAGATCCAAATGAGATGAATATAGATGATATATTTGCAGCAATGACTGACACTTTGGTAGAAAAATTGCTATCAGAAGAAGAAAAATCTTCAGATAAATCAATGAATTCAGGAAAATAAGCCAGAAAGAGAGATGACGTCATTGCATACGTCAAAAACATTGGATATGATGTCATGGATTACGTCATAACCAGACAAGATACTGTTCATCAACAGTAAAGCAGCCAGACATGATACTATTCATCTACAGGAATAATACTGTGCAGGCCGAAAATTTTGGCTTTTTACTGTTTATTCACGCGTTTTCTACTGTTGGGACGCGTTTTCATTTTGTATATATAGGTTTAAAGTTTTCATTTAGAGGCAGAGATCAGAATTCCCCCTTCTCTGATAATAAGCTAGCAGCTCATGTGTTGAGCATTTTCCTTTCATATTGTTATATAAATCCTGTAATAATTCTGAAGAAGCAATAAATATTGTAAGTATTTTAATTATTTATAGTTTTAATTTTTACTGTTTAATTAATTTAAATTATGTTCATGGTTAGCCTTATAGGCTAAACCAATATGTGTTAATCCATAACTGCTATTTACTGTTTACATGGTTATAATAACATAACTGTTTATGATGTTATTGATATGGTAATTTGAAGATTAAGATCATAATGAATTATAATCTTATAAGGTTAGATGTGATAGACAGGCCTTGTATTCAGATTAATCTAAAAATATGTAGACACTAGTCTGTAAGTCCCGCTTCAACCGTTGATGAAGGCGTTTAGGGCATGCTTAGGTGCGTTTTATTTTTAGAATAATTTGGTATTAAGTTGCCAGTCTATATATAATTCTGTAAAGTTCCTTATTAGATTTTATAACGAATTTTGATCTTGATTAAAGAGTTCCATTTTAAATAAGATCCTGTTCAGAGATGGTGTAATTCTAGATTCTTGAATAATATTCTTATTCTTCAATGTTTTAATTTCTTCTTTGAGATTATTAATCTCTTTTTGAAGATCTTGAAGAGATAGTTCTCCTTTATTCTGATATTTATCTTTTAATTGACTCATAACTTCAGCCATACTATAAGTTTTTTTATTTGAAAATTCATTTTCTCCCTTATTAGAGGATGAAGCCTCATCATTAAAAGAAATTTCATCAATAATTTGTGCTTTCAATAATGGGTCTTTGATCATTTTTAATAAATCAAAAAGATTTTCATTATTTAAAACATTTATAGAAATGTCTGAAAATTGTGACATTATTTTATAAAATTCTGACTGGTTTATCTCTTTGGGACATATAAATCCTTCTTGACATGGTTTGCATACTTCTGATTCTGCTTCAGATTCAGAAATATCTGTGTCATTGAGATTATTAATCTCTTCTTCTGATTCAGAAGTTTTTGAAGAATCTGAAGATGATTTTTCAGCTTCAGTTTTTTCTTCAAGAGATTGCAATATTATTGCTTTAATATCATCAGGAATTTCAAGAGAATTTATTCTCTTTTTAGTCCAACAGAATTCCTTAGTATGACCAGGTTTACCGCATAATTTGCAATATCTATTCATTTTTCTTTTAAAAAATCTAAGAGGTTTTTATTTATTTTCTTAATTTCAATATCTAGGGATTATGGATTTTTTTTAACATTACATTGTAATATTCATTGAGATCCCAACTTAAAAAATTTATTTGTATTTTCCCCTGTTGACATATATATTCACGCGTACACTGTTTGTTTTCTCTATTTTCGAGTGGTATTCATAATATTTTTTTATTAAAATATTACTTACACTCAAGTTAAGGCAATTTATAGTGTCCACCCGAGTGCACTTAAAGATAGGGTGCACCCACATACAAATATAAACAAAAACATATACAATTAAGGGTAAAAATGTATACAATTTAATTGTTAATTTTTTAATGAAAAATTGTATATAATATTCAATAAAAAGTTATACACATATGGATGTTAGTTTTTTTAATGAAAACTTAATGTGAAAAAAGTATACAATTATTACAAAACACACATACAAAATAGAATAATATGTATACAAAATAGAATAAAAAGACATACACACATGGGTGCACCCAATATACACTCTAAAGTTAATGTTTAATTTGAAGATATACATAAATAATAATAATAAGTTGGATATATTTTTAGAGTGAGGCTTGCGTGCACCCGGGCGCACGGAACACATTCCGTGCGCCTTTAGAAATTTTGTATTATGGGTAAGGGTACATTAATTTGGTCTAAAGGGTATACACTTTAATTACTAAAAGGTACACAATTTTGTTCTAAAGGGTATACACTTTTCATTAATATTTTTTTTTCTTTAGAAAATAAAGGGTACACATTTTTATACTAAAGGGTATACAATTTAACACAAAATTCTAAAGGCGCACGGAGTGTTGTTCGTGCGCCCAGATTTTTCTTTAGAAAATAAATGGTACACATCTGTATACTAAAAGGTATACAATTTAGCACAAATTTCTAAAGGGCGCCCGGGTGCACAGGAGCTTTTGCCATATTTTTATTAATAATTGGTTTAATTATCTATTCCTAACTATAAAAAAATAAAGGTAATATTTAATTTATAGATATAAATGAATAATATAATAATAAATAAATAAATAAATAAAATAGAAATAGAAATAGAAAGATTATATATATAAAATTAAAATAAAAAATACAACAATCAATCACGTCGCAACATCTCATAATTTTAAAAAATTATTTATAATAACATATTCGGAATTTGTATATGTATATAAATATACGAATGTGGGTATTATAACATATACTTGCTCGCCGCTTTTTTTATTCTGGCGGCAATGTTTTTATTTTATTTCAAAATTACTATGTTGCCCTCGATCAAGTTTTATCACGTGCAAAAATTGGCTTGGCTTAGTTAATTTAAGTTAATTCTAAGAGCTTCCGCCAATTAATGCGTTTGTAATTAATTCTTCTACTCTATCATCATTAATTAATATTAAGTGCTTATCAAAAATAAAAAATTGGAATGGTGGAAAAGGCATCACCACATTTATTCATGAAAATTTTATTTACATGTCGCTTTTATGTTAATCATGCTATTAATATTTTATTTAAAGTAATAAGTTTATTTTAATAATTTTAAAATAATTAATATTTTATAATCTTGTAATTATTACTTTATTTTAAACCATTCTTTTTATGTAGATCTAATATTTTAGTCCTAATAAAACTAACTTTGAGCAACAATATTATTTTATGTTAATTTTCTTATAATAGTTTATAATTGTAGGAAAATTTATTAAATAAAATATCTTTTATTGTTGATAGATTATTTTAGGATCAATTACTATTAGATACAATTTATATATATATATATATATATATATATATATATATATATATATATTACTATTAGATACACAAGGTAAATTTTATTATTGGTCAATACAAATTGAATGCAATAAAATACTATTTTTATCCTTATTTTAATTGTATTCAAATATTAATTTAAAGGTGTGATGCAAAAAGATAATGTGTCCAACTAATTTTTCTATACAAATAGTTGGGAGATAACGCATATCAACGTATTTTTAATATGAATACATTACATACAAATATTTCTGAATACATGATACATTACCTATAATTAATTCTGAATACATTCCACAAAACTATTTTTGAATGCATTTAGCTATTTTGAATTGTGATTATTAATGGATAATTGACCACTATACTAAAAAAATACTCCAAGACTACGTGTTTCAGTAGCTCGGATCCAGTTCTGATCACATTCACATTGTTTATTTATTTAGAAATATTTATGTTCAATTTTTTTTTATATTTGTATTCAAATTTTATGTATTTAGAAATTTTGTGTTATAATTTTATGTATTCAATTTTTTAAAAATATATTTGTGTTCAGAAATTATATATTTTGCATTCGAAATTTTATTTAATTTGTTGATGTTCATAATTTATGTATTTAAAAATATTTATTTTTAATATATTTGTGTTCATAAATTATATATTTTGTATTTAGAAATTAATTTACACATAATTTACTGATTTATGGGGTAACGTAAATATATATCTATTTTATCTACGTGATATATTTAGGGGTAGTTGAGACTTTTTATAGAATAATTTTTAATAGTTAGTAATAAAATATATACATTGTATTTACTAATAACTAGATAATACCATCCGTGCGTTGCATGAAAAGAATTAAAGTATATTATATATACTTTTAGTTGTGCTTGAATTGAGTCATTTCAAATCCAATGGATTTGAAAATGAGTGGAATTTAAATTCCTAGAATTTTAAATCAATTCATTTGAATTCCACTATTTAAATAAATTATGGATTTTTGAAAGGATTTCAAATTTATAATTCAAAAATTATTTTTAAAATAGAATTTTATATATAATAAATAAAAATAATAAAATTTTAATAAAAATAATAAAAACAATTTTTTTGTAGAGAAAACTCTACCACCCAACCTACCCCTACCCACCCCGCACTCCCAAAAAAAATTTAAATAAAATTTTAGATTTTAATATTTAAATAATAAAAGTATTACCACCCAACCCTACCTCTTACCCACCCCAAACCCCCCGCCACCCCATTCCACATTGAACCTGAAAATAAGATCAAAGTATAAAAGATCAAATAAATTAAGTATATAAATAAGGTTTATAGAATTAAAAAGAAAATACAAAAATCGTAGAGAAACGAAAATAAGATAACAAAAACTAAAAAAGAAGAATGATACTTCAAATGAGAATGATTGAACTTGCACATAATATCAAATATGAGAATAATTAAACATAAAAATAAGATCAAATAAAAGATAAAATAAAGATAACAAAAATAAAAAAGAAGAATGATACCTCAAAATGATTGAACCTCCACAATAGATCAAATCAAAGTAAAAGATGAAACAAATTAAAGTAGATTAGAATAGTATGAAACTGAAATAGAAAAGAAAAAAAAGAAGAAAAAAAAAGAATAAGGATTTGATTAGGTAATGAAAATGTTTATATAGAATGATTTGAAAGAATAACGATTATGATTGAAAGTAAACGACGTAGAAAAAAAGGTGAAAAATTATCAAAGATAGCATTGAAATATTTGATATTATGAAAATTAGTATATTGATTGATAATTAGTAGAATATATGCCAATAATATTTTTCATATATATGCCAATAATATTTTTCATATTTATCAAATTTATATTGTTGATTAAAAATTAAATAAATAATTTATTATTAGCATAAATAGAATCTACGATTGAGATCAAAAGTAATAGACGTTCAAGATTAAAATTGAGTATATATATATATATATATATATATATATATATATATATATAAAGCTTATTAAAACTTAGTCAAATATGCCAAAAATATATCTCATATTTACCAAATTTATATTGTAAAATAAAAAAATAAAATTTAAATAATAAAATCCATTTTTAGTATAATTAAATTTTATGATTGAAATCAAATCATTATTTAGACGGTCAAGATTAAAATTGAATTATTTCTAAATAGAGTATGATTGAACCTATAAATTTATGGAGAATGATTGAACCTAAATTATAAATAATATGAAAGTAGAATATGTAAAAGAGAAGAATAAGAAGAAGCAATAGAGAGAAAAAAAAATAAAAAGAAGATTAAAAAGAAGAACAAAAGATAGAATATTAAAATATAAAAATATGGTTCATATAATTATTATTATATAGGAAACATAAAAATTGAAGAAAATAAGATAGACAAAAATAAAAAGAATGATACCTGATTGGACTTACAAATAAGATCAAATATGAGAATGATTGAACCTAAAAATAATATCAAATAAAAGTATAAAAGAAGATAAAATAAATTAAATTATAAAAATAAGGTTTATAGAATTATTTTAAAAAAATCGAAGAGAAAAAAAATAAGATAACAAAAAATTAAAAAAATATAATGATACATTTAAGGAGAATAATTGAACTTGCATATAAGATCAAATAAAAGTATAAAAGCCAAAACAAATTAGAATATATTATAAATAATATGAAAGTAGAATCTGTAAAAAATAAGAAAAAGAAGAAGCATTAGAAAAAGAAAAAACAAAAAGAGAATGATTGGACCTACAAATAAGATCAATCAAAGTATAAAAGAAGATAAAATAAATTAAATTATGAAAATAGGGTTTATAGAATTATTAAAAAAATACAAAACTCGAAGGAAAAAAATAAGATAAAAAAAAATTAAAAGTATAATGATACATTTAGGAGAATGATTGAACCTGCATATAAAATCAAATAAAAGTATAAAATACAACAAATTAGAGTAGATTATAAATAATATGAAAGTAGAATCTGTAAAAAAGAAGAAAAAGAAGAAGCATTAGAAAAAAAATAAGATCAAATATGAGAATGATTGAACCTAAAAATAATATCAAATAAAAGTACATATAAAAGAAGATAAAATATATTAAATTATAAAAATAGGGTTTATAGAATTATTAAAAAAATAAAAATTGAAGAGAAAAAAATAGATAACAAAAAATTAAAGAGTATAATGATACCTAATGATACCTCTAGGAGAATGATTGATCCTGCATATAAGATCAAATAAAAATATAAAAGACAAAACAAATTAGAGTTGATTATAAATAATATGAAAGTAGAATCTGTAAGAGAAGAAAAAGAAAAAAATTAGAGATAGAGAAAAAAAAAAGGAAGAAAGTAAGAATTTGAATAAGTTGAAAAGATTTATATAGAATGATTTTAATGAATGAACGACCGTAATTGAAAGCAAATATTTATAGAGACGATTCTAATAAAAATAAAATTGACGCTATATTAATTGAAATTAAGCATGTATTAATTAAAAATTAATCAAATTTATATTGTTAAATTAAATCAATAAGAAAGTAAAATTTAAATAATAAAAAAATTCGTTATTAGTATAATTAAATTTTATGATTGATTGAAATAAAAGGAAAATGTATATTAAATTAAATTATAATATATGAATATTGATGGATATATTAATTTAAATTAAGCATATATTGATTAAAAATTAGTTAAATATGCTAAAAATATCTCTTATATTTACCAAATTTATACTGTTAGATAAAAAAGTAAAATTTAAATAGCAAAATTCATTATTATTATTATTATTAGATTAGATTTTATTATTGAAATAAAAAAAATATTAATTGGACGGTCAAGATTAAAATTGAATTATTTCTAAACAGAGTAAAATTGAAAAAAAATTGAATTAAATTTTATGATTGTTTGAAATCAAAAGAAAATCATATGTCCTATGTATATTAAATTAAATTATAATATATGAATATTAGTGGATATATTAATTTAAATTAAGTACTCCCTCCGTCCCCCAAAGTATTTCACACTTTTTTTTTATCCGTCCCTCAAAGTATTTCACACTTTACTTTTACTAAAATTGGTAAAAAAAATAAATTATTATAATATTCACTTTTTATACACATCCCAATATAATACTTACTTTTTCACATCTTCCAACAACTTTACACGCCTTTTTCATTAAATTAACTAAAATATATATTCTCTCTCTTACTTTATACATTTAAAAATAAAATTTTCTTAATCTCCGCGCACACCAATACGTGAAATACTTCACGGGACAGAAGGAGTATTTATTAATTAAAAATTAGTTAAATATGCAAAAAATATCTCTTATATTTATCAAATTTATATTGTTAAATAAAAATGTAAAATTTAAATAGCAAAATCCATTATTATTATTATTATTATTATTATTATTATTATTATTATTATTATTATTAGATTAGATTTTATTATCGAAATAAAAAAACATTAATTGGACGGTCAAGATTAACATTGAATTATTTCTAAATAGAGTAAAATTAAAAAAAAATTAAAAACAAAAATAAAAATTTAGGTTTGCTTTTATATATGTATAGATATTATAGTATATCTTGTACTAAATAATAATAAATCCATTATTTTAAGTAATTTTTAATTATAAAATAAAAGGGAATATATTATCAAGGTTTAATAGTTTAATTCTAATAATATATTATTTTAAGTAATTTTCATATAAAAAGTTATAAGATGGAGTATATTTCTTAATATTATAATTAATTTATAATATTATACTAAAAATTAAAATATAATATATATAATTCACTTTGATTTTAGTAAAATTAAAATATAATTTGATTATCATATCCTTTGAAATAATAAAAAAATTTAGAGTTGATCTACTGTACAAAAATGTATAGTGTACAATAGATACATATTTAAAAATGGGTCATATATATAATACTAAATGAGTTACTCATTCCACATAGCATTAGCCCGTTCCTTTTCCTCTCCTCTCTCGCCTCTGCCTCTCATTCTACCTCTGCGACCGTCCGCCTCCTCTTCTACTTTCGCCACCGTCAGCCTCCTGTTCTCTCCCTACCTCCACCATACATTCTTCCCTCTCCGTCCCGCTCCCTCCCCTTCAAATTTTAGATCTCATCTCACTGCCTCGCCTCAGATCTCATCCCACTGTCCCGCCTCAGTTGCTCCATCGGTATGGTGGTGACTGCGCGTGTGGTGGAGATATGCTCCACCTCTATATCGCCTCTCTCCCCCTCAGATCTCAAATCTAATACCACTGTCCCGCCTCCGTTGCTCTGCTGGTATAGCGGTAGCTGCGGGTGTGGTAGAGATTGAGTGAGAACTGCAGCTGTTTTTTTTTTTTTGGTTCATTGTAGTGAAGAATTGTAAGATGATTTTTTGTTATTAAAATTTAGGCTTGGAAAATTGTAGCAGCTGGATTTATGTTGTATAAATTTTAATTAACTAATATATATTATTTTCTTCATAAATGTATTATATATATTAAATGTAAAATTTAAAAAATAATTAAGCATTTCAATATAAAATATTGATCAAACTATCAATATCCATAAAAAAAAGACTAGTTTGTATTAGTTTTAATCTACTTTTTATACTAAATGTAAAATTAAAAAATAATAAATATATTAATTAAAAAGGTACTTTTTATGTTATGTATTAATTTTATTTTATTAATGTATATGTTTGCATTCATAAATGTATTAAAATACTTTCTATACCAAAGTGTAAAACTAATGAATAATAGAAATAAAAAGGTATACGTTTATTAAGAAAAGTTTGTACGTTGTTGAATCATAACTTATATATTTTCATATTAAAAATATGTCTCAGTATTTTTTTTCCAATTTACTAATTAATTGTTAGATCTAATTATTAATTTTACAAATAAAATCTTTATCATGTTAATTTTTAAATACACATTTAAATATTTAAATAAACTATATTTAATCGACTAATGTACATGTACTTTCTTTAATGTATTAGATCTTATAAAAAAATGTATAACATTGTATACTAAGAGGTATAACTAAAATTAATAAATATATTGATGAAAATATTGATAAATATAATATTAATACTCCCTCCATCCCACGTATTTTTACCCACTTTTCATTTTGGGGTGTCTCATGTATTTTTACCCATTCTATTTTTGGTAAGAGTACATAATATTTTATTACATACTTTTTACAATCCAAACAACTTTAATTAGCTTTAACACTTTATTCATCATTTCCAAAAACTTTATTTATTTTTCTTTTTAAATCACTAATTTATCCCTATTTTTTCCTACATTATATATTAAAAAAATAAAACGTCTTAATCTCCATGCCCGTACAAACAGGTAAAAATACCCGGGACAGAGGGAGTATAATATTTTTGAAAAAATAATACCTTTATATGAAAAAGAAACAAATCCATTATTAAATTACAACTACTCCACATTTGATTAGGAAAATGCATATTAAAAATTAATTAAATTTAATAAAATTTTTATATAAACTTAATGATATATTTAAGAGTTAAATGTAATATATTTATATTATAAAACGTATACATTGACAAATTAAAACAGAAACTTCATAAAATCTCCAACAACAACACAACACAACACCTGCACGCACACAAAATCTCCAACAACAACACAACACCTGGACGCACTCACCAACAGATACTTTCAACACAATCTCCACACACCTTCTACAGTCTCGATATTAAAAATCAATTAAATTTAATATTCCCTCCATCCCGGATATTTTTACCCATTTGTACGGACACGGAGATTAAGACGTTTTATTTTTTTTAATATATACTAATGTAAAAAAAAGTAGGGATAAATTTGTAATTTAAAAAGAAAAAATAAATAAAGTTGTTGGGAATGATGAATAAAGTATAAAAAGTAATTAAAGTTGTTGGGATTGTAAAAAATAAGTAATAAAATATTATGTATTTTTACCATAAATGGAATGGGTAAAAATACGTGGGACGGATGGAGTACAATTTTTTATATATAATGTTAATAATCCCTCCGTCCCACGTATTTTTACCCACTTTCCATTTTGGGTTGTCCCACGTATTTTTATTCATTCCATTAATGGTAAAAATACACTACACATCTTATCTACTTTTTACACTTTATTCATCAATCCCAATAATTTTATTTACTTTTTTACACTTTATTCATCATTTCCAATAACTTTATTTACTTTTTCTCTCAATATTATCAATTTATCCATACTTTTTCTTACATTATATATTAAAAAATCAACACTTCTTAATTTATGTGCACGTACAAATGACTAAAAATACCCAAGACGGAGGGAGTAATACATTTAAGAGTTAAACGTAATACATTTATATGGTAAAATGTATACACTTACGGACAGAAACATCACAAAATCTCCAACAACAAAAACATCTCGCGCAATCTCCACCCACCTGCACTCACCAATAGAAACTTTCAACACACTTCAAATACAGATGGATGAGATTTGATTTGGCTTCTTAGTTCTTAAGATTTCAAATGTTGAGATTTAGATCGCCATCTGCCACTCCACATCTATATCTAGATCTATATCTTAGTTATTTAATTCAAATCTACACTTTCAGATCTACATCTTAGAAATTTAATCCAAATCTCGAACACAACAACGATACTTAAAGATGATCTGCGTGATATGAAAAAGATATGCGATGGGAAAGATGGAGGTGGTGCGCGCAGAACTGGGAAAGAAGGTGGAGGCAGTGCGCGGTGGAGGTGGTGTGTGCAAGTGGAGGATAAGTTAGAGAGAAAGAGAGGAATCGACAAGTTAGAGAGAGAAATGGTGAACGTAAAATGGCCAATTAAAACTAATTGAAGTATAAATACTCGGGTCAACGGGTCAAAATTAATCCGGTTGTATCTTAACAATTGGGTACAGTAAGCTTTGTCAAAAATTTATACTCACGCTCTATTATTCACGTGCTCAAAATTTATTATATGAAAGATTAAAATTATTATTAATATATGTGAATAAATATACAAATTTTTTCAAAAATAAATATGATGACTCCACATACACAATTAAAATATTTTGAACATATAAAAATATTTTTATTAAGATTAAAATAATAAATTTACATTTAAAAAAGTTAAAATATTTTTATTAGCTAGATTAAATTAAATCTTGATTGATAGACAAAATATTTCAAACCCGAATCGATAGTTTATCCATTTTTAAGTTTTGAATTGAAAATGGGAAAATATCACATTTGGTCCCATAAGAATTCATTCAGTTCAATTTTAGTTCCATAGGAATTCACTTGTCTCATAACTAGCGATTTTGATCCAAAAAAATATTATAACCATAAATTTTTAAAAATTTTCATCCCAAATTAACTTATATTATTATAAATACAAGATTTATATTATTTTATGTCTTTCAACATAGACATAGTCCATTACGACCATTCTCCTCTATTTTCTTTCTTAATAAAATTGTATTAGTTTTCTTTGGGTATTATTTTTGCAAATTATGGAATCAAATCTGCAAGTTGCTATTTTGGTCTTGCTAACGGTTCAGAATATTTTGTTAACTATTAACAAATTTTGATGAAAATTTTCTATGTGACTAAATTTGTCAGTTTTAGAACATTTTTGACATTGAGCAATTTTACGGAACTAAATATATACTTATCCCAATTGAAAATATTCTTATTATGGTCTATGTTTCATTTTATGTTAATAAAATTTCATCTTTAATATAACTAGATATTTTAAGAGCCGACATGTTTTATTGTGTAAAATTTTTTTATTAATTTTTTTTATACGTACAATCTTTTTTTTAGTAATAAAAAAAATTGTAAAGATATCATTAGTAGTATAAAAATACATAAATTAAATTTTCTTACAATGAAATTTAAATAACTTACAATAATCGTAATCAACAAAATATTATAAATAATATAGAAATGAAAATACAATACAAACTAACATTAAACTTAAA
The DNA here is from genome assembly GCA_023678885.1 of Pogostemon cablin. NCBI lineage: Eukaryota > Viridiplantae > Streptophyta > Magnoliopsida > Lamiales > Lamiaceae > Pogostemon > Pogostemon cablin. The sequence goes on along the minus strand of CM042989.1, from coordinate 9,773,717 downwards.
GATAAAATCTTAAATCAGGGAAATAAATTTTTTTAATATTATATGTAATATAAAAATGAAAAGACTATCCATTTTCTCATTATCTCACTCTCCCTCACATAAACATATCATCATAATTTTCTTTTTTGTGATGATGGAATTTTGTAGTGAAGCAATATTGGCCCAATACGCTGTGCTGGTTAAAAATATTTAACTTAAAAAATTATTGTTTCTAAAGCTACCTACCATGGATGCTACTCCTTCATCAAACTCATCATGTTAATTACTCTAATAATCTAATTCATGAAGTAGCATATTTCATGATGTAAACATAAATTGTCTTGCTCATGAAAAGCTCTTAATCACTTAATTTTTATAGGTGAAATATAGAAATTCAAGAGTTGTATTATATTAAAAATTCAAGAGTTGCATTAATTATGTTCAAGATAAATGTATTAAGTTAGAAATTTAAAAGTTACATGAATTTGAAATTAACTGAATTTTGAAGTGAATAATAACTTATAATATAACTAATAAGATTAAAAAAATTTATGACTTCATCAAGATTAATTATTAAAATAAATAATATGTAAAATGAAAAGACATCACATTTATATTTTGTAATTATTAATGTCACTTTTAATATATTATATGAATTTTAATATGATAAATAAATGGTAAAAATGTAGAAAAGAAATATAGGTGAGGGTAAAATAGGAAAAAAATGTTAACATTTGCTAAGCCACTATTAATATGATTATATGATATCATAAAAATATATTTTTATTAAATAAATTTTTAAAATAAAGACATCACATGTAATATAACCCGTATAGTACATGAAAGACAAAACTAATATATATATATATATATATATATATATATATATATATATATATATAATAAAATAAAATTAGTTATGATAAATTATTATACAAACCCCACACCCCGGATTAATTCTAAATGCACCCAATTAGCCATGGTAGGTTCTAACAGTGGATTGAAGGCCTCTCTCTGTCATTTCATCTAACAACATGATCAATTAGTTGTAATCTGGTATACAACCCTAATCTTCCATTTTTTTCATGAGACTACGAGCTTTCTTGACAAGCCTTCGTTTAGCCAGAGCATGAATTACTTTCCTATCTGGTTTAATTCTATTTGTCTTCATCTTCTCATACAACCTCAGCACCACATTTAGGTTGTTATACTTTGAATGGCAAGAAATGATGTTTGAATATTAGGCAGTATCGAACGATCATTGTATGATACTCCCAAAGCGTATGGCTGTAATCCGGTTGCTTATTAGCCCACATGAAGAAGGTGAAAGCGAACGCCGGTAACTAATTCCAGCGATAAATTCACCCCGCATTGCTCGAGTAATTTGCTCTTCTCCTGCACACCAGGTGTTTGCAAAATGTCCATAATGAGTCCCAAATCACCACAAGAATTTGGGTCAGCTGCGCTTCTTCCCCTAACTTCAACATCAAATCACTAGCAAAATCATACTCTGTATCAACAGATGGCTATGGTATTGATGGTGGGTTAGGCGTCGATTTGGAAACACTCCAATTGGCGGAATATCCCCAACATACAGCGATCTGAGACTGGAATACACATTGCGAGAAGGTATGCCTCTCAGATTTCTGCTCATATTGTATAAATTGAATCGATGTTATTAGGAGACAAGCTGCTTGAGAAAATGACTCAGAGAAATTTATTACTGGACAAGCATTCCATTGTCAACCACAACCAGTAGCAAAAACCCAAATTAGAAGATGAATTAATTGAAGGTTTCATATGATGTTAAAGATGAACAGTGAATTCAGAGGAAGGAACCTCGTTCTTCACAAAATCAATTCTTGAAACTTGAAAGAACGCATTTTTACACTCAGCATTCAATATTGAACAAAAAATGATTAGAATTAGATTTAAAAAAATAAAAACTATTTTTGAAAATTGAGATATTAAGAGGATTAAAAGTGGATTCGGGCATTTACAGAATCATAAAGTATAATCTCTATTTATTTTTTTCTTGAGAAAAAAATAAAGTGAAGCATGACGCTTATTACTGTGATTTATTTAGAACAAACTACCTTTTTGAGAAAGACAATGCATTGGACATGTTTGAACGAACATCAAGTACTATATTCAGCATAATCCAATTGAACTATATTATTATTAACAATATTTTTAAAAATAATGATAACTAAGGTGACAATCCAAGAACTACTTTATTAACAATATTTTTAAAAATAATGATAACTAATCAAATAAAGTGAATGTTAAACAGTCTCTCAAAAGGCTTACTCAATACATGGAGTATATGAAAGTTTCGTATTAAGCAAGCTTGAATTGAATTCGAGCATGCAATGGATCTCTTGACACATTCAATATTTGAATCCCATTGTTAGGCCGAGTCACGTTTTGAATTTAAGCAAAAAAAATCAATACGTATAATCTCGAGTCGAGTATAGAAAATTTTAAACAAGCACACGGATGAACAACATATATACAGAAAGAAAATGAGAAGAGCATGAATTTGATTCATATTGCTAACTAAATGAAGAAGAATTATTAAGAACGAAAAATAATTGGTATGAATAGATCTAAAAATAGCAGGGATGATCATTTTTCCAGAATCCAAGAATAGTATGTATGACGCATAAAACCCAGAATAAATCCTACAGCACCCAAAGTAACCACAATTCTAACCCATAAGTAGGACACAAACAATTGCACCACAAAGGCATTCCATGACCAGAACCAAAGAATGGAGAATATCAATCCGATGATGGCTCCCACGATCACTTGGCTAACTGTATGAAAATTCTGGGAAACCCGTAGCCATGTCTGAAAATGCACACAGATATAATCAAGTTAACAACCTAGGACTTTCATTCCAGGTCACTATTTTCAAAGCAGATGAGGGGATGAAAGCTCGACTTGCATGGTAATAAAATAATTTACGTCTTATGCAGTGAATGCTAGTGATGAAAGATGTACGCGTGAGTTGTTAGGGGGTGAGAGGCACACAGAGGCGCAAGAACCTTGAAGCACGCACCTCTTGTACAACCTATCCTAATATGATTCTAAAAACATACATAAGTATCTTACTTGTAAAATAATTAACTAACTAAATATAGATAAAAATCACATAATGATACGTAATAACTCATGAATAACATGATAACACATGGATCATTCATACATAATCAACTTTAAAGTTAAAATATTCAACACAAATAAATATGAAGTCAATAAAACCAAGTCTTCATGTTTCAGAAAGTTGTCAAGTTTTAAATAAGTCAATAAGACAAGGTGGGTGCTTGTGCTTGTGCTTGTTTTCTCCTTGCGTTTTATTCATGAAATTCAAAACCCTAAACCAATTCAATCCTAGATATAAAAGTGAGACTAAGAGGCAAGAAACGATATGTAACTCATAGGAAAGAATCGTTATTTACATAACAAAATCATGTAACAACTTCAAAAAATTCCTAAAAATAGAGATAATTGGAACATATATTGGAGGTGCGGGCCTCTTGAGATGGAAAAAGGTGCATAAAGGCAACCACCTCTTGTACATCGCCTTAATCACCAAAAAGCTGATTAAATAGGCGCAAGGGCCCGAGCCTCCACGGCTAAGGCACGCCTCAGTCATGCCTCTAACAACTATACGTCTAAAGTTTGCTAAATCAAAGCCAAGTGCAGTATACTTACAAAATAAGAACCGAGTGCTATTAGAATTCCACTTAGAGCGGTGGTCAGTGTGTTTATCCCGTAGCTCTCCACAACTGCAGAGAAAAATATACAACATGCTTGATATTGCAGAAATAGTAAGAGAAAATGTATACAAATAACAACTTCGAGTTTCATAAAATATCAAAGGTGTCAAAAGTGATACTTGAAATACAACGGTCAAAGTACACTTATAGTAGAAACAAAAAAGTAAGCTTGCTGAGATTTTTATACTTATTTCATCAAGAGCATCATAACTTGACCTAAGTCGCAAAGATGTATATCAGAAATTTTCAGAAAATAACAATGCTTACGCCACAGAACGAGATACGTGGTTGCATAAGTGATGGATTGAGCATGAGAAGAAGGCATTCCAGGATCTGATCTTAATGTAGAATTAGGTCTTTCCTGGTTTAGTAATTGCTTAAGCACCAGCGACAGCAAAACATTGACAACAGAACCCATAACAGCCCACAATGCTTCAGCATCGTGCCTCCAGATGATGATTGCAGAGAAAACCACTGTCACAAGCCACTTGCTCTGAATCAAGTGTAGTAAACCAGAATAATTTGTTAGAATTCTTCTAAAGCTAAATTGCATTTTACCAGACCAGAAAAAATTCTTCAGATTAAGAGTTGATAGTTTGAAACACACATGTTATGCTCTAAAGTTTAGTTTCTTTATACGACAATCAAGCTACATAATTGGATATTCTTTAAATAAAAGAAGTGCACAAATTAATCGAAGAACATAAGGAGCCTACACAGAAGCCTACTCAGTACAAGAGCTATGAACTGAAGTCTGAAACTGCCTTGGAATAATACTCCATGGGCCTTAAAAATTTACTAACATAAGAAAGTTTACACACTAATTGCACTTATGAGGACTTAATTTTCTTCTAAGCCCGTTGGTTAAAAGCAAGGGGCCAGTGGACTACAACCTAAGGGGAAGGTGGGTTACAAAATCCTATGAAACTAATAAAGAATTAAGGTAATTCTCATGCTCATTCTTCGTATATGGCATTATCAAGCTTTATTAACTCATCTAATTTTTTATGAAACAAACAGTCTCTTAAAGTAATGTTCAGTTAGGGATGTTGGTTTTTGGTTTTAAAACCAGTTTAAGGAAATCCAGGATAAGCTCTATGTAAAAATTTTAAAATCCAGCTTTAAAAATCATACTTATAAACCCTTTTAGTTCACATCATATATCAATTAATACACTATGTTTTTAATAACATAGTGTTAAATCTCATTCTACTAGAAGCCTAAACCAAAAGCACATTATCACAACTCATTTGGATTTCATAATTCCCCAAAATTTCAAAACAAACAAACTTCCCCTTACAGAAGACAAAGAGCATCATAAAGAACCAATTATCAAATTACTCAACTTTAAACATACTTATCAATGAATTAATCATGCTGCACATTAACCTGCAACAGAAGATTTAATCTTATGCAGTTCTAACAACCAAAATTTTGAAAAAAACAACTAACCAAATCATTCATAGTAGCTTCAAGCCCACCATTCCCAACTGCCAGAGACTCTTCCACAAGAGCTTCCTGTTCAAAAGCTGAAACACCTTCACCACTCGTACTCCCACGAACCCAACTACAACCCTTCATAAATCTCTGTTTCCTCCCACAAATATTCCAAGAAACAGAGCCCCCCTTCTGGAAATTCCCACCAAAATTCAATCTTGGGGGGAAAAACTTATGGGGCTCCTGAAATCTTGTATGTTTGGATAGTGGAAACGCAGTGGCTGTAATCGGTGTGGTAAAAACTGCAGACATTTTGCATATCCTTGACTGTTAAAGGGAGTCAACGATTATCGGAAATAATTATAATAAAAGGGGGAGTTTAATTACGTTAGGCAATGAATAAGGTCAGAATGAATACATAAGAAAATAAATTAAGCAAGAAATTATGTGAGAGTTTTGGAGGTGTTATAATGGAATCTAATTAAGTGCTTCCCAATCAGAGAAGTGCCAAAAAGCACAAAATCCAGCACCGGGACTCTTGTGAGACCACGTAATTAATGTTACTATCTCCGTCCTGTATTTTTTTCTTTTTATTTGAGTGTTCTAATTATTTTTAGGTGTTTTCATAAATAATAATAAAAATGCACTATATATTTTATCTATTTTTATACTTTATTCATTAATTTAAATAATTTTATTTACTTTTTACATTTTATTCATTATTTTCAACAGTTTTATTTATTTTTTCTCTCAAAATTTTCAATTACCTCTACTTTTTCTTATATTATATATTAAAAAATAATATTTCTTAATCTTTGTGCCCATGCAAACGGATAAATATCCCAAGACGGAGGAGTACATTTTGAAAAATATTACTCTCTCTGTCACGTTAAAAAGAGAGTAGGGCATTCTTTTTTCACGTAAATTAAAAGATAATACATAATATATAAATGAGGAGGGGGAAATAATATTTTAGTGTATAGTTAGTAATTGTATATTGTTGTGTGTGGGTCTATTAAAATATATTGAGTATTTTTTGTGTTGGTTTCATTTACTAAAATAAAAAATACATTACTTTTAATGTGACTGAGTAGTATCACTTTTCTATTAAGAGTTAAACTACAATATTACACTTGCACTCCATAATCTAAACAAATATTACACTTTTGCACTCAATAATCTAAACTATTAAATCATATTTTTATTTAATTCTAACACCCAAATAAAAATAATAATTAAAAATAAATACAATAACTAATTCTTTTAAATATTACCATTTTTTATTTATAATTCAAATTATTAATAAATAATAATTCAAATGCATCATTTTTCATTTATTATGAGATCTGCGTGGTGAGGCTTTTGCATAGCTGAGTTAGGTATCTACTTGGTGTTATTACCTCTTAATACATTTACACTTTCTTTTTTCAATTTGTATCAAAATGATTTTCACACCCTCAAATTCAAGTATACCGTTAGTATGATTCATCCATTATTTATATAATTGAATTATTATTTAAATATAATAAATTCAAATATTACAAATTATAATATAAATAATATTATATTTATTATAGTGGAAATTTAATATTTTTAAATAATAAATAATTTATAAATAGGTAAAGTGTTGATGGTAAATTTAAAATTAAATTGTATTAAAAGATTATTAGATTTGTTGTTGTTTCAATTTATTGTGTGTGAAAATTAGTTGAGTTCGAAAACGTAAAGTGTGAGGATGAGTTAATAACGAAGAGAGTATTCATCTCATAACACTATTCAGTCTATATATAGAAATTCAACCCCCTCTCTCTCTCTATATATATATATATATTTATTTATATTTATTTGATTCATCTAAGAATATGATTATATATTTTATAATTAAATAAATCAAAGTGATTAAATTCTAATTAGATTTGAATTTAATTTACATTAAAAGTTTTAAAAAAGAAATTAAATAATCAAAATCAAATTTTAAGTTACACAAGTAAAAAAGATATTGAACAACTAAATTTAAAAACTTACATGACATAAAAAAGACTAAAAGGATATAAATTTTCGAAATTTTATAAAAGAAAAAATCAATTAAAAAAATTCTAACAAACATTAATAATGTTGAAAATTTGAAATTCAAAAAAATTACAGGACTATTTTAAAAAGATGCTAAATTAAATAATTATCAATTCAAATGAATTCTTTAGAGGAACCAACCTGTAATATCTTGAAGAATCGAATATACTTGAACTTGAAGATAACTCAATATATAGCTCTAGAAAAACTTGAAGAAGGATCCATAATTCTTTATAATTTCTTTGTGTTTGGAATGGAGACCCAAAAGCCTTATTTATATAGATAGGGTAACATGAAATATTATTGAATATATTATATATATATGTATATGATTTGAATTTTTCTATATATATTTGTTGTTTGTTACCTTATTTAAATTAATTAATCAAATAAAAATATTCAAAAATTAATTTATCTAAATTAAATTATATATTACTATATTTAAAAAAATATTTTCTATTTAAATTAATTAACGAAAAAATATTCAAAATTTAATTAAAATATAAAAGAAAATAGAACATTTAAAAAATAAAAATATGAGTTGATATATCCAAACGCGCACGTGCATCTATATGTGTATATATTTTTATTTAGAGTAGTCTTGTGTGAGATTGTCTCACATAAGACGTGCATCTATATGTGTATACATTTTTATTTCGAGTAGTTCTTGTGTGAGACCGTCTCACATAAGATCTCACGTGAGACGGATAAAAAATGATAAAATTATTATCAATTTCGCTATAAAATGTCATAACTTTCTATTTATATTATAAATTGTTCACGAAATAGTTCACTGTACCATTCTCATTTTTTATTGATTGAGTATCACTTTTCGTTAATGATGTTATTACTTTTTGGCAAAAATTTGTGTGTCCCGGGAACACAAGAATAAAATGACAAAAAACTCTTGTGTTCCCATGGGAGCACGGTGTGTCCCCGGGGACACAGGAGACCAACTCTTACTTTTTATACGTCTCGCACAAGCCATTGTCTTTCATTTAATAGTGTATATATGTCTCTTAATAATTATATAATTTTTTTATTTAGTTTTTCACTAAAAAAACTAACAGAATATTCACTAACAAAATATATATATTTTATTCATTAGTATATATGTTTTTATAAGTGTATAAGTTTTTAAAATTGATACACGCTGCACCCGAGTGCATAGAATAATTTATCATAAAATATTATTTGAGCCAATAAGCAAAACTAACCAAAATCCAATTGTAAAAAATCAAAATATTTTTAAAGGGGAAAAATTGGATGCCTCCGCTAGACCACCATCGGACCGCCCCACCGGTCGGAACCTACATCTGTACCTATATCGGGACCTATATCGGAATCGACACGAGATCTGTATTTATATCAAAACGACATGGAATCCGTACCGACATCGAAATCGACATCTCTCCTACATCGAAACCGACACTCATACCTATATTGGAACCTACACACTTACCCATAGAGACACATTGGATATTATTATAATTTTAATAGTGGTGGTATAAAAATTCAAAAACTGATATTTTGTTAAAATTGATATAAAATTTATTTATTGTTGGTAAAGACATGAAGTGTAAATTTTGGATTTTTTTTCAATCCTCCATACTATTTTATGGTAAAGCCCAGAAACAACCAAAAACAGGAGCTTGTTTACTCTTCACTCTTCAGTCTTCACCATGTGAGTAGAGTATCCATGCATAAGATATTGTCACAAAAATATTTATGTTTAAGAATCTAATCCTAAATTATGTATATATTAGGACAACACTCAAGAGTATTCAGGCATAAGATATTGTCAAAAAAATATTATAGTTTAAGAATCTAATCCTAAATTATGCATATATTAGGACAACACTCGAAAGACTACAACAAATTTTTTTTTTTAAACCGATTACTGCAAACATGTTAGATTGTTGAAGAAATAAAGGATTTTCAAAATCCAATTGAAAATTGAAATCTAGTTAATTCATTTTTTTGGACGTGGTCTGTTTTTGCCTAATCCTTTATTATTATAGAAAGAAGATCAATTTTACATATAAACTAAGTGATTTTTAGAAAAAATTGCTACTTTGTTGCATGGAATCAGATCTAAGATCATTATGACGCTCATATTTAGTAAGGAAAACAAAATTAGGATGCAAATTTCGACCTGCCCTACGGGTACCCGTCCCGTAGGAGAAATGGTACGGGCTGGCCCAGACTCGCAAATAAACGGGACAGATCTGGGTATTAATTTAGCCCCGCCCCGTATACAATATAGTAAAAATTATATTTTATATATATATATATATATATATATATATATATATATTAGATTTAATAAAGTTTTTCGTCCATTAAGTTTTCCTATTTTTGAAATTAGTCCATAGATTTTCTAGATTTTGATTTTAGTCCATTAACTTTGTAACATTCAACAATTTGGTCCTTTGACCTGCTATAGCAGGTAACCAACCGGTTATTGAAGTTTATTTTTCTTAAAATTTTGAAATCAGTCCACTATCTTTACAAATTTTGAAATCAGTCCTTTATCTTTATCTAATTCAACTTTTTGGTCCTTAACAGGTCTTTGAAGATTTTTAGCCCCAATCAACATTTATCATATCTATCTTACCAGATTTTCATTTTCTTTCTATTCTTCAAAATAGATATAGTCCATTACGACCATATCAGGCCCAACATGCTTCCGTACATTAGTTAAGCAATATTAATCTCATACTTAACCTACTCAAAACAGTAACAGTACCTTTTTCGACCGTCAATCTACCGGGTATCCGGGAGAGGTTTTACAGCTGCTCCTCACAGCCAACCACGAACCCCGAAGTATGATGGTTCAGTCCCGTTCCTTCAGCGGACCTCAGCACAACCCTGGTTTGTTTCCTACACCGGGTGTACAGGATGCTGCTACTGTTTCTCGTCGGAAAATATGAAGATCTAGTTTGCAGAAGAATGGAGGTTGCATATGGGCAGTAGCCCAAGATTATTTATTTATTGAATAGAAATATTATTACACACTCATACTACCTAAACAAGTGGAGAAGACTCCTCTAGCTACCTATGGTAGCTGAAATGGAAACACTCATACAAGAAAAGAAAGGAAACTACAATGTTTATTGAATGAGAGAAAACAGAGGGGAATGGTCAATGCCTTCTGCTTTCTCAACTCTGCTATTTATAGAGGCTTGCGGATGTAAAATCCGGATTTTAAAGCTTATTTACTTTTGTTGACGTCACTGCTTACGTCATTGTAATGACTTCACTGCTTACGTTTTTTATTGGATTCCAACTTTAGCAGCTGGCTGGTCCCCTTTCTCCATTAGATGCCTTCTTGTGGTCCATCCTCCTTGTCGGTCACATGTCCTTTGCCCTTTCAGAAAGTCATCTGGCTCTTGCTTTTTTTAAGAGTCATTTACCTTCTTTGGTGCCTGATGATTCTCCTGGCTCTTGGGTAATCTGAAGAGATTTTACCCTCTTCTTTCCACGTGTCTCTTTTACTGAGGGTGGTTCAGTAGTTCTGATCATCCCTATGCCCAACCTTATTCCCTTTCCAAACTCTGGTTCGGTTTGGGTGGAATAGCTTGTGCATATTTTGTTTGTCCATTGCCCAAAATGGGCCATGTTACAATATTTTCGATGGGTTTGTTTGCTCACCGAAATCTTGTTTCTCCAAAGAAGGTCCTGTTTTTCCTGGAAGGCCTTCTCAGCAAACCCTGTCTTCTTCCCTGTTAAAGTATTCAACAGAAAAGACCCTTTTAAAGACTTGTGCTCGAACTTGAATGGGAACTTCACTTCCACCATTGCTTGAATGCAGGCGAACAAACCCCTCGCTCTTCGCGTAGAGATCTGCTCTTCAGAAAATGTAGAAACCACGACTGGTTCCTTCCCAGAAGACTCCTTGATTCTATTTGATGCTGAGACATCGGGTCTTCTTAGCTTGATGAAATGGAAGGCCTCGTGGTTGCCCTTCCAGACTAGTTCTGGAGCTGCACTAGTGAAGTAAAGCTCTAACACATCTCCTCTGGATAGAGTCGAGTTGTTTTCCCATGTTTTGAAAACTGTTTTCCCCAGCCATTCTGGCAGCTTCGAAAGCTCTGGGAAGCTTGGTGCAACAGTATATATTGAAGCTAGCACCCCAAAATCTTACCATTGTTTCACATCATTTGGATTTGAGCCTTTTCGCATCCAAACTCGGGAATATTCCCTAGATATATCCACCCAGCATTTCTCCGGTCAAATTCCTTGTCTGGTGTTCAATTTCTCCCAGCTGGCCTGGTATTCCTGCCAATAAGAGAAATCAGCTAAGTTAATACCAACCTTAGCAGTGCCCGTCATAGGCCTAAGGTTGATCTCTCCTTCTTTGACCCCAGAGGTGCCGGGTTGACTCGAAGGCTCAAGATATGACTCAGAAGCCTCGTCTTTTTCTTGGATTGGTTCCTCTTTTGGAGGTTCCAATCTAGAACTCGTGCTAGGGGTATTTGAATCCCCTACTCCGGGTTTAGAGCCCCGTTCTCGACTACTCTCCTTTTGTCGATTGTTATTGCCATCAACAGCCCGGAGGAGTGGCTCTCATAAAGACTCGAAGAGACTCGCATTGTTGTGGAATACAATCTCGTATGCGATTAGACACTTTGGTCTGATCACCTTCTTGTAATTTTTCAGCCCTCATTGCATTGAGTGCCAGATTCTCGAATTCCCTTTGGAGTAACTTGAGGTTGTCCATCAGATGCCTTGAAACAGTCAGGATGGAGTCTATTTCAGTTCCCTCCATCTCTCGTCAGGAAATCTGCCAAAACATTATCAACAGATTTAATAATGACAATATTAAAATCATAATATTGACACTCTAATTGCCATCTTAAAAGTTTAGCCTTTTCTGGTTTAGATTCAATTTTATTTTTCAAAAAGGCTTTGACGCTTGTATTATCAATTTTAAGGATAAATTTCTTCGCGAGAAGAAACAGCGGCCATTTTTTGAACGCCTTCCGAACCGCAAAGAACTCTTTTTCATTGATGTGCCACCTCTTTGCTTCATTCTCTACAAAGAGTCCGCTACAGTATCTGCATGACACTTCTCCTTCAGGTGTGGTCTTAGTTAGAACTGCTGCCCACCAATGGTCACTAGCATCTATGTAGAGTACCAGTTCATCCTCGTCATTTGGTATAGCTAACTTGGGGAGCTTCTTGCAAACCTCCTTTAGTAGTTTAATCATTGCTCGGTGTGATTCTTCCCATTTGAATTAAGCATCTTTTTTCCATAGAGGACTGAACACCTTCCTATATTGCGCAAGATTGTTGATGAACATTCCGGCAAAGTTGACAACTCCTAAGAAGCTCTGGAGTTGCTTCTTGTCCTTGAAATCTTTAGGAAATCCTTGAACCTTTTCTACAATGTGTGGTTGTAGAATAATTCCAAACTCATCGATCTCGACTCCAAGAAACTCGATCTGTCTTGTTGCAATTACTGCTTTCTTTTCAGAAAGCACTAATCCTTCATTGTGACATACTTCTGAAAATACTTCCAGATGCGCCAAATGCTCCTTCATATTCTTTGAGGCTATGAGGATGTCATCCACATAAACAAACATGAATGGGAAATAATCTTTGAAAAGATTATCCATCTTCTTTTAGTATATATGTGGTGCGTTTTCCAAGCCCATAGGCATGACATTCCAGATATAATGGCCTTGTGGTGTGGAGAAGGCTGTGAACTTCTTGTTTCCTTCTTCCATCATAATCTGGTATAACCTAGATTTGCAATCAAACTTTGAGAATACCTTGGCATTCTTGATACAGTTGACCAAGTGTTCCCTACTTGGTATGTAGTATCCATCGAACTCCAAGGTGCTGTTGATCTCTTTGTAGTTGATCACAAGTCTGGGCTTTTCCCGCTTGACTTCTCCATGATTTCGAACTAGAAATCCTGGACTGCTGTATGGAAATACTCCTGGGGATATCAACTTAAGGTCTAGATGTTCCTTAAGTATTTGCTGCATATCCTTTTGATCTTCTTGATTCATCAGGATAGGCTTGTATCTCACGAACTCATGCTCCTTTCCTTCTTTCACTTTGAGAGAGGCTTTGAGCTCGTTTTTGACCCACCAGGTTAGAGGATCCTCATTGAAGTTCCTCTGTATCTTCTTTTTGACGTCCTCCAAAGATGTCTGCTCTTCGATTGTGGCGTCTTTCTGTAAGCTTTCTCCCAAGCTTGCTTTGAAAATGTGGATGGTATTTTCATTTAGTTTCTCCATCTTCCATCTCCCTCTTGTCTCGGTTCTCATCCGAAGGACTGCTTCGCCATATTTCCTTCGATCATTCATCTTTTGATGGCTAAGTTTGCCTTTATCACCATGCTTGTTGCGGTATCTGATAGGCATTTTTCTTTGAAATGCATTACGCAGTCTTGGTGCGATGATCTTATGTTCACAAAGGGTTGTGAAAATAAGCCTCCTTGTTGCGTTTTCTTGGGTAAAATGCTTGAAAGTCTGTAGAAAATTATTTCCTAACAGAATATCCGCTTCGGTGTTGTGAAAATATATCAGTGGAGTCTTAACCTTGTACCATGGGGTATGATCTGCTCCCCCGATCATAATTTCTGCCTGCTTGATTCCTCTGTTAAGGATTAGCACCCTTCGAGAGAAATCTTTTCCTAGTACCGTTGGTAAGTTTTTGCCTGAGTCTTTGGGAAAGACTCATTCTTTTGCTGTGCAGATGCCGGCTCCTGAATCAATGTATGCCGCAAAATACTCTGCACGATGCTCCTTATATATCATCCCGACAGTGATATATATTGAGAATGGACTTGTGGCCATGGGTGGATCAGAGCTTATAACCCCGAGCCTCTATTGGTAAACTTTGTATCTTTTTCCCTTGACTGTAAATTCCATTCCATCTTGTAATCTTTCCCAAGGTTTGTGATCCTCGAGAAACTCCAATCCCAGCACTAGTTGTTCTGGGAATCTCCCTGCAACTCCCTCGATAATCAGCTCAAGATCACCAAGTTTGAGCTGTCCTTAGTTTCTCCCAGTCGTTGGCTGTTGAAGATAGTATAAGACATCACAATGGATAGAGTTTTCCTTTTTGGTGATATCGAATATTACTTCGACTCCTCTCCATTCTTCTGGGCATTTCAGTTCACCTTTAGTTGTAAACTTTTCTGGTTCCTGGATTACCTCCACGATTGGTTTATTTCCCCATTTCTCACTGATCATTATATCTTCTTGAAAGAAATCCTTTTCTGTTCGAATCTGAGGCTGTCTTGCCTACTCCAGACCGACTTATCCTTGATCCGCAAATCCATATCGTGGATTGGGAGTAACTCCATTATTTTTGGCCTGATTGCACATGCAACCCTTTCAAACACTTCTGGTATCTCAATATACTCCTTCATTTGGAATAAATCCAAATGATAAGTGTTTGACAGAGCATACGAGATACTATATGTGATCGAGTAAGGCCTATTCTCTTCTTTCATCAAATCTTTGTTCTTGAAATCTTGATGAAGGGTGAGTGCCCTACTGAAGTCTTTATCTGCCAGATTGAAGGCAATCCTTGGGTGTATATAGGATGCCACTTTGCCTGCGTATAGGTTCCCTGAGATTCCTCCCAAGCAAGCCTCTTTTGTATTCTTGATCCTCTTATCAAAGATTGCAATATCGATTGGTGTATCGATACCTTCTTTGAAAGTTACTTTGATGAGGATCCGGATTGCTCCAATATGGATCCAAGACATAGTCTTAGCCATTCCTTCCTTGAGTTTACTTAGCTCCCTTTTGATTTCATCAACAGTGACTAGTTGCATTTCCATCACAATAATCGTGAGCCCCATTGGGATGGCAATCTCCCCTTCGGTCACCTTGTATATGATGTTATGTTTTCTCTTTTTGAAGTTGAGGAACCACTATAGTCGTCCTACGGTAAATCCGTCGTATAGATTGAGTCTTGGATCCTCCTTCATGATTCTCATTAGAGTCCTATGAGAAATGGATGTCTGGGAAAAGAATCCAAACATATCCTCTTGCATCTCTTGTCTGAAGTTTTCTTCTTCACTCCGACTCATCTTCAGAGGATTCGTCCTAACTGAAGAACTCTTCTTCATAGATGCTTTCGTCTGAGGGTATATCTTCGAACTGATATACCTATACTAGATCTTGGAAGTAAACAGCTTCCTCTATTTCTGGAGTTGTCTCGAACTATCGTACTCCCCGCTTCTGGTTTTTTGGGCAATCTGGTGAGATATGCCCTCTTGCTCCATACGTGTAGCAGTTGCAATCCTTGAATCTTTCATTGATTCGTGTGGCCGCTCTTCAGAACGTCTTTCTTGTAGGAGTTCTTCATGTACTCCTCTGGTTTGACCCTGAGGATGATGCTTGACTTCTTGAACTCCATCTCGATGGTCCAGATCTCTGCCCTGATTTATAGCTTCAGGCCTTCTGTTTAGACCAAAAGGATCTTGGCCTTCTGGACCTCCATCCTCCGCTCCTTTAGGTGTAAGGATGATGTTTCTTCATCCTTTTCTGCTTTCTTGGGTTTCTTCTAATGATGGTTAGAAAATCATTACTTTCGCAGCATAAGGGGACTGTCTTGTTAATTCTCCTTAGTCTCTTGTAGTTCTTGCGTAGCGATGCTTGATGACACCACTCCGCAATCTTGGCTTTGAGGAAGGACATTCTCCTTGCTAATGAATCCAACTCGCATGGTTCATATTCTTTTATTAGCATTTCTCTCCATGGACTTGGGATCTTGGCAAAGAATAGGTGGAATACTTCTTCCTCTTTGACCTTTGATTTCCATCTATACTCGGTGAAGAGTTTGATGTATTCATCTACGTGACAGATGTCAAGTAGTTCCAAGCTGTATAGAGCATTCCTATACTTCTTCTTCTTTTCTTCTTCCATTCCTTCGAAGTAACCTACTCCGATGAAGTGGATCTTGAAGATCTTGGCCATTCGATCAACAATATTGCCTAGATCTTCGCCTTCCATGGCTTCCTTCTTGACTTCATCTGAGAGCTCCTCCCAGGCACATTTTACTGATCCTTCTAGGCTCATAGTTAGGAATCTTATGAACCCTTCTTTGTCCAGCTCCAATGTGCCACCTGCAATCTTCATGGCATTTGTCCACTCATCGATCAAGGTCTCTCTATTCTTGAAGTCCAGAGTGTCGATGTTTAAGATCAACTCGTATGAATTTATCGGTTCAAGGTGAGACCGACCATATGGGGTGTTCTATGGATTAGATCCTCAAACTTGGCTTGCTCCTGCTGACAATCCCATCGCCTTTATCTTGAAGTTTCCTTGTTGTTGGGTTGTCTCTTCTTGTTTTATTCCCTGGACTCCATGTAGTCCAGAGATTCCTTCATTTTGGATCGGATCACGTTGTGTCGGCAGAGCCTGCAACTGTTATTGTGAGCTTGATGTTTCTCCAACATTCATCTTTAGATCTACAATTAATAGTCCTTGGAAGGACTCATATAGCTCTTGCAGATCTTCAAGATTTGTTCTTTCCATCCGGGGATGTGGATTCTCCTCGAAGGATAGCAATCATCTTATCGCTTTCAGACTTTGGCCTTGTGACCTCTGTCGTCTTCCCCTTTTGGTGCGAAAGGGGTTCTATTCTGAAGGTTGCTGGCAACCTTCCTGCTGACTTTCTCCCCGTCACTTTGGTCTCTAGAGACATTACTTGATCTTTCAATTTCTTGATGAGATCAAGTTGTTTGTTTTGCAATGTCTCTATCTTGTCCATTTGGAAGCTGATCTCAGCTATTGTCTTAGACATGTTTTGGCAATATTCTCCAAAGAATTTTACTGTCTTCTGTAATTCTCTAAGATCTTGGTTCATCTTAGAGTTATCTGCATCGATCTCCTTCCACTCTGTCATTCCGTCCAGTGTGAAAAGTGGTAAGGCTTGCAGATCTCTCTTGGACCCTGGTTTGGTCGTCTCTTCCATTGTTCTTGTTTGGGGATACGTCCATGGATCTCAGTGAAACTTCGGAGTTCCACTATGTTCCTTGAAACCTCCTTAGAGTATTTTATTTGATCCTGACGGATATCCTCCAGGTGTTCTTCTTTGGTGTGGTTAGCCCGGGCGTCCGCCAGTTTCTACCTTCGATCGAGATTACCCTAAAATCAATCGGCGTCCTCGTATTCTTTCTCGGCATATTGTCTATACAATACATTATAGTATTGTTGTATAGAATTACTTGTTTCATCATATCCAACAGGCCAAAGTCCCTGTTGCTCCAGCTTTGAACATGGCTAATAGTCCTGTCACTCTCGGATGTCGAACTTTCGTTCGGATCCATATTTTTTGAAACTCTCCTCTCATTAAGTGATATAAGTATATAATAATTTTTCCATTCATAAATAAACCTAGGGCTCTGATACCATTTTGATCGTCCCACCCCTTACGGGGATTCCCATCAAAAGGTACCTATCAGTATGCCAACCCGCCCAGAGCACCACAGTTTCGCCTTAGGTGATGGGCTATATTTTTAAGGGTCATCCCATACGGAGACCTGCGCTTCGGGCTCATACGTCACGCAGTAGATGCTTTGGGCTTTTTATAGGCTCTGATACCATTTTGAAGCGCGGAATGTATAAGAAAATCTAGTTAAATATTAATACAATATAATGTTAAATTGGGGGGGGGGTTTGCAACATGCTGTAGGACGATTTTCAAAATTTTTGTAAACATAAAGGACGATTTTCAAAATGAAGGAAACTGATGGACCATTTTCAAAATCAGGTAAAGATAATGGACGAAAAAATATATTAGGCTTATATATTATTTATTGTGTATATTATTTTATACAATTATTTTATATTTTATACATATAAATCATTTTTAAGGGAAAAATTGCACTTTCGGTCCCGTTGGAGCATCTCAGTTGCATTATTGGTCCTGGACCTTTTTTCTGGTCCCAAAAGTTACATTTTTTGTCCTATTTCGTTAGATATAGATGGAAACCGTTAGCAGTTGCACTTTTAGTCCCAAAAGAGTTTCAAAATATAGTTTTTTCAAAAATTTTCATCCCTTATCGACTTATATCATATCTATATCGCCAGATTTTCATCTTCTTTCTATTTTTCAAAACAGACATAGTCCATTACGACCATATCAGGCCCAGCATGCTTCCGTACATTATTTAAATACCATTATCTCTTAACTAACCAACTTAAAACAGTAACAGTACCTTTTTTGACTGTTAATCCACCAGGTATCCAGGCGGTATTACAGTTATTCCTCACAGCCAACCACGTGCCCCGCAGTGTGATGGTTCAATCCCGTTCCTTCAGCGGACCTCAGCACAACCCTGGTTCGCTTCCTACTCCTGGTGTACAGGACGCTGCTACTGTTTCTTGTTGGAAAGTATGGAGATTAAGGTTTAAAAAAAATGGAAAGTTACATGTGGGCAGAAGCCCAAGATTATTTATTTATTGAATGTAGAAATTTATTACATACTCATCTTCACATAACAAAATGAGATAACTCTTTTAGCTACCTATTGTAGCTGCACAAAGGACACTCATACAAAGAAAGAAACTAATACAATGTTTATTTAGAGAGAAAACAGAGGGGAATGGTCGATGCCTTTTGCTTCCTCAAAACTCTTATTTATAGAGTCTTTAGGACTTGAAATCCAAATTTCAAAGCCTCTTAATTATTTATGACGTCACTGCTTATGTTACTATACTTGCGTCAGCACTTACGTCTCCTACATTGGATACCAACTTTAGTAGCTGGCTGGTCCTTTTTTGCCTTGGGTGCCTTCTTGTGGGTCATCCTTCTTGTCGGTCACATGCACCTTATCCTTTCAGAAAAGTCATCTGGCTCTTGCTTTTTTGAAGAGTCATTTGTCTTCTTTGGTGCCTGAAAATTCCCCTGGCTCTTGGGTGATCTGAAGAGATTTTACCCTTTTCTTTCCACGTGTCTCCTTTGCTAGAGGGGATTCAACAATTCTCATTCTTCCTATGCCCAGTTTTACTCCTTTTTCAAATTCTGGTTCTGTTTGAGAAGAGCAGCTTGAGCATATCTTGTTTGTCCATTGCCCAAAGTGGGCCATGTTATAATATTTTTGATAGATTTGTTTACTCATCGGTATCTTATTTTCCCAAAGAAGATCCCGTTTGTCCTCGAAAGCTCTCTCCGCAAATCCTGTCTTCTTTCCTGTCAATGTGTTTAACAGAAAAGACCCATTTATGGACTTGTGTTCGAACTTGAAGGGAAACTTCACCTGATCCATTGCCTGAATGCAGGCATATAAACCCCTCGCTCTTCGCGTGGAGATTTGTTCTTAAAAAATGTAGAAACCAAGACTGATTCCTTTCCAGAAGACTCCTTGACTTTGTTTGATGCTGAGACATTGGGCCTTCTTAGCTTGATGAAATGAAAGGCCTTATGATTACCTTTCCCGACTGGTTCTGGAGCCGCACTAGTGAAGTACAACTCCAATACGTCTCCCCTGGATAGAGTAGTATTGTTTTTCCATGCCTTAAAAACTGTTTTTCCTAGCCACTCTGACAGTTTTGAAAGCTCTGGGAAGCTTGGTGTAATCGTATATATTGAAAATTATACCATTGATTCACATCGTTTGGATTTGAGCCTTCTCGGATCCAGACTCGGGGGTATTCCCCAAATATATCTACCCGATATTTCTCCGAGCAGATTCCTTATCTCGTGTTTAGTTTCTCCCAGCTGGCCTGGTATTCCTGCCAATAAGAAAAATCAGCTAAGTTAATACCAACCTTAGCAGTGCCTGTCATTTTCCTAAGGTTGATCTCTCCCTCTTTGGCACCAGAGGTACTGGGTTAACTCGTCGACTCTAGATGTGACTCTAGAGCTTCGATTTTTTCTTGGACCGATTCTTCCTTTGGAAATTCTAATCTATGACTCATGCTAAGGGTACTTGAATCCCTTGCACCAGGTTTAGAGCCCCGTTCTCGACTACTTTTCTTTTGTCGATTGCTATTGCTATCAATATCCCGGAGGAGTGGATCTCGTAATGACTCAAATAGACTCGCATTATTACGAATACAATCTCGTATGCGATTGGACACTTTGGTCCGATCACTTTTTGTATCTTTCCAGCACGCGTTGCATTTAGTGCCAGATTCTCAAATTCCCTTTTGAGTAACTCAAGGTTGTCCATTAAGTGCCTTGAAACAGTCAGGATGGAGTCTATTTCAGCTCCCTCCATCTCTCGTCAGAAAATATGTCAAAGCATTATCAACAGATTTAATAATGACAATATTAATATCATAATATTGGCATTCTACTTGCCATCTTAATAGTCTAGCCTTTTCTGGTTTAGATTCAATTTTATTTTTCAAAAAAGCTTTGACGCTTGTGTTATTAATTTTAAGGGTAAATTTCTTCATGAGAAGAAATAGTGGCCATTTTTTGAACGTTTTTCGCACTGCAAAGAATTCCTTCTCATTGATGTGCCACCTCTTTGCCTCATTCTCCACAAAGATTCCACTACAGTATCTGCATGGCACTTCTCCTTCGGACGTGGAATTTGTAAGAACTGCTGCCCACCAATGGTCACTGACATATGTATATAGTACCAAATCATCCTCGTCATTAGGAATGGCTAACTTCGGGAGCTTCTTGCAAACCTCTTTTAGCGGTTTAACCATCTCTCGGTGTGATTCCTCCCATTTGAACTCGGCATCTTTCTTTAACAGAGGACTAAACCCTTTTTGTATTGCTCTAGATTGTTGATGAACATTCCAGCAAAGTTGGCAACTCCTAAAAAGCTTTGGAGTTGTTTCTTGTCCTTGAGATCTTCAGGAAATTCTTGAACCTTTACTACAATGTGTGGTTGTAGAACAATCTCGAATTCATCAATCTCTACTCCAAGAAACTCGATCTATCTTGTTGCAATTACTGCCTTCTTTTCAGAAAGCACTAATCCCTCCTTGTGACATGCTTCTGAAAATACTTCCAAATGTGCCAAATGCTCCTTCATGTTCTTTGATGCAATGAGGATGTCATCCACATAAACAAACATGAATGAGAGATAATCTTTGAAAAGATCCATCTTCCTTTGGTATATCTGGGGTGCGTTTGCCAAGCCCATAAGCATGACATTCCAGATATAATGGCCTTGTGGTGTGGAGATGGATGTGAACTTCTTGCTTTCTTCTTCCATCATAATCTGGTAGAACCCCAATTTGCAATCGAACTTTGAGAATACCTTGGCATTCTTGATACAGTTGACCAAGTGTTCTCTACTTGGTATGTAGTATCCATCGAACTCCAAGATGTTGTTGATCCCTTTGTAGTTGATCACAAGTCTCGGCTATCCCCTCTTGACTTCTCTATGATTTCGAACCAGAAATCCTGGACTGGTGTATGGAGATACTCCTGGTGATATCAACTTAAGGTCCAGATGTTCCTTAAGTATTAGCTGCATATCCTTTCGATCCTCTTGATTCATCAGGATAGGCTTGTATTTCACGAACTCATGCTCCTTTCCTTCTTTTACTTTGAGTGAAGCTTTGAGCTCGTTTTTATCCCACCAGGCTAGAGGATCCTCATTGAAGTTCCTCTGTATCTTTTTATTGACGTCCTCCAAAGATGTTTGTTGATTGTGATGTCTCTCAGTAGGCTTTCTCTCAAGCTTTCTTTGAGAAGATGGATTGATTTTTTCTTTAGTTTCTCCATCTTCCATCCTCATCTAGTCTCGGTTCTCAAAAGACTACTTCGTCATATTTTCTTCGATCGTTCTTCTTTGGTTGGCTAAGTTTTCCTTCATTATCACCACGCTTGCTGTGAAATCTGATTGGAATTTTTCTTTGAAATGCATTATGCAGTCTTGGTGTGATGATTTTGTGTTCACAAAGGGTTGTGAAAATAACCCTTCTTGTTGCGTTTTCTTGGGTGAAATGCTTGAATGTCTGTAGGAAATTATTTCCTAACAGAATATCTGCTCCGGTATCATAAAAATATATTAGTGGAGTCTTTACCTTGTACCATGGGGTATGTTCCGCTCATCCGATCATGATTTCTGCTTGCTTGATTCCTCTTTTAAGGATTTGCACCCTTTGTAAGAAATCTTTTCCTAATACCGTTGGCAAATCTTCGCCCGAGTTTTTGGGAAAGACTCCTTCTTTTGCTGTGCAGATTCCAGCTCCTGAATCAATGTATGCTGCAAAATACTCCACACGGTGCTCCTTATATATCATCCCGACGGTGATATATAATGAGAATGGGCTTGTGGTCATGGATAGATCAGAGACTATAACCTCGAGGCTCTATTAGTGAACCTTGTATCTCTTTCCTTTGACCGTGAATTCCATTCCATCTTGTAATCGTTCCCAAGGTTTGTGATTCTCGAGCAACTCCAATCCCAGCACTAGTTGTTCTGGGAATCTTCCTGCAACTCCCTCAATTATTAGCTCAAGATCGCCAAGTTTGAGTTGTCCTTGATATCTCCCAATTGTTGGTTGTTGAAGATAATACAAGACATCACAAAGAATAGAGTTTTCCTTCTTAGTGATATCGAATATTACTTCGACTCCTCTCCATCCTTCTAGGCATTTTAGTTCACCTTTCGTTGTGAACTTTTCCAGTTCCTGGATAACCTCCACGATTGGTTTCTTACCCCATTTTTAGTTGATCATTCTATCTTCTTAAAAAGAAATCCTTCTTTGCTCGAATCTGAGGATGTCTTGCCTACTCCAGACCGATTTGTCCTTAATTCACAAATTCATGTCGTGAATTGGTGGTAACTCTATTATTTCTGGCCTAGTTGAGCATGCAACCCTTTCGAACACTTCTGATATCTCAATATACTCTTTCATTTGGAATAAATCTGAATGATGAGTGTTGGATAAAACATATGAGATACTGAAGGTAATAGAGTACGGTCTGTTCCCTTCTTTCATCAAATTTTTATTTTTGAAATCTTGATGAAGGGTGAGTGCTCTACTAAAATCTTTGTCCACTCGTCGATCAAGGCCTCTCTATTCTTGAAATCTAGAGTGTCGAGGTTTAGGATCAACCCGTATGAATTTATTGGTTCAAGATGAGACCGACCATATGGGGTGTTGTGTAGGTTAGATCCTCGAACCCGGCTTGCTCCTGTTGATAATCCCAATGCCTTCATCTTGAAATTTTCTTGGCTTTGGGATGTCTCTTCCAGTCTTGCTTCATAGACTCCATGTGATCCAGAAGTTCCTTCACTTTGGCTCAGATCCTGTCGGGTCTGAGGAGCTTGAGATTGTTGTTAAGAGTTCGAAGTCTCTCCAACATTCATTTTCAGATCTACGATAGTTAGTCCTTGGAAGGACTCATATAAATCTTGTAGATCCTCAAGATTCGCTCTTTCCATCCGTGGATGTGGATTCTCCTCGAAGGATAGCGATCATCTTCTCACTCTCCGTCTTTGGCCTTGTGACCTCTGTCGTCTTTCCCTTTTGGTATAAAAGGGGTTCTATTCGAAGGTTGGTGGCAACCTTTCTCCTGGCATCCTCCCCGTCACCTTGGTTTCCAGGGACTCTACTTGCTTTATCAGCTTCCTGATGAGGTCGAGTTGTTTGTTCTGCAACGTTTCCACCTTATCCATCTTGAGGCTGATCTCAAATATCGTCTTGGACATGTTTTAACAATATTTTCCAAAGAATTTCACCATCTTCTGTAATTCTCTAAGATCTTGATTCATCTTTAGAGTTATCTGCCTCGATCTCTTTTCACTCTGTCATTTGGAACACCATGAAAAGTGATAGGGCTTGCAGATCTTTCTTGGACCTTGGTTTGGTCGTCTTCTCTATTGTTCGTGTCTGGGGACACGTCCATGGATCTTGGTGAAACTTTGTAGTTCCATTATATTTCTTGATACTTCTTTGGAGTATCTTATTTCCATCTGGCGACTTTCCTCCAGATGTTCTTCCTCGGTGTAATTGGCACGAGCTTCCGCCAGTTTCCATCTTCGGTCTAGACTATCCCAGAATCGGTCGTCGGTCTCTTTTTTCTTTTCAGCAATTTGTCTATACAAAATATTATAGTATTGTTGTATAGATCTACTCGTTTCATCATATCCAATGCGCCAGTAGGCGTTGTTGCTTCAGTTTTGAACAGGGCTTATAGTCCTGTCACTCTCGGATGTCGAACTTTCGTTCGAATCCATATTTCTTTGAAACTCTCATCTCATTAAGTGATACTCCCTCTGTCCCTTGGTAAGAGTCTCATTTGCTTTTGGGCACGTGGATTAAGGAGTATTATTATTTAATGTGTAGTGAGTAGTTGTATTAGTGGGTGTGTGGACCCCATGTTTTAATTGTATTAGTGGGTGTGGGTGGGTCCCATGTGTCCAAAAAAGGAAATGAGATCCTTTGAGTGGGACAACTAAAATGGTAAAATTGGACTCTTACCTAGGGACGGAGGGAGTATAAGTTTATAATAATTTTTCCATTCATAAATAAATAAATCTAGGGCTCTGATACCATTTTGAAGCGCGGAAAGTAGATGTAAATCTAGCGTGGTATTCATATAATAATAAATCTGACTTGGGACTATTTTTACACAATTTGGGGTCAATATTGCAAGTTTTCATTTTTTGGTCCCGCTAACAAATCAGAATATTCTGTTAAATCTAACAAAATTTTGAAGAAAACCTCAACGGGACCAAAATTGCAGGCTAAAGGACCATTTCTGCAAGTGACCACTCCAACATGACCATTTCTGCATTTTCCCCCATTTTTAAGGTATCATGAGTCATTAGATAAATTTAAAGTGATTTGTAGAGTGATGTTTTGGTTTTTTTTTAATCCGTTCTAGAGGATTAGAATTGCGCTATCGGAAGTGGCGTTTGAGGTGAAGATGCACATTGTTCGACTCGTTGCACCAGAAATATGGATGCTGTGCGCATCATTCGTCTTGCCTGAGACAGTGGCTTACTCCAAACCTGCTTCAAATTTGTAACACTCATCCAATGTGGTGTGTATGTATAGATATGCAGTATATTACAGTAACATGTTCTCATTATTGTAATCCTTAACTTCGGTTCCAAAAAATGTTGAATGGCACATAAGCTATTTAAATTATAATTTTCTTTTGAGAGAATAACGTAGCACTCGATTAAACAATTACTTGGGGTATCTAAATTTGATTAGGGTGACAAGTGTTGAGAAATCGAAGTCATCTTTAGAAGAAACACCATCATGTGTAGAAGCCTACTCTGTCATTTTCAGAGCTTAGCATTTTACAAAAATGGGAGAAAATCGGATTTTTATTTAACTGCACTAGGAGCAAACACTAAACCGAAAGAATCATTAAAACAGTCAACATATGTAAAACTACACAAGACACCATATTTACATGCATGTGAAGTCATTTTTAGGACTAAGAAACGCTCAAATACACAGTGATATACTACACTTGGCTCTTCGAAACTGTCAGTTTCTGATTAAAATTCAGTACAGTAAGCACAAAATGAGAAGCAAAATCATACTCGGTTAGTCGACTGATTGTTCCCATCGAGCAATCCTAGCATCTGCTTGGCGACTTTGGACCTATAACACCACACTTCAAACGCCTCTGTGAGGTCAGGATACCGAATCTGTTTGTTTTCTAACCACTCCATTAAGATCTCCGCTTGGTCTGCTGATGGTAGTATAAGAACAATCAAAACAAACGCTGATTCCAAGGACTGCCATAGCTCACCATCAGATTTCAATGTCAAATCATTCTCATCATCAGAAGCAACAGAATCAACCGAAAACTTCACCATTCGTACAAATGGAAGCCAGAGTTTGACCATCTGAAGGCGTTTTAGGGTAGGCACAATGACTGTTCCATACCCTATAGCTTCCAACGCTTTGGCGGTGACTTCAAGCACTTTCAACTGTATCCCTTGTAGTGAATTTTTTCCAGCATCTTCAGAAACTTTCAGTATATTTACAGATGTTTCGACCCACGTGTGAACAAAAACACTCAAGATTTCCAGCTTTGTCAAAATTTGAGATGCCCATGATAGATCAATTAGAAAGGTCTGGAATGACTCAGTTTTCTCAACTTCGGAAATGGACTCGTGGAGTTCGCCAAGCAAAAAATTGACAAGATTTACGAATCTGGTTAATAATCTATTGGTGCATTGCTTTGCTTCTGTTTTGATCTCGTCATCAGCTGTTAATAAAGGAGTGTCATCGTCCTCAGTTAGCATGTACTCAAGCTGCTCCTGAGCTGACGTCTTCAGATCATTCATTGATGATGGTGGAGATGATGTGGCAAATCGAATGGCTGACACAAAAATCTTGACAACAGCTGAGGGATTAACGGGCTGGAGACGAGCAAGTATCGGTTCGGCTTGGGATCCCATTCCTGGTATGATTTTCAATATCTCTTCCTCCTCAGATTCTTCCCAAGGAACAGCTTCCAAATATCCTACACAGGTGGAAACAATATGTGGGCATCCAAGCTCAACTGCTACTCGCAGTACCCCGAGAGCATTTTTAACACTAGATATCTCAGTCACGGTCACCTCAGAAGGAATATAGAAAAGTCTTAGAACTATAATGTGATGATCAAAATCACTTTCTTCACAATGAACCTCAACACAGTTACGTGAGTCAAGAATCTGGCATGTCGGCCAATTATCGGAGAGTCGATCAGCAAAATACTGGCTTTTCTTCATGAGAATGTCTGAATGACAGTAAATCCAGTCATCACGGCTCTGTGTCCGAATTCTTACAACAAGATCACTTGTAGATCTGTCTCCAATCCTGCTTGGTGCCTTTGATTCATCATGCTATAATTATTAAGAAGAAAAATATAAAGAAATAATTGTTAAGAAATTTCCAGAATACATGAACTCTTGAATTTTAAGCATGCAATTAAGAGATCTCACAGATAGTTCCATCAACTAGTTCTCAGAGGCTAACTGTTATAGCCTTTCAAGCATAGTTGTACCTGTAGTCAACAATGATAAACAGAATAATGGTCTGAAAATAGGGCGTATTATTCTTTTGGAAATTGAATTAGCAAAAAGGAGGTACTTGCACCTAACAAGGTAATTAAGCATAGAACCTTCAAAATATTATGAATAACAAATGCCCCAACCTCCCCCTCCCCAACAATCCACAAGGGATGCTCCTAGCACCTTTTTTGTCCTATTATCTGATGATGATTGATGAGATGGCAAAATCGTTGTATACATCATTTGATCATAACATGTCATGATGACCCTTCACTGCTCATCAAATCCCAACTTTATGATTATATATACTCAATTCTTTTGAGATAGAATCATTATAAATTAATGCACAACTCTACCTTGAAGAGTTCTTAATAATTTCATTCTAAATGAAATGCGTAAAGAATCCACAAGGCATATTTACTTTCAACTCTAATCAGAAATTATACATGAGTAACGCTTGTGCTTGGACATAATAACAAGTGATCAAACTAATGAAATTTTACAAAAATTCATTTCTTACTAGCGTACAAATAAAAAACCCAGTTGAGTAAAAGTTAATTAAAAAAAAAAGTTAAATTTGAATAGAACGAACTTGTTCAATGTTCATATCGGTATAATGAATATATAAACGCAGTTGTTCAGTAATTTGTAACAAGCCCTTTGCAGAGCCTAATAAGTAATAAGATTATACTCAATCTAGCATCACATGCCCACTAGCAAACACATATCAAAGACTAATCAACAGGAAAATTGCACAATGTATGCTTTTACATCTCTAATTATCAAGGCTGATTAAGAGCGTGCCAAAATACACAGTCTAGGAATGGACATAATTACTTCAGTCTTCAGCTATAATCAATGCTCCAACTACTTTTAACAATATATGTGTAATGTCTAAATGCACCCTAGTTTCTATTTACAATTACAAGAATCAAAGTAGCAAATAATAACTCTTTACTGAACGACAGCCTCTCTAAACGTTTAAGCTTAGAGAATACAAAGAAGGAGTATCATGTAACCATAAGTTAATATCTTCAACAACTTATAGATGAATAAACTTGTGTATATTCAAATGGATTCTAGATACTAACAAAACAAAAGCAGAAAACTATAGCTACTATGCGATTCCACAAAAATAAGCAGTTGGCAACAACTATTGGGACTATATGTAGATTCTAACAGGCAGATATCTTCAAGAGAATCGAATTAATTAAAGAAAACAATCAAACAAAACTGAAGAGATATCAGTTCACAATAGCTGCAACAACCAGGCAATGCAGCAATGAACAATTAAATATCTCAATCAGAACCCTTATCGATTTTTCGTGTGGGATCGTCTCATGGAACCCATATGGAACATTGAACTAACAATCTAAAAGGAGGACGGAAATGTAAGTTCGTCAAACCATTGAGCAATTCTATAAAGACAAGAAATCGAAGAATAAACATTTACGAATTAACATACATTCTACACACAAAAGTTCAAATGTTGATTCGCTTTCTTTACTCCATAAAGAGAATCAATGCATACTAGTACAGAAAAGTCAACAGAGTGAAAGTAACGAAGTAATTCAGCTCATACTAACCTACAATATAGGAATGACAGATATCTGGAAGACCCGAATCCCTGAAAACCCATTTCCGGGATTTTCGTGAACCTTCATTTCCTAATCGAGTAATGATCAGCAAGAGGAGTTCAAATTGGACGGAAACGGATCAAAATGGAGCAACAAAACTGAAAATACAAGATGAACTGCTTCGTAATTTCCCTTGAAGAAATATAGAAGAATTTCGTGATGCAGAATGTAAACATCTGCTAATTGGTAGTAAAAATTTCGAGAGAAAAACGATTTCTAAAACAAAAGCGAGGATTCATTACACGGAGTTAGCAATTTTCGTTTCGGTAGTGAATCTCCTCATCTATTTCCATGGTTAGGTTTCAGAATCGATCGTCGGGTGGATGAGATGGGCCTGATAATACATGGGCCTGAATATATGGGCCCAATTCATTAACAGGCCTAATCGCACTTTGGTACCGATCTTTAATACCCCGTCCCTCGATCCGATAATGTATTTTACGGTTACCACAAATACAAATTTTAGAAAATTTACATTTTGATTTGTTTTTTCAGAAAATTTACTCTTTGATTTGTATTTAAGATTAGTTTGATGTTTATTAGGTAGTATATAAATTATGAAATAAGTAATACTACCTCCGTCTATGGAAAGAATAGCGTTTCTTTTTTTCCTAGGTAGATTAAGAAAATATAATATTTAATGTGTAGATGTGGTTTGAGAAATAATATTTTTATTGTATAGTGAGTAGGTGCATTAGTGGAATGCGTCTCATGGGAAAATTTTGTGTGGGCCCATTTATTAAAAAGAAAAATGCACCTCTTATATTTAGACGGACTAAAATAGCAAAATGTACATCTTTTAGTGGGATTTAGAGAGTATAAGTTGTAAAGTTGTGACAATTTTGATATTAAGTTGTTTTTTTGGATTGTTGCATTATATATTACTCACTCCGTCCCACCCCAAAGTCTCCATTTTACTGTATTGAATGTCTCATTCAAAGGTCCCCATTTTTCACTTTTAGTAAAATAGCCCCATATATAACCCACCACTCAGTACTAATACAATTACACACTACACATAAAATAATAATACTCTATAATCTTTCGGTGGGACAAAGAAAGTATTTTATTATTTGAATGTGTGAATTTGTTTATAAAACGGGAAAAAATAATAAATATAAATTTATTTATGAAATAAATGGAGTAATGCACAAAATACTATGTATTTAGTAAATTATTACATTAAATATTAAAAAATCTTAACAAGACATCAAAAAATTCTTATAGATGTATACTAGGAAGGGCCCCTCACTTCGTGAGGTGTACCCGTATTTACTTTTTTTTTTAAATTTAGTTATGAAAATTGTTCTTCTTGTAAAAATTGTAGCATATATTGCTTGGAATATTGATGTACACATAGTAGAATATTAATGTTAATAATTATGTTGTAGAAT
Source organism: Pogostemon cablin (assembly GCA_023678885.1). NCBI lineage: Eukaryota > Viridiplantae > Streptophyta > Magnoliopsida > Lamiales > Lamiaceae > Pogostemon > Pogostemon cablin. The sequence continues at coordinate 9,743,494 of CM042989.1, read as the reverse complement.
AGGTGGAATACTTTCAAATTGGTGATCATACTACAAAACAACAATGGTAGAAAATGGACATTTAGAGTAGCACCATTCTAAGTATAACATAGCTTAACGTGGTAAGTAAGTAGAGGTATGTTAAAGCAAAGGCCTCCATAAGGATCTTGAGCAACATATAACATAAAGTGCTGTGTAAAAGTCTTAGTAAAACGAGGTTAGCAGAAGCATTTTAACAGATTGTGATCTGGGTATGCAATTCTTGTTTCGTATGTTTTAATACGACGGGTAATGTCTCGCTGGATCAAGAAGTCATTTATCTGGGGAAGCAGTGGCTGAAAGGAAGAGGTTTTCTGCTGAAAAATTGCTTTGATTTTGAGGCTACTTTATTTGGCAGGAGGCAAGTGATGATCATGTGTCTATGGAATTTTGTACTTTGGCTTGGGGCTTATGTCTTTAAATGAAGGCAACTGCAGAGATTTGCATTTTTTGTAACTTTGAATGGGCTAATGGGTTCTTTCTGTTCTTTCATATAACTTAACCACAAAGTATAACCTATAAGGATGTAATGAAGAGTAAGACCAGATTGCTACTGGGTCTAATAAATACGTAAATATTATGAGCATATGATGTAAAGTATGTAAGAGTGACGGCTTATGGAGCTGGACCTAGAGAACAGTCATTTTAGACGGGTAAAATCGGTTTTGTATATGCCACTACATGCCTTCAAGCAATTTAAACAAGCTATGAAATAACAACGCTGACCTGGTTTTGAGATTTCCCAAGTTGCTTTGATCCAACAAGATTTAATCAGTTAACAAGAGTATAAATCAGATTGTGCAGTAAGCTATTTGTATATTGGCAGTCGTTTCAAAAAATTCTTCCGTAAACCAAAGCTTTTCACCCATTTAAGTGAATATCACTTTGAATGCACTCTTTAGTAATTTCCTAAAAAAAAGCAAAGGGACTGATACAATTCAAGTATAAGGGTTCTACTTAATTGAGATTGCTTGATAATATCCAAAATAAATACAAGCTAAATTTAATACTATAAATAAACTTAATTTGAAGTGTCAAGTTCCCAAACATCATTCTGACTCTGAATCATTTAATCCAAATGCAACATCAAAGAGGAAAAAAAAGACAATATCATGGTGATAGCAAGTTCTTCATTTATAATATCTTAGCATTAGTATTTTCTCACATGCACACATATCTCGCAATCAACAGAAATTTTCCCAGAGAGAAACAATTGATGAGAAAGTTTCCAATTTCAATAAAACAATAAGTGAAAGCAGAAAGTGAAGTTTGAACCTGAAATGTGAACAAGCCTAACAGAGACACTCAGCCATCTGTGTCACTTCAGTGGCATACAATTCGCCTCCCTCTGCAATTTAACCCAAAAGTGGAAGAAAGGAAAACAGAAAATAGAGCAAAAAAAGTAGACAAGAGAAAGCCTCTCAGTGGCGCTGAATCTTGCAAATTTCAGGAGAAGCAACTAAGGGATTAAACCTAAGGGAAGGGATGAAACCTAAGGGAGAGTGAATTCAGCTTGTACCTAAGATGTCAACAAACTTAATAGAAACATCACTTCTCTGCTAGGGATGGCAATGGGTAGGGTAGGGTAGGGTAGGATACGATACGGGTATGACAAACTCACAAACTACCCTATACCCTACCCTCCATACCCATACCCTATCATATTACTCTAAAATAGAGTTTCGGGTAGGGTACGGGTATATTCATCTGGTATATGGATAATCTGCGGGTAAACGGATACCCACAATCTTAATAGATTTTGCGGATAATCCGCGGAATACCTGAACCCACCCAACCCAATTTTTTTTAACTATAATTCACCAAAAAATAATTATAATACATAAATAAATAACCTAAAATAATACATGCAAATTAGAAAAAAAAAGTCAATAACAATAACGTCTAAGCCCATGTGCATTAACAAGAAAACATCATAAATTCATAGTTAATCAAATAAAATCATAAAATAAACATCATAATTTACAGTAGAACATGCATAAAATAATATACATGTTATCCATTTGAATATTTCAAGAAAATATAATAATATATAATATCATTATTTAGAGATTATATTTTTTGTATATGTTTAATTTATTTATATTACTCTGTCAAACGTTAAATAATACAATAAAAATATTTAGACTATTTACAGTTAATTAGTAAATTGTGAAGGCAAAGACTTTTGTGATATCATTTTTAATAAAAATTGATAACTTATTATGAAAACGTAAAGCATAATATGGTTTCTCCGCGAAACGATCTCAAACAAGACAGTTCATTTCTTAAATAGCTATTACTACTTTGTATCAAAGATATTAATATTATTTTTCATTAAAAATGTTATTATCTTTCATTTATACACATAGATTATTCATAATATAATTCACCGAACTACTATCATTTTTATTAATTCGAATATCATTTTTCGTTAAAATATTAAAAAAATAATTATAATTCTTAAAAATAATTATAAATAACACATAATATTATAATATAGAACAAGTTTTATTATTATTCTTAAAATTTATTTATATTTATATTAGGACAAGAATATAAATTTTAATTTAAAATATTAAACATATTATAATAAATAATACATCATAAATTTTACATCAACAATATTATTATACTAAAAATGAAATATTAGATTTAGACATTTAATTAAATATATAATACTATCATAAAATATATATATATATATATATATATATATATATATATGTGTGTGTGTGTGTGTGTGTATGTATATATATGTATATATGTATATACACATTCGAGTAATTTTCAGGTCGGGTACAGGTAAATATCAGGGAATCCGTACCCGCATAGTTCTCCTTCGGGTTCAGGTACTACCCGACCCGTTACCTAATTTTACCCGATTTTTCTATACCCATTACGTGGGTACCGACCGGTAAAATTGTCATCCATATTCTCTGCAAAGATTAACTGCGTTTAATCCAAACAAGAAGGGGAAGAAAAGAAAAAAAAATAAAATCAATTAAGCCACTAGGGCACAAATAGCGCCAGTGAATTGCGAAAATTAATAGTAGGAATTAGAAAGTGTTGATTATATGAATTCGATCGAAAATCTCACAACTGAACTATTGCAGACGAAGTATAGTCAAAAGGGCGGATCGATATACATAAATTTTCACTATTTACCATAGATGCATTTAGCAGCACTAACTTGAACTACTCTCCTCATCAATTTCCTTCTAAATTCCGGTCTTGCTAGACTATTAATTTTGACGAGACGAATAAAAAACGAAAATATTTTAATACTCCCTTCGTCCGATTTTAAGGTGTTCATTTGTCTTTTGCACGTGGATTAAGTAGTATTATTATTATATGTAAAGTGAGTAGTTGTATTATAGGGAAGTGATGTGCATATTGTGTACTTTTTTACTAAATACTCCCTCCGTCCCGCGGCAAGGGTAGTTTTTGCTTTTTGGCACGTGGATTAAGAAGTATTATTATTTAATGTGTAGTGGGTAGTTGTATTAGTGGGAGTATGGGCCCCATGTTTTTATTGTATTAGAGGGGATGAGTGGGTCCCATGTGTATAAAAAAGGAAAGATGACCCTTTGGGTGGGACGACCAAAATGGAAAAAAGAGACCCTTGCTGTGGGACGGAGGGAGTATGAGAAATTGATAACTTTTGAATCAGACATCAAAATAGTAAAGTGAACACCTTAGATGCGGACGGGGGAGTATAAACGGAGGGAGTATAAAGTACTTTCTCCATCTTATATTAACTTTCACATTTATTGTTTTACGTTGTTTACAAAAAAATAATTTCCTTTTATTGACTTTAGATGTTATTTTAATATTTTTAGATAATAAATAAAGTGCAAAGTAATATTATGAGTGTGAAAAATTAATGATAAATTTGAGATTAAAATAAGGGTATTGAATAAATGTATTTTTTGGAATGTGAAAATCATTATGAGACAAACAAATAAGGAAAGTTTGAAAGTTGTTATAATACAGAGAGAATAGTAATACTATTCAATTAATTAATGAAAAGTTAATTGTGCAATAAAACATTTTAGGGATAATTTATAATAAAAATAAAAAGTGATAATATTTTTTTAAAAATGATAATGAAAAACTAATTAAAAAAAATATGTATAAATTTTAACTTTGAATAAACGTTAGTAATACAAATTGAATGAGAACTTGTTTTGTAAATACGTGGGCAAAATAAAAGTCTTATTTCTAATATTGGGCATTTTGATTAGTTATAGTCTCTTTCTTTGTGGATTCAAATTGAGTTAATTTAGGAGAAAATCCGGTTGATCACAGTTCGAAATAATGTGCAGTCGCGCCTTAGATATCATATCAATCAAGTAAAAGTCTCTTTCGTCCTTTGTACACGTGTCACCTTAAATACAATTCCCACTTTTTAAATTTTATTTAGTATTTACAGTTAAATCTCCATTTTGTTCGTATATAAGGAAAAGGAAATACCCATTACCCACATCACATAATTTCCTTCCAAAACTAATTAAATTAAATTAAATTAAACTATGGTGTCGGCCGCAGGAAAATCAGTTTCCGACATAAAGCTATCCACGGTGGTTCCGGCGAGCATCACCGGCGAGGACGAGAACCACCACCTGACCGCCGTGGACCTGGCCATGAAGCTGCACTACGTCACCAGCGTCCACTTCTTCGGCGGCGAGGCGGCGGAGGGGCTGAGCATCCACGACCTTAAGAAGCCCATGTTTGAGTGGCTGCAGCTCTATTACCCCGTGTGCGGCAGGCTGCGCCGCCGCGACGACGACGGGAGGCCGTACGTGAAGTGCAACGACAGTGGGGTTCGGATCGTGGAGGCGAGTTCGTCCGACACGGTGGCGGAGTGGCTGGAAACAGTGGACGCCGCCGATCACCACCGGCTGCTGGTTTATCATCAGCCGGTTCTTGCTAATGACTTCGGCTTTACACCATTGGTGTTTCTACAGGTACCAACCATTCTTGTTTCTCTTTTTATCTTCTTTTTACTTTAAGATAATCCTTTGTTTACACCACAAGTGTTTCATCATAAAAATTGACTCAAAATTTAATGTGAGATAGATGTGTATTAAAACAAAGATAGATCCATATACTAAAATATAGGAGTACTCTACATCAAGGTACATTATACTCCAATAAATAACATTTGCTTTTTGCATGCGGCTTAAAAAATATTATTTTATGTGTAGTAAATAGTGTGAATAATTGTATTAGTGGCATGTGCAAGTCTCATCAGTCTAAAAAGGAGAATAGATACATTAAGAGTGAATACATTAGAATGGACAGTGGAGTACAAAATTATATTTTAATACACTCTCCATCCCTCACTAAAAGGGTCTTTTGCTTTTTAGTATTATTTAATGTGTGGTTGATAGTTGTATTAGTGGGAGTGTGAGTCATATATTTTAATTGTATTAGTGGGTGTACATGGATCCATATTTATAAAAAAAGAAATGAGATTTTTTGGATGGAACGCCCAAAAAAAAAAAAACTCTTTAAAGGGATTGGAGGGAGTATGTATCATTTATAATACTTTAAAAAATTATTTTTAATTATTCTTAAATCATACTCCATGTGACTTGGTGAGTTTTTTGCTATTATTGTAGATACGAAGTTTAAAATAATAGGCTATTTGAATCTGTAGAAATTTTTGAAATGTAATAATTTAATGTAAATTGAGAAATTATATTATTATTATTATTATTGTGTGTGATAATTATTTTGTGGGGGTCTTTTCTATTAAAAAGTTAAATATAATTATTACAGAGTATTTAAATTAAAAATATATATAGGGTAAATTAAATACTCCTTAATTTGGATGAAATAACATTTATTACAGAGAAGATGTAATATCAGTAGTACTCTATATTGTTGTTTTAATAATAATAATCTCTCGTCCCACGTATTTTTACCCACTTTTCATTTTGGGGTGTCTCATGTATTTTTATCCATTCCATTAATGGTAAAAATACATAATATTTTATTACATACTTTTTACAATCCCAACAACTAATTATTTTTTACACTTTATTCATCATTCCCAATAACTTTATTGACTTTTCTTTTTAAATTACTAATTTATCCCTATTTTTTCTTACATTATATATTAAAAAAATAACACGTTTTAATCTCCGTGCCCGTATAAATAGGTAAAAATACTCGGGACGGAGGGAGTAATAAAAGTGATGATAATATAACTTGTCCTTTCCACGACAATTAATACATGTTGACATTTTAAACATGTCATAAGTCTCAAATAGCATGCATTTTCTTAAATGGAGTCGAATCTGTTGAATTTTATTTTAATTTTTTATTAATTAATTAAAGATGTTGAAAGCTATTATACTTAAATATACTTATAATAATATTATAGTCCCAAATATAATTAGAATATTAATAAAAATTTTATTTTTAATTTACTTTTGAAGATAATTTAGTTTTTAGTGATAAATAAATTTTAAAATAGTAATATATTAACAATATCGTTTAGAATATGAAATTAAAGTGTATAAGTAGTATCATATTATTGATATAGTATTATTTTTTATTTTAATGGGATGTGAATTTGAATTTGCAATGAATTGATATAGTACTTTATTTTTTATTTTAATGAAACGTGAATTTGAATTTGAAATGAATCAAAAGGAAAAGTAAGTATAATTTAATATTAATTTAAAAAAAGTATTTTATATAAACAGACGAAATTTTAGACTTATATTTTATAGCTTATTCTAATCGATCGATTATTTAAAAAGTTTATTCGTAATTTATTTAAATTTAAATTGAACACTTCGTGAGTATAAAGACGTCACTATACTATTCAATTGGGGCATGTATATAGACAATTTCACTTTTTAAATTTATAACTTACTTCCGCTTTAAAATTTATTACATTATTATTTTTAGACCAATTAAGGCAGAACATGTGTACTCTCTCTAAATAATTAATTTGTGTCCCCTTCCTGTAACACCTAAAATTAACTCTAAAACTAAAGGGTAAGATGTAATATAAATCCAACAATTATAATTATATTCTTAAAATTAAAAGTTGATTTCAAGATAAAATATGTCATAAATTATATGAATATGAGTAAAATTATAATTATACCCTTAGAATTAATTTAAAATTCTAAAACTTTAAAATTAGTAAAATATTTAAATTACAAAGATAAAATTTTATATTCTTAAAATTAAAAGTTGATTTCAAGATAAAATATGTCATAAATTATATGGATATGAGTAAAATTACAATTATACCCTTAGAATTAATTTAAAATTCTAAAACTTTAAAATTAGTAAAATATTTAAATTACAAAGATAAATTACAATTATAACCCTAAAGGCGAAATATACTCTAAATCAAAAATGTGGTATTACAATTATCCGTGAGAATTAACACTAAATTCTAAGGATAAATAATAAATTTTAAGAAAAAATATGTTCTAAACCATCGAGATAAAATATATCTAATTATATCACAAGGGTGTGATTACAATATAACCCTAAAATTAAAGGCAAAGACTTGTGTGAGATCGTCACACATAAGCCCTTACATGAGATGGGCAAAAAGTGATAACTTTTATAAAAGAAAGTGATAATAAATTAATGAAAAGTGATAATGTTCTTTCATGAATAATTTATAGTATAAATAAAAAGTGATAACATTTTATAGCGAAAGTGATAATGATTTATAGCGAAAATGATAACTATTTTAAAAAGTAAAAAATAGTCTCATGTGAAATGGTCTCACGCTTGACCTACCCAAAATTAAATTATAAAAAACCATAAAATAAGAAAAAAAAACATATATAAATATACCTTGATGCTTTGCTGGCATTTGTGGGAGGGGTTAGAAGGAACATAAAAATATATATATATATATATATATATATATATATATATATATATATATATATATATATATATATATATATATATATATATATATATATATAAAGACACACATTTAAAATCTCTTCTATATTTAAAATGCGTATATATTTTTATTATAAAAAATAAATACTAACGAACTGAGAATATCTAAATGTAATAGTTCGGTAGCTTGAAATTTGGAAATCTGAAATAAACACTAAAATTTAATTGGGTAAAGTCCACAGATTTCCTATTCTCATCTCCAATCCTTTATATTTACAAAATATTTTTGGATGAAATAATCTTTTTAAAAATGACAAATTTATTATGTTATATTTTTATGAATTCATGTTCAGCTATAGAACAAAAATATTTGCTCAGAAATTGAATGTCTTATAAATTTTTTTAATGATTTTTGTGTTTGGTGGTTAAACAAAAACATTTTACTTGAATGGTGAAATTGTCTATCTTTAAAGTGTATTTAATTTTAAAAAAATTAAAGCGGCCACAGGTGTTCATAATATATATTTTTTTATTTATTAAATAACCAATCAAAATATTTAAATGTAAAAATATATTAAAACTCAATGTGCCATAATAGGAATATTTTCAATTCAAAACTTAAAAAATAGGTAAACTATCAATTTGGGGTCTAAATTAATTTTTCTATTAGTTAGGGGCCTAAAAATATACTCCATAAAACTATATAAAAAATAAAACATGTACCATAATAGAAATATTGTTATTAGATTAAATTAAATCTTCATAAAAATTACTTAAAATAAAATATTAATTGCAAGATTATAAAATATTAATTACTTTAAATAATAAATTATTTAGAATAAAATATTAATGGTAATTTTATGATTATTAATGAGAGAGATTAAATAAAATAATATTTAAGATATTAAATTACTTAAAATAAAATATTAATTGCAAAATTAATGTGAGAGCGCCACCACGTACACAATTTTTTCAAGAAGGAACGTGGCGACGCCACATACACAAAATTCTTTTACTTTCATAATATATATATTTTTTATTTATTGAATAACCCAACCAAAAAATATTTAAATGTAAAAATATATTAAAACTCAATGTGCCATAATAGGAATATTTTCAATTCAAAATTTAAAAAATTGGTAAACTACCAATTTGGGATCTAAATTAATTTTTCTATTAGTTAGGGGCCTAAAAATACACTCCATAAAACTATATAAAAAATCAAACATGTACCATAATAAAAATATTCTTATTAAATTAAATTAAATCTTCTTAAAAATTACTTAAAATAAAATATTAATTGTAAGATTATAAATTATTAATTACTTTAAATAATAAATTACTTAGAATAAAATATTAATTTTAAGTTTAAGATTATTAATGAGAGAGATTAAATAAAATAATATGTAAAATATTAAATTACTTAAAATAAAATATTAATTGCAAAATTATTATGAGAGCGACACGTACACAATTTTTTCAAGAACGAACGTAGCGACGCCACATACACAAAATTTTTCAATGAGCAACGTGGCGTCGCCACCTCACAAAAATTACTTAAAATAAAATATTAATTGCAAGATTTTAAAATATTAATTACTTTAAATAAAAAATTACCTAAAATAAAATATTAATTGTAATTTTAAAATTATTAATGAGAGAGATTAAATAAAACAATATGTAAGATATAAAATTACTTAAAATAAAATAATAATGCAAAACTAATGTGAGCAACGAACGTGGCGACACCACATACACAATTTTTCAATGAGCAATGTGGCGTCGCCATCTCACAATTTAAAAAATTTTATTTTTGGCAATCACTTATAAATTAATAATATTAATGATGAGATGGGTATATGAGACTTGTGAGCACAATTTTTCAATGAGCAATGTGGCGTCGCCACCTCACAATTTAAAAAATTTTATTTTTGGCAATCACTTATAAATTAATAATATTAATGATGAGATGGGTATATGAGACTTGTGAGATGAGTCGACCTATTATTAAAATATAATTATTATATAGATAAAATATGCTTATTGATAGTTAATGTATGTTTATTGTAAATCGTACCATAACATTTTAAAAATATATTTTAATTCATTATTTATAATACTTAAAATAAATACTTTAATTATAAATTATCATAACCTGTATAACAATTATACTTTACCATTTTATAACTTTATCTCACATAATTGCGTCAAAACTTTGTCTATATTATATATCTTCCCATTAATATCAAATTATCCATTCTCCATTGGTTTAAAGTAATATTGTTGGTGAAACTGTTTAGGAATTTGTGTTTGCTTCAAAAATATAAATTTCGAAATTAAGTAATCACCTTTTAACAAGTGTTTTCCCTTAAATTTTCTCAAAAGAAAAGTTGTCCTTTATATTTTAAAATCGAACGTCCATATTCTTATAAATCATCATATTCTTTATTAAAAATAGAAATATTAATGATCATTTTTCTTAAGTTGATCTACAAACAATTCAGTAGTTAAAAGTTTATATGTAATACTAAACTTCTCATTTATCGTATTCAATATAAATAGATATTTTTTTTTAATCCAAAATTCGTTAAAAATTTTAAATAACAATTATGCAATATAAGCTTCTTTCAATTGTAAAAAATTTTAAATAACAATTATGCAATATAAGCTTCTTTCAATTGTAAAAAATTAATAATTTTAAACAAATATCTTCGTTCTGCCTTCTCATCTAAAATTTCAGATTTTAAATTCAATATCAATTGATGTATCATTTCTCTTGTCTTAAAAATAGATCAATTGATAATAAATTTAAAATTTAGATAAAGAACTCTTAAGAAGAGTTTATTTCTACATAAAATTTTAAAGTTTTTAATAGTTGAATTACTCATAAATTGACTCATAAAAATGCTGCACAAAAATTATAATGTAATTATATAAATATTCCGTTTTATAGTGATTAAGAGTTTATTTTTACAATAAATAAATTATACAAACTTATTTCAACCTTGAATAGTACTTTATAGTACGTTTATATTTTCTTTAGAAAAAATGATTACAAAAAATATTCACAGTAATTTTTAATTAAAATTTGAGCCTTATAAAGGTACACTTGTGGTGTCAATTAATATGGTCACATGAGTAGGGCCATTTCTTTTTAAAGCCAAAATGATGCAAGGTTGTATATCCTTTAGATGCTTTTATATTTCGATATATAGAAATAAGTCCCAATTTAAAAATATTTTTTGGATTAAATTGGTCCATATAACTCTCTCTATATTTTTTAAGTACTTTTTATATATTATTATAAATTTTTATTTTTATTATCTATTTTTTATTTGTGTATTGTCTCATAAATGAGTGTATATTGGGTGCACCGGGTGCAAGGGTGCACCCATATGCGTATAACTTTTTATTCTATTTTGTATACATGTTATTTTATTTTGTATATGTGTTTTGTAATAATTGTATACTTTTTTCACACTAAATTTTTCATTAAAAAAACTAATATTCATATGTGTATAACTTTTTATTTAATAGTGTATATATATTTTTTAATAATTGTATATTTTTTACACTCAATTTTTCATTAAAAAAACTAACAATTAAATTGTATACATTTTTTATCATAATTGTATATGTATTTGTATATATTAGTATATGGATAGGGTGTACCCGAATACACACTATAATTAGCTCTCATAAATATTCCCTCCGTTCCGTTACTTCCGTATTATTGTTAGGTTTCCTTAATTACGGGACGGGGAATATGCAATTTGTTAATAAATAAAGAAAACGTTTTGTATGCGATAGCGAGACAGTGGAATTAATTTTTGACAAATTCTTGTTAATAAATAAAGAAAACGTTTTGTATGCGATAGCGAGACAGTGGAATTAATTTTTGACAAATTCTCTTGTGAGACGCTACGTAGGTGAGACGGTTTGTGAGACTTGTTAAAGTATGTCTATTATTTAGATAAATTATGTTTATTGATTGTTAAAATATATTTTCTAAAGTAGACTGAATTATGTATTAAAGTATGATTTTAGCATGTTATAATATAATTTATTATTGACATACTTTAACTACAAATAATCATACTTTATATCTACAATAAGCATACTTTAATGATGGGTCGACCCGTCTCACAAATAACCCATCTCACAAGGGAGTCTCTCATATCTTTTGTGATACACTATTTTATCCCAAATATTTATTATTATTATTATTATTATTATTATTATTTTTAAGTAGTAATTTCATGCTAATATTTTTATGATTTAATTTTTCCAAAATATTTTATTCTTGTGATCTATATACTATTTTATTTTTTCGATTCATAAATTTTCTAGTTCATTTACAACCTTGCACCTAAAATTTAATCTTTATCATTTGAATTTAATATTGGTAATTTTATAAGTATAATTATAATTTTATCCTTATAATTAATGTAATAATCATCTCTATGATTCATTATTTATTTTACCTCTAAATATAAAGTTTACTCTTAAAATAATGTAATAATTATTCTTGTAAAAAATAAAAAATAATACTCGTTCCGCTAAACTCTTCATTTTCCTTTATAGTAATTTACAAAGAAAGAGTGAAGAGCATAGCGGATGGAGAGAGAATAGTGTACTGACAGTTTCATATCTTTCAGGTCCTGAATTGATAGAGAAAATCTTTCGAGACCCTAATTGTTAGTTTACCTATCTTTCGGGTCCTATATTGAAAAAACTTCGTGATTTAAAAATTTTCACTTTTCACAATTTCACTTCATACTTATCTACTACTCCCTCCGTCCCATTTATATTGCTACTTTTGACTGCAAAAAGCTCTCATAAAAGCTACAGTAAAAGTATCAATAAAGATGGGACGGAGGGAGTAATAAATTAGAATAATAGAAACGGTGAGATAAGCTTCTTTAAAAAGGAAAATACTATCAAGTATCAACCTTACATAAAACTATGACATCAATAAAAAAATAAAAATAAAAATGTTGTCGTAATTTAGTAGCGAAAAGACGTGAAAAGGTTTAAATGGGATGGGATACGATCATACGACAATGGACGAATTAATGGATACAGAGTAGCATGGTGGGTGGTCGTTGGACATGTATTTATTTTGTTTTCCAATCAAACCCACTTTTTTATATATTTATATTTATATATAGGGACCATATATTATGCAAGCTCAATTTCTTTTATTGACATAACTAACTTCATAATTAATTATTTGGAAAAAAATCATTAATTTCATGATAAGCTCATATTAATGCATGGTACGGATTTAGTAACATTCGGAAAATCATTTCCGCATCCGGATGCACCTAAAGATAGAGTGCACCCATATACAAATATAAACAAAAACATATATAATTAAGAGTAAAAATGTATACAATTTAATTGTTATTTTTTTTTAATAAAAATTTGTATATAATATTCAATAAAAAGTTATACACATATGGATGTTAGTTTTTTTTAATGAAAACTTAATGTGAAAAAAATATGCAATTATTACAAAATACGTATACAAAATAGAATAATATATATACAAAATAGAATAAAAAGACATACATATGGGTGCACCCTTACACTGGGGTGCACCCAATATACACTCTTCCTTATATATTTGGATGTATTCCTTCTGTCATATTCGAAGATTTATATTTGCATTTTGTAAGTGAATTAAGAATGATAATATTTTAATATGTAGTGAGTTAGAGAAATAATATTTTAATATATAGTAGGTAGTTGTATTAGTTGTGTGCCTCTTTAGAGATATATTAATTATTTTGTGTGGGTCTCATTTACTACAGAGAAAAATATAAATTTTATATGAAAATACGTGAACGTTATGGTGGCACGGAGGGAGTATTGTGCATCTGGATTGATCCGTTTAATTTAAATGAGTTGACAATGATACTCGTAATAAAATATGGGCCCTCATAAAATAATTAATTGATTTGTGTGGGCTCAAGTTAAAAAAAAGAAATGTAAATCTTAACTTGTGATAAATAATAATAGAAAATGTAAACTTTAACGCAGGTCGTAGGGTGTAACTTATAAGGGTACAATAGTAATTATACTGAAAGAATGAGCTATAAATAAGGTGTAGTAGATGGTTATTTTGTTTAGTTTTTAATTATTCAATTTAATTTAATAATGATATTAAATTAAAATTTAATTAACAATTAATACCATCCACATACTAGGTATCAACTATAAGTACAGACTCATAAATTAGCTAAAGACAAAATTAATTGTGTATTAAAATTTATAGGAGTATAATATATGTACAAGTAGGATAGGGGGGTCTGGTTGATAATGTTCATTTGGTACATAATAGACCTGTTTCCATAAATATTTCATTAATTACCGCAGGCTATATGAATGATATAAATATCATCTGTTAATTTTAATTGCATACTAAAATTTATATAATTTGTTATTTAAATAATAGTGGTACTCTATTGTTCACTATTTTCACAAAATTGGATTAATCTAACCTAAATCCTATGGGAAGAAAAGTACTTATGTAATGTCGCGTTAATTAAGATAAAAGTATATCATAATTGTGTATAAAATAAAACATTATAATTTTACAATAATAGAATTATATTTAATTAATAAAAATTCAACCATTATAAACAAATTTGAGTCCCCGGTGGACCCGATTCACTATACACTATGTTTTTATAAAAAAAAAAATTTAGTACATAAATAATTACTTTTTAAAGAAAAAACTATTACTTTTATAAATAATGTAATAAAATTTAAAGAGTACTATTTTTATTAGGAAGAGCAATAGTTCTTTAAAGATCATCGATAAATTAGAGTAAGAATTTGACGAGTGAAGTTTTTCATTCTAAACTAATAATTCATCTCTAGAAAAAGAAAGAACAATCGTAAATTAATATGTATATGAACCCAATTCAGAAACATTCTAAATTAATATTTTTTGAATCTAAAATTCAAGCGAAATGAGAATAACACCCAGTGTAATTAATCTAAAGACAAATTTTCTTGTGAGATATTATATATGTGAGACGATTTGTGAGAAATGTTAAAGTATGCCTATTATATAAATAAAATATGCTTAATGATTGTTAAATTATGTTTTCTAAAATATGATAAATGATGAATTAAAGTATGATTTTAAGGCGTTATAATATGATTAATTATTGACATACTTTAATTATAAATAAGCATACTTTATTTATATAATAAACATACTTTAGTAATGGGTCAACCCATCTCACAAAAAAACCCGTCTCACAAGAGAGTTTTTCTAATCTAAATTAATCTTGTGTGTATATATAAGTATTGTTAAAGAGTAATAATTTTTTAAATGAGTCTAATTTTATGCCAGATCTCTCTAAAATTAATGCTTTGATTAGAAAATAGAGTGATTATTCATTTTTTCCAAAATATTGTTAATAAAGATTGAATGATCGATTTTGAATTAATAATATTTATTTATACATGTATATAAAAACAAATCTAAATTATTATTTTGGTTTTAATTTTTCTTCATCTTTTTAATTTTATTGTATTTATCATTCAATTTTAATCTTGATTATCCATTTACGAACTTAAGATTTTATTTTGGTCTTCAATTTTTCTTCATATTTTTAATTTACTGTATTTACAAATCATTCAATTTTAATCTTGACTATTGATGGTATATATGTGAGAAAAGAGTGACAAATTTAAAATTAAAATAACATTTAAGATTGTTGGATAAAGTGATATTTATTTTTTTCTAGTGTGTTGTGTGATAAATAAATTAGAAGACTGTGTAGGGTTTGGTTAGACAGAGGGAGTATAGTGAAAAAAAGACCCAGTCTCTCTGTCTCGTGCGAACGCACATTATACATCAACTTTGGTTTGAATTAGGACTATATATATATATATATATAGTCTCTCTGTCTCGTGCGAACGCACATTATACATCAACTTTGGTTTGAATTAGGACTATATATATATATATATATATATATATATATATATATATATATATATATATATATATATATATATATATATAAACTTCATTCGTTCAATAATAACGTATACATTTTCTTTTTTCACGTAAATTAAGGAATTTTATTACTTTATGAGTAATGAATATTGGTGTACTTATACATTAGATTCTTTTCCAAAAAAAAATATGCATTTTTAAAGTGTACGCTCAAAATGATAAAATATATGCATTTCAATTTGACTGAGGGACTATATATATGCTTCATGAATTATGTAGTAATCATTTTTTTATGGGGCTTAATAATCAGAATGGACAGCTCCATCTTTTTGGTGACCAAAGGGGCTCTAATTATATATGGTATTGGTTTTGTGCAGTTCACCAAGTTCAAGTGTGGAGGAGTGTGTTTGGGCATGAGATGGGCTCACATGATTGGGGATGCATTCTCTGCTTCCCACTGCATCAACATCTGGGGAAACATCATGGCCAATCAGACACCGCCACGTCACCTCAAGACCCCACCCACACCTCCCCACCCCCTCACCACCCCTACCCATTCCATGCCTTGTCGATCCGTGAAGCAGGTGGAACCCCTTGGGGACAACTGGTTGACTCCAACCAACTCCAAAATGCAGATGCACACTTTTCATCTCACTGAAGAAAAGTTGAGCAACTTGCTGTCTGGAGAGAGGAAGATGAGAGAGAGGATTGAGGCATTTGATTTGATCTCTGCAATTGTGTGGAAATCTGTGGCTAAAGTGAGTGGTTGTGAGATTGTGAATGTTTGCAAGAGGAGGAGCTCAGATGAGAGCAGTAGTTTTGAGAATGAGCTGTTGGGCAATGGACATTTGGTTATTGGCATAGTTGAAGTTCCAACCATCATGGAAGCTCAACCACTTGTAGTGGCTAAGATGATTGCTGACAACTTCATCGATGAAACGAATGCGGTTGAGAAGCGGATGGAGGAAGGGGATGGGAATCTTGATTTCGTTGTATACGGGTCCAATCTCACTTTCATCAACTTGGAAGGAGTGGATGTGTATGGGCTGCAGCTGAAGGGAGAAACCCCTATTTTCGCTAATGTAAGCGTTGGAGGGGTGGGCGATGGAGGGGCCGTTGTGGTGGTGCCGGATTCGAGTGGATGTGGCAGGGTTGTGAATGTGATCTTACCTGAAGATCAACTACTACACTTGAAAAATGAACTCAACCTGGAGCGGGGCATTTGTTAGACTTGATCATCCTATTGTCTGTTTGTGTGTGTCTGTTTTGTATTCAAATTAATGTTGCATTATATTTGCTATTATTATGCTGATTGTGCAGTGGCATGTAAGACACTCATTTAAATCTACGGCGAGCAAGTCTTGCATGAAATCATCTCAAGATACTCATTCCGTGAAATATATATACTATTATGCCCCGTTTAGAAAATGGTACCATTATGTGAGAAGGCAAGCTTTTACAGACAACAAATACTCAACTAATCAAAATCTTGAATGACTACTAAGATTGGAAGAATATCCACCTACAACCACTCCAATGTTTACCAACTATATGTAGATGAAGAAGCATATATATGCATATAGCTAATAAACAACAGCTTTTACCCAAGCATCACTACTATGCAGCCGCGAAAATCAGTGACTTATCCCCGGCCACAAAGATTAATGCAACCATTCACAACATATTCCAACAGCACAATACAGAACCAGGGAGAGCGAGAGAGAAAACACACAATTTTAACTCCGGAACATGCAAAGCCACTTTCACAAGATATCTGAGTCCTGCTTGAGTGGCCAGGAGAAGTTGTATAAGACGAGTCCACTCATAAGCACCACACTACCCAAGACGAAGAATGGACTTAAGCTTGAACCTTCTGGAAGGTACGGTAATGGAAGGGAAAGAATATAGATTGAAATTGGCACTGAAATACCGAGTAAATGTCGTTAGAATTGCTCCACTTGAACTTTCTGTAAACTAATAAACAAGTGATGAGGGCACCTGATGACATCACGGCAAGGGAAGAGACAATGGCAGATGAATACTTCAAAAGATTGAGCACTGATATGTTGAAAGCAATATTTGTTATTACGTAAAGGAGGGGTAATAGTGGGGCTCCATCACAACCTGAAAGATAAAAAAGTAAATGGATAAATAATAGAACTAAGTCTTTTATTATATTTTATAAAATGTTTATTAAACATATGCTTTTCCACCTCCCCATTCCC
The DNA here is from genome assembly GCA_023678885.1 of Pogostemon cablin. Taxonomy (NCBI): domain Eukaryota; kingdom Viridiplantae; phylum Streptophyta; class Magnoliopsida; order Lamiales; family Lamiaceae; genus Pogostemon; species Pogostemon cablin. The sequence continues at coordinate 9,725,377 of CM042989.1, read as the reverse complement.
CAGGAATATCCACCCTCTGGAAAAAACTGAAAATAACTTTCAACATGGCTTTCTGGGGATTGAAATGTTGAAGAGATATAGAGGCACTGCCAGAGCCTCGTAACAATTTTAAACACTGATATTGAAGGTAAGAGCATACCTGTTGTATCAGATCCAACATTAAAGAAGCAAGCAGCCCCATTTCTCAAGTACGAGGGAAGCTCAGGTAATGGTATGCCTTTCAAGTTTGATAAAAAAGGCAGAAAGAGGAGCACAAAAAGTGCCTACAAGAAAGGAAGTATGAGATAGAGAAGTTCAAAAGAGTTTTATTAAATGTAAGATAATGAGTTCAATTGTTCTGTTCTTAAGCATAGAGTGTGAATCTAAATTACAAAGTTCCCCCTTAGTATGAGAAGGATTTGAGGTCCATAAGCATCAATATCTCCACTCAAATCCATAGCTATTGCAGACAATCTCCAATATTTGCTCCATTACACCTTAATTATTGGTGACTTTTATAGACGATCACTAACTGAATTCTTGACGTGCTCAAACTTCAAAATGAAGAAGGATCATAATACCACCACTTTCAACTTTCTAATTCTACCAATATCCAATTTTTTATTATTTTTTTATTTTTATTTTTATTTCATGTTGTCAGGCATGCCCAGGGACAAGTAAAAAATGACCATAAGGAGCCAAAATGCCCTAGAAACTAGTTACTATCTTGGTCTGGTTTTCATTTATTGGCCAGATCACAATATCCCAGAATGTCCAGAAAGACTACAAGGCCAAGATGGATGAGTTCAATAACCTGAAAATTGATAAAAACAAGTAGAAGGTGCTCTATCTTTCTCTCTCAATTTGAAAGGAAAGCTTGTCTTTCTACATTTATCGCCAAATGTGCTTAAGCACTTGCAGCACTAGGAATTGTTTACAAAAATCACGCAAGAAATATATTGCATGGTGCAAACTTGAAATCACATGGATGCAACATGCCATTTAACAAAACCTTGAACCATGACATTTTACCTGTTCCCTTGACAGTTGGAGATAATGTTCTAATACAACCATATTACATATGCATACATAACATACACAGCATCCGCACACATTTATGTTTCAAAATATGTCGAATTTAGGTAGGTTGCAAATCAATGTTTTGTAGCTTTTGTCTCTTTTGAATAGGATATTTCTTTCCTTGTAGTCAACATAATTGATTACCAAAAAAAAAAAAAAAACTGTTTATTATGATCTTCAAACGTCTATACAATTTTATGTCATGCATATATGTGTATACACATCAGACGACCTTTAAAATTAACAAAGATTTAAACATAATCATTCTAATGATATCATCATCAGCCTATCTTATTCTTACCTGAAATCCAGACCCGAAGGAGTTGACAACAAATATGTCCATCATCTTTCCCTGTATTATCAGTCAGGATTTAGTAGGGTTTTGTTTACAATATAAAAATTGGAAGTAGCACATTATCAAGAGTAAACAAATGCACAAATGAGATTTAATTTTTCGCACCTTGAGACGAGATGCAGCATCAAGGAAAACAGTTTCCTGCCCATGTCCACCAGAAAATTAAATTGCATAGTATGTAATGAAAGTGACAGTATTTTATGGGTTACCTTGAGAACAGAAGCAACTGCTTGAAATGCAGTTGAAGCTATCATCATTGCTGGCCACAGAAATCTAACTCCAGAGAGCATTTGATCTTGTTCTGATCCACTGTAACCCAGATAACGAAGTATTACAAGAAATAATATACCATCTCAAAAGCGAACCAACCAACACTAAATTTCCTTAAATTAAATTCGAACTCAGTTTTTAAAGAACAGATATCCCTTCTTTTAGACATGAAGTTCAGCTCAAAGTCAACAACTTGAACTAGAATGCCATAACTTCTTTTTTTTTTTTTGCTAGAATACCGACTTCCCTGAGCTCAACCCATACAATAGTAAAAAGCAAACATACAATTTGAATCAACAAAACATGAACTTACTATGGCCGAACTTGATCACCTACTTAACAAAAATAAACCACTACAAATATTAGCACAATTAATTTTGACATTAACATAATAATTACACATGTTTAGAGTAAAAAAACCTTGTAACTGCCAATACAACACCAGCAGCAACAAGAAAGCATCCAGCGAGTTTGTTGAAAGTGTATTGCCTTCCTAAGATGAGTATAGAGAAGGCCAGCTGCCATACTAGAAATGCCTGCAAAAGTAAGTTGCAAAAAGTACTAGATAAATAATAATGAATGGCCTAGGTAGCTGTTTTATATTCCTCTACAATTAATAGATGATGCTTCAAGCAGAATAATTAGGGAAAATTACAATTATATGAAACGACGCTTCTGTCTTGATGCGAGTAAAACTTAAATATGACAGCAACAACTTCTACATAGAAAAGGGGTATGTGATAAACCAAGAAATTTATCCATCTTTAATCATAGACACACAAACATACACTCCAATAGAAGTGAATCGATACTTACCTTCATATGAGAGAGATGTTATCATGAGAAAAGTGTAACACAAGGCAAATAAAAAGGAAAACATTCGAAGAAAAACTTTCTTGCTTAGATTTCATATGAGAACAGCTCTAAAACTTTGGTTAATTTTCAAATTATTGCGGATAATCCAAGCCCAAAATTCAGTATAAATTAGAAGTGAATAGAAGAAAAAGAAATTATATTGTTAATGCATTAATTGTTTATCAATTACAGCCTTTGTGCCAGGGAGCATGCATGCAGAAAAAATAAAAAATAACTACTTCAATCTGGATCAAATTGGAGGTACCTGATTTAGAATAGGGATGGCTGGTCCAGGAAGCATGGCTGTAAAAGATATACATTGTTCAATAAAAGGCTGCAGAAGAAAACTGGAACACCTTATTTATCTTCAAGTTGAATCATTGGAATTCATTTCTTTCTACATTTACTAAGCAGCACAAATTCTCTGCCAGAACTACGATTTAAACACTAGCAGATAGACACAATAGATGTCATTCTATGATTTTTAAAAACTGATTAGGTAAGTTCTGCATGATCCATCAGAGAGACATAATAGATGTTATCCACTTTTAAGTTGCTATTCTCATACCTCCGGAGTACATCCCAGCAACAAGTCCAAGAGCTTCTAGAAAACCAATGATTATAAAAGGTGACTTTGAAAAAGCTAACATCTCATCAGTAACAATGCCACTTTTGTATCTCATGTAAAGGGTGAAGAAATATATCGCCACATACCTGGGTATCATATAAACCCATCAATCATAGCTACCCCCAAAACAATTGATAAAATTTCTGCATTTCATAGTAATTAAGCTGCAGTACAAACAATCTTTAGTTTTCATTTTTGAGATCACTATCCAGTTATGAGTTATTTTAGAGGAGAAGCAGAAATTCATCTCATGATATTGTTTTGTTTTAAATGATTAAATAATAGCTGAAAGTATTTTCAGCAATGTCAACATTAATTCCTCACAGAAATATCACATTCGTTCAACTCTTCATCCTAGAAAACTGATTCCTATAATCCAACTCGATAGTTGTTTTATTATCACAGTGAACCAAAAATACGATTCTTAATTCTTAGCTTGCTCAAACATATCCTGAGATAATATAAATGACGAATGGAGTAATAAATCAAGCAGTCAATCGAAACCGAAACGAAAATTGGATCAACAGAGACCTATTTGATCCAATTTTCACAATTAAACACCAATAACGGCAAAATATTTTGTTCATAAAACGTACCCGAAAGTAGTGAATTGAGCGAGAAAGAAGGGGAATTCCTTCATAGGCACAAGGGCGAGCTTGTAAAGCACACGATTCGCAATGGCAAGAGCAACAGTAACTGTGGCACATGCCACGACGGTGAACTTCCTACTGCTGGAACTGGAATTGGGCGGCGGAGGCGGAGAAGCGTCTCCATTGGCGGAGATGGGTGGGAAATGCTGGAGTCTGCGAGAGTAGTTACAGTAATGAATGTGGAAGTTGTGAGTGGAAGGGAGAGATGAAACGGAGAGATTAACAACTGGAGTTCTTCGATTGTAACGAGAGAGGACAGCAGAGGGAGAATGGTTGGTGGAGAAGGTTATGAAGCGGGTTGAAGAAGAAGGCGATCGGAGGTGTAGCATTGTTGCCGAAGAATGAAGAAAATGCAATGATCTGCACGTGCCACCTAACTTCGTATTTTCTTTTGTGATGCCATTTGATTTGTGGCACGTGATTAGCATTGGACACCATTTATTTTTGAGTTAGACTAAAAAATTTTTAAACGTGTACCCACCACAACGGCTCATAATTCTGGTTAGAGCCGTCGAAACGGGCCGGCGGGGCGGGGCGGGCCAAAACCCGCCTCAACCCGTCTTTTGGCGGGCTTAGGCGGGGCGGGCTGTAGGCGGGTACAGGCTAGGATTGCTAGGCCCAACCCATTTAAAGGTGGGTGACGGGTTATGGCGGGTCAACCCGCCTCTTTTTTTTTTAACGATGTTATTATAATTATCATTATTTAAAAATAAAATATCAAAATGATAGAAGTATGCAAAATTATTATTATTTGAAAATAAAATATCTAAATGATGGACACTCTTACAAAATCTATAATATCAATTAAATAATTAAAATATAAATATAGATTTTACAAAATAACTCCATGAACAATTAAACATAAACAAAGATCATTAATCAAATAACATAAAGTTTACTAAATTATATACTTTATTAAGAATCTCAAATAAAATAATGTAAGTCTAATTATCCTTGAATAACACAAATTTAATCACAAAAAATTTACTAGTTCTAAAGGTGAATCACAAAACTCAAAACATAAGTATAAAGTATAATATTTAAATTAACTTCATATGTTTTATTAATAAAATTTTTTCGATCAAAAAAAATAAGTATAAACTATAAGTATTGTATTCAAAACTCATCCATCATAACATCATAATATAAATATTTCAATCTTCATGTTGGTCAATTATTTGATTATATCCTTGTCAATCTTCAAATGATTAGATATCTTAAAGGTTTATAATTTGCATTTGCTTCTAGTCCATATATATACATTTATATATTAAAATTTCAAAAATTAAAAAAAAATTCAAAATCAAGCAAAATAGGATTTTAAATTATTTACATATTTAGGTACAAAATGTTTAAATTCATGTTAAGATTTAATTCATTATTTTAAAAAATATTTAACAAATGAACAACAAATATTTGTAATATTAAACACTTGAACATTCGTAAAAAAAAAAAAAAAATTGTGGAGGGCCCAAGCGGGCCAACCCGCCCCCGTTTGGGTTGAGCCCGCCTAGGCCCGCCCCCATTTGGGCCAGCCCGTTTAGGCCCGCCTCCAAACGGGCTGTAAATTCTACGGCCCAACCCACCTATTTTGGAGGCGGGGGTGGGCCGGCCCGCGGGCCCAAACCCGTTTTGACAGCTCTAAATCTAGTCTCTTGTGGAGGAGATACATAAAAACATCAATAATGTTAACAATTAATTTATTATTAAATTATTTTCTTCATTATTAATAATTTTGAATTAATATTACTGGTCCTAACATCTTAATAATTTTAAATATATATTTTTTTCATTTTAGGTTTTCCTTTTATTTATTTCAACAAAATTTTAGTTTATTATTTATAGTACTAGTTTATATTATGATTTATTTTGTAATTATAATTATAATGTAGTACTAACAATTACTAAGTCATTATTAAATTATTTTATTCATTGTAAACAAATTATTTCCTTTATGAATTTTTTGAAACTATAATGTAGTTTTATCAATTAATTCATTATTAAATTATTTTCTTCATTATTAATAATTTTGAAGTAATATTACTGGTCCTAATATCTTAATAATTTTAAATGGCTATATGTAATCAACGGGTATTGATAAACGGGTTTGGACGTGTATGAGTATCATAATATATTTTTTTAATGAAACGAGTACGAATATGAGTAGTTTATATTTAAATGTATACGAGTACTTAACAATTAATTCATTATTAAATTATTTTCTTCATTATTAATAATTTTGAATTAATATTATTGATCCTAACATCTTAATAATTTTAAATGGGTATGCATAATCAACAAGTATTGATAAACGGGTTTGGGATATGTATGAGAATCATAATATAGTATTTTTTTAATGAAACAGGTACGAATATGAGTAGTTTATATTTAAATGGATACGAGTACGTACGGAGACCCCTATAGTGAATATCCTACCCTCTATCATCCATAAAAACTACCGATTGTACATTAAAATATTATATCTCTCAAACTATACCCCTATAAACTACAACATACCCCTATACCGATTTTTCACAAGTTAATATTTCCCTATAAACACCGTCTCACAAGAGACTATAGTCAAAATAAATTTTAAAAGTATTAAATGGGTATGAGTAATTAATAAAAGACTTTGGGATGGATACAAATATTGTAATGAATTTTTAAAATATCAATTTTTAAATGATATTTATTTATATATGGGTACGAATATTAGAAATAAGTAAGTATCTTACAAATTACTAAATATAATTATTTATTATGTTAAAAAAATATAATTATTTTATAAAAACGCTCAATATTTACAACTACTTTCTTTCGTTATATATTTAAAATACACCTTTTCTTAATCTTTTTACTGCTAAAAAAGGAACATCTCAGCATGGATTGAAGGATTGTTGTATATAAAAATTCTAATTCAGATAAATTCTATGTGAAGATATACTTATTTTATAAAAACGCGTGATCGTGCAACACATGGAAGGGGTATAACTAAACGTGTATACTTATAATTACACATGCTACAATAACGGAAGGTATACTTTTATCCAGTAGTTTAGGGCATAATGTCCCCCGAGAATTTAATATTTATCGGCAGGGTTTTGTTTACCTCTATAATTTATGGTATACTTTTACCCAGTGATTTAGGGTATAATGTTCGCCGAGTGTTTAATATTTATCACAGGATAATAATATTTAAATTAATATAAATTTTAAGTTAAGATATACTTATTTCATAAAAATGCATGATCGTGCAACGCTTTGAGTTTAAATAACATCAGAATGCTTTTGTCCCGTGCAACGCATGCGTTCAAATGCTAGTAATAATTAAATAGTAATAACATTTTAAAAAAAGGGATAATATTTCTAATAAAAAATTAATTTAAAAAATATAAAATTAATTAGCTATGTGACGGTCTTACCCAAGACTGTCATTTTAATGTATAATGGATAATTGTATTAGTGTTGTAGGTTAACTCTTGTATTAGTGTTGTATGTTGGTCATGTGAAATTATATTAATTCTTTTTTTTAGTCTTATCTACTAAAAAGGAAATATAATCTTGACATAACACACCAAATTACTAATACGTAACTATTATGATAAAGAGGAGGGAGAATGAATTTAAACTCTCATTCTCCAACTACTAACTTTTGAGAGGTCTTCCCACCATTTTCTTTGTCACTTGAATTACTCCCTCCGTCCGTCTTTTAGTGGTGCCATTTTCTTTTTGCACGTGAATTAAGATGTATTATTATTTAATGTGTAATGGGTAGTTGTATTAGTGGAGGTGTGAGTCCCATTTTTTTAGTTGTATTAGTGGGTGTGTGTGAGTCTCATATGTATAAAAAAGAAAATGAGACCCTTGAGGGCGGACGTCCAAAATGAAAAAATGATACCCTTGAAAATGGACGGAGGGAGTATATACTAGACTTAGAAAATTTTAAAGTAAATACTTAGGTAGGACTAGCATTTTTTAATTAATCATAGACCAAATGAGATTTCTAATATAGATCGAAGCCCATTTGTAAGGTTTGAATTTATAAAATTATAGGCAACAAAAAGATTCAAATATTAAAACATGGAATTAAAAACATTCAAATACAATCAATTCATATCAACATTCAAAGGGAATTCAACTTAATTGGTATTAGTTAGAGGCGATCACGATTATATACTAAGCTTCCTTACAGATTATGAAAGTTGTATATCTCCTAGAGACTCCCAAAAGTTTATAACATCGATGCCCAACACTAATCTCTTTCATCTAGGCACTTATTATTCTCCAAATCTTTCTTAAAAAGTACCATTTAGAGGTAATTCTACCTTTTGTGTATACTAAGTCTGATGATGAATTGATTCATCTCATCAAACTCAAATATCATTTTGGTCAAGCCTGAACCCGATATTTATCCATACTCGTCTAATACTATAGAGGGTCGTTTTCGTCATACCCCTAGAAATAAAAATATGGATAATATTAAGGCACTTAATTACTGCAAACAATATGTTGATCAACAATCTATTAAATCAACAAATCATCCATACATAACAAACCATGCATCATTATATCCAAACAATTAAAATTCAAAAATAGAAACTAACACCAATTAAGCGAAAACCAATTTAATTCACATGCTAATATAAATAAAAATACTCTACATATCCCTAATCCTATGGATTAGCCTAATATGGTCATTAACAAAACAAGTAAAATTTTAATTACAATTATCCATGTAGTCTAAATTCCAAGAAACAAAAAATGAATTCAATCTTCCCTATCAATTTCTTAAAGAGAATCTTCAATCCTTCTTGCTTTCACCCTCTAGCTCTTGAGATCTTGAAACCTCAACACCAAATGAGAAAAATGGATGGAAGAGATGAAGTAGATGTGTGAAAATCTTCAAAATCACCAAGGAATGCGCTGTTCCGTCTCCTCCAACTTTATATTCTCAGCAATTTATATCATCCATGGTAGCTACTAAAGAAAATAAAGAAAAATCCTGAAGTTGATAAAACTTCTTCAAAATTCGACTCAACTTTCATAAATTGGGGTTGAATTTTTAAACTCGTTGGATACTTTTACAAAATCTTAGCACTACCTTCGTAATCATGAAAATTAGACTCGAATGACTCGAATTTAAAAAATTCGAGTCGAATTTTTAAAACTCAATCGGGATTTCAGAGCAAGGTTGAATTCCAAAACTTGAAATCGGTGTATGATCAGGCCAACAAAAATTCGATTCGTATTTCAAAAATTCGAGTCGATTTTTTCAGATATTTTTTATTTGCTCGTTTCAACTCAGAATTGAGCCTTTTTTTTTTTTACTTGTGCATCTATTTTTGAGCATATTTCATTGAAATTCCAAATACAAAATATTTGGTCTCAAATTCAAGTGGTCTAAGACATATTTTCTACACATATTTGATGCCCGTTTCCTTATTTTCTCATATTAGCTCAATAATACATAATTCCTACATGAAAACATAGTTGCAAACTTTGCTCAAAAAATACAAAAAGCACACAATACTGAATGAAATATAAAAACACTAAAAAATCACACAAATACTACTCTAAAAGTCCACCAATTAATTTTCACACTAAACATGATTTTTACACATATGCAATCATTTTTTCCTCTTACATCACTTCATGCATTTAATTCTTGATAAAACATTTTCATAACTTCTAAGGGCACTATAATTGGAGGGTGTAGAGTTTAAAATCAAAATCTTCTCATACAAATTTACTTTATCCAAAATAATTCAAATAAATTTAATTTATCCGAAATAATCCTAAAAATTTTAAATAATCAACAAAGTTATCATTTTTATTTAAAAAATTCCATTTTTTTTAATTCAATGGGACTGAACCATGAGACCAAATCAATGTTTATACAAAAGTTATATTAGAACGAAATAATGCAAAACTAAAATATTTGGGATGAAAATACATGTCCTAGTTATTTCAGGGCCTCTTTGGATAAGGTTAAAAGGTACGAGAAATTTAAAACATAAGCTTATGTCACTACAACAAAAAATATTTTTTAGCAACGGAATTTATCAACGGAATTCAATCCGTTGATAATTAGCAATGAATTAGCAACCAAAATGACATTTTTCTTTTAGTATTAATGGAATGCCAATAGATTTATTCTCTATTTTACCAACATAATTCAATCCGTTGGTAATTACTAACGAATTACCAAGGAAATCTTTATATAAATTACCAACGTAATTTTTAACAACGGATTACCAACGGAATTATTTACCAACGGAATTGATTTTTCATTGCTAAAAATTTACCAACCACTACTTTACCAACATAAATTTACCAACGAATTCCGTTGCTAATCCATTGATAAACCAATTTAACAATGAAATTAAGACTTTTACCAATGAAATATTCCGTTGGTAAAAAACAGTTTTTTAAAGTGTGTTAGATTTAATGAATAAGAATGATAGTAGAGGAAGTTTGTTACTTTACTATCATTCCATAAATAGTGATTTTATTCCAAAAAAGTTGGGGATCATCCATTCCGATCCACTTTTGGGTATCACTTTGATTCTACCAAACTTTTATTCCAATTCCCTCTCCCATTCTCCTCCACTACAAAAAAAGTTTTTTATCAATGAAATATTACGCTATTAAAAACACTAGCTTTTGACCTGTGCGTTGTACGGGAATAAGTTATCACAATATTATTTATATTATGTGTTATATAACTATTAGTTAATATTTTTTTAATATAACTTGAATTTTACGTTGTTAGCATTTGAATTTTAGAAGGAGTGATATGGAGTACTTCAACCATTCTACGAATGTTATTGAATTTACTGTTTGCACGAACATTAAGAAATATTATATTTAATGTATAATGGATTGAAAAATAGGGAGTAATACTTTAATGTATAATATGTAACTGTATTAGTGTTATGTGTGGGCCTCATGGAGAAAATAATGGTTGTTTTGTAAGAGCTCATTTACCAAGAAGAGAAATGAAACAATGTAGGTCATTCTATTTATTTAGTAAAATGTAACAATACTCATAAGATGAAGGAATTTTTTTTAATATAATGATTTTACCAGTTTCAAATTCAACTTTCCTTTTTGTAAGGGCACACTTTCTATTTTGACTTATTTCAAATTCAACTTCATACTTTCATAAAAGAAAAATAACTAGCTAATATTCCTCTAACATATTTTAATTTCAAAATGTTAATCACCTTTTTAAAACACATAACATAATCTTTTATTAATTTATTATTATTATTATTAATTATTATTATTACTACGAACTTGATTGAAAAAAAAGGTACTTACTATTAAGTACATTAAAAATTTCTTTATTACTATGAGATACAAACATACAAAACTATTACTACTAACTACAAAAATATATAGTGATATTCCAATATTACTCTTACAATGTGCTGTACATAAATGTTTGTGTGCAGCATGAAAATTCGTGTGCAACAAAAGTGTGTATAGTAAAAAAAGTATATGAGGTAAAAAAAAGTGTGTGCGGTAAAAAAAGTGTAACGACGGTCCAACGGCGGTGGGTGGGTGAGGAGTTTAAGATTTGTGGTTTAAAAGTGTATGAGTTTAGGGTTATATTTGGTACTCTCTCCGTCCATCCTCAATGTATCCATTTGCTTTTTGCACGTGAATTAAGGAGTATTATTATTTTATGTGTAGTAGGTAGTTGTATTAGTGGAGGGTGTGAATCCCTTAGTTCAAAAAGAAAAATTGATAGATTAAGGATGTACGGTCCAAAATGGTAAAATTGATAGATTGATAGTGGATGGAGGGAATATTTTACTTTAATATTTTGTATGTGAGAATAATTTTTTTAAATCAATTTATATCACAGTAATTATGGGTACAAAGTGTGTACCTAAGAGTAATTATTTAAAAAAAATGATATTAATTTTTTAATCTTTTAATAAAATATGACATTATTTTATAATTCAAAAATTAAACAAATCGTTAATATTAATAATATTATTTATGACCTAAATTGATTAAAAAAAATAAAATTAATTTATAGTTGTGTGTATTAAAATATGACATTAATTTATAATTTAAAAATTAAACAAAACAATTATAGGTTGATAAATTAAATGGTGTAAATTTAATAATAATAATATAATAATAATAATATTAATATTAATATGTATCACGTAGATTGATAAAAGAAATGAGATTAATTAATAATCTTGTATTAAAATATGGCATTAATTTATAACTCAAAAAATTAATAAAATGCTTGTTAATAATAATAATATGTATGGCCTAAATTGATAATAATTAAAAAAAAAATTGTGTGGGATAATATTTATAGCCTAAATTGATAATATGTATGTTAGAATAATTAATGTGCATAATTAGCTCATATTATATATATATATATATATATATATATATATATATATATATATATATATATTAAGAAGATAATGTATAGTAAATTATAAGTTATATACATCAATATGGGATAATAATCCCTTATTAAGGATATAAGTGCCCTTACAATTTAAGCGGGAACATAAGTGCTCTCATTAGTTCTTATTATGTATATATATATATAGATTAATTTTATTATTAAATTTTGTTACCAATAGATTAATAACAAAATCCATTAATAATTTTTTATTGGAAGTGTGGTGATTAATAAATTTTTAGCAGCGAAAATTCAATTATATTGGTAAATAATTATGTTAGCAAATAACAAACGGATTTTATTTGTTAGAAAAAACATAATAAATCCGTTAGCATCCCATTATTAAAAGAAAAATATAATTTTTATTGGTAATACGTTGCTAAAAATGAGTATTTTAATGTTCCTCAAATTCAACTCAAATAATGTCTTAAAATCTGCACTTGATAAATACCCATAAATCATTAATATGCTTGAAATAAAAGCCTCTAGGACATTAATTGCATAAGTGATTGATGGTGGGTAAGACTAAGCTGGAAGCATCGCAGGAAGGGATTCAGTTCTTATCATTAATATGTAATAAGATATCTTACAAAGCAAAAACTCTTATAAATCCGATTTACATGTAGCTTAGTATATGAATTCGGGTCTTTTCTTATTCTAAACTCTATGGTCATCTCTTTCAATTTTATATACCATATACTGTTAGAAGTTTAAATTAAAAGGGGATCACAGAGTTTACACCGTAAACTCGATTCACATGAGACTAACTCTTCTCACAAATGCAGCAAGATAATAAACCCTCCATTAATTAAAGTTCGTCTTAGACACACCCTACGATACACTTTCTCTATTGATCTAGGACGATAAGATCCTTAAGTACACAATTTATAATTATTTATAAAAGAAAGATAACCTTTTCAAAAAAAATAAAAAAAATAAAAGAAAGATAACAATAAATCCTAATAAGATAACATTAATTCAAGTAGCTTGAAGCAAAGCAACCATAAAATATAGCAATATATAACAATTGAGAGCTACATAAATCTTTGTCATTTATTATAAATACGATATATAATAATAAAGTAAACCAGGTGGTTTAACAATCAAAGTTGTATCATTAAATATAATACGTTAGGGAAAATAGATTTTTTTTCGCTAACTTTGCCCAATTTTGAATTTAGTCCATAAATTTTTCACTTTTTGAAAATCGTCCATTATATTTGCAGAATTTTGAAAATCATCCATTATATTTGAAAATTTTGAAAATCGTCCATCATGTTTACCAAGTTCAACAAAATCGTCAATTTCAACAGATCATTAGCAGATTATTCTAAAAAAAAAAAAAATATGTAAAAAAAAAAAATATATATATATATATATATATATATATATATATATATATATATATATATACTATTTTAAAAAAATAGCATCCACTAAGAATTTATATTATATTCTCTCCGTCCACCCGAAAGAGGGCATTTTGCTTTTGTGCACGTTGATTAAGAAGTATTGTTATTTAATATGTAGTGGGTAGTTGTATTAGTGGGAGTGTGGATCCCATATTTTAATTGTATTAGTGAGTGTGTGTGGATCTCATGTGTGTAAAAAAGGAAGTGACCCTCTTTGGAACGGACAACCAAAATGGAAAAAAGACCCTCTTTCGAGCGGACGGAGGAAGTATCAATATTTAGTCAAATTTGCTCCACTTTAGTAATGAGATTAATATTGTTTGTTTGGTATACGGAAGTGAAAAATGAAAAGTGAGATAAAATTGGTTAAATAAAAATATGATATAGATTACTTGGGGTGAAAATATTCAAATGATCTGTCATAGTAGGTCAAATGACCAAAATGTTGAATTTTATGAAGTTAATGGACTAATTTCAAAATTGTTATAAAATTAACGGACTAATTTCAAAATTTAAAAAGTTAATGGATTAATTTCAAAATGGATGAAAGTTAGCGAACGAAAAAATCTATTTTCCTATATAATTGATCCATATTATATATAAGCAAATAATATTAAATCTGGTGGTTGTTCGAGCGGGGAAGATTGTAGAGCACAAGACCCGCCACAAGAATCAAAGAGCCCAAATGGAAAAATGGGCTTAACCTCACATTCTGCGGGAGGTATGGCAATGGGAGGGAGAGAACATAAATTGCGATTGGCACTGCATAACAACATACATGCTATATGGTTAGAGATTGCACTTGCCGATATATAAAAAACTTACTACAAATATGCAAAGTATAAAGCATAAATATTGAATTTTACTGCAATATAGACCACACACTACAAAAGTGAAATTATAATTTTTTGGAATTTTTTAAAAAATAACCTCACTTTAATCCCGAGTTGCAACTCGAACTACCGGCGGGGAGGCTAGCTCGGTCACTGACGTGTTGTTCTATTATATATGTCACCCTCAATTTGTCCAAAATGACGTTGCTTTGTGAGCCCTAACTTTTCTCGGTGAAACGAATATGAATACATCCGCTTAGCCCAGAGCCAAACTCACTTGACCCAGTTAGTTCATCACTCTGTTCCAACTCCACATACACGACCCAAATAAGATCCAGAAATTTACGATTCTCAGCTCCTCGAATAAGTTAGGGCTCACAAAACGATGTTGTTTTGGACGAGTGAAGAGTGACATGCATGATAGAACGACACGTCAGCAACCGGGCTGGCCTGCGGCGGCTCGATGGTTCGAGTTGCAACTCGGGATTAAAGTGGGGTATTTTTTTGCAAATTCTTATAAGTTTGGACTAATTCGCAATCGAAATAAAGGTTAAAACTTTTCCAACAATTAACCTTAAAATTATTTAAAGCCCAAAACGACATCATTTTGGATACGTGGAGGGTGACTTGGATAATAGAATAACACGTCAGATAGCGATCGGGCTGGCCTCTAGATGCTCGGTGGTTCGATTTGCAAGTTGCAACTCTAGATTAAAGTGGGGTACCTTTTTACAAATTCTAAAAAATTTGAACTAAGTCACAATCGAAGTAAAGGTTGAGACATTTTAATCAACTAACCCTTTAAAATATGGTCAAGTGCAAAAAAATCGCGAATTTTATTCTTATTGTAAATTAATCACACTTTTAAGAAATTGCAAAAAATAACTAATCTTTAAGCAAAGTTGCAAAATAAACCTAAATTTTTAAGATGAACTTCACCTTTAATCCCCCT
Organism: Pogostemon cablin; assembly: GCA_023678885.1. Taxonomy (NCBI): domain Eukaryota; kingdom Viridiplantae; phylum Streptophyta; class Magnoliopsida; order Lamiales; family Lamiaceae; genus Pogostemon; species Pogostemon cablin. The sequence goes on along the minus strand of CM042989.1, from coordinate 9,709,920 downwards.
CTTTGAGAAAAATATCACACATTGGGTTTTGAAGTTTGATTTTTGTATTGCTATATATAATGAGGTGATTAGGAGAGAGGAGGGGGAGTTTTGGTTTTGATTAGAGGTGTGACCTGATGACCTTCCAGCAAGAGATGCAACAATGGCATTGGAAACTTTGAGAAGACTGAGAACAGATATATTGAAGACAATGTTTGAACCTATGAATAAAAGGGGCAGCAATGGTGCTCCATTGCATCCTGCAACATCATCAATCCAACCCATTACTTAATTTATGTCTTTCTTTACTCCAAATGATAAGTTCTTGTGATATCAGATTTGAGATATAATTAATTAATCCCATAAAAAACTACACTTTAAATCAAATGATAATTCTAGGCTGCATGATTTTTTATAACTCTTTGTTTAATTAACTCTAAATTTCATTATGTGACTAAGAATATTAAATCAGTGGAAAATAAGTCTCGACTCAAAATACTTTTCAATCTTAAAATAGTAGTAATAAATTTTTACCTGTTGTTTTGGTTCCCAAGTTTAGGAAACAAGCAGTAGCACTTCTAAAGTAGAAGGGTAGTTCAGATAAGGGCATACCCTTGGAGTTTGAAAGGATGGGCAAGAACAGGACTATAAACAGAGCCTACAAATAAAACAAAACACATCATTTTATAACCACCACTTACAACTGCATTAAATATGGGGTAATTATTGGGTGTCCCGTGGTCACCCAAGTGATCCTCTTAAATATTACTCCTTCCGTTCCAAATTTAAGTTCACATTTACTGTAGATACGGAGTTTAGGAAAAGTCACTTTTTGACTTACTTTTGAAGGTAGTATGGTATTTTTGGGTAATAAATAATGATAAAGTATGTTATGTGTGTTAAAAATGTGATGACAAATTTGAAATTAAAGTATGTTAGAGGGATATTAGTTTGTTGCTTTTTCCTTTTATGGAAGTGTGAAGTTGAATTTGGGACGGACCAAAACAAAAAGTGTGAAGTTGAAGTTGGGACGGAGGGAGTATAATACTACCTTTTAATTTACTTGAAAAAATAAAAAATCAATATAAGAAGGGATAAAAGAGTAAATGATCACCTGAAATGCAGATCCAAATGAATTGACAACAAAGATGTCCAATGACTTTCCCTAATGACATAATCAAAGATGAATCAATTAATAATGATATTCCATCAAATTAATACTCTGAGAATTAAACAACATTAGTTAAACAGAATACCATTCATTAAGAAATAATTAAGGGAGTACATGTTTACTGTATTTATGGACCTTAAGATTGGCTGAAGCATCAAGGAATACAGATTCCTACAAAATACAGCTTTCAAATGAACTTTAATATCATATATTATTTAGATAGATAATTAATTTTTATAAGAAAAGGATTAATTAGAGAGTAAAGTGATTACCTTAACAATAGAAGCAGCTGCTTGAAAAGCAGCTGAAGCAATCATCATTGCTGGCCACACAACTCTTACTCCAGATAACATTTGCCCATTACTTGCTCCACTGCACCCACCATATACTACTCACTATCTATATCATATCATATAATTCTGCTAATAGAGAAACATTTACGTGAGATCGTATAATATATTTGAGAAGGGAAAATTATATTTTTAGTTCCATTCCAAAAATCTCATTTCATTTTTTGTTCCTAATTTTTTTTTTATTACAAAAGTCACAAATCGTTAAATCCAAAAAAAAAAAAAAAACTAAATAGAAAGTAAGAACATTAAACATCCCCATCCAAAAGTTAACGGAATGTACCAAAATAACAATTTTTGGAATAAAAGACAAAAAAAAAAAGAAGGTTAGGAGCAAAAATGAAATGAAACTGCTCCTATGAAAAATAAAAATAAAAACTGCAAGTATCCCTATTTGAGAATCACTTGTGAAATCTAAAAGTAGTACATTTTTTATACCACTCATTAGATATTACCAAATTATTCATAAAATAATTCACTTGTTTGATTATCACTTTTCATTAATAAAATATTATTTTATTTATTTTATTAAAATATTACTACTTTTTATCTGTATCGCGAAATTCTTTTTCTAAGTCGTTCTCAAACAAGTGTTTGTGTTGATAATAAAAAGGAAGCAGTATTTACCTTGTAACAGCTACAACAACACCAGCTGCTACAAGAAAGCATCCAAAGATTTGGTTGAGAGGGTATTTTCTCCTCAACAGAAGGATGGAAAATAGCAGCTGCCAAATTAAGAATGTCTGCAAATATATATGTTGTAATCATCTCAACCACTCTATAAATATTGTTTGATACTTTTAGAATTACCCTATTATTGTATATTTAACCTAGGGGTGGGGAAAAAAACTGAAAATTCGGTATGCCAAAAATATCGAAAAATACCGAAATTTAGGTATATCGAAATTTTCGATACGGTATAGTCGTCGTACCCAAAAAAATCGGTTCGGTATCAGTATTTGTCGAAGTAATATTTCGACATTTCGGTATACCGAAAAAATTATATAAATATTTTATTTTTTTTAATATTTGTGATTTTTTTATGGGCCCCCATTGTCTTTTGTCAATTTAATAGGCCCAAACTTACAACCCAAGCCTAGTCCATTCAACTTCACGTTCCAAATAGGCCTAAAATTACTACCCAAGCCTAGTCCATTCAACTTCACGTTCCAAACCCTAGCTGACTCCATTCATGATTCATCCCTCCCAAATCCCAATTCTTCTCCCAGACTCACTCTCACAAGTCACACCTCTACAGCAGATTCACAAGTCACACCTCTGCAGCTGTTCTACTCACCCTCGTATTAATCGACAATCTTCAAATCTTTGATACCCACCCATCTCCCTATTTATCATAGGCGCACGAGATTCGATAATTCAAATTGAACACCGGAGCGAAAATTTCGTCGGTTTGGTACATGGCAATCCGAACCAAGTCTCGTTGGACAAGCTGTTGAAGTAGCTTGGGCAGGTTTTGTTGCCGGTGGTGCCCAGTGTGAGGCTGCCGCCTCTGCTGCGAATGTCCACCACCGGAGGAGGTGCTTCAGCAGTTGAGGAGGTGGTGGTGCAGAAGAGAAGGTAACAGAGCGAAGGAGAGAGTGAGTTGAGTATTCTCCATTTGTGATAATTTTTAAGGAAGAAGGATTGATGAAAAATGATTTTATAGATTCAGATTTGAGAGAAGAGGGTTCACGTAAATTGAATCAGTGTTTTGACTCACCTCTTTTTTTTATTATTATTATTATCAACTTTGATTATCATTCAATTTATCATTTAAAGTTGAAGAAAAACGAACTCATCATCTTTTGAAATGTTGAATTCAATGTTTATTTAAATATTCTGTGCTGTAAAAAAAGATAGAACTCGTGTATTGAGTTTTCAGCATCTCGGTAAATTTTCGTTATTTTGGTAAATTGTCGGTATTTCAGTAAATTCGGTATATACCGAAAAATTCGACACGGTATAAATTACGATTTGGCAACGGTATGTATTTTTGGATACCGAAATTTCGGTATCAACATCGGTATACAAAATAGCATACCGAAAATTTCGGTATGGTATCAGTATTTTCTGTATGCCGTGTTTACCCACCCCTAATTTCACCTTGATTAATTGTTCATTAAATTAATTAATAGTCATTATTAATTGACTAGCACATTTATCAAAAAATATTTTATGAGAAATAATACAAGCCAATTGTTTTTTTTTTTTTGTTTCACGATGCTTATAATAAATACGGTCATAACTATTTCTCATCCCAAAGTTTAATACTCACAGTGCTTTCATGCATGTTGTTCCACATTACATTATTTAAGAATTTTTTTTAAAAAATTAATTATTGATCATTTGTGGGGCACTTATATACCTTTTTAATAATAAATACTCCCTTCCACACGGTTGCTTTTCAAAGGTAGATTAAGAGATATAATATTTTAATGGATAGTAATTTAAGAAATATTTAAATTATTGTAGGCAGTTGTATAATTAGCAGGAGGGATCGTACACAAAATATTGTAGATTTGTAATGAATCATATTATAACACTCTAAAATTATAATTTAATTCATCATTCATCGTATTATAAAAAATATATTTTAATTACCAATAAACATATTTCACCTTAATAATAATCATAATTTACTACTAAGTCTTACATATATGTCACAAAAGCATATCAACTCATCAAAAACTTTGTCTTAGATTAATGGTGTTAAATTATTAGAATAGATTTAATCAAAAAAATTTTCTTTTTAAAGAAATGTAGGAAATTTAAAGGGGATTAGAAATTTTAAAATTAGTGAGAAGGGGTGGGGTGGCTTCATCAGCAACAATAGATTTAGCGAAAAAAAAAACTTATTGAAATTTATCAATATAATTCAATGGGTTGGTAATTGTCAATTGATTGCCAATAAAAATATAATTTTCTTTTAGTAATGGAATGCCAATAAATTTATGATGCTTTTACTAATAGAATAAAATAAGTTATTATTTACCAATGGACTACTAACAGAATCATTATCTCCCTCGTCCGCTCGAAAGAGTCTTTTTTCCTATTTTGGTCGTCAATTCTAAAGAGGGTCATTTCTTTTTTTACACACATGGGACCCACACACCCACTAATACAACTAAAATATGGGATCCACACCTCCACTAATACAACTACTCACTACACATTAAATAATAATACTTCTTAATCAACGTGCACAAAAGTAAAAGACCCTCTTTCGGGTGGATGGAGGGAGCATAAATTATCAACGAAATTATTAGTAACAGATTACCAACAAAATTGAATTTTTGTTGCTTAAAATTTAACAATCACCACTTTATTCACATAAAATTACTAACAGATAAATAACGAAATATTCCGTTGGTAGAAAAAAGTTTTTTGTTATAATGGAGTGAATGATGTAGATTTGAGGACATTAATGAAATTAATAACTCCCTCCGTCCGCTCGAAGGAGGTTCTTTTTTCCATTTTGGTCGTCCGTTCCAAAGATGGTCGTTTCATTTTTTACACATATGGAACCCACACACACCCACTACTACAACTAAAATATGGGGTCCACACTCCCACTAATACAACTACTCAATACACATTACAAAATAATATTCCTTAATCACGTCTGTTTCACGGTGAGATTATTTTACATTTTTTTATTAGTTATCACTTTTTATTAAAAATATATTTATTATTTTTCTTTAAAAGTATTATCACTTTTTATTTATAATATAAATAATTCATAAAATAATTAATTACATTATTATTATTTTTTATCAATTGAATATCATGTTTTCATGAAAAAAATATAATTACTACTTTTTATTTGTCATTCATAAGCTTTACTCTTGAAATGTTCTATCCAAGTCTTTGCCTTCTTCCAAATGGAAAGAATACAGATCCAATTTTCCTTGTCTTATTTTATCTTATTTGCTTGTTTACATTTTCATAATTTGAATGCTTTATTCGTGATTTTTAAATTCTAAATGCTAATAAATGGAGTAAATTCACATGTTTTCCACGTACACTTTACAAGCCTGTGCTAGTGTCAAAGTTCGTGAACCAGTTCACTAACGAGGTCGCAAGCCTATTTGCAAACATGTTCATCAAGACGCTTACATATATATAAGTTTAGTACCATATATAATAGAGCGTTAACTAACACGAGCTCGAGCTTTAACGAACTCGAATTCAAGCTTAAAATTAAATTATTATTATCAATCTTTTATCAAGTCAAACACAAGGTATTCGCAAACTCTTTATTTTTTAAATGAGCCGAACCCGAGCCTATTTGAATGAAGACCAAGCCAAGCTCAAACCATAAAAAGAATTTTAACTAGTCGAACTCTAACCTAATAATATTTGACTCGATTATATCCCAAAATATCCAAACGCATATATAAAGCAATTGTACCTGATATAATAATGGTATAGCTGGTCCCGGCAGCATGGCTACAAAACATGAACATAAATATTTTGGTAAATTAAATATTTTTTTAGTAATTATTATTTTGTCAAAATGATAAATTAAATTATGCCAAATTTTATTAAATGAAATATTGTAAACCTTACCTCAAAACGTAAAAATAATTTAAGCTTGTCTAATCGTATAAAAATTTAGCTTGTGTTATCATGCATCAAATTAATAATTAATAATAATTATATAAAAAACTGAACTTATGCATCACTTTCAATTTTATAATTTCAAAATACATCTTATAATATTAATAAAATTAGTCAAAACTTCGAAATATCTACAATCGGTGAAAATTAATATTTGAGTTAATAAAGATCGAATTCAAGATTAAATTAAAAGGATAAATAAATAAATAATCCTAATAAATAGAAAATGACAAAATATTGTAAACAATTAATATTTCTATATGGGTCGATGCACAATACTTATACAACTACCCACTACACATTAAAATATTACTGTATATATCTTTATTAACTACACATTAAAATACTTGTATGAAACCCGAACCCTTGCTACATGGGATTATTTAACTATTATTTTTTAATTAAATAATCAATGTCATATAAATATTCAATAACGCGGGATCATTTAATTATTAATTTATTTTATTAAATAATTAATGTCATATAATTATTCACCTTAATAATTGTTGAGATTTTATTTATAGCTAAACAATTTTTTTTAATAAATATAAAGAATTTACAACACATTATTATTTTTTTTGAAAATGCTAATCATAATGTAAAAATTAATACACCTAAATCTTAAATTCTAAATTAAAGAAAAGTATATTACTAGATTAATGTGATGGGATATGTATGGTACCTTCTTTATTAGAAATAATATCCTTTGAGACAAACAGAAAAGGTATACTATAACTTAAAATTCTGTGATCCCATGGAATTACAAAATAATTCGTATCTTATAGATGAGATTCATAAAATCATCTCACATAAGTGTTTGCAATAAAAATATGGTTTTAAGATTTAGAATTTTTGTATCAAAACCTTTTTTTAAGTATAACATAAATATAAATTGTTTATGGAAAAACAATTTACAAGTATGATATAAAGTGATTACGTTTAAAATAAAAAAATGATAACACAAAATGAAAAAAAAAGAAATAATAATCATCCAATAAGTTACTTTCTCAAACAATTCATGATACATATAGAAGTAATAATATTCTTAATTAAAAAAAAAATGATACCTAATAAATAAATTGTAATAATTAATTGAAAAAACAAATAATATACATTAAAGTTAAAGTTAAAACATATCCTTAAAAAAAAAAACAGAAGTTAGTCTCATTTGACGTGGCTTATAATAAATCCTCCTTATTTGTTGGTGACATTCTCTTATTTATGGGTTAGAAAAAATAATTATATCCTATAAATAAAAATTAAACCCTAAAATATATTAGAAGGTATAAAATATTAGGAGTGTAAACTCAATTCATAAAATACATAGCCAAAAATCAAAACAAACATATATAAAATAATTTTCAAACCTCACAAAAATCCAAAACAAACATCCCGCAACATCCCACATATAACCCACAAATCATAGAACAGGCTTTTAGAAAACCGACGACGGCGAGGCGAGGGGTAATTTGGGAATTGCGATCATCTCATCCGTGGTTAGCCCAGCATGGTATCTCACATGGAGTATGCTGAAGAAACACATTACAAACCTGCCTAATTATCAAACAAAACTTTATTAATCATTATATTAATTATTATATCAAATATTGATATTGATTTTCATGTGAACTGGGTTAATTTACTGTGTAAATCATGTGGTTTTCCTTAATTTAAATTCTTAGCAATATATAGAATATAATAAGATTGGAAGGGGACCACTAAAATTTAGGATAAAAAAAAATTAAAGTTCATATAATTAACTATGTAAATCGGGTTTATAATAGTGTCGGTGTTACTTAATTAAGCACTTTTATAAACTTACAATCTGAAATCTACCATAACTATTGCTCCCTCCTTAACAAGTTAGTCAATAATTTTCTCATTTGTCTATTAAAAAAAAAAAAACTCCTATTTAATAATCTCAAGAATTACATAAATTTTAAAATGACGCATATAATATTATTATACACTTTATTTATTTTTAATAATACTAAAATACCCTAGTGAATATAATTGATAATTTTTTTCTCAAATAGCAAGGAATATGGAATAGTACTATATAGTAAATGTGAGCAGAGGAAGAGAACGTTAGTTTATTTTTTAAAAATAATTATCATTATTTATTTTTATTTTTATATTTTATTATATATATATATATATAAATTTTTATTTATACTTCGAATGGTTCATGAAATAATTTACTGCACTATTACTTTTGATTAATATATAGGGTATGTATCACTTTCAATTAAAATATTATCACTTTTTATTCATCTCATTAAATTCATTATTGAGACAGTCTCACACAAATGTTCACTGACTATTTATTACGTTACAAAAAAAACTGTGTTTTACCAATGGAATATTCCGTTGGTAAAAGCCTTAATTCCATTGTTAAATTGGTTTACCAACGGATTGATAAATTTCCGTTGGTAAAGTGGTGGTTGGTAAATTTTTGCAACGAAAAATCAATTTCGTTGGTGAGCCGTTGCTAAAAATTTCGTTAGTAATTTATATAAAAATTCCCTTGATAATCTGTTGGTAATTACCAACGGATTGAATTCCGTTGGTAAAATAGAGAATAAATCCGTTGACATTCCATTGCTAATAGAAAAAAGTCATTTTGATTGTTAATCTTGAATTCCGTTGGTAAATTCCGTTGCTAAAAAGTACTTTTTTTTAATGTTATAAATGACTCATAAATTTAAAATTTTATTTATTATATCATGTAATTAACTCTTGAAATTGTAATCAATAAATTTGATTTTAAAATGATAGGTTCCTTTCGTTAGTCATATTTATTTTTCTAAATGACGGAAAAAAAAAAAAGAAAAAAAGAAAGGTTAAATATTTATTATAAATTAAAATGATGAAATTGTGACGTTTGTCATGCATGCATCATGCATGAAACTAAACATAATAATCTAAGATATAAAAATTTTTATTGCCAAGTTTCATCTATCATTAATTAAGTTCTGTATTCATATTTTTATCTTGCAACCCCGAAGTAACAATTACTCCCTTCATCCCAAAATACTACTCCATAAACATTTTTCATCACATCTCACATAAGATATGAAACGGATAAAAAATGAAAATTTTTATAATAAATAACAATACTTAATTAATAAAAAATGATAATGTTATTTCATAAATAATTTATAATATAAATAAAAAATAATAATATTTTATAACGAAAGTGATAATTAATTTAAAAAAAATAAAATAGTATTATGTGACAATAATTGCCCATAAGTATTTCTATACTTAACTTTACATAAATACCCTTGATTCAATTTATAACTCAACAAAAATAAATAGCTAGCTCGATTGTAGTACATATTTTTATGATTCAATTGCACATATTTATAAATCAGATTTTACAAATTAGTATATTTATAGGTCGATAAAATTTTTAAATCAAATTACAAATAGAGTCCAGAATATTTTAATAATTTATCCAAACTACACAAATTAGTATATTTATAGGTCGATAAAATTTTTAAATCAAATTACAAATAGAGTCCAGAATATTTTAATAATTTATCCAAACTCTACGTAAAATTGAGTGACTCAGATTAATTATTATTATCTCACGGAGAAGTTAATACTCAATACTCATAATGAAGCAATAGATTCAATCTAAACAAATAATGAATAGAAGAATATTTCATTCGCAATATTGTTGAGTTGAGCCAGAAAGAAGGGGTACTCCATGGGGACAAGAGCTAGTTTCTGGAGCACTCGGTTGGCCGCCGCAACGACCACCACGACGGCCGACCAACCGATAACCGCCGCCCGTTCATCGTCCGCCGTAACAGCCTGCTGAAATCGCGGACTAGACCTAACCTTCCCGTCGTGCCAGTTGCCACCTACAACGACGACTATTATTATAGTCATCCAGCTTCCCCTGATGTTTGATCAGGAGAAACTGGAGGCGAATCGGGTCGGATTCGAATCCGACCCGATACGCACAGCTGCTGGACCCATAAGTAATGCTGCTCCAACCCCAGCAGTGGGGACCGGTGGATTTGGAGAGCAATATTCTTATATGGGTACTGCGTGCTGGGAAGAATACATGCTTAAAAAGAAAGAAAGAGAGAGAGAGATTGATTTATTTAAATTCATGTAATTATTTAGTATAAAAGGAGATGAAGCCATGCCAGAATATAAAATATGATGTAATAAACCTGCCGTATTTATTAGTATGTCATTCGATTGTGCAGTGACCGACAATATTTCTTCAATTATTGTTGATCAAATTTAATACTGCCTCTCTCACCCATTTAGTCACGTCGTTATAGTAGATATGAAGTTTAAGGTGATAAAAATTTAACTAATTTTATTGTTTTTTAAGGATGATGTAGTATTTTTAAATAATAAATAAATTATAAAATATATTATATATGTTAGGTGATAATGATAAATATATAACTAGAGTGTATTTTAAGGTTGAGGCTGATTGATGTAATGTTTTTTTTTAATTATCAATCATAACCCGTGCGTTGCACGGACATGGTTGTTATTTAATTTATTTGTTTTTTTATTTTTATTATATTTTATTTTTGCATATAACCCCTCCATTTATTCTAAAGGTCCTTATTTTACTATTTTGGATGTTCACTCCAAATGTATCAATTTTCTTCTTTTAGTAAAATGGTCCCACATATACCCACTACACAAAAAAAAAACTCATTAATTCACGTAATGACCATTTTTAAAATAGGCAGAAGTATTATCACATTGTAATTATTTGAGATCAAAGGTTTGAAAATTGATTAAATTATTTAAAGGGTTTGTAATTTATTTAAATTATATATATATATATATATATATATATATATATATATATATATATATATATATATTACCTTTGGTCCGAAAATAATTTTTACATTCCTAAAAAGAAGTAATTATTTATAACACATTGCATAAATTTTATAGAAAAAGTAAACAGTAATTTTATGGTACCGTAAAAGTATTATTATATTATTATGTGCATAAATTTCGAGATAAAAAAAGTGTGAAGTTATAGCATTTAGGAATAGAAACGAAAACGGCTAAGGTATCCGCTTATTTTGGAATACTCATATCCGTTTAAATATTAATTACCCGTATTCGTACACGTCTCATTTTAAATTAATATTTTATTACAAATTAGTATACTATTGTTAATTAAATATAACATAAAATCTATTATTTAATTTTGTAGTGCCTTAAGAGTGTTAATATTGTACTATATATTATTATGTCCATAAATTTTGAAATAAACAAAAATAAAAAGTGTAAAGTTATAGCATTTAGGAATAAAGATAGCGACCGGTAGGGTAACCTCATTTTTTGGGGTACTTATACTTGTATCCATTTATTAAATACCCATATATGTACCCGCCCCGTTAAAAAAAATTATTATTATACTCGTACCCGTCTCATACCCATTTATCAAAATTCGCGGGTTACTCGTACTTATTTAATATTTATTTATTTTATCCATATTTATATTTATTTATTGTTTAAATTAATAATTTATTAACAATATTTTATTATTAATCAAATATTATATAAATTCTCTTTTAATATCGAATTAATTATATTTTAGACAAAGTTTAAAATTAAAATAAGTTTTTAAAATAAGAAAATATTTTGGACAATGAAATTAATAATACACAAAATAAATAAAATATTACAACAATAAAGATAAAGATTGTATAAATGATGTTATGTATTCATGTTAAAAACAAAACAAAAAATATTACTTTTGACAATAAATTTCAATTAATAATTTAAATATATGAGTTCATATAATAAAAAATAATTTACGTTTAAAAAAAATTTAAAAAATATTTTAGATATATATAAAGATAATAAAATAAAAATATATCAAATAAATATAATATTACAACAATAAAGATAAAGATTGTTAAAATGATATTATGCATTCATGTAAAAAAAATAAAATTACTTAGATATATAAATAATCAATTGACATAATTTTATAGAAAAAGTAATCAGTAATTTTATGGTCCCGTAAAAGTATTATTATATTATTATGTGCATTAATTTCGAGATAAAAAAAGTGTGAAGTTATAGCAGGTAGGAATAGAGATGACAACGGGTAAGGTATCCGCTTATTTTGGGATACTCATATCCGTTTAAATACTAATTAATTACCCGTATTCGTACACGTCTTATTTTAAATTAATATTTTATTAAAAATTAGTATACTATTATTAATTAAATATAACATAAAATTTATTATTTAATTTTTGGTACCTTAAGAGTGTTAATATTGTACTATAAAGTTTAAAATTAAAATAAGTTTTTAACATAAGAAAATATTTTGGACAATGAAATTAATAATATACAAAATAAATAAAATATTACAACAATAAATATAAAGATTGTATAAATGATGTTATGTATTCATGTTAAAAACAAAACAAAAAATATTACTTTTGACAATAAATTTCAATTAATAATTTAAATATATGAGTTCATATAATAAAAAATAATTTACTTTTAAAAAAAAATTTAAAAAATAATTTAGAAATATAAAAAATAATAAAATAAAAATATATAAAATAAATAAAATATTACAACAACAAAGATAAAGATTGTCCAAATGATATTATGTATTAATGTAAAAAAAATTTTACTTAGATATATAAATAATCAATTGACACACACACACACACACACACACACACACACACACACACACACACATATATATATATATATATATATATATATATATATATATATATATATATATATATATATATATATATATATATATATATATATATATATATTACGGGAGACCAAGAAAATGAATGGATGAGATAAAATAAAAAATAAAATAATTGTTTAAATTAATATTTTATTAAAAATATTTTATTATTAATTAAATATATATATATAAATTCTCTTTTAATATTGAATTAATTATATTTTAGACAAAGCCTAAAATTAAAATAAGTTTTTAACATAAGAAAATATTTTGGACAATGAAATTAGTAATATACAAAATAAATAAAATATTAAACAATAAAGATAAAGATTGTATAAATGATGTTATGTATTCACGTTAAAAACAAAACAAAAAATATTACTTTTGACAATAAATTTTAATTAATAATTTAAATATATGAGTTCATATAATAAAACATAATTTACCTTTAAAAAGAAATTTAAAAAATAATTTAGATATATATAAAAAGACAATAAAATAAAAAATATAAATAAAAGATAAAAATTGAACAAATTTTATTAAGAATTCATGTAAATAAAATAAAATTACTTAGATATATAAATAATCAATTGACATATATATATTAAGGGAGGCCAAGAAAATGAATGGATGAGATAAAATAAAAAACCAAATAAAAAAATATAAAATAAATAAAATATTATAACAATGAAGATAAAGATTGTTCAAATAATATTATGAATTCACGTAAAAACAAATTACTTAAACATATACTCATATATTATGGGAGGCCAAGAAAATGAGTGGATGAGTGATGTGCGTTTTCTTTGCACGCAAAATTAATCCCAAATATGAAGGATATCAGTTGCAGCTTAAGCAAACGACTAAGTTAAATATCGAACCCAAAGGACGGCGTATTATCAACTTAAGTATTTACTAAATTAATTAAGACGAAAGTCAATTAAGTTTGAGAATTTAATTATTAAACTACTAACAAAAATATTAAATAACAATTAAATAAATCAAGCACTAGAAGAATACGAAAGTGAATCAAGTAGGAGAATAGGTAGCTCCAGGGTAATCCGGTTTCAATCATTAATTTTCTTTTCGTGTATCAATGTCTGACTCTGCCTTGTGGATTATGGACGCATCACTAAGCCATGTAAATCTACTCTATAGATACAAATAAATATGCGTGTAACACGTGTGAACAACCTTGAGCAAGAGATATAACTTCACCCCCTTTCTAGGTACTATCAGTATCAATTATTTTCCTGGCCAATTGGTATTCTAACCCGATATGATCTCCCTTTATAGGTACTATAAAATTAACCTCTTTATCATGCTTACTAACCCAAATTCAATTCAATTAATAAACATTCATATATGATAGTTCTAAGAGTTAAATTCATTTTTGGTCCCATAGGAATTGACTTCGTCAATTTCAGTCCTGAGATAGATATTTCTTTCAATTTAGTCCCGTAACTATTTAATTCGGTCGATTTATGGCCAATTTCTGCCGGAATCTCGATTTTTTCCTGAAAAATCTCACGTGTGGCACACGCGGCAAGATGATCTGATGTGGCAGTTAGATGAAATCGGAGTTTCATGATCGCGGGATGAGTTACAAGGAGGCTCTGACTGAGCTGATGGCTTCCTACTAAGCCATGAACGTCGGCGCGCCGGCAGCGGCGCCGGGGAAGCAGAATCTTCCGTGGGTGGATGTGAACTTTGTCGGTGAGGAGCAGCCGCAGTTCGTGTTGTCACTGTCGGAGCCATCGGTGAGCCGGGGCACAGCAAGGTATTCGGCAGCGAGAGGAAGTTATTCAACGGAGAATATTCCGGCAGGAATATGATAGAGGACAGCAGGTATAATTCGGATGGTGGGCCTGATCTTGGGTGGGTGAATGATCTGCTAACTTGAATAATTCAGGAGGTGGAGTGGACCACAAAAGATGGAGATTAAAGGAGATGATGATGATAGTTAGATCAGCTTGCCGGATTCCCCAAATCGTGCAGTCGCGTGTGCCACACGTGAGCTTTTTCCAGCAAAAATTGAGATTCCGGCAGAAATAGGCCATAAATCAACCAAATTACATAGTTACGGGACTAAATTGAAAGAAATATCTATCTTGGGACTGAAATCGACGAAGTCAATTCCTATGGGACCAAAAATAAATTTAACTCATAGTTCTAATAAAGTTTCGGAGTCCCCTCACTTAGAATCATAACATGGAATCTTGTTCAGCAGTGATATATATTCAGACTCTATATAACAGTTGAAGATGCACAAAACTACTCTGAATATGGATTAAAAATGCATAATCATATATAAAATAATTCCACAAGTAGTATTATACGGAGTATATACATGAAAATTTAATTAATTCATAAAAACCTTCAAAATCCTAGATCTACCAAAACGGTTCTAGCCCATGATGTTACGAAAAATAATCATGGGGGTTGGATAGATCTTACCCATATATCTAGAAAATACAAGATAAATTAAAAAACGAATAAAACACTAGATGTGGGCATCGTCACGCCCTTCTCCTTCTTGAATCCTCCTCTTGGTTCTTCTCTTGATTCAGCAGATGACTCTTTAAAGTGATGGATGGGTGGAGGAAAGGATGTGGATAATGATTGGGGGTGATCACCCCCTTGTGGGGTATAGGATGATTGTGTTGTTGTTTCTCACATGAATAATTATGATGTAAAATATATATAGGTGTGAGAAGGAAATTAAATAAGGAAATAAAAAATATGGGTGAATCATGGAGGATTATGTGATAAGGAGATTAATTGTGCTCCAAGAAATAGGTAATTTTCGGAAATTCATGGAAATTCTCGCTGGCAGCTGCGCGACTTCACGATTTTGAGCATAACTTCCTCGTCCAAACTCTAATTTTAGTGATTCTTATGCTCAAGCGATTTTCTTTTCCTTGGATTTCTATCCATATAAAGATGTCACAAAAAGTCCAATATTTGAAGATGTAACAAGTCATGTAAAGTGGAACAGCCGTGCTGCGTAGGAACAGCTTGCGCGGCGTCACCATTTTGATCATAACTTTATCGTTTGGACTCCAATTGAAGTGTTCTTTATGTCAAAACGATCATCTCTTCTGTGGGTTTCTAATTATATATCACACTCCTAGTTCAGAGTTCCATAAGAATACAGAAAAATTTCACAAGTTGAACGTGCATTTTTCAGCATTCCTACACAAGTTGTACATTTTCTCCAACTTTGCACTTTTGATCATTTTTCAATCTAAAATACAATAAAATATCTCAAGTGACATTTTTCTCAAATATATTGAATATAAGACATTTGTGCTATTATATATCAACAATTCCTATCAAAAAGGTGTTAAATTGGACACTAAAAATACTTATTTTCACTCTCATCAATGAGATGAAATAAAAATAAAATAAATGGATGAGATATTGTTAAAGATTGGTAATTACAATCAAGGAATGAGATGTTACAATAAATAATGAAGGGCCAAGATTTAATATTACCAAGCTAAATTAGGTAGATTAAAATGTTAGGGAAAATTTTGATCTAATTTTGACTTTTAAAGTATGTTTTATTATATATAAAGATTGTAAAATTTATTGTGGGATGAACGAAAAAAAATTGAGATGAATCATAAAATAAAAAATAAAAAATTAAAGAACATAAATTTTCATATAATTGTGCTTGTCACCTGTAGATAAGGTTTATGTGTAGGGGTGAGCAATCGGTTATTCGGTTACCGAACCGAACTGAATTATAAAAAACCAAAATAACCGATTTTCTATATAAATTAACCGAAATCGCCCGAACACATAATAAAACCGAACAATTACCGAATCGAAATTATCGGTTCAGTATCGTTATTTAACCGAAATACCGTATTAGTTTGAATGAGTTTTTCATTCATGTTTCAAACCTGTCTCCAAACTTTGCAATCTAGGAATAGCTATACATCTTTTGTTCTCACAAATCACAATAATTTCTTTATCACATAATATGAAAGACTATTTCACCAATTTGGGGAGACAGTCAAAAACCCTAATTTATTTTATTTATTTATTTGCAAAAAAAATTGTACTAATAATTATTATTTTTCAACAAAGAGCAGTAGATAGAAAATTAATACTCAACTTTCTAGTTGATTTCAAAATTTGTTGAATCCCCAAATACATCAACTCAAATACCCAAATACATCAACTCATGAAGCCAGTAGAAAGAAATGAAAAGATTTAGAAGAATAATATGAAGTTGCAGATCAACAGTAGATCTGAGCGGTGGACCAACGAACGACGGTTGTCATTTATGGATCTAGTGGACACCGTACAGCGGGACCTGCGATGCATATTGTAGACAAGCATGGTGGAGAAGCAAAGACAAAGCGACGATGAGGAGGCTATGCGGTGGTGGAGCTTGAGTACGACGGCGGGATTAGGCGTGGGGTATGTGGCAGTGGGGTTGGGTGTTGTCCAGCGCCGCATCTGGGTGAGTTTTGACTTGGGAGATAGAATGTATCAAATGAAAATGAAAGGGTATTAGTAAATTTAGGGTTTCTTATTTATATACCTATATTTTAGGTTCGGTTATTGGTTAATCAATTTTCTAAATTCCAAAACCGTCACCGAACCGTATTACCGAAATTTTACATTCTGAAAATCAAAACCGAAATATTTATATGATAACCGAACCGAATTGTGTGGTGCGGTTTGGTTTTGTCGGTTAATTCAGTTTTCACCGAATACTGCACACCCCTATTTATGTGTGATCACATGTATGAAAAAATAATTACTCTCGTCGTCTTGCCATAATGATTACGTTTGTTTTTTTAATTATATTTAAGATTAAAAATTATAATATTTTAATATGTAGTGAGTTGTGACATATAATATTTTAATGTATTGTAAGAAAAATTGCATCAATATTGTGTTTGAGCTTCATAGAGATATAATATTAATTATTTTTTGTGGGTCACTACTAAAAGAGAAATGTATGTAACTGTTGATATGATATTATCACAATCTTTTTAGTTTTTGTCTTTCCTGTTTTCTCATATTTTTATTATCCAGGATGTTACAACGTTATCAGCAATAAATATTGTTTTTCTAATAGATAAAGCTAGAAATAATTTTTTATAATTGATGAGGTGTTCAGATAATGTGATAAGTATTAATATTTTTTTTTATATTTATCAATATTTAGATATTAAAATATTGTTTAGAATATTTACTTTCTGCATAATTATTTATTTTACGTAGTATTTATCTTTTATTAGTTAGTTATCAAGATTGTGATATTCCCATAATATTTAGGATTGCTATTCTTATAAGTATGAGTTGTAACGTGAGAATTGGGAGTCAATAAGAAAAGTAAAGTTAATTCTTTAGCAACATTGTTTGCAAACTCGGTGATTTGCTGAGTTGAGTCAGAGTCTCAGTTCTTTATCGTCGTAACTCTGGGTCTGAGCCAGAGTTTCGATAATTATCCTTTAATTTCAAAGGGTGATTCTCTTCATTGGTGCACTCGTTGAGAGTCATCGTTGAGAGGTTGTTCGAAGATTATTAGGAATCACACACATATTCAATAGTAATGGCAGGAACTTATAAAGAGAGGATTCAATTATTGGAAGTGAGATTTGATCAATTGGAGGCAAATTTTACCTGTTTAGAGGAATCAGTGAGTAAGATGGGTCCATACGTGAGTGAGATAAAAAATATGTTGAAAAAATTACTTCGTAAGAAGTCATCAAAGAAAGATCAGAAAGATTACTGGAAGCCATCAAGGCAAGTCTGCAAGAAGCAGCCATCGAAGGAGGAAGACGCCACTTCATCTATGGAAGACGGTTCATCGACTGAAGAGTCTAGTTTATCTTCTAGTGAGTATGATATTGCATTTTTTTATTTTTTATGAGGAAATTAATGATTTTTTATGGTGATTCATCGATTGTTGGTGGGGACGAAGATGATGAAGTTTACGGTAGTCCACCAATTTTTGACGAAGAAGGTGACAAGGAAGGTACCGAGGAAGGTGATAAAGTTTATGATAGCCCTCCAATCTTCGATGATGAAGAAGACGATACAATCGTCTGTGCTAATATTGGCCCATCAGTTGTCTTCGAGGAAAGCCGGTATGATGCAGTTTCTTACCTAGTAGAAAATTCCATTTGATGGAATTTTGCAAAACTTTTATGAAGATAATATTGATATAAGGATTTTGGATGCATATAGTCGATATTCAAGCTTTTTATGTGGTGAAATGCAAAATAAAGGAAAGGGAATTCGTCTCAACTGCGATGAAAAGTTTGTGCCCGGACATAGGCATAAATCCAAGCAAGCATGGTTGATTAGAGCAGATGATAAACTAATAGAACCAGATGATTACGGTTGATCATTTCCAAAATTATCCTTGAGGACAAGGATATTCTTGAAGGGATGGGAATGATGACTATTAATATTATTTTTATATTTATCAATATTTAGATATTAAAATATTATTTAGAATATTTACTTTCTGCATAATTATTTATTTTACGTAATATTTATCTTTTATTAGTTAGTTATAAAGATTGAGATATTCCCCTAATCTTTAGGATTGCTATTCTTATAAGCATGAGTTGCAACATGAGAATTGGGAATCAATAAGAAAAGTAAAGTTAATTCTTTAGCAACGTTGTTTGCTACTTGCTGACCTGAGTCAGAGTCTCGGTTCTTTATTATCGTAACTCCGGGCCTGAGCCAGAGTTTCGATAATTACCTTTAATTTCAAAGGGTGATTCTCATCATAATGTTAATGCTCCCAGAATCGGAATTTGCTATGCAAGGGAGTTGTGGGAGTTAAGATGATAAATACTTATAACCACCACAACTACCACGAAGATCTATCCCCATCAAATTGTTTATAAATATTAGATGTGGGATCGGATTTAATTAGAGATTGAGAGAAATTAAGCATCCAAAAGTTTTTACTTAAAGATTATGTTCATTCATTTTTTCGTACCGTTAAGAAGAAAGCTTGGAAACTTCTCTTCAGTTGGCATTCTCTTGGGATTCGGGATGATTGTTAGGCTTGGATAGATAGATTCTTTTGTGTTTGATCATATCATTCATGAGTGATCATATTTTAGATTTCACTTTGGGAAAAATGTTACCTTGTAATTTAAATTAACAAATTAGCGATGGTGTGTTTTTTTGCCCTGAAGGCACTACTTGTGAAACACCCATTAGTTTTTGAGCTGTATTTTATCTCTCCTTTTAAAATTTCAGTTGTGCTTTGTTGTTGTGTTTGTTGTCACATTTCTCATAACACTGTTCAGGTTTTATCAGTAACTATTAAAGTAGGATGTCAAAATTAGAAATATGTAATCATTATCATGGGACGGAGGAAGTATATTATTACATTGAGGGAGTATAGAGTATATTATTACATCGTTCAATTTTCATCTTCACATTTACTTTACATACGCAAATTAAGAAAAATTATTTTTAGGGTATTTTGATATTTTTGGGTAGTAAATAAATTATAAAGTATGTTATGGATAAAAAGAAGTGTTGACTATTATGGGGGTGTGAAAATGAGTTGTGGACGGACGAAAATAGAAAAATTAAAGATAAATTGTGGACTAAAGGTATACTCTCTCCGTCCGTCCGCAAGAGATACATTTATTTTTTTAAACGTGGATTAAGAAATATTATTATTTAATACGTATTGGGGTGCGTGGGCCCTATGTGTTTTAAAAAGGAAATGTAATCCTTTGGTGCGGATATCCAAAATGAAAAAAACCTATACTTTGCCGACGTACGAAGAAATTATTTATTATTGATTAAAAAGATTATATTACCCTTAAAAATTAATAAATTTAATCAAAGATATTATTTTCTTTAAACTCTGTGTTAATAATAATAATAATAATAATAGTACAATTGTCTCTATAAAGCACTTGAGGCACATCCTGCAATTTATTTCCTCCAACAATTCAACGATGGGGCACTTATATTGGGTTACACCATAATAATAGTACAATTTAATATCGAAATGGAGAATAAAAATTGTTCTGCGCATATGCAATTGACTTTAGAACACAAGTCGTAGTCAACCATAAATAAATTTAAGAGAATTGTGGTATCCTGCGCAAATGAATTTTGACATTCAAAAAATGCCTACTTTGACTAACTATAAGCAAAAATGCCCACTTTTGAAATGAATTTACTTATAAATCCCTAATATGTGTCAGCTTTTTGAGATTTATAATATTAATTTTTGAGATGAGGGCACAACAATATTCTAGACATTTTTAACAAGGACCGAGTGAAAATATTATTTTTCCAAATATATGAGAGTTGAGTTATTGACATAATAATACAAATTTAATAGTTAATCAATATTTAGCAATTCAAGTATCATCAATTATTATTATTATTATAAATTATGTAATTTATATTTTGATAAAATATCATTATTTATTTTTTCAAATTTCTTGATATTAATTATTTTATAATTTTAATATAAACTAATAAATGATTTATTTTCTAAACTTTAAATATTTTTATTTATAAATATTAATATATTTTATGTTGATATAATTTATTCTTATAGGAGTAATTTTTTTCTCAAATAATTTGTATATCAATTAGTTGGGTTGTTACAAAATCTCTCAATTAATTTAACATTACATGATTTAGCAACATAATATTAACCATTCAGATAATCAAGACCGAGTTTAGGGATTATGCCTATTCGGACATGATATTTTGTCGTCAAATCTCAATACCACGTCAGCAAAAGACTGCTGGCCGAGTGATTAAATCTTAATACCAAGATCGAGTGATTAAATCTTAACTCAGCAATGGCTGACCGAGTGATTAAATCTTAATATCAAGATCGAGTGATTAAATCTTAACGTCAGCAAAAGACTGCTGACCGAGTGATTAAATCTTAATATCACAGCGAAGACCGAGTTTAGTAAATATGCCTATTCGGACATGAAGTTTTGTTGTCAAATCTCAATACTCCACGTAAGACCGAGTGATATTTAAGAATTAAAATATCGAGTACTGAGTCAAAAAAGCCCAGTCATACACAATCAACTGTCACATCAAAATTATAAGTGTATTTTGGTCAAATTGCATAAAAAGTGGGCATTTTTATTTTTTTCTTTTAAACCGAATATTTTTGTATATGGCTTTCTGACAGTGGGCACTGTAGCATTCACCCCTAAATTTAAGATGATGATGTTATGATTCGAGAATATGGTATTGTGATCATTGTCGTGGTGCGCGAGGCATTCCAAAAATTGAAAACATGCATTCTGGAACTTTACAAAAGAGTAAAATAATGATAAATGATATTAACCCTTTTTCACTCTCTAGATATTTTTTACTTTATACTTATGGTTTAACAAATTTTCCTTTTATTATAAGTATAACAAGAATTAAATATATGGTCTCCTTATTAAATATTTTGTATGATAATTATATATCCTAAATTGATAGTCAAATAATTAAAAGATTTATAAATAATCCCTTTCAATTACCATAGCTGAAAAGTATAATTATGAACACATTTAAAATTTGAGCTCTCCACCTTCAAAATTTGAACTCTAGTCGAGCACCTTTGCTCGATAGGTACCGAGTACACCATATTGATCACCAAGCTCTCTTAGAACAGCCGCTCGGTATTGAGCAGTCATGATCGAACCATCGAGCATCCGGCATCCCACTTCTGGTAGAAAAAATTCCAACTTTCGTTTTTTACCTTTTTTTTATCCCTCATTTTATGCTCAAAACACGACAAAGCACCTCAAAAACACTCTTTTATCATTTAAGCAAAATATGACTATTAGGTGATGTTTGGTTTGTGGTTATGTGGGATTTGAAAACCATGAATACTCATTTTATGTTTGTTTTGAGTTTGTTTTGGGTTTTGGGTAGAGTAGGTGTTAGACGATTTTTATGCACTTCAATTAAAATCCTCAAGTATAAGGATGCCAGTTGTAGCGATATGCACCCAAGCTAAATTATCAATTCAAGTGAGAAAGTTAATTATCTATTTATTCTAATTTACCAACTAATCAGAATTGAGCAATCAATATTCAGAGTTTTTAAATTAATTAAATAAAGTGTGGAAACAATAAATAACGGAATAATTAAAAGCAAAAGAAATAAATTCAAGTTTTAATCAAGAGACAAACAACAGTTCTAAGGTATCAGGTATAGACTAATTAATTTGGGTTTCTAGACTTCAAATTGTTCATTCATGCAACATCAATGAAAATACACCACTTAATCCTGTTAACCCACCAAATATGATCCGATTTTAAGCTAACAGTATATTCTGATTTATTTCCTAAGGTGCGTGAATATTACCAAGCCTTATTTCTAGATACTAATCAAAGCAAACAACAATACATCTGGATGGTAAGTTCGAATAACAATGTATTCTCTGAAATTACTACAAAGTTTTATTCACTTCCTACTTGAATGTTTAATTGCATTGTTCCACTAAACAAATCAAGTATCTGATTTACCAGTTCTTTAGAATTAACGTGTTCACGGACAAACTACCTTAGTTCCTAACAAATAGATAATGCAAATAATGAACATATACAAGCTAACATAATAAACCAAGCATCACAGGCAATTATGAAGCATAAAAGCAAAGTCTGATTAAATAAATAAATTCAGAATATCAACTGCATAAAATCCCAATTTTAGTTTAGGTTCACAAATCAATCAAATCAAACCCTAGAACTGTATAAGAAATTAGCCCATGAGGTTACAAACAACACTCATGACTATGCAATTCATACCAAAATTTAAGATAAAAGGAAAGGAAAAGATAAAAAACATGAAACCCTAGCATAAGCGTAGTTTGGCATTTCTTCTCCATCTCTCCGATCGTCCAATCTCTTTCAATTAGCACTTGGAACCCCCTTCAAGATGGATGGATGATGAAAGTAAGATATGAATCTAATGTGTGTGTTTCTTGGGCAGCAATTCACGATGGAATATGGTGTGGGTTCGCTTTCTTTGTGTTGATCTCCTCTTTTATATCTTGGACTATTTTTAGGGCTTTTTCGCGTCGAATTCTGGCCAATTTACGATCTGTGAGACGTAAATACACTTTTGAATCAAACAGGTCACGACTGGGCCCAAAAAGAACCCGCTCGGCGCCTAACTTGGCTCGAGCTGGGTCTTGGTGCTGCCGAGCGGCATCCGAGCTGCGTTAGGGCGACTTGCCACGTCACGTAGGGCCCTCCAGCACCCAGCTGGGCCCGAGCTGTTAGCTGAGCGGCTCCCGAGCTGGCCCGTTCCGATTCTGTTCCATGCTGCTTTCGACTTTGATTTATTTTCCCCTATTATCAGCCTTCAAAACTCACAAAAACACCTTAGTAGCCTCAAAATCGTGTAAATACTTAAACGTACACAATTTCATGCATAAATGATAACTTTCCTAAGTAAAACGGTGTAATGTGCACACACAAAATGCGTGAAATTCCACTCTCAATAGTAGGATAAGTTTTAACTTTATGCCAAATCAATGTATTAATTTATTTAAAAAGTTAGATGAGAGAGGAGAGATAAAAAGAGAACGTGTATTAACTGAGGAGAGATAATGTTGTAGGTATATATAGGGCTGGTTTTTAAAATTTAGATGTGGGTTTTGAAAACCAAAACCTGAGTTTAAAACCCGGAAACGAACATTACCTTAGTGTAAACGATGACACTCAAACCACTCAAAGAAGTATTAAATTGAACCTAAAAATATAAGAATTTTCACTCTAATCAAATTCCCCAAATTTAGGTATTTTTGGTCCCCAAACAACTAGAAAAACAAAAACAGGAGGAAGAACAATGAGATAGACAATTCATAACACGAGGGACGTCAATAAAAATAACAAGACACACAAGTTAAGAAGACTACTAACTCTTCCAAATGCTCACTTCACCTATTCTTACAAGGTGATAAATATTTATAGATCTCTCGCACTCAAGGTGTAAATTATGTATATGTATGCACTCAAATTCAATCCAAGTATTAAGCATAATTCAACAATGAAATAAAAAAGAACGTTATTTTTTTTGGATATAGTTAGTTAGGCTCTTTGTACGAGGCTGAAAAATATGAGTTTGATTCAACAATTTCAGTTTGTTCCCATGTTTATAGTTGTATTGTTTGGTAACCAAATCCCCAATATATCTTCATTAATGTATTATATTATATTACAATAAATTTAAAGATGTTACTTTGGGCCTTCGAACCTAATATAATCATACATGACTCCTTGAAAGGGTGTTGTCGCATTCACTTGACTTAAGTAAAGAGTGTTATCCCCTTCAGAAACATATTTCTCTGCTATCTCTACATTAAATAGCCAGTACAACCCGTGGATCCCATGTCTTGCTATTGCGTTGTCTTTTCCAATTAATCCCGTCGTAAATATTGGTGGATCGTGGGTCGGGTTATTCATTCGAACCTATCAATAAAATATACACAAACAACGATAAGAGTTAATTTCTTAAAAATTCATCACATTTTAGATTTTTTTTTAATTGGTACATCTCTTTTGAGATGGATATAAATAAAATATATTTGTGAGTAGTTAAAGTATATTTATAGTCAATTATATTACGATATTTATAATCATATATACTTTGAAAAATATACTTTGATTATTAATAAGCATATTTTACTTATAAACCAATTATGCTTCTTTGACACATCTTATAACTTCTCACATAAGCGTTGTCTCACTATTAATTGTGAATTTTATTTTAGAATAATAATAACGCTGCATAATTAAAAAGATAAAGTCTATTGTGCAACGATACTTATACGAGACGAATTATGTATATTAAATTGAGAACCCTCAAAATAAAGAGAAAATATCAAAATTCACTAAGTATGATTGTTTCTAATTTTAGTCATTTTTTATTTGTAATACTCAATTTTTGTTATTTTTTTGTTCGATTTTGGTCTTTTTTGTCCAAATTTAATCATCTTATCAAATTTAGTCCTTTTTTTCTTTCAAATTAAGTCCTTTATATCAAAATTTGTCAAGTTTTGGTCCAAAATTTGGACAAAAAATGACTAAATTTACATAAAAAAGACTAAAATTGAACAAAAAAATGACCAAAACTGAAAATTTCAAATAAAAGAGGAGTAAAATTGGAATCAGTCATTGAAGGACAAATTTTGATATTGTTTTCAAAATAAATAATGAATTTTTAAGAAATTATATTTAACCTTGTTAGTAACGATAATTTATACAACTAAGCATGTATATATTTATAATTAGTATAATAATCCATTTAAAATTTTCATGTGAAGTATATTACCTGCAATTCAGCTTGATTAGCAGATGCAAGTGCTAATCTCAAATAGTAGACACCATCAGGTTGGACAGAATCCAGTTTAAACTTAATTTGCCATGTTGTTGCCTCATATGAACTTTTATCTTTCTTTCTACAACACCACAAAATCAACAAATTTTAGGACTTATGAAAATAATCTTTTCCCCCTACTTTAGCCTTAGTTTTAAAATTGGTCTATACGTTTTTTTAACTTTTTGAATCTAATTCATAAATTCAGGAAGTTAAGGGAAAAAAAAATATATTTCCCCTTCGAACTATGTATAACACGACATATATACATGCAATAAGTTATACATACAATTTTTATTTTAAATGTTATTATTATACATACAAACGGATAAAAATACCAGAAATAGAGGGAGTATAATTGATAAAAGTATTTTATTTTAAATGAAATGGTCGAAATATGAAACGTATTAATATTTACTATAAAAAATTTTTACTCCCTCCGTCCCGTACATTTAATTTTTGTACGGGGATTAAGGATATATTATTTTACTGTGTAGTGGGGTGAGAAATATCGTATAATATTTTAATGTATACGGGATAGTTATATTAGTATTGTGTGGGCCCCATATGATATCTTAATGATTTTGTATATGTCTCATTTACTATAAAAGAAAATGTAAATCTTATGATGGGAGTCGGGACACCTAAATGAAAATGCGTAAATGTAATCATAATATGTTTCTGCATGTGATTTTAACCCAAATTAAAAAAAAAATATTTTGATGGGCTGTGAGTTAAAAAAATATTCTTTCTGTCCTTAAATATATTTCACATTTTTCTTTTATATTTTGTGGGTTCACACTTTTCTTTTTCAAAAGTGGTAAAAATGCATCTCAATAGTACTTATTTTGTTACACATCTCAATATAATATTTACTTTTTACACACGTTCCAACAACTTTATGCACTTTTTTTCACAAAATTACCTAAAATATTCCTACTTTTTTTTACTTTATTCATAAAAAAATATTTTTTTTAAACTTCGCGCACAAAAAATGTGTAAATACTTTTTGAATTGAGGGTATATAATATTTTAATGTGTAATGAGAAGTTGTACTCTCTCTATCCGACTACAAAGTATACATTTTGCCATTTTGGGCGTCCACACCAAAAGTACATGTTTCCCTTTTTAAACACTTAGAGACCCACACACATTATTAATACAACCACTCACTAATACAATTATCCACCACACATTAAATAATACAAATAGTCATTAATCCACGCAAAAACAAATGTATATTTATCCGGCGGACAGAGGGAGTATTAGTTTTATTGTATATATGGGCCTCATATAAAAATATTACTCCATCCGTCCAAAAAATACAATCATTATTTCCTTATTTGTTCCCACTACACTCTTCATCTTCTAAAAATAGTAAAAATTATAAAACAAATAATTTCTCACTACATCATATTTTCAAAAAATTTATTTTCACCTAACTCACATAACTTACTTTATCACTTATTTAATACTTAAAAATACCATAATACCCCTAAAAGTAAACAAAATTGGTAAGAAAATAATTTTTCTTAAATTCTGTATTTACAGTAACAGTGAAGAGCTAACCGAAACAAAGGGAGTAAATGTTTTGTGATGGTCTCACTCGTGAAAAAGAAAAGTAAATTTTATTTTGTAATAAATTAAAATGACAAAATATAAATCTTTATGTGTTACGGAGGAATATGAAATAATACTACAATAAAAATAAGTTTTAATGACAAAATCCTGTTATTATTGCTTTCATAGATAAACGTCTTTAATAACAAGAATGTGATCAATAAAGACTTTTACCTAAAGAAACAATAATGACGAGATTTCTGTCATTGAAATTCTTTTTCTTTGTAATTGCTTTTTCTCTAAAATGAGATGGAGATAATAAATTTAAACCTGGTAACATGGGCAAAAAACCAATCAGTGGAGTAATTGCTTTCCCCAATAGTATAGACCAAGTCTCCTGTGCTATATAACTCTGCATATCTCTCCCATAATCCGTATTGCCTGAACCTATTTTATCATTAATAAACAATACCATTAATAATCATAAGTGAATATAAAATTCGATGCTCACATTTTTCAGAAAAAAATTATATTTATATGCTCAAGAAAGCAAAGCTACGTTTAAAATATTTTTTTGGCACCATGTTGCATGTACATTCTATTATTTCTAGAATTATATTCATCGTCAGTCTAGTATTAATTTTTTGAATTTTATTGTAATTTTATTAATATTAATGTGGTTCATAACATATTTTACCTTTTTGGTTTATAATTTATTTAACATTTGTGATTCATAAACATATCTTATAATTATTATTCATTATATATTCAAAAGTATAATTTTCTTTTGACTTATAGCTAAGAAGTGCATACGTAAATCTTCACAGGAAAAATGCTCAAATTTCAATAAAAGGTAAGTCTACTTATATTTTAAAAATATATTTAAATACATGAATATTTTTCATTTAATATATATATTCATGAAGTTTAATAGAACAAAACTCTTTTCATTCATCAAATATAATTTTTAATTAAAAATGTATATATCTCACAACACTCATTTCTTAATTCATATATACATATAATAATAAATAAATAAAACAAATGAATACAAAATTAAAGGAAAGCATTATTAATTTATAGCTCACAAAGCCATTATTATTATTATTATTAAATAGTGAAAAACAAAAGCAAAGTTAAGAATCAAATACAATCTCTCTATTTATGTACTTCTCCCTCCTACAACATAGGTTATTTTTCTTTTGTGAATTACAATTAAAATGTGAATGATATTGTACGATTGTGAGAGTATTATATTATTCAAATAGCAGATATATAAAAGTTTCTAAAAAATAACAAATGAATAAATAAAGATAGAAAGGAGAAAACCTTTGAGGATGATTGATGTAAAGTTTATTGATGTATTTGGGATTAGGATTGGGGATGTAAAAGTTTTGAGCTGTACGATCAGGAATGCCAATTTCCCATAAGGTTGCTCCATTTCTTGGTGGCTCATACACAATCTTTCCCATATCAATCCTCGATTCTGCATTCATTTATTTTTAATTTCTTAACTAACCCATAATTCATTAATACAATATAGTAATATTAAGTAATTCTTTACGACTTAATTTCTCTAGAGACAATTTAGTAATAACATATACTTCCTCCATCCTGGATCACTCACCAAACTATTTAAAAAAATTGAAATTTTTGATCAAATATATTGATTTTAAAGGGTATGGTAGTATTTTTAGGCAATAAAAAATAAAAAGTAATGATATGTGTGTGAAAAAAGAGTAACAAATTTGAAATTAAAATAACTTTTGATCAAATTATTGGATAAAGTGATAATTCTTTTATAGGATGTGGAAGGTGTTATGAGAAGAACCGGTAAGGAAAATGTGATGTGCGACACTGCTTTACAAGATTCTTTCATGAGATGAATATAGAGAAAATATCAATTTTGATCCTGTATTTTTTACGAAATCCAATTTTAGTCCTATAAATTTTAGTATTTTCAATTTTAGTCATTTTAGTTTCAATTTTGGTCATGTAACTTTTAAAATTTCAATTTTAGTCCTATAAGTTTCAAATTTAGTTCTGTATCTTTTTTAATTTTCAAAATTAGTCCTATTATAAATTATATCATATTTCAAAAGATACATGAGTAATTTTGATAATTTAAAAAGATACAGGACTAAAACTGAAAATTTAAAAGTTATAGGAACAAAATTGAAACTAAAAGGACTAAAATTAAAAAAAATTACAAGACTAAAATTGAATTTTGAAAAGAATATAGGATTAAAATTGATATTTTCTCGATGGATATATATCTCCTTTATTTAAAACTTGTCAATTTTTATCCATTCAACGAAACTTATTCTCTACCAATAATATGGACGTTCATATTAAAATAATTATGTGCGGCATTTAGCACAAAAGTCGTGTTTTACAAAAAGGTTGGGCAGTGTCTTATTATGGTGGATAGGAGTATAAATTAAAGTTAACTCTATTATTAAAAATATGTTATTTTTTATTCGTTTCACAAAACTCATGCTCTTATATTCATATTAATGGAATGAGGTGCAGTGCTTTTATTGGTTGGGTAGAGAAGCTAAATATTAATAATTTTATCATTTTAGATTTTAAATGGATAATTTTATATCTTTCAAAAATGAAATCATAGGAAAAAAATCTCGTATCCTGTAATGAAGAGTCAGTTTTGAAAATTAAAGAAACCTGGAGAAATGGTTATGATTTGAGGAAGCTTGAAGTCTCCAATAAATCCAGGGATCCATGCATAGAGATTATAATCCCCAGGTCTTATGTTGCTGATGCAAAAGTAGCCTTTTTCATCTGCTTTACTCCAAAATTGATACCCCTGCACCGACAAATCATACTTACAACACAACAATTCATATCCAATTAAATTGATTATTTAATTAATTATTACTTTTAATTAATTAAAAATGTTAGTATTATTTTTTATATTATGAATTATTTATGAAATAATTCATTTGTACAATTATCAATTTTTATTAAAATGTTTGTGAAACGGTCTCAATTAAGTGTTTCTAATACTCCATCCATTTTATCGAAAGTTTTCCATTTTACTATATTAGGTATCTCACTCAAATGTCTCAATTTTACTCTTTTAGTAAAAGGACCCCCACATATGGTCAAGGTTTAAAATATCCCGAAATATTCTCAATATTTTCTAAAATATATCCATTTTTTAGAGTACCGATATCGATAGTGGGGAAAAAGATACTACCTCCGTCTCATAAACAAATTTACATTTTCTATTTTTGTCCGTCTCATAAACAAGTTCACACTCTTAAATAAAAAAATACTCACAAATCAATAACCTCACTACACACTTTAATTTCAAATTGCCACTCCTTTACGACTCACGTAACTTACTTTATAATTTATTTATTACCTAAAAATACTATAATCACCTAAAAGTTAAGCAAAAAGCAATATTTTCTTAAATTTCGTATCTCAATAACCTTGAACTTCTCTTTGGGACAGAGAGAGTATTTCTTTTCTGTTATCGAGGAAATATCGATATCGTTTTGTCACAGTTCAAAATTTTTAGGATGTCGAAATATATCAAGGAAATATCGATGAAATATCAAGGATATATCGAAATTATCGAAAAGTTATCCATAATTTAAAAGAATCTTTTAATGATTTATTATGTTACTTTTATCAACTAAATATAATTTTTTTATCATTAATTTGTTCAATTTAAAAAATAAAATAAAAAATATAGCAATACTCACGTGAAATCATGTCGTAGTAACTATTTTCTTATTTAATTATCTTTTGTATTAAAATTGTTACACTTTTCTTAAAAAATATTATAACTAGTAAATAAAGAATATTCACGTGCATAATGGTACACTTTAATTAAGAATACAATTATTTTGATATAGAATTGCATAATGCTTGGACATTCAAAACTATGTTCAAAAGTTTACTAATTTAATAAGCTAGCATCAATTGTTTAGATAAAGACTATAGTTAAGTTTGGAAGTTAAAATTTTTTAACATTGAATTAGATATGAGGTAAGATTCCTTTATATCACATGAGAAGAAAAAATCACACATCAATAAACTTTTTCTTTTTTTATACTCCCTCCATCATATAGATTTTGGGCGTCTTATAAAAAGATTTACATTTTACTTTATAATAAATGAGATCCACGACACTATACTAATACAACTACTCACTATACATTAGAATATTATTTCTCTCACTTTAATACACATTAAAATACTATATTCCTTAATCCATGTGTAAAAAGTAAATGTAAAGGTTTCTATGAGATAGAGGGAGTAATTCATAAATGAGAATTCGTGGTTGTTTCATTTGCGGCTTGTGAACTGTGTTCAAAATTTTACCAATTTGATGAGCTAGTACTAATATTGTTTAGATTAAGATGGTATGACATGTTTTACATTTGAGCCTCATATATAATCATTTTGGTATTAGTTATTATGTACTATTAAACAATTAATAATAATTATTGTATGATTTAAGATAATTTAAATAGGTTGTTATTTATCTACTTATCATATAATATTAGTTTTATTGTGATTTTAAATTGTACTATATATAATTAAAATTAGTTATAATCTATACATATATAAAAGCAAACCTAAACTTGTACTTTTATTTTCAATTTTTTTTCAATTTTACTTTATTTAGAAATTATTCAATTTTAATCTTGACCATCGAAATAATGCTTTAATTTAAATCATAAAATTTAATTATACTAATAATGGATTTTATTATTTAAATTTTACATTTTTATTTTACAATATAAATTTGGTAAATATGAGATATTGATGAGAGTGGAAATTAGCGTATTTTAGTGTCTAATTGAACACCTTCTTGATTGATATTGTTGTCATATATTAACACAAGTGTCTTATATTCAATATATGTGAGAAAAAAGTGCACTTGAGGTGTTATATTGTATTTTAGGTGGAAAAATGATCAAAAGTGTAAAGTTGGAGAAAAGGTACAACTTATGCAATGAATGTTGAAAAACGCACGTCCAACTTGTGAGATATTTCTGTATTTGTGTGGAGATCAAAACTAGTTTTGTGATATATAGTTGGAAAGCCACAGAAAAGAAGATCATTTTGGCTAAAGAACACCTCAATCGGTTTCCAAACGAGAAAATTATGATCAAGATGGTGACGTCGCGCGAGATGTACCAAACAGAGCGGCTGTGTCACTTTCCATGGCTTGTTATACATTTAATTCTTGGATTTTTTGTGAGTTCTTTATATGGATAGAAAGTCAAGGAAAAGAGGATCGCGTGAGCGAAAGAATCACTCAAATTGGAGCACGGATATGGAAGTTATACGCAAAACAGTGAGACGATGCAAGTATGATTCGACCACGACAATCCAATTCGACTAGACCCCTTGGTCGAACTAAAGCTATTTTGGTCAAATCAGAAGCCTGAAGTGTGAATTATCGCCCATTTCAATTCGGCCAGGGTTTGACCAAGCCATAGATCAAATCCTAGGTCGAACTCCATGCCTGGGACGCGTTCGAATCCGATTTTTACACTCCAAGTGCGTGTTTCTGCATGTTTTTACACCCCAAGTGTGTGTTTTCATCTAAAAAGCCCATCCAAGGATCATAAGGAGAATTTACAAGTATAAAAGGGAATGT
Organism: Pogostemon cablin; assembly: GCA_023678885.1. Lineage (NCBI taxonomy): Eukaryota > Viridiplantae > Streptophyta > Magnoliopsida > Lamiales > Lamiaceae > Pogostemon > Pogostemon cablin. The sequence continues at coordinate 9,676,498 of CM042989.1, read as the reverse complement.
AGATCACAACAATAGAATAGAGATTGGATTGGAGAGAGGCCACAACAATACTACACCCCACAAGGGGGGATCACCCCCCAACCATCATCCATATTCTTTTCTCCATCCATCCATCACTTTGAAGATTCATTCATGGAATCAAGAGGAGAATTCAAGATGGAGAAGGACGCGACGACGCCCACATCTAGGGTTTTATTTGTTTTCTAATTTATCTTGTATTTTTCAGACATCAGGGTAAGATCTATCCAACACCCATGATTGTCCTTCGTAACATCATGTCTAGAGCCTTTTTGGTAGAACTAGGGTTGTGAAGGTTTTTACGAATTAATTGAACTTTGGTGTGTAAACTTCGTACAACACTACTTGTGGATTTATTTTATATATGATTGTACTTTCTTAATCCATATTCACGGTCGTTTTGTGCATCTTCAATTGGTATCTAGAGTCTGAATATATATCTTGGTTGTAGATTAAGTGCGTTCACCGCTGAACAGGATTTCATGTTATGATTCTAAGTGAGGGGACTCCTAAACTTCATTAGAACTATCATATATGAATACTTATTAATTGAATTGAATTCAGGTTATTAAGTAGGATAAAGAGGATAATTTTATAGTACCTATAAAGGGAGATCATATCGGGTTAGAGTACCAATTGGCCAGGGAAATAATTAATACTGATAGTACCTCGAAAAGGGGGTAGAATTATATCTCTTGCTCCGAGGTTATTCACACGTATTACACGCATGTTTACTTGTGTCTATAGAGTAGATATGCATGGTTTAGTGATGCATCCATATTCCACAAGGCAGAGTCGGACATCAACACAGGAAAGGGAGATTAATGCATGAAACTGGATTATCCTAGAGCTACCTATTCTCCTACTTGATCCACTTTCGTATTCTTCGAGTGATACTTTATTTTATTTGTTATTTTAATTCATTGTTTAGTAGTTAATAATAAATTCACAACTTTATTGCCAACTCATCTTAATTAATTTAGTAAATAATTAAATTGATAATACGACGTTCTTGGTGGTTTGCTTAAGCTGCAATTGATATCATTAATACTTGGGAATTAATTTTGCGTGCAAAGAAAACGCGCATCAGATATAATTTTGGCATATTTGACTAATTTTTAACAAGCTTAATATATATATATATATATATATATATATATATATATATATATATATATATATATATATATATATATATATATATATATATATATATATATATATATATATATATAAACTTAATTTCTATTTTTATCTTCAAGACCGTCTATTACTTTTAATCTCAATCATATATTTTATTTATGCTAATAAGAAATTATTTATTTATTTTTTAATCAATAATATAAATTTGATAAATATGAAAAATATTGTTGACATATAATCTACTAATTGTCAATCAATATACTCCCTCCGTCCCAGGGTAAGAGAGTCATTTTTCTATTTTGATCGTCCCACCCAAAGAGTTCCCTTTCATTTTTTACACATATGGGACCCATACACCCCCTCTAATACAATTAAAATAAGGGACCCACACTCCCACTAATACAACTACCTACTACACATTAAATAATAATACCCCCTTAATCTACGTGCAAAAAAGCAAATGACCTCCTTACACCGGGACGGAGGGAGTACTAATTTTCATAATATCAAATCTTTCAATGCTATCTTTGATAATTTTCCACCTTTTTTTCTACGACATTGATTGCTTTCAATTACGATCGTTTATTCTTTCAAATCATTCTATATAAACATTTTCATTACCTAATCAAATTCTTACTTTTTTTTTTCTTCTTCTTCTTCTTTTTTTCTCTATTTCACTTTCATACTATTTATAATATATTTTAATTTATTTTATCTTTTATATTTTACTTTGATTTGATCTAATGTGCAGGTTCAATCATTTTGAGATATCATTCTTTTTTTTTTATCTTTTATACTTTTATTTGATCTTATTTTTATGTTCAATTATTCTCATATTTGATCTTATGTATAATTTATTTTGATTTGATCTAATGTGCATGCTCAATTTTTTTGATGTATCATCCTTATTTTTTTATTTTTTGGTATCTTTATTTTATCTTTTATACTTTTATTTGATCTTATTTTTATATTCAATCATTCTCTTATTTGATCTTATGTCCAGGTTCAATCATTCTCATTTGAAGTATCATTCTTTTTTTTAGTTTTTGCTATCTTATTTCTGTTTCTCTACGATTTTTTATTTTCTTTTTTAATCTATAAACCTTATTTATATACATTAATTTATTTGATCTTTTATACTTTTATTTGATCTTATTTTCAGTTTCAATCATTCCATTTGAGGTATCATTCTTCTTTTATTATTATGGGTGTGGGTGGAATGGGAGTGGCGAGGGGTTTGGGGTGGGTAAAGGGTAGGGTAGGGTGGTAATACTTTTATTATTAAAATATAAAAATCTAAAATTTTATTTAAAAAAATTCTTTTTGAGGGGTGAGTAGAGGTAGGTTGGGTGGAAGAGTTTCCTCCACAAAAAAATTATTTTTAATAAAATTTTAGATTTTAATATTTAATATAATAAAATTTTATTATTTTTATTTATCATATATAAAATTCTTTTTTAAAAATAATAATTTTTTAATTATGAATTTGAAACCCTTTCAAAAATTCATAATTTATTAAAATAGTGGAATTCAAATGAATTGATTAAAAATTTAAGGAATTTAAAATCCACTCATTTTCAAATTCATTGGATTTGAAAATATTCAATTCTAACACAACCTAAAAGTATATAATTGTAATAGTACTTTAATTCTTTCAGTGCAACGCATGGATGAGTAATATCTAGTATATTTTAAAGTTAAATAATTATTATTATTTTTTTACAAGTTTCCGTAATTTTTTAAAATTTTATCAATATAGATATCGATATTCGATATATATATCGATATATCTGTAAATATAAGATACCAATATTTTTATCGATATTTTAAATATTGCATATGGTCTATTTATCATTAATACAACTATTCACTACACATAAAATAATAATACTCTTTAATTCACGTGAAAAAAACAAACGTGGACTTTTCACTAAACAGAGGGAGTATATGTTTTGTAGCGTATGAGAGGATGAAGTATTATATTTATAAGATGATTCAATTGTGAAAAAGAAAAAAATCACCTTGCCCTCTGTTTGCCAAGATCCAGCTTCTCCGGGTGGAGCCAATCCAATGTAACCTCCATTTCCCACTATTAAATCATCACTCACACACCTTTACATGCAAACATTTTCATTTATATCAATTACTCCTATTAAACTTTTGTGTAATATTTCACATTGGATTTCTAGTTATATTCAAGCCAAATTTCAAAATTATTAAATAAAAAAACTAATTAACTCAACATAACTTGAATCAAGATATAAATCCAGCGGGCCTAGGCTTATTTAATAAAATATTATAGTTTTTAGTTTTATTAATAAAACATAGCTGCTACATGGAGTTTTACTAATATAAGTAGAGTTACCCTTCAAAGTGGTGATTGCCTCCACGTGGCCAACTAACGTTATAACTTCAGTATTGATAACGTAAACATTTAACGTGGATGAAGTCGTCACTTTAAAGGACGACTCTGCTCTGCTTATATTAATAACACTCCATGCAACAATCATATTTTATTAAATAAAATTAAAAACTATAATATTTTATTAAATAAGACTCAGCCTAACTTGATTCTCGTCATTATTTGAAATCAAATTCATTTTATACCCGACTTAACGAGTCGAATTTATAAACTCTATAGTCAATATGCTCACGAACAGTTTGATAATAATAATATACTCCATAATAATAATAATAATAATATTTTTCATTATTATTATTTAGGCAAGTTTAGCTCGTTCATGAGCTCATAACCGAATCAAGTCACTGGTTCAGTTTATAAATACTCGAATCAACCATGAGAATACTATACTTTGATTAAACTCGAATGCAAAAGAGCTTTTTTTTTTTTTTGCTATTAATAATAGAAGGCAAAAACTCATACGCCCCCAGGAACACACCGTGCCTCCATGTGAACACAATTATCCCCCTCCATATTCTATTTAAACATATGTATTGTTAGGGGTTTAAATTGCAAACGGACATGGTGTCCCAGGGATACAAGAGTCTCACTCCTAATAGAATACCGATGTTAGTAGCTCCTATTACACAAAAGTTCATACATTAAAAAAAGAAAAATGTGTTTAATTATTCATTTATAAAAAAAAATTGTAATAATTAAAATCTTAAAGTAAACATTAATACTTAAAAGTACCAAAAAAATTAGTAAATGAGTTTAGGGTACGTCTGGTTCACTATTAACACTCTAAAACTATATACGGACCAACATTAAATCTTTAAGAAAAGTTTATATATACTGTAATATACTACTACTCCCTTCCACAAATATTTGCACCCCACTTGATGCACGAATATTAAAAAAGTGATAATTTTAGGGGTATTATGATATTTATTGTAATAAATAAATGATAAAGTATGTTTGGTGTTAGATAAGGATGATTTTTTTTATATAAATAAAGTGTATGGGGAGGGTGATTGTGTTTGACTTTTTAATTTTTTAGGAAGGTGCAAACTTTTGTTAGACAATCCAAAATGCAAAGTGTGTCATCTAAAATGAGACGGAGAGAGTATATTATGTATATAGTATATTATATATGTCACACTATTATACCAGTTTGAATCACCTGTTCTATAATGATGTTTCCCTTGATGTTTCATAAATTATTTTCTATTAAAATACTATTCTAATTAATGATCAATAAACTCTTATACATGATAAGTTTGTAATATATACTCCCTCCGTCCTAGGTTAAGTGGGTCAAATGCTTTTGTGCACGTAGTTTAAGAAATATTATTGTTTAATGTGTAGTGGGTATGTGGAATTTGTGAATTACCTTTCTACCCTTCCACCTAATTAATCCATTAATTGTAGTGGGATATTTTTATCTTTTGGAAATATAAAATATTATTATGAAGTGGTAGTGGTGGGACAACGAAAATATTAAAATGACCCCCTTAACCTGGGACTGAGAGAGTATACTATTTTTTAATATATACTCCCTCCGTCCCGAAATTTTTTGCACACTTCCTTTGTAATTTACAAGTGTGCAAAAAATTTCGGGACGGAGAAAGTATATACTAAAAGGGAAATGAAACATCCCATTTGACTATTACATATAATCCTAAAGCAAACATCATAGTTTAAATCTTCATTTAAGCATTGAGACAATACTATTATTTTTACGTGCCGCTCATGCAGTAATTTATATAAAAAAATAAAAATGTTATACTATTAAATTAGGTAAACACTTGTCTGAGATTGTCTTACAGAAAAACTTTTGTATGACAAATAAAAAGTAATAATATTTTAATAAAAAATGATAGTTGGATTAATGATAATAGTTCAGTAATTTATTTCATGAACAATTTATGTTACGAAAAAAAAAAATAATACTCCCTCCGTCTTAAAATTTTTTGTGCACTTCCTTTGTAAATTACAAAGGAAGTGTGCAAAAATCTTAGAATTAAGAGAGTAACATTTTTAATAAAAAATTATAATATTTTTTTTATAATAGTGATAACTATTTAAAGAAAGATAAAAAGAATCTAAGAAATGGTTGCATGCAAGTGTTACCGTTAAATTATATAAGTGTCTATTCACAATGGTACACTGGGCATATATTTTTATTTTATTTTTCCTTTAATATTTGATAAGTTAATTTAAATTATTAAGAAAAGTATAATTAGTTTACCTGTCTTTAATTAGGAAAGTGCCACTAAGAATACCTCTGATGGCTGATGTTGGAAAATCATCTGATGCAGGGAAACTGTATGGCCATCTCTCAACTTGCTCCACCGCCTATCAGTAATAATTTACAACCTAAGTTTTTTATTTTAAATATTTTTGTAATGATTGTATAAATTTTTATACGGTGCAATATATACAAATTTTGGATTTAAACAGAAGGAAAATAAAAATCAACAAATCCAAAATATATAGTTCTTTCAATAAAAGAAATTGTTATTATTTTTATTAAATATGTTATTACTTTTTTAAAAAAATATTATCACTTTTTATTCATATTATAAATTATTTATGAAAATTTTTTTATTACACCACTATTAATTTTCATGAGTATATTTTTTATAAATGAATCGGTTCACACGTCTCTAACAAAAGTAATAAATTAATATGAATTGCTAAGAACCTGGAGTTTGGCGTCTTCCCAAAGTGAAAGCGGGTCGGGTTGCAGTGGAGTGGTGGAGTTGATGTACACAAAAACCGGGCCAAACACTTTCTTCCATGCCTCCCCTTCCCCAAATTTCAACACTAAATCCTCACCACCATAATGAGCACTAACAAACATCTGCACCAAACTCCACCCAATATATATCACCAAATCTACTTTGTGTGGAATATATATATTTCTTTTCAAATATAAATCAATATTATGAAAACAAAATTAACTAAGCTACTTCTATAAGAAAATATAATTTAAAAAACTATATTAGTACTTATTTAGAAACGGAATTGATATTTTGCAATGTTAATATGAAATCACAATAATTGCGTGTCACAAATTTATAACATGATAACATTCATTAGCATCTACACACATTTTTTCCCTTATACATCCACCTCATCAGATTTACAAAAATACCAAGAATTCCCTAAAGTCAGTTTCTTGTGTCCCTATATGCAACATTTTGTTCTAAAAGATATACACTTTAATAAATAAGGGTACAATATTTTGTTCAAACACTTTCATTAATTTTTTTCTATAAAATAAAGGGTACACATCCTTATACTAAGGGTATGCCATTTAATACTAAAGAAGATCTACACGGTATCCCGGGGCACATAAATTTTAGCCAATTATGTATTCCACATTTAGTGTTTCATTAGTGTTTCACAATATAAAAAAATTATACCCACAAATAATCATTAAACTCTATGGCATATGGTGAATTTGGACATTAAATATGACCCATAGCAAAAAATCTAATAATGAAATAGGAGATATAATATAAAAATGAAATAAGTGATCCCCCATCCTCTTAGTTCATTAACACACACACCCCATACACCTACCACGTAACACTTCGTTATCTCTACATTTCTAACATTCAACCCCTCTCAACATTCACTCTCTCAAATTATTATTTTTATTTTTTAAAATTTTTATTTTTTTTATGGGGTAATTAATTATAGGTACGTGGATTTACAACTTAATTATTAATAGATACATTAATCTGATATAATTACTGTGCAATACATAACGAATTTTTTTCTCAACAATACCCTTGTTCACAACGTTTAATACGCAACGTTTATACAAAATAATAATTTAATTGAACACTAATGTACACTACATCAAATTAAAACAGCGAACCCATATTTCTCTAACAACAATAATCAACACCTCTCTCTTTACCTTTCTTTGAGTCAATGTACACTAATGTATACAACAGTTATACTAATCACTTGAGAAGGAGAGTGAATTTAGGAAGAAATCATTTGAAGATTTGCACGCCAATGTACCAATTTTCTAATAAAGATTTTGGGGGAGGGAATTTCGGAAAAAAAACCAACAATCATTTGAAGATTTGCACGCCAATGTACCGGTTTTCTAAGAAAGATTTTGGGGGAGAAAATTTCAGAAAAAAAACCATCATTTGAAGATTTGGAAGCCAATATACAGATTTAGAGAGAAAGATTTTAAAGAAGGGAGTTTAGGAAAAAATCTTGGGATCACTTTTATTTATTCTAAATGCACGTTAATGTACATATTAGTATCTACAAAATTTGAAAAAAAAATCGTTTTACTATTCTCCATGCTTACTTTCTATTATTTCTCTCTAAATGTACGTTAATATACAAAATTACGCTAATTGCTTACTTTCTATTATTTCTCTCTAAATGTACGTTAATGTACAAAATTACGCTAATTGTACACTGATGTACATTTAAATAGTTAATTGAATTGTTTTCTCCCCAAAAAATATTTATCTTAAATGAGTGTACAGTGATGTACATTTAAATAGTTTATTGAATTATTTTCTCTCTTTTTTAATTTGTTTTACACGATGTATGTTGATGTTCAATAAGTATGGGTAATATGGGAAAAATAAAATTAAATTTTGTATCCGTGCGTAATTTTCTTTACCGAATGTATGAATTGCTAATACCTAGATACGCTTTGTACCTAATATTTATTGACCTTTTTTTTATTATTATTGTTTTTGCAAAAGAATGAAAACCTTAACTCAATCCATCTCAACCTTAAAAACTCACTGAAGAAGTATAATGTCTGATGAAGAAACAACAAAAAAGTTTAAAATGTGTTATTTTAAATGTTTTGACTTATTTAAAATGTTATTTTTAAGCACTTGAAGTTAGCTGAAGACACGGATTTCATGACCAATCGGAGACGAAAGCTATTAGATTAATCATCCAATGTCAGAAGAAATTATTATGATTGTTAGGCAAATGTTGGATGATATCTTCTTTCAAAATCATACAATGTTGGATGAAAATTATAGAAATTCTCATCAAATGTTGGACGAAATTTGTTAGAATGTTTGACCGGCCTTGGTCGAACAATGCAGTTTCCAACATTCAACCTAGGCCTAATATTTACACTTGATTTCAACACAATATATGCTCAATCATGAAGTACCCAAAAACTAAACCACACTATTTTAGTTGAAAATAATGTATTTTACGTGTTCATAAGAAAATTAAATAATAAAACTTTATAATTAGACACCAAAACCCTAAATGTCTAACACATTTGCATAATTTCTAAACCTAACAATTATTAACTCTTCTTCTTTTTCTAATCTATGGAGATGTATGTGGTAATTAAGGCTGGCGATGAGATGTGTTTTTGCCTAATTTCTAACCCTAAAAAATATTAACTCTTCTTTTCTTTTCTATTATATGGAGATCGTAATAGATGTGGGGAAGAGATGTGTGCGATAGAGGTGGGGTGTGGGGTTTGGGGAATGAAGTTACTGGATGTGGGTGTATGAGGTTAGTGGATATTCCATCTATATCTGAAGATCGTTCACACTCTCCTTATTTGTTTGTTCCACATAATTGTTCACCCCTCATAAAGGAAAAAATCATTCTAATCTAAAGTCTCAAAATACACTTTAATTTAAAAAATGACATCCCTTCTTTTTACATATAACATACTTTATACTTTATTTATTACCTACAATGACATATTAATCTCAAACGTCAATAAAATTAGTGAAAAAGTAACATTTTTTTAATAACTATAGTATTGTAAAGGTGAACGCTTTTGGGGATATAATTAAGACTGAATATTTGAGTAATGTTTAAATGAATTTGGATAGATATCTCTCCCGTCTCCTTAATATGTAGTATTTTTTTTTATTTTGTTTTGTTTTATTATAAAGTATCAATTTATTTCTTTTTTGAATTGATAGGATAAAAAAAATAATTATTACCCTGAATTCATTATATATTGGTCCACACACAACACAAATACAACTAATCACTACATATTAATAGATTATTATATTTTCCAAACTCATCAATATATTATTATATTCTTTAATACATGTGTGGAAAATAACGTATATCAAAGAGACAGAGGAATATCACAATATACTAGAATCCGAAGAATAATATTTTTATTTAAAAGATATACTCCCTCCATCCCATTTCAGATGTCACATTTTTTATTTTGGGTTGTTCCACAAAAGTTTACATATTCCTAAAAAATAAAAAAGTCAAACACAATCACCATTTTCTGTACACTTTATTTACGAAAAAATCACAATACCTAACACACCTAACATACTTTATGATTTATTTATTTGCAAAAAAATAGGGTTAATTGCAAAAAAAAAAAAAACCATGAACTTTAATCATATTGCAAATTAATCCTCACTTTTGAGAAATTGAAAAAAACCACTACTTTTAAGTATTGTTGCAAAATAAACCCCAATTTTTTTACTAAAGTAGAGTTTTTTTGGGTTTTTTTTTGCAACAATACTTAAAGGTGATGATTTTTTTTGTAATCTCTTAAAAGTGAGGATTAATTTGCAATAGGAGTAAAGTTCGTGGTTTTTTTGCAATTAACCCAAAATAATATCATAATACCCTTAAAAGTTATCACTTTCTTAATCACCGTGTCCGAGAGGGAGTATTACTTTCTTAATCTTCATGTCCGAGAGGGAGTGCAGACTTACTTGGGACGGAGGGAGTATTAATTTATTATTTTGAATAATAATTTTTCACAATACTTAAAAAATAATTTTAATAAAATTGAAATGTAAAATAAACCCGATTTATAAAGTTGAAAAGATGTAAGCGGACTGAGCGGAGTAACTTACAGCAAGTGATGTGGGACCAACATGAGAGGTGAGGTCTTGTTTGAGGGGTCCACCTGTCTTGAATTCGCTGATTGTGTTAATTACCCAAAACCCCACCCCTGAATCCATGCATATCCATCCATGGGCACCAACTTCTTTATTATCCATCGAGTACGAGTATTTGTCATCCACCTAATTTTTCACATTCATTATTAATAGAGTAATTAATTGCAAGAAAAATGGCCTTTTAACAACATGATCCATTTTATTATTGTTTCTCTAGTTAAATATTTTTAATGACAAAAAAGTAAAGATAGTGTTATGTCATTATAGATCACTTTTCTATCATTAAAGACCTTTAATTAGAGAAGCAATAATGACAGGATCCCTGTCATTAATGACATGATCTCTATCATTATAGATCACTTTTCTTATAGTGACATCAACGGCAAATTTAATTAAATATTCATTATTCCAAAATTTTTTATTAAACTATAGTAGAGTCAATATTTTTTAAAGAAATAAGCAAAGACATCATTTGTAATGGTGACTTCACTGTCACTTCTGATAATGAATAGTGAAGTCACCATTACAAATGGTGACTTTACTGTACATATTTTTATTTTTTATTTTTTAAAATTAATTTTATGTTTTCTTCCCCAACCAATAATTTGTGTACAATATTAAGAAAATGCAAGAGCTTACGTGATTTTAGGACACCGCGTTCCTAAATCCTACATTTTAAAAAAGTTGTTTGTATTGAGAAGATTTATATGTATTTTGTATTCAATTCTTAGAACAAGTTTGGATACATTTTAAAATAATGAATTAAATTCTAAATTTAGAATTTTAAAAAAATTAAAAATTTGTAAATTAGAATTTGTTATTTTTAAAGAAGTGGGGCCTGTGAATCGATTCACAGGAATCCTTTTTTTTTTGTAAAATTACTTTATATTACATAAAAAAAATTCTTATTTTTTAATTCAAAAAATTAATAGTTTATCTACTGAAAAGTAATCCATAAATAAGAGTGTGGAAGAATTTGAAATGTAATTTTTCCATCTAAATAAGTAATAATTTATCCTTTAAAGAAGAATTTTTCTAAGTTATAAAGAGTATGTGATATAATGAGGAAAGGATTCGAAGGTTTTATGAACATGTTTAAAATCTTCCGAAAATATATTCTTTAAAAATAACAAATTCTAATTTACAAATTTTTAATTTTTTTTAAATTCTAAATTTAGAATTTAATTCATTATTTTAAATGTATCCAAACTTGTTCTAAGAATTGAATACAAAATACATATAAATCTCAATCTCTCTCTCTATATAAAATAAAAAATGGAAGCAAATCGTAAGATTAAGAAAATAATTATATATATATATATATATATATATATATATATAATCAAAATTTTTTAATTTTTTAAATTATACATTATTAATAAAATTTAACTAATAAATAATACTCTCTCAATCTCGAATATGTTTCATGTATTTTTGTGTGTAGAGTTTTAATTTTTTTTATACATAAAGTAAGAAAGAAAATAAATATTTTAGTTACTTTAATGAAAAATGTGTGTAAAGTTATTGAAATGTGTGAAAAAGTAGGTATTATATTGGGATATTATATATATATATATATATGTGTGTGTGTGTGTGTGTGTGTGTAGATATATAGAATATTTTTTGTAAATTTTAATAAAAAATAAAGTGTGAAATACTTTACGAAACAAATAAAATAAATAAATAAAATACTTCTAAGGACAAAGAGTATAATATTTTTAAGGGTTGATTTCTTGTATCCCTAAGCGCAATGAGTATAACAATTTATTTTTAAAGGTATACGCTTTAATTAATAACAAAATAATTTTTTCATTGAAAAGGTAGGTTGAAATATGAAATGAAATATTTAATTAAAAAAAATTAGAAAAACTAAGGGTATAATTTTTTTTATACGAAAAAGTATAACACTTAATATTAAAATCTACAACTTATTTAAAATATAGGATTTAGGGACACGGTGTCCTAAAATGACGTAAGCTCTTGCATTTTCTTAATATTGTGCACAAATTATTGGGTGGGGGAAGAAAACATAAAATTAATTTAAAAATAAATAAATAAAAGTATGTACAGTAAAGTCACCATTTGTAATGGTGACTTCACTATTCATTATCAGACGTGATATTCATTGTCAGACGTGACAGTGAAGTCACCGTTACAAATGATGACTTTTCTTATTTCTTTAAAAAAATTGACTCTACTATAGTTTAATAAAAAGTTTTGGAATAATGAATATTTAATTAAATTTGCCGACATCAACGCTATGTTTGTAAGATGACGTTTTTTTTGTTTTTTTTTTCACTATGAATAATGATTGTACGTTTATTTTGGATTTTAGCATGATTAGTTTTAATCTTATGCTAAATCAATATGTAAAAAAATTAGTTTTTAAAAGTAGATTTTGAAAACCAAAACTTGAATTAAAAACTCATCCAGAACGAGCATCAATTTAAACAGTTCATAATCGGTTTTTAGTTTTTAAATCTCATCTTTGAATTTTAATTAATCAAATCTTATAAAGTACACCTATCTATATAAGTAATTATTAATTTTAGATACTTTTAAACATCAAAATTCATCAATTATACATTTACTTGACCTAAAATTATTAAAACATACTTTACATAAAATTAAAATATACTCTTTCTGTCCACTTATAAAAGTATCATTAGTTCTTTATATGTGGATTAAAAAATGATGTTATTTTATATTTAATATTGTATTAGTAGAAAGTGATGAACAATAGATGCACTACTTTTTTTTAAAAAAAAAAAGGAAAATGATTTGAATTGTATACCAAAAAAAAAAAAGTAGTAATACTCTTTTGGTTGACAGAGAGAGTACCTATTATCACTCACTACTCATTTGATTTTCAAAATCTAAAATTTCAAACTCAAATTCCTAACTCATATAAACTAAAAATATAAGATAACACCCCAAATTAAATAGAAAAATATAGAATTATCAATTTTTTCAATCCACATCAATTATTTTATAGTTTTTTATTACTTAAAAATACAAAATTATTTTTGAAAATAAAGTAAAAATCAATTTTTTATTAAACTCCGTATCTATCGTTACTGTTAACTTAAATATAGATCGAGAAGGAGGGAGTACTTAATCATTGTATCACTTATGCCGATATTTTACAATCAATTTAAAAACTTTTATTCCCTTCTTCATGTTATGTGTGTTATGAGAATTTATAATTGAGATGTACTTTTAAGATGAAATATTGATATGATGTTTTTTTTTAATGATGAAATTTAATAAGGAATGGATGAAAACGAAAAGTGTAAAATTTAATGTGGGATGTGTGAGTAATGATTTAGTACCTCTCCAGTAAATTCAGTTTCAATAGGGTTAACCAGAAGGACAGCTTCTGGATAGTCCAATGGCACTCCTCTACCAGGCAGCCTGTCTTCTGGTGATGGCATCTTTCTTTGCCTATTGTCTTCTATTGCCATGTATTCAAACCTATTTTTTCATTCACAATTATATATATTTCAGAAAAAAAAAAAACACAACGTTTAGCACCAAATTTCCAATTTCATTATCATGTTTTCATCAATTTTAGAGTAAAATCTATACCTAATAGAGTTGTTGCTAAAATACTTGTATTTTTCTTGTAGTGTCTTTTAAGATTTTCTCTTTCTTTTTTTTTTTTTGGAAATAATTGTGGGATTTCATAATAGTGAATAAAATAATAATAATAATAATAATAATAATAAGGGTTAATTGCAAAAAAAAAACCACGAACTTTACTCCTATTGCAAATTAATCCTCATTTTTGAGAAATTGCAAAAAAAACCACAACCTTTAAATATTGTTGCAAAAAAAACCCAAAAAAATCCAACTATTAGTCACAAATTGGGTTTTTTCTGCAACAATATTTAAAGGTTGTGGTTTTTTTTTGCAATTTCTCAAAATTGGAGATTAATTTGCAATAGGAGTAAAGTTCGTGTTTTTTTTTTTTTTTCAATTAATCCTAATAATAGTAGGGGTATATAGGTAAATAACTTGTCTTTTCTGAGCTTGAAGGCAATCCTGGTTTCATCGAGGTTGAAAGCAGGCCACCCCTCCAAATGCTCGTATATTGCATATGAATAAAACCCTGAAGTACCACGAAGCATTACGAACCTGCAATTGAATGATAAAGTCTTACGAAATGAAATGAGTTATGTGAGATAAATAAAAATTAATTTAATTTTAATAAAAAGTGAGATATTTTTAAAGAAAAATACTAGCTTGTCGTTATAAGGATGATCATGTGAAACATTTATGAGATAAACAAATATTTACTTAAAAAGTAATCATATTCGACGTTTAACACTCCATCACAAGTCTTATTTAGACATGAAGTATATGTTTTGAGTACAAAATATTATAGGAAAATAAAATTTAATAAAGAAACATTAATCTTCATTTATATATTCCATATTTATGAACTTTTTTGCAATATAATTATATAAGAAGTCGAATGTGGGTTCTTTTAGGTGATGTTTGTTTTCAGTTTTTAAAATCGGGAATGGACTTTAAAATTCATACAAAACCACCTCTATATACACCTATAAATTTTATAATCATCCACTTATATTCTCTCTCCTAATTTAATATTCATTTTCTCTTTATTTCTCCTCTCTCATGATATAAAGTTAAAACCTACCCTATTAGAAACTCAAAATAAATACTCCCTCCGTCCCAACTTCAACTTCACACTTTCCGTTTTGGTCAGTCCCAATTTCAACTTCATATTTCCATAAAAGGAAAAGGTACATAACGAATATCCCTCTCATATACTTTAATTTCAAAATTGTCATCACCTTTTTAACACACATAACATACTTTATCATTTATTTATTACCCAAAAATACCAAACTACCCAAAAAGTTACTCAAAAAGTGATTTTTCTTAATTTGCGTGTATACAGTAAATATGAAGATGAAAATGGGACGGAGGGAGTATATATCACTAATCATTAGATTTTCAAACCCAAAATCTTAATTCCATTCCTTAACCAAACATCCCCTTAAAGGCTAAAATGTGCGTCCATTAGGGACACTTGCCCCAAGATTCCACATTTTTTTAAAGTTATGGAGTACTTTTTAATATTAAATGATATACTCTTTATTAGTATAAAAATGTCAATCCTTTGTTTTTTTTAAAAAAATTAATTTTTTTAATCAAACATTTATAATATTCATATTTCAGTCGATCTTTTTAATGAAAAAATTATAATCTTATTAATTAAAGTATATACCTTTTAGAATAAAATGTTATACTGATATATGTGAGATAAGTTGTGAGACAGATTAACTCATTATTAAAATATTTTATTTAGACAATGACTAGGGTGGGAAGGGGGTACTAATTTTGAAATGTACAACCTCCTTCCTTTACCTTAAGTGTATGTGTTATGATGTTTTAATGAATGACCATTAATTAATTAAGGGTGTGGATCAAGTGGGTACCTGGTTGTACCCTATTCACCCTCGTTTATTTATATAGGTAAAATATATTTATTATTAATTAAAGTATACTTATATTGAATTATATTATAATACTCTAAAATCATACTTTAATTCATAATTCATCATACGATAGAAAAACACACTTTCACCATCAATGAATATGTATAGTTTACTTATATAATAATCATAGGTTAACATGTCTTATAAATCATCTCACATAAACACCATGTCATAAGAGACTTTATAAAAAAAAAATGATATTAAAATAATATTTAGAAATGAAAATAATTAAATATTCAGATTACCTCTTGTCTATGTTTAATGGGGCAAGAAGGGATGTATGATCCCATGTTCTTGAAAATGATAACTCTATCTGTTCATCTGTTTCAACCACAACTCTGAAATTTGTTGCTTGGATTCTGCATTTTCACATCATCTATTACTTTCTTTTTCTTTTTTTTTTTAAACTTCCACTTAGCTATTATTATTTCTCTATTTTACTTCCTCTGTCCTATTTTAAGTTGTGCACTTTATTCCCAAAATAATATGCTCAATCTCAAAATGAAAATATCCTTTTAAGTTGCACAATTTCTTTTTTTTATTCGTACCAAAAATAATGTGGACAATCTCAAAAATGAAAATATCCCACATTATTATATCACTATCACAATACTACAATAATATAAAAATGAGGTAGCTATTTGCACCCTCAAAAATGCTAGACATACCCCATCTTTTTAATATACCCCAATATTATAATAATATGTATATAAATATTACTAAATGCACCCCAATAAAGACTATTATATCCTCTTCTCTTTATCTTTATTTTTCTCATAAACAAAAAAAAATATTCTATCACAATTTTCAAATCACACGGCTATCTACTTCTATCGAAACCCTAATCCGCTGCAATTTCAATTACACATTCATCTACTTCTATTGTGATACCTTATCACAATTTTCAAATAACAGGGTCATCTACTTCTATTGGAAATTTAGGATACATTATCACAATTTCAAATCACAAGTTTTTTTTATTAAAAATCCTAATCTGCTGCAATTTACTAATGGTGATGAAGACGTTGGCGATGGACTATTTTGGGAAAGCGGAAGGGCAGAGCGGCGGAGCAACGGTGGCTATGGACGTCGACGATGTCAACTCATATTTAGATCTCTTCGGAGAGGGGCCCATCTTGGACCTCCATCGTCTTGCAGATTCCGATTTCTTCAACTCTTTTCAAGACGATTTCGACGATGAAGACATCAACTAGTTTGTATGTTTCACTTTCGATGTTTGAATATCATGTAACGAGTTGATGTATTCAATGTCTTTAATGGTGAATTCCAATTTTTTTTACACAAATCTCCAGTTAGGGTTTTATTTTCTTATCAAATGATGAACGAATCTGTATTGATTGTTGAAGCATCTCAGACCTTGTTCAACAATTTTAATCAAATAATGCAATTTACTAACTCTTATCCTTAAAAGAGATAAACTAGGTGTTTTCAACTATTTAATTATGAACTCAACTAACTAGTCAAGAAATCAAAATCCCAAAAAGTATCATCTTTGAATGTTAAAACTTTCTTGTATGTTTGGTATTTTTGGTTGAAAGATGGTGATAATGAAATTAGGGCAATTAAACCTAGCGGTAGAAATTGTGATAGGAAAACAAGGATTTACTTTCATTTAGTTTTAATCATATAATTTATAAGGGTATTTATGTCTTATTACAAAAGGATATTTTAGTCTTTAATATAAATGGGGTACGTTAAGTAATTTTGGGGGTACGAATAGCCATTCCCTATAAAAATTCCAAAATAATTATACTCCTTCCGTTCGCCTTCAAATGGTCCCTTTATTTCATTTTGGACGTCCCACCTAAAGAGTCAATTTTTCTTATTTTATACACATGGAACTTACACACATTCACTAATATAATAAAAATATGGGGGGCCATATACCCATTAATACAATTACTCATAACACATTAAATAACAATAATCCTTAATCTACTCATTACCGTTATATTGGATGGAGGGAGTATACTGTAATATACCTTTCATATGTTCCTGTAGTTCCAATACTTCCTGGTGGACTCCAAACAAGGTCCCAGTACCTGTATGCACAAATTAAATGAGATTTTTTTTTAAAAAATTTCTTTTACAGGGTTAATTTAATAATATTTTAACTATTCAATTAGAGGCTTCTTGAAAGATTTTTATTTTCATGAATTATGATTCCAAAAAATATAAAATTATCATTTCAAAATTTCAAATGTGATAGAAAGAGAGGATGAAGAAGGGGAAGGAGTGGTCACTATATTGCAGAAGTATAGTGAGAATGGAAAATTCAGAGCAAGTAGAATGTATGCATACTTGAGAAGCAAGCACATTGAAGACACAACTTTTGTATATAAACAGATTTAGCACAAATGGATCGTGAGGAAGCTTAGCTTCAGATTATGGATGATACATAGGGAAAGATTATCCACGAAGGAAAGAGTTTGGTACACAGGAGAAGATAAACGATGTGATTTCTGCTTTCATGAAGAATCTACAGCGCATCTCTTCTTCCATTGCCCCTACACCAACTGCATTTGGGGTGAAGTGAAGAGATGAATAGGATGGAGAAGGGGAAGAATGAACTCAGTTACAGATGCATTCCGTAAAATATGCATGGATACCCGACGAAGCAACAATGGAAGAAGACTCCTCTTCATCACCTTTACTACTGTGACATACCACATCTGGATGGAGAGGAATGCTCTACATTTTGGCACAAGGATGCTATCTTCGAACCACATTGCCGACAGGATCAAATTTCAGATAGCGTCCTTGTATATGAATCGTTGATGTATTGTTTTTCTTTATTCACCTTAGGCCACTGGCTTAAGTAGATTGAATAGTTGGGTTAGAACTTGTATTCTCATGTACTAAGTACAACATAAACGTTTCCAGTGAAATACATTTACAAATTTCAAATCATAATAAATTATTCAACAATGAATAAAGTGAATATTAAAATGAGTAGGACAAAGACTTGTGTGAGATCGACTCACGGAGTGACTTTTATGAGATGATAAATAATGATAACCATAATAATGAAAAGTGATACCCAATTAATGAAATTAAAATTATAAAAGTGCATCTGTGAATTATTTTATGAACAATTTATAGTATAAACGAAAAGTGATAACATTTTCTCTTTAATAAAAAATTTACGAAACCGTAAAATTGACCGTGATACGAACTCACACAACTCTATACAAATGAGTAGTATTAATAATTATGAGGAGATGGATTATATTAGGGTTGTGTAGAATATATACCCTCTATTAGATTCATCATTGGCAGTCTCTAGCAAATTGTCAATGTTGTTGTATTCAATGCCAGTCACTATGCCATCTGGTTTGGATACACTCACTCTAATCATCTCATTGTCCATAATCACCTGCAATTCATCTCTACAATTCATTCTGTGTTTTTTCTTTTTTTAAGAAATTAGAAATATATTACTATTCAACATGTGAAAAGGATAAAAATATGGAGTATAAATTTGTATATGTATATATATGACCTTAGTTTCAACAAAATTATGTATACAAAAAACTAACTATTTTAAAATTCAACCATGTTTTAAAAAGTTTAAAATCAAAATTTATTCATATAAATTTATTTTATTCAAAATAATCTCAAAATATTTAATTTTTCCAATTATATTATCATTAAAATGGTTATTTTCATTTTAAAATATCCAAATTTTCTAATTTCATGGGATGCGAATGAATTAGTACTTTTACAAATTTATGAGTTGAAATTGACAAAAAAAAAAAAAAAAACTTGTTTAGAGATGTAATCGGAGCAAAATTGAAAGATTTGGGTCCTTTTCGAATGAACTATTTCAAAATCTTTCCGACTAAAGTATAAGGATATAAGACTATTTATATTTTAAACCCAGGGTTAAATATTGTAATTTTCTAGATAAATAAATAAAATCAATTAATACTAGATAAAAAAATGCTAAAAATAATTAATAAAAAAGTCTTACATGGTGATCTCGTATATGCAAACGAAGTTTATTTGTATCAGACATTGTTTTTAGTCTAAATCATCCACGGCAAACAATATATTTATACATGTTGTCCATCATCCTTCATTTATTTATTTATACTTGCTTTTTCACCTACCTTTAATTTTAAGCACAATTTTAAATTTGGGTAATCTAATTATTAATAATCAAGGAAAAGTTCCTTTAATTAGCATCTACTTTTTTCAACCACAGAAATTGGTCATAATCAGATTATGACTACATTATGTTTTGAAAAGTTACTAATTATTTTTGGTTTAACTACTCTCTGAAAATAATTTTTATTAGCATATATATGATTGCAGTCGCAAAAGTATTTAAATACTTTTAGCAACAATTATTTGTAGTCACAAATAAATTATTTGAGAAAAAAGATATTTAAGAACACTCAATTTTTCTCAATGCATGTACAATTAGAAGGTAATTGCGAAATCGTGAAAGAAAAAATTATTTTTTCTGATAGTGTTTTCAAAAATATATATGTTAGAGCAATTCATGATTTTTTTTTATTTTTTATTTTTTTGACGGATAGAGCAATTCATGATTACTTTAATTGAGAATGAAGATTTGAATTTTAAAAAAATGTTGGGTAGAGATTTTGTTATGTTCTTTTTTTGGGATAAAGAGTTGTGTCATTTGGTAAGCAAAGGATAAACGCTACATTAATGTTACCTCACTTGAATTGCAAATAAAGAAACCACTTAAATTAACCTTTATGATTTTTTAACTTGCAAGATTAGATATTGGACAGCTCAAAAAACGTTGAAAAAAAAGAGAGAAATTTCAGATTTTATAATTTTAGATTGCATGTATCTTTAATAGTCGTCTCTTGTAAATCATAGTGTGCATCATAAATTTTTGGAGTTTTTTTTGTTAAATTGGGTTTACATCATAAACTCTTATGAATCATGTGATTCCTCTTAATTTAAATATTTTAATAATACATAGAATATATAGGATTGGAAGGAATACCACAAAGTTTACATCGTAAATTCAATTTAAACAAGTGTTTGTAAAAATTTTTATAGAACTTTATTTATGGATTGAAAATATAATGGTACATTTAAGTGTTTTAGATCTTAAAAATAAATAAGCTTTGAAAACCAGTTAATATTGGTTATGTCTGTTTTGGGTTAATTTTTTATAGTGTAAAATTTAACTTTGTATCAAATTAATACTCCGTCCGTTCCGGTGTAAGAGGACCATTTATTTTTTTGCACGTAGATTAAGGAATATTATTATTTAATGTGTAGTGGGTAGTTGTATTAGTGGGAGTGTGAGTCCCATATTTTAATTGTATTAGAGGGGGTGTGTGGGTCTCATATGTGTAAAAAAGAAAATGAGACTTTGGGTGGGACGACCAAAATGGAAAAATGATCCTCTTAAGTTGGGACGGAGGGAGTATGTAAGAGATGTGTGGTGATATGTATAAAGTGTATAAAAGGTGTTATACATTTTTATATTATTAGAAATGGTTGTTTTTGATTTTTTAGTATACATTGAGAATTATGTAATTCATTCCTTATTCTAATTGGGGTTTAGTAAAATCAAATTACATAAATTTCACCAATCTCTTATATACATCGCATACTACTAGAACAAAAGCAAGCTTTTATGTTTATGATTTTTTTATTTTTTTTTGCAAAGAAAATTTATTTATTGATAGAGTAAAAGGGATACTCAAACCCAAACAAATGATGCATATCTCCTATTACACAAAATCATTCATGCAAAATAGAAGCAAGAGAAGAACACCAATCTAAAAAAGTACTATCTTTACGAATTTTCCTGCTCACCATTAGTCTCGACCACACATATACTTTTATATCTTGTATCATTTTCATTGGGTTGGGTGTCTCTCCATTAAATATAAAATTATTTCTTAATGTCCAGATCGACCAAACAATGCATGCCCATAGAGTAACGACATCATTACATTTTGGCCTAATTCCAAACAAATCCATGTGGTGTAACATATGGGGGATTGGCTCAGAATGGGGTGTCATAGATTGCCCCAACCAATTATAGCAACAGTTCCAAATCAAATGAACAATCTTACTACAAAAGAACAAATGCGATAATTTTTCTTCCATCTCACCACACATCACGCATTTTATATTGTTGTTGGGTTGATTAATACCTTTCTTTTACAAGTTGGATTTTGTAGCCATCCTTCCTTTCAACACCTTCCAAACAATAGACTTAACACTCCTTGGAGCATGACATGCCCAAAGTTTCTTGAACGCCTTCTTCTTATCCTTGTTTGTTTCCATATCAGAAGAACTCATCAGTTTTTCATATGATATACTTGTAGAAAAAATTCCATCTTTTGCATATCTCCATCTCCATATATCTTCTTTGGATTGATCAATTTGCACCCTGTTAAGACAAGACATGAGTCGTTAAGATAACACATCACACTCTCTTAATGCACGACACCATTTCAAATACCAATTCTAACCATTTACTCCCCAGTATCCCATTTGACTCACCACCGCTTCTATCTTATCACTAATTCTAAACAACCTTCCAAACTTAGACTTTAAAAACATCCCATCAATCCATTTATCAAACAAAAAAGAAATACTATTCTCATTGCCCACCACAATGTCACAATCATCTCTCATTCCCACCCCCTCATCACCCCCAAACATTTCACAAACTTCTTTCCACCACCTAGACTTTACCCCTTTCCCTAAACCCCAAGGCTCAACACCTCCATATTTGGATTTTATTACCCTTACCCACAGATTCTTTGGCTCATTAAGGAATCTTCACGACCATTTACTAACTAATGCATAATTGAATTTCTCTAAACTTCTAATCCCTAAACCCCCATTCTCTCTTTTTTTGCAAATGTCATCCCAACTGATCCATGGAATTTTTTTTGTATTCTCTCCTCCCCCAAAGGAAATTTTTTTGAATCTGGACAATATCTCTAATTGTTTTTTGGCAAGCAATAGAAAGATAGACAATAGATTGGCATTGCAGAAAGGACTGCTTGAATCGACGTGCAACGACCTCCCAACGAGATGTGTTTGTCATTCCACAACGCTAATCTTTTTTTAACTTTATTAACTAGATTCTCCCAAGAAGCTGGTCGCTTATGATTGATGCCAACATTCATTCCCAAATAAGAGAAAGGAATCAAACCCACTTCACAACCAAGAACATTTGTCATATATTCTAGCGTAACACTGCCCATGTTCAAACCCATCAAACTACTTTTGTTAAAATTAACAGTTAAGCCTGATAGAAGTTCAAAATTTCTCAAGATGTCTTTAATCACATAAACATTCTCCATCTTTTCTGTACACATGAGAATTATATCATCTGCATACTGTAAGTGAGATACCTTAATTTTTTCACGACCAATACTCATGGCTTCTAACATTCCCAACTCAACTGCTCTAGAAATAAGAAGATTTAAACCTTCAGCCACAATTAAGAATAGGAAGGGTGATAATGGATCACCTTGCCGCAACCCTCTCTCGAGTTTAAATTCTTCAGTAGGGCTCCCGTTTACAAGAACTGATGCTGATGTAGTTGAGACACACTATAGAATCCATTGCCTCAATTTTTGTCCGAAATTAAGCCCTATCATCATATCTTCAAGGATTTTCCACTCTACAATATCGTATGCTTTTGCAAAATCAGCCTTAAATATCAGCGTACTCACTTTCTTTCTTTTTGATTCCTCAATGATCTCATTAAGAACCAAAACACCATCAAGAATTTGTCTACCTCCAATGAAAGCTGACTGGTTCTCTGATATAACTATTTCCAGTACCTTACTCAACCTGGTGGCTAGCACTTTTGAGATGGGAGAGGACTCTTCGAAGCTAATATTTCCACGCCTTTTTCAGCTTTATAGAAATAAGAATAGTGGGAGGGTGAGAGGAGGGGATGGAGTTGGGAGTCAAGAAGAACCTTATTCGATCCTTGTAAAACTAAAAAATTTACAGCGGTTGATAAATTTTAAATGATCGTCTCATCTAAATGCTTAAACTAATAGAGAAATGTATCGTTTAATACTTAATCAAGTCACTCTAACATGCCCCCTCACATGCAGATGAGAAATTTTGCCTCAATCCTTGCATGTGGAATTTTTTTATAAATGGGTGGCGGTGAGGTTCGAACCCTGAACCTTTGTTATCCATGGGCTCTAATACCATGTTAAATGACCACATCATCTAAAAGTTTAAGCTAATAGAGAAATGTATCGTTTAATACTTAATCGAGTCACTCTAACACGTCCCTTCACATGCAGGCGGGAAATTTTGCCTCAAGTCTTGCATGTTGAATTTTTTTCATTGGTATCAGAGCTTTTAGATGAGGTGGTCATTTAACATAGTATCAGAGCACATGGTTAAAAACAATCTAGGGTTCGAACCTCACCACTACCCATTTATGAAAAAAATTCCACATGCAAGGTTTGAGGCAAAATTCTCCACCTGCATGTGAGGGGGGGTGTTAGAGTGACTTGATTAAGTATTAAACGATTTATCTCTCTACAAGCTTAAACTTTTAGATGAGGTGATCATTTAACATTGGTAATTTAACAATAAAGAAATGATTCACATATTCAAAATCATACGGAAGAAATTTGCACTATTAAAAGTAATAGCTTACCCTTGAAGAGCTCTTTGGTAGGCTGCTGATAAGAGCTAATTTACTTAGAAGAAATTTACTACACTTTAATGAGTGTGAAAATTTGCATGTTTTAAAGTTCAATTTAACACCGTTTTTTGTGGAGTTTATGGTTTTATTTGACAATTTAATTGTTATTTCTCTAATCTTTGAGTTCAAGATGCGTTGTAAGTGTTATTTCGTATTTTTAGATGAAAAAATAATCAAAATTGCAAAGTTAGGATGAAGAGTAAAATCGTTCAAGAATTCAAAAGACGTACGCTCACTTTGCATGAATTTTATGTTATTGTATGGAAGTCAAAAGTGGTCATGTTATGTATGATTGAAAAACCACATAAGAAAGAATCATTTTGGCGCGTGAATCACCTAAATTAGAATGTGAATGAGAAAGTTAAAATCAAAACGGTGGGACTGTGTAACAGTGCAGGACCAAATGTGGCTTGCTTGTGCGTTTTGAAAATTGCACGACCAGAGAGTGTGTGCTTGTGCGTTTTGAGAGAAAGATGAAAAGAATTAAGAATCTCAATAAAGCATAGCTTAATTCATAAGAATTTGGAAAGAGTAATATCAACAAAAGTACACTAAAATTTTAGCGATATATTCTACATAACATCAATGTAACCCAAGAAATTTAAATATCATTATTTCAAAAAAAAATTGTATTAACCATTTCCACCATATAATTGAAGTGAGTTTTTAAGAGTAATAATTATTTTACATAAATATATTACACATTTCATTGATATTATCTAATGGGAAATTATTTTGAATACTCGGATAAAACGAATAACACTAGTGAAAAAATTGAAGTGGCGTAATTAGTTAGGACAAGTGAAAAAAATATAGGAAGTCACAAGACACATGACTAGTAATTCTAAATATACAATTAAATTTGATAAAGAGGGCGTGGAATGAGTAAAATAAGCACTCATCTCCTAATATTTTAACTCTAAATATACAATTATTTTTTGATAAAGAGGATGCTATGAATAAAATAGCAATTACTCCATCTCCTAGATGGATGTAAATCTCATGACCGATTCCATATCTTGGAGGTGCTTGGGAGTAATGCTTAGTTAATCTAAATGAGAATCAAAATTTCTTAATTATACTTATTGAATCAATAACTACTTCCCACCTTTTAATAATTTTTAATTTCATTGTGATGGACCTTCTTAATGATACTCTGTTTGAAGAATTCAAAACAAACCATCACAACATTTTCTCTTTCAAACAGCTATATGAATAATATATAAGAGGAAAACAAAATATATAACCTAAAACAAAAATATAAAACATAAATGAAAAGATTGATATTTTTTCTCCCTCTCATCTAAGGCATGTATCAATGTAAAACCAAAATATAATAAGAGAGGACAGTGTATCCTATTGGCAGTTACATGTGTGTATTGTGTTGGATTCACATTGGATAGTTTGTGGTGGTGAAGGTATGAACTAAAAGACAGGGCAGCCATCCACCACAACACCTCTGGCAGTGGGACACGTGGCCAAATCACAATGCTCAGGGTCATTGTTCCCCCACCAAGATATGTTTCTTTCCTCAATGCCCACAGTGAAGTAGAGCAACACTGCCATGAAAGCCACACCTGCATCCAGAGCAGCTGAGAGCACATAGTTGTACCTCTGCCACCACCTCTTCCTGTATCTGAACACAAAGAAGTTGAATATGGTGCCAACCAGGATCCAAGAATTGTAGTTGAGTGCAGTTGCTGGTGGCATGTTGGCCGTTGCTCCGAGGAGCACTGGCAGGTTGATCAGAGGGATCCAAGAATGGTGTGGGAACGCCCTGTGGAATAACCACACGACGAAGGGGCCCAGTAAGCCCCCGAGGAAGAACCAGTTCAGTGCGGGGTAGTTGCCCTCACTGCCGAAGATCCTCTTGGGGCTTACGAGGCCCCAAATGACGGATGCATCAAAGAAGACACGGTCGCTGGGGCACGTCCATGGACTGTTTGAGAACTTGTCCTGGTGGCATATCCCTTCGATCGTGTGGAGAAGCCACCATGCAATGCTCATGTTCACTGTCCCTGCTATCAGTGTTCCCAAGAACTGGAATCCAAGAACTGAAAATCATGAGCATACTAGCTAGCCTCATTAGGTGAGGTGTGGTGGGGTGAGTGGCCTCATACCTGGACTAGGAACATTGATCTAGGAGGGATCTTCATGTAATGACCAAGCTTAAAATCACTAAGAAAGGCAATGGCTTGAGTCATGCTCATGTATCCATACACCTTGAAGCAGACGTTGGCGATCGGCCTACCCGGATATATGAGCCCCATAACATACTCTGTGATGATGTTCAGGCCTGGAGTCTGTGAAAGCACACATTTTAGTATGAATTTTCATGCACAAAGAATCATAATTTCCATTGAGAGTGAGAAATGGTATTGAGGAGCACCTGATTTGTGGTTGCTGTGATGATGCTGATTGGAAGGGTGAATGAGAAAGCAAGAAAAGCAGCAAACAAAAGAGCCCAAACAGGCATTTGAATCTCTTTTTTTAGGAAGATACAAAGGCAAAGTGACACCACCATTGTTAATCCTAGAAGGATGTAAAACCACCATGAAGGTATATCTTTGTAGTTTTTCATTAGTTTAGTGTGTATATCTCTCTTCCCCTTAGTAGATGCCTTGTATCTACCATATATCTCCCTGCAAAAATTACAAACAATACGTAAACACCTGATTCCATCACTATTCCATCCTCCGAATTTCCTCCACTACTGTTGATGAAACGATATGATTATGACAAGTTGAACTAGTGGAGGAAATCCAACGAGGAGAAGGGTATGTACCTTCCATAGAACAAAGCAACATGGGAAATTGTAGAAGCAATGGTGGCGAATCCGAATCCATAAGTGAGAGAGAAGAATGTGCTCAAGTAGATCCTCCCTTGCTTGGAATACTGTTCTTTATCAAGCTCAAATTTCTGATTAACAATGGCAGTTATGTTGTAATTCTGACCACTTCTAGTAAACAAGTCTGCTGAGTAGATGGGGAAGGTTTTGGCATTGTAGACATTCAATCCCCAGTAGGATATAGGTATGACAATGTACATTATGAGGAAATATCCAATGAAAATATTGGCAATGGCAAAGAAGGGAGAGATGAGAGGGCTGAACATGAAAGAGGCTACAGTTGCCCAGTCTAATGTGAATGCCCCGACTCCGAGGCCATTCAAACCCGAACCGATCTGTTGGGCAGTGACAGAGTGGGGGAACACCCAACACAACCATGAAATGCTCTGAATGGTTTGGAACAAGTAACCTGGGACTAAGTACCATAAGAAGCTGCATATTAGAGCAATCACGAAGAACTTTGCGCGTGACATTGGCCTCTTGATGCTGCTACCATCCTCGTTTTCGACAGCATTGTCCTTATCCTCTTTTTCATGCAGTGTTCTGTGAACAAATATCAATTCGATTTAAATTTGCTGCTGAAGATTTTGTTGATCATAAGGTAGAATGCATGTTCATTTCTTATAATTGTGTTGATTATGCATCTCTCACCTGTATTAATGATTAAACCTTCAGTTTAGACATTAGAGCATATGAAAAGTATGGATGAACTATGAAGATCTTCTATGGCCCTATTTAGTTATTTCATCTCATTTACATTTGCCATTTCTTGCTCTTATCTTGATTTTTCAGAAGAATAATATATTCAAATACATCCTTGCATGCAAATATTAGAATTCTCCAGCCCTTTTTTCGATATGACTTCACTAGGCTACTCAAAGGAGCTATAGAGGGAGTGAAGACATGTAGAACCAGAATATGATTCCCCATGCTCTTAACCAAATTATGAAATTCTTATATTGTCTTTATTAATTATTAATGACAATATCACAATTGATGACAATTAGTCATCACAATCCGAGGCCGTTTTAGAAATTTCAAGTGTCTTATCCATATAACGGTGTACCCCATTATTAGAGGTCCCCACCTCCCTGCCTTGGGAATAGGTGGAGGAGTTAAATCGCAAGATGTGCCTCACGTAGCTTATAAGGAGAGTCAAACAAAGTTCTTCACTAGTTAGAGAAAATGGTATCACTTTTCACCGTCAATTATTACTTTTCATAAAAATAGTTATTACTTTTTATCTATAACACGTCTTTGTCTCAAAATATCAGCATCACAGCAGATCATAACACTTACTTTCCATATAAGAACCACAAGACATAACCTTAATCTTAAGTAAGATTCATCCACAGCAGGACTTTAGCATGAGAGTTCACTAAATACATCAGTAAAAAGCTAAACAACTCATTGAAAAAGCATGATGAATATTATAAATGACAAAACTCAAGATTAATGTTGATCAAATGCCTAAGTATAAAGTATTTACTCCCTCCATCAGCATATTTTTACACGTGCACGAGGAGCACGTGGATTAAAAAGAATTATTTTTTAAGTGTATAATGTTGAATAACATATGATTATTTTGGATTATGCAATGAGAAAATGTTAATAAAGTCGTTGATTTCTGATTGATAAAGTGCAAAAGTAGATGACATTTTGGCTGCGAGATGTTAACATCATGTAATATTAACACTTTTAGAAATACGCATAAGTAATAGAACGGATGTAAATGTAAATTGTGTTACAAAACTTGAAATGGAGAGAGTATTAAATACAAAATAATAAGTACTTTTTAATGGCTATGTCTAGTTTGGGTTTTGGTTTTCAAAACTTATGGTGAAATATTAAAAATCTCCCCTATATATACATTTAAATACTATAAATCAACCACTTACTCATCATTCATGCATTCTCTCTCATTAATTAAGATGTTTATTTTTCTTTTGTTCTCCCATTTTTACATGCTCTCATATGAATTAATATATTTTTACACATATCACCGTCGAACTTAAACATATTAAGTTGATATGATATAAAATAAAATTCAATGTACCAAAATTTTAAATAAACATAGATTGGAGATGGTGGTTTAAAAATTATACCTGAAGAGCGAAATCTGGACTAGAGTGCTGGGCCACCACATGTGTGCCGGCTCAACCACGTATTTCCTTAGAAGCCCTGCCCAACCATATCCTAGTACCTGCCTCAATCAAAATGGCATGATATTCAATATAATTAAATAAACAAATAAAAATAAAGTATCTTCTTATACTGTGCTCATGTGAGATGGGATGTGACTATGACTATTATATAGGTAATGTTTAATTATGTTTTTTAAAATATAATAAAAAATGCTTATAAAATATTATGATATGATTCACTACAAACATATTTTAATTACCAATAAATATACTATTGTAAACAATACTTTAATAATAGATCCACTGATATTGCAAGTGCTCCATAAATAAATGTCTTGCACAAATTATTATGGATAATAGTCCCATATGACTCGGTTTTTACTTTTCTAATATAGTTACTGTATACTCCGTCCCATTTTTCATATTTTACACTTTCCATTTTGGGTTGTCCGACAAAAGTTTGCACATTTTAAAAAAGCAAAAAGTCAAACACAATCACCCTTCCCCCTACACTTTATTTACAAAAAAACCACCCCTACCTAACACACCTAACATACTTTATCATTTACTTATTACCAAAAAAATACCATAATACCCCTAAAAGTTATCACTTTCTTAATCTTCGTGCCGGAAAGAGGGGTACAAACTTTCTTGGGACGGAGGGAGTAGGTTTTAGTAAGAGATGTTATTACTTTTATATTATTTTTTAGGTAAGTTTTTTTTTTAATTAAAAATATTTTCACTTTTTGTTTATATTACAAATTTTATCAGACAATTATCTTAATTCATCATTAAATTATCACTTTTTAATAGAAATATTATTATCATTTAATATCAATCTCACACATAATATTACATAAGAAAGGTTTGTTGTCACCATCTCATTTAATATAAATTTTTTTGTTCTTGTGCTTAATATTTCATCTAACACTAATAAATTTGAATCTATAAAATATATTTGCCCTTATGACATTGTTACATTAATTTAAATTCTCTCAATATTTGAAGATGTTCTGATTAATTCTTTAAATTAATGAATTAATCAAAGTTTTAAATTTTAGTTTAATACGTTATACTCTAACGTTAATTAATTTATCCATATTTTAATTTATTTATTTATAAAAATTAAAATTAAAATTCCACTTTAATTATTTTTACTTATCTATTCATTTTAATTGAATATATGAAATATATATGTCTCACATTAAAAAAAAAACTATCAAAGTTTAATACACTAATTTATTTAAGCACATTATACCATTGATTCGTGCTAACTTTAATACAAGCCCAACTATGAAAAGTAAATAAATATGAATAATACAAATTAAGTATATTATTCATCCGTATCACTTTAAGATTTACGTTTTTTTAAACTTTAAGATTTACGTTTTCCATTTTGGGTTGTCTCAAGTTAAGCTTTACATTTCATTTTTTATCAAGTTGGGCGCATATAAAACAATTAATTATTTCATATAAGCCTCACACACAACACTAATACAATTATCCACTTTACATTAAATATTATTTCTCTCACCTCACTACACATTAAAATATTATGTCTCTTAATCTACGTGCAAAAAGCAAATATAAACATTAACATGGGACGGGATACTTCATACTTAAAAATAGATTATGCTAAAAAGAACTCATTTTAAATAACAAAATTTCATTCTACTGGTAATTATCAATGGATTGTCAATAAAAATTACATTTTACTTTTAGCAAACGCCAACAAGATTATTATAATGAATCACTAATGAAATAAAATTTTCGTTGTTAAAAATTTAACAACCGCAACTTTACCAACAAATTTCGTTGTTCATCCGTTGATAAACCAATTTAACAATGAAATTAAAACTTTTATCAACGGAATATTTTATTGATAAAAAATAATTTTTTTTGTAGTGTTAAATTTTATAAGTAAAATAAAAATTATATAGGGTACATATACATAGTGTGCAAGTGTGTGAGTCAGCTGCCGGCTTGACAGAAAAAAAAGAGAAGAATTTTTCCAAATTTCTATTCATTGTTTGTGTATCATCCCATAATTCCAATGTGCCATTTGGACTTTTCACTAAAAGGAATCGGTTGGCGTCTAATTTTAATTAAAAAATGCAGCTGGAATCTATGACGTTGGTTTGTTTACAGTATTGAAAATCGACATCTTTAAATTGAGTTTTAAAAATTATTTTATAGGTAAATAAATTTCATTAATGTTTTAATTGTCAATCTTTATTACGTTCTCGGTAATTATAAATCACTCCACATCTACTTCTAACAAGTTTACAAACGTTAATAACTTTTGTCATCAAGAAACTTTTTCCAAATTATTATACTTTCCACATCCCTTAAGTATTCACTTTTTATCATTTTGAGAAAAGAATGTTGTAAAAAATAATAACTTTTATAATAAAAAGTGATAATTAATTAGTGAAAAGTAATAATACTATTTTATAAATAATTTATTATATAAATAAAAAATGATAGTAATATATTTATAGTATAAATAAAAAATAATAGTAATATTTTATAAAGAAAATAATAAATAATTACGAAATGATAAAATGTCTCATAGCAATAAAGTCTAGTACAAAACTTCACCTATCATTTTTATATGAAGTCCATTCTAAAAATATATAGTATATATTTTTTATGGAAAAATAAGGGACCACATATATACTAGTATTAATACTCTAAAATTTCATAAAATGACAATTTAGGATATTCTTTTACTTAAAAAAGAAAGAGTAAATTTATAAAAATTCACATGTTATTGTTGTATAATAACTTCTCACTTCACGTAACATAATCTTTATAATCTTCACTCCACGTTAACTTGAATTTATTATCTTCCATTATTAACCTTTCCTTACTTTCATTAAATTTTTAATTCTCACCAAATTACCATAAATATTTATTTATTTTCATTGATTATGGTCTATGACTCTATTTATTACCGTGAGAAGATGGCATCTACCGTATAAACCTATAATTAGGTCCTAACACTAGCCTATATTGTGAAGGTAACAGTAGCATAGAATAAGGAGGTATTGCGTGAGGTCGTCTCACGTGAGATCATTTTTCGCTTTTTAAAATGGTTATCACTTTCGTTATAAAATGTTATTACTCCCTCCGTCCCGTCCTTATGGTTACATTTGTTTTTTGCACGGGGATTAATGAATATAGTATTTTAATGTGTATTGAGGTGAGAGAAAAAATAATTTAATGTAAAGTGGATAGGTGTATTAGTGAGATGTGTGGGTCCACGGAAAGAGAAGAAATTAATTTATATGGGTCCCATATACTAAAAAGGGAAATGTAACATGAAACGCCCAAAATGAAAATATGTAACCATTAGGATGGGACGGAGGAAGTACTCTTTATTTATACTATAAATTGTTCATTAAATTGCATCATCACTTTTCATTAATTTATTATCACTTTTCTGTATAAAAATTATCACATTGGCCATGTCAAGTAAATTTTTAAGTGAGACGTTCTCACACAAGTCTTGGACTAGAATATTTACCACAAGTAATAGCACCAAAAATTAAAAATAATAATACTAATAATAAAAAAAAAGGTACCTGAGTGGTGAGAATGAGGAGCCAACCAGCCACAAAAGAGATGTTCCTCTTATAAAACGCAATAATAATATCCACTATCATCACTGCATAAGCCGGCCCGTTTCCGAACGCACTACCCGCATTCGCAAATATGGATATCAGCACGTGCTCCTTGATGTTAAACGGGCCCGGGTTTAGGGACACTTCCTTGGGCCCCACCCACGGAACCCAAACACTCCACTTCCGGGTTGGCAGCACCGCCGCCATGAACCGCCCGATCGGCAGCGTCGCCACCTGCACCGTAATCTGGGTGACGATGAGCGGCTCTCGCCGGTAGGAGAAGAATTGGTTGAGGAAGGAGAGGAGGACGCAGGAGAGCAGCCCTAGCACCCACATCCGGAACGTCCATACGGGTAGGTCCGGGTCGTCCGTCACCGGTACGGTCAGCCGGACTTCTTCGATGGGCGATACGTCGTCGTCTTCTTCAGAATCCTCTAATTTGGGTGGCAGGGCTTCGACTTCCATTGTTCCCATTTCTGGGGATTTAGGAGGAGTGAGTGCAGTAGAATTGAAGAATGGGAGTACTGTATATAGGTAGTGTAGGTAGTGTGAGTGCGTGTATGTAACTACTATGTACTATAGTTATACAGAACAGTGTGTGAAAGTGAAGAAATGGAAGGTTGCGTGGGCGCGTGAAATAATGAGAACATCGAAAAACACACCAAGGATTAACCAAGGGATTAAGGGAATGGATAAGAAATAAGAATATGACAAATTATTGATCCACTCGCCATATTTTAACAACGAAATTGCACAAATACTAATTTAATAATATTCCTTTTTGAGTTAGTCTCTTGTGAGACGGATTATTATAGAAATGGGTCGTGAGACGGTTTAACCCACTTTAATTTATATAATACTCCCTCCGTCCCCCAAAGTATTTCACACTTTCCTTTTCCATCCGTCCCTCAAAGTATTTAACACTTCACTTTTACTAAAAATGGTAATGAATACACTATAATAATACTTACTTTTTACACATATCCCAACAAAATACTCACTTTTTCACCCATTCCAATAACTTTACACATCTTTTTCATTAAATTAACTAAAATATTTATTCTCTTTCTTACTTTATACTTAAAAAGTCAAATTTTTCTTAAACTCCGCGCACACAAATACGTGAAATACATCGGGGGACGGAGGGAGTATAATATAATACTAAATATTATTATTAGAAATAGTCAACCCACTATCCAATTTTGTTCCTAAATTAGTGGGATTATCTATTAGTGTTTTCTGCTTTGATGATTAACCACCGTATATTCTCCCCCTCCGGCTTGTCATCCTAATTTTTCTCAGTCGGCGAATGAAACTTGGGGTCGGTCATCATTCCCATCTCCAGTGAGTCGTTAATCCCCATCTTCGGCGAGTCGTCTTCGGTCATCATCCCCATCTCCGGCGAGTCATCGATATTCTCCCCCTCCAGCTGCATGTCATCCCAATTTTCTCAGTCGGCGAATGAAACTTGGAGTCGGTCATCATCTCCATCTCTGGCGAGTCGTCTTCGATCATCATCCCCATCTCCGGCAAGTCGTCTTCGGCTTATTATATGTTGATTTGAGCTTATAGTGCTACCTGATACTGTCTATAGTATGTTGTTAATCTGTTATAGTGAAATTAGTAAAATCTTATTTGTAGTGTATTGTATTCATGGTTGCGGTTGTATGGTATGCCATAATCTTGTTAAAGTATGTTATGAAATTGCCATTGTATGTTGGTGTTAAGTACTCTATGTAGACGGTTAAGTATGTCGTTTAATGTTATAGTATGTATTTTCATTGTTAGAGTATGTCGTTTCTGTATTAAAATAACTATTACTTCTGTAGTAGTTTCATGTGACGTTAGAGTATGTAATGTTGATGTTATGATATGTCACTACTTAATTTATTTAAGTATGTCTTATTATAGTATGCTAGTTTAAAGTACTCCATCGATGTGTGGTATGTCAGCGTGTTCATTAATTTTAATTTAATTTCTCTTCTTCAACGTGGATTTCTACGTTTCTTCGTTCATTATTCAATGGGATGTTAGGAATTTGGGAAGAATATATTGTATAATCTTTCTCTTCATTATTCAATGGGATGTTAGGAATTTAGGAAGAATATATTGTATAATCTTTCTCTTCTTCCGATGGATTGGGGGATGTCATGATCTTTTTTCTCTCCTCAATTGATACAGGGACGTGTTGAATTTGGGAAGACTCTTCTCTCTCTTCTAAATCTAAACTAATCAAGCAAATTTTAAGGGATTATACAAATTAATATATTAATTAATAAAAATGGGTTAAATTACACTTGGATACCCGTCTTAGATCCGTCTCACCTAAATTAATGTCTCACAAGAGAATTTGTCTTCCTTTTTTACATAAAAGGTATCGGTTGAAATTTTCAAATTCCAAATACTCATTAAATGAATAATTGAATTATAAATAGGCACGTAATGTACTCGACATTTTAGTATGACATTTCTTATAACATTTTTTCATTGAAGGACCCCTATAAATATTGAGGTGCTGAACCTAATATCCAATATAAAATGGCCCAAAATCATTATCGATCATCAATTAAATTGTTTATTTTTGACCAAGATATCCCCAATTTTCCTTTTTTTTATTATTTTATCATTTGGATTTTGGTGTCAGATACCCGACATAGGATACCGACATTATATTCCGATAATATTATTGTAATATCGGATGTCAGTTCCGGTGTCGGACATAGTATTTCGATACAGAATTGACAACGAATTCGACATTTGATGCTACGACGATAATGTCGGACATGATGTCGGTATCTTGTGTTGGGGCTCCAACACCATAACCAATATCAAATAATAAAAAGAACAAAAGGTGGTGTATTTTGGTTAAAAATGAATAATTGGATATGAATGTTATACCATTTAATTGATGATTAACAAAGATTTTTTTCTATTCAAATTATTATTTACTTTTGATAATTGCCTCGTACATATTTTGATTTGATTGAAAATTTTAGGTGAGATGGATGTAAGACGAGTCGACCCAATATTAAAGTATGCTTATTATATAGGTAAAGTATGCTTAATTGTTGTTATAGTATGTCAATAATAAATCATATTATAACACCCCAAAATCATACTTTAATTCATTATTCATCATACTTTTGAAAACATACTTTAACAATTGTTAAACATACTTTATTTATATAATAAACATACTTTAACACGCCTCACAAACCGTGTCACACAAATAGACTTTGTCTATTTCATTATTTTAAATATTTTAAAATATATTATTAAATATAAATTAGTAAAAATGATTATTAATTAATTAAATCTAAAAAGACATAAAAAAAAAATTAACCCTATTTTTAATGTAATTTTCGCCGTTTATGCATGCGTATTGTATGCCACAGCTTATGCCATATCTAAAAGCTCATTTAAAATGAAGAATATGCATATTTTAAAGAGGAATACAAGAAAACATGCTTCAATCCCCTCTTTATTTTAACTTTTTAATTTAAAGAGTCGTCTTCACTCTTCAAATTTGAAGAGTTAAATGCATTTAATTATTAGTGTTTTAATACAAAATAGAAGTAGTTTAAACAATCAATAAAAGAGAAAATAACGTAATAAATTAACATTGGAAAACAAATTTTAAAGAATTTGTTGGAGCACAAAAAATTTATGACTCTTTAAAATTAAAATCACTCTTGTGAAAATGCTCTTCAAATTTTGAAGAGTCTCTTGAAAATGCTCTTACGGCTAGATTGGTATGACTAAATTGAATAATAGGGAAATTCAATGAACTTATGAATGGAATAGTAATGGGAATGGAATGATAAAAAATTATTTTTATCATGATTGGCATCCTTCAGGAATAACTCTAAGTAATAGAATTTGTATTAAACTATGCATAAAAAATTATATTTATATTTATATTACATGTATATATTCAGTTTAATTAATAATATTAATTTTTTATATATAATTTACTAATTTTTATTTTGAATAAATATTTATATACATTTATATGTAAAAATTTTAAGAATTATTTAATTATTTATTTTTTAACGATTTGAGTATATAAAAATATTTAATTTTTTATTTAGATTTTAAATGATTTATTATTTTATTTTTTATTAAATAATTTAATCCAAATAATTTTAATAAATATTACATGTTGAGTAAAAAAATAGTAACATATTTATACTTATATAAATAAATGTTGTATAAATTAATATATATGTGTGTGTGTGTGAGAGAGAGAGTGAGGGTGGGGGTGGGGTGGGGTGGGATGGGGGAACGAGGGAATGAAATGGACAATACCATGGGGTGGAAGGAATGCACATCCCTACATGTAAGGGAATACATATTACTAAAAACATACGAATCGCAGGAATGAGAATTGAATTAGGAATGATGATTCCATTCCAACCACATTCCATCGTACCAATCATGCCCTTAGACTTTAATAAATTAACAAATTGGTATTAAAATATGAAGTATTATCTTAAAATGTTAATATGCATAGGATAAAATATTATAGTATCATACAGTATTTATATAATCAGTCTGGGATCAAACCGGCTCGAGGTTTATCTAGTTCAATCGGCGGTTCAATCGGAAAGTTAGATTATGAATATTTTTAATTATTATATTTTATAAAATTATCATTCATAAAAAAAATTTATAACCACCAAATTTATTTTACTCCATTCTGTTAAATATAGTAAATATTTTGTAAAATCAATGTATATGGTTAGCTGTATATTTAGTTGTATAATTAGCTATCAGTCAATGTATATTGATTAGTTTCCTATTGTGTAGCCTAAGATTATGCTACAATCATGTGTATATATTCTGAGAAGAAAGACACGGAAAACATTCTTTCATAGTATAAGAGCCATAGTTTTTTTTCGATCTCTTTCCGCAGTGCTCTAACTGTGATTTTCGCCCCTTTTCTTCTTTTTCCTTTCTTTCTTCCCTGTCGTAGGTCTTTCTCCGGCAACGATGTCTTAATCTAAGAATTTTCATCCAACTATTGCTGTCTCCAACATTAGGAATCATATTCCTATTGTTCTCGAGTTAGAAAACGTGCAGTACTCAATATGAGCGTAGTTGTTCAAGGTTTATGCACGTTCGAACAAGGTTCTCCATCACATCATACCCCCTCCGAAGGCCACAGATGTCACGGCAGACACACCGAAGGCCACAACCGAAGCGGAGGATGCAGACATGTGGGCTACTCTTGATGCCACAGTCTTATCGTGGATTTACGCTATGATATCTAATGACCTTCACCACACCATCATTGCACCCGATGCTATGGCAATGGAAGCTTGGAACCATTTGCGGGACATTTTCCAAGACAATAAGCATTCCCGTGCGGTCACTCTTGAGCAATATTTTTCAACCACCAAGATGGAAGATTATCCCAATGTATCGGCATACTGTCAACGGCTAAAGTCCTTGGCCGATCAATTGAAGAATGTCGGAGCTCCGGTGTCTGAGAGTCATTTGGTGCTTTCACTTGTCTCTGGTCTCACTACTTCATACCGTAGTGTGGGTACGATGCTTACTCTTAAGAAATCGGGCTTAGCTAAGGAGGCGATGATGATATCCTATTCTGCCATGGTTGTTGCTTCGAATGAGGACGATGCCTCCTCATATGTTCCATTTCATTCGGGACAGGGGAGGGGGCAGCAACATTCTGGCCGCAAACAACAATAGAATGGGTGAAAAAATTCTGGCGGCCGCGACAATGGCAAGCAGAACAGGGGCGGCAATGGTGATCATCGTTCCGGCAAGGCTGGCCCAGAAAGACGGCCACAGCAACATCCATTCTGGGGTGAAGTCCGGCTCCTAACTGAGGGTGGTTTCACTGGGCTCCTCCCCCCTGCCATATGCCTACCCAAGAATGGGCTCGCCCACCTACTGCCTCCTTTGGGCCGGAGTGTTGGGCCCACGCCCCCAGCAGCAAGCATATCAGGCTTTCACTGCTCATGTGGCTCCATCTTTCAATACTCAGGCTTGTTCGTGTGTGACTTGCATCGGCTATGCACACCATGACTCTAAGTCCATCCGATCTTACTTGGTATATGGATACCGGCGCTATATCACATATGACCTCGTCAAATGGTAATCTCTCATCTTATTTTCATTTGAGCAATCATAATTTTAGTATTATTGTCAGAAATGGTCATTTAATTCCTATTAGTGGCTATGGTCATACCTGTTTACCCTCTCTTAATCCTCCCTTATCATTAAAAAATATTCTTCACGCTCCCAAAATAATCAAGAACCTAATTTCTGTTTAGAAATTCACTACTGATAATTCTATTTCGGTTGAATTTGATCCATTTGATTTTTCTGTGAAGGATTTTCAGACGGGGATGCCTCTACTGAGGTGTGATAGTCATGGTGACCTATATCCTCTCAAATCTATCCATAATCAAACTACTCCATCAACCTTTGCAGCCATCTCTTCTTCACTTTGGCATGATCGACTGGGTCATCCGGGTGCTCCTATGTTAGATGCTCTTAGGGTCAATAAAAGTATTAATTGTACTCGAAATTCTAATTCTAGTATTTATCGTATATGTGTGTTCAGAAAACATATTAAGTTGCCTTTTGCTTCTTCCACTTCGAGGACTTCTTTGTCTTTTGATATTATTCATAGTGATATTTGGGCTTCACCCATTCTGAGTTCTGCATGGCATAGATATTACGTGTTATTGTTAGATGATTTTTTCTAATTTTTTGTGGACATTCTCTTTGGTCAAAAATCAGAGGTTGATGATAAATTTTTGATTTTTAGGGCTCATATTGTTCGCCAATTTGAACGTAATATTAAAACTTTGCAATGTGATAATGGGAAGGAATTTGACAATGGATTTTTTTGGAATTTCTGTAAGAAAAATGGTATGTCATTCCGTCTTTTTTGTCCTCACATCTCTCCTAAAAATGGGAAGGCTTAATGGAAAATTCGGTCTATCAATAATATCACTCGTACTCTTCTCTCTCATGCATCCCTTCCTCATTCCTTTTGGCATCATGCATTACAAATGGAAACATATCTTCTTAATATTCTTCCGAGCAAACTTCTGGGTAATAAATCACCTCTTCAAATTTTATATCACAGGGTTCCCTCATATTCTCATCTTTGGGTTGTTGGGTGTCTATGTTATCCTCTTATTCCTTCCACTAAAATCCATAAATTGTAGCCTCGATCTACTCCTTGTGTCTTTTTAGGTTTTCCACATAATCATCGTGGCTATATATGCTATGATTTGTCATCTCATCAAATTATCATTAGTCGCCATGTCATTTTTTAGGAGAATGTCTTCCCCTTTGCATCACTGCATTCCCTTTCGTCACATACATATGATTTTTTGGATAATGGTCTCTCTTCTTATGTATTAGATCACCTTCAACAATCTGCTGCTCCTCTTCCCACATCACCAGTCCAGACCCACACTCCTCCACACCTGGATCCACATCTGGACTGCCCTAGCCCAGGTCCAGCAGCCACCCCTCCCCAACCACTCTTCCTTCCACATCTCCCATCTCTCCTACTACAATTCCTACTCCCCCTTCTGCCTCACATACAACCCAACCTTCACCAAGCCCAATCATTGCTCCTCCTTCCAATACTCCTCTCCATGAGCCCACTATGATCACTCGAAGTTGGCATGGTATATATAAACCCAACCCAAAATACCAAGCATTACACACCATAGTTTTGAAGTCCCCTTTGCCTCGAAACCCAATAGCTGCACTCCGTGACCCAAATTGGAAAATGGCCATGGATGATGAAGTCCCCTTTGCACTTTGTGACCCAAATTGGAAAATGGCCATGGACTTGGTGCCCCGACCTCCTGGTGTTAATGTTATTCGGTCTATGTGTATTTGTACTTATAAATTTAAATCTAACGATGTTTTTTAGAGGCATAAAGTCCGTCTTGTAGGTAATGGGAAAACTCAACAAGTTGGAATTGATTGTGGGGAAACTTTTAGTCCGGTTGTCAAACTGGCAACTATTCGCACTGTCCTCAATCTTTCTCTTTCTAAGGCATGGCCAATTCATCAATTGGATATCAAGAATGCCTTCCTTCATGGTAAGCTTCAAGAAACAGTTTATATGCATCAACCAGTGGGATATAGGAATCGTACCCATCCTGATTATGTCTGCCTCTTACGTAAGTCTTTGTATGGGCTTAAGTAAGCTCCCAAAGCTTGGTATACATGCTTCGCTGATTTTGTTATGTCTATCGAGTTCACAAATAGTAAGAGTGACAATTCATTATTCATTTACAGCAAAGGGTCCGAAATGACTTATATTCTATTATATGTTGATGACATTATTCTTATTGTTTCGTCTCATGCTCTCCGGTGCTCTATTATGGATCTTCTTAGTTCTGAATTTGCTATGAAGGACCTTGGTCCATTGAATTATTTTTTTAGTATTGCGGTGACTCGATATAAGGTTCCTTTCTCAACGCACATATGCCGAAGAAATAATTGAACGTGCCAGAATGATCTCTTGTAAATCATCGGCTACTCCAGTTGACACAAAATCAAAGGTTAGTGCTACATCTAGTGCTCCTGTTGATGATTTTACTCTGTATCGATGTCTTGCAGGGGCTCTACAATACCTTACATTCATGAGGTTGGATATCTCATATGCCGTCCAGCAAATTTGTCTCCATATGCATGATCCAAGAATGGACCATATGTCTGCTCTCAAATGGATTATTAGATATGTTCAGGGTACATTAGATAATGGCCTACATTTGTATCCATCGTTATTTTTCCTCTCTGGTTTCTTACACTGATGCAGATTGGGATGGGTGCCCTGATACAAGGAGATCTACATCTGGTTATTGTGTATTCTTAGG
Organism: Pogostemon cablin; assembly: GCA_023678885.1. Classification (NCBI taxonomy): domain Eukaryota; kingdom Viridiplantae; phylum Streptophyta; class Magnoliopsida; order Lamiales; family Lamiaceae; genus Pogostemon; species Pogostemon cablin. The sequence goes on along the minus strand of CM042989.1, from coordinate 9,634,284 downwards.
GGACAACTTGGTCTCTTGGTCGTCTAAGCGTCAACCTGTTGGATTGTATACTAAAAGTCTAGCTTTAGTATGAACGATGTTTTAACAATTTATTTGAAATGAGAATCAATGATCAAATGATTGCGTCTTATAATTTATTTATATGTTTGATGCAATAGTCCACTTACTTTATACCAGAGGTGGACAAAATTACCGATTTTTTGGTATCCTGCACTTACCGTCTCGAAAATTATCGAATTTAATAAAAATTTCGGTATACCAAAAATTTCGATACGGTATGGTGCTGTACCGAAATTTTTGGTATGATATCGATAAGTAATTTTTAAAAATTTTGGTATTTTGGTATATATCGAAATACCGCAAAATATCGGTATTTCGTTATATTTCGGTATATACCAGTTTTAACCTATTTTTTATTGAATTAGTAATATTATAATAATTTTAATTACCTGCTCTTTAATAGTAATAATTAATTAAAATATATTAAAGTTATATTATTAATATATATTGATAACCGCCGAAAATCCTACTCATTTCTCTTCCTTAGTGCAGCCACCAACCCCTTCTTTCCTTTCCAATTTTCATTTTCTGCTAGAAGACACTCGTCCACAGTCCTCTCTCTCCTTGTCAATCGGCCTCCTCCTCCAAAAGCCCATCACCACCATCTTTCCTTTTCTCACTGCTACACTTCTAATCTTCCTCCTCCCTTATTTTTCTTCACTCTCTTCTTTTCTGTTGTTGTTATCCGCTTCACCACTTAAACGACTAGATTTGAAACTCTATTGCTTCGATAATGATCGTGTCCATACCCTCATCTCAAGATACGAAAATGAAGAGGATTGTTGATTGTTGCGTTGTACTTTTTTTTAATGTATTTTTACTGTTATTTAATTTTTTTTGTTGAATTGTTTTATTGATTATTGTTTTTGTCAGAAATTTGGATTATTGGTATATATTAAATTGAAATTTAGATTTTTTTTTTCATTTCTGAATTGGTACTGGTATTCTTTCAAGATTTATTTCGGTATTTCGGTAAAAAATCTGTATATGTTATTAATATATTGAAATTTTGGTATATCAAAATTCAGTATACCAGAATTGTCGGTACCGTGTCGGTATAAATTTTTTAATACCGATTATTTCGGTACGGTATACGGTATGGCTTAATTTTTTCCATACGGTACGACATCCAGACCTACTTTACATTGTAGATAATATGTTATGCGACAACACATGGAAGATCATATTATCGATTCCTTTATAAAGTATAAACATATGCTCACAACCGAGATAGACGGGGACTCTCTATTGGGATGATTGTAGTATGATTTGATATTAGTTTGTCTTGACTATAGAATCACATTAGTACACTTCGTGTGTATTGAGCAGGACCACTTGAGATCGTTCGACTTGTACTGTCTATGTAGAAGAACTTGACCTCAGTTATTATGAATGTTCGTGCTCTTAATCCTTATACAATAACCTCAACACGTAAGGCAGTATGTATTTCTTTGATTCACCAATGGGTGAGATTTACATGTAATTAAATCAACAAACTCGGTGAGTTTGGAAATAGTGCTTTCTCTATGGTGTGCTGTTGATTGTTGAAGGAATCCGTGTCTGATATAGGTGGATGATGTCCCCTTGAGGAGCTCATAAGGATTATCATGTAAACCCTGCAGGTGGATTTATTCCGATATGATAATGAGGTTGAGTGGTACTACTCTTGGATGAGATATTAATTAATGGAGTTGTCAGTAACTTAATTAATTAATGCGCATTGTATATCTTAAATATGGGGAGACTAACGGGCTCATAATAAGAAGGAGCCCATAATGTAATTATGGGATTAGAACGGTAGTGCAGTAATAATATTTTAGTGGTATATATTATTATTATTATTGAACTTAAGTATAAGTTTTAGGCTAAACTTGGATCCTTAAGCCCAATGGAGATCCAACTCTAATTTCTCCTCCTGGTCCCTACTGTAGCCCATATATAAGTCATCTCAACTGTCCGAAAATCCTAACTGAAATAGAATCATGCCTAACATTGTGAAGAGGGTGAGGGAACAGCAGATTGAGAAGATCTCGAAGATCGTCGCCCACACGACGTTGGGATTGGACTTGGGAATACAACAGAAGATTGGAAGGTTGTTTGCTGCTGCTGTTCGTCAATTTTCATGATTTTTCTAAAATTATGTGGAATTCTAAACTGGACGTGTGATACACCATTAGAAAGTCACAGAAGAGAGGATCATTTTGACGTATAGATTACTCAAATTCGAGATCGGATGAGAGAGTTATGCCCAAAACGGTGAGGCTGCACAGGCTGCCGACGAGAATTTATCTTCTTCAATATACCCTAGTGAAAGGTAATACGTTTCTATATTTTCTTACTTCCGCTGATTATAGAATCTTATGGAACCCTAACGGTTCACGTTAATCAAATGATCGAACACCAATAATTGGTATCTTCGATTTCATGGTGAAATATGACACGTTGGGCTAGGATTTATGTGATTATGTGTTTTTACATGGATTAGAGTCACATGCGATGCTTAAGGTTTTTTTTTGGAATATTTTGATGTTTTATGGAAAACCCTACCCTTTGATCATGGCTCACGATGCATTGATTTCGGTGGCGGGCTGGATATGGTGGCGATGGCACATGACTGCACTGGCAGCGCCACCGATCACCCATAGATAGCAATGTCTACACCATTACGCATATGGAATGACTGAATACGGATGAGTTGTTTGGACGATGGTGAAATTGTGGCCCACGTCGACGATGATGGATGAACGAAGGCGAGACAAAGGCTGACTATCATCGGCAGAAGCATAATGGCGAGGGCTGATGGTTCACTCTTCTCGGCACTGGTGATCGCCGAACGATGGCTGGACTGAATCGGCGGTGAAATTCGCTGAGGAGGCCACCATGCGCGTGTTTAGCTGTTGATGGATACTGCTGGTTCTCAAATTGGTAGCTTCGGCAGCAGAATCAATGGCTGCATGCGGTGGCCGATGCTCAAGGGATTCTTGCACGCATGATCAAGACAGAAGCAGAAGACATGTTTCCAGTGGCAGGTGTGGTTTTGATCGACCCTGATGCTGTTTCGATCGAGCCTGTCGTGAGTTCCGTGTGAGTTTGATTGGTCGTTAATAGTTGGAATGACCAATTAAAGAATTTATCGAACCCAAGGGAGGAACGTGCTAGAGTTTAAGCAATCTCAAGTTTATCGTGATTTTATAAGGACGACGGAGTGGGATGGAGGATAAGCATGCAAATGAACGCACTAAAACTAATGAAAATAAGATAAATGTAAACATAATGAATGAGTTCCAAATGATGCAAGGATGAGATTAGCAACAATCATGGCATAGATAATAAAGTAATCATGCAATTAATTCTAATCTATCATGGATATGGCATAGAAGTGATCGCTAATTCCACCTAAACTCTTTCTCGAGATGGATAGGATGTAGGCCCTCAATAAGGCTCCCAAAAGAGCTTAAGATCAATACCATAGCGAATACCTTCCACTAGGTACTAATTACTCTACGAGTTCCCTAATTAGGTACTAAATCATAGGCAATATTCTCTTTCAAGGTACTATGAATTCACTAATGACTTATTTCTCCTCACCTAATCAACCAATCTCTCGATTAAGCTAATCAAATGTTTTATCAAAGGGTTCTAAATCTAGAAGGATATCTTTATTTCATTCTAAATTAATGCACATGAAGTGTATGATTAAATGATTCAATGATTCAATGAACTATCCTAAACACAAAATTGATTTCTCAATCTAATTACATGTCCATGACAATTAATCACACAAATCATACATATATATCAAGCAATTCATATCAATGATAGAAATAACACAAATGCCCAATTAAGATTAAAATCAATTTGCATAAAAACTAAATTATCTAACACCAATCATGGAGTTAATCTCACAAAGGAGATTAGCCTATCATAGTGTCACATCCTAAATTTCTAACTATTTAAAAAATATCATATTTAAAAAAAATCATTTTCAACGGAAGCTTAAGTAAATAAAATTTAATAAACCAAAATCCAACTTGATAAGTTATAAAATTCAAATGTAATACTTGAAATAAATTGCATAAGTTAACAAGTCTAACAAAAAATTTAGTAATAATAATAAATTCTTAATGAAAATGAAATTGTTCTAAGCATCTTCCTTATGTCACACCACGTCAGCTCCTCTATCTGAAATATTAAAATATTTGGGGTGAGCAAAACCACAAGCTTAGTGGAGAAACATACTTGCCAAAATTAAATACCACATACAAATACCAAATAAGTAATATGGATCATGTAGATGTAAATGTAAATTTACTGAATAAGATTTCTCAATTATTCAAGTAGTAAATACCTCATTTATAAAGGTCAGGAGACCTATATGTATATGCATGAACTCAAAGATATCACATAATAGCACTTAATAGAGTCAAGTAAGAATTTTCCCACATTTAAAATGAAACTGAGTTGACTGTAATTCAAAATATTGATGCAGCAAAACTTCTAACTCACGAACTCCTTGTCGCCTATTAATGTAAAAATAAGTAGGACTAAGTTCTAATACTAATAAGGTAATATGAAACTAAATGGTATGTTAATAAAATCGAATAATGACATAATTAAGTATATCCCAAAAATAAGACTAATTAGATAATAATTAAATAAAAAAATAATAAAATATAAATAGGTGGATTGCTGAACGGAAGCAGATTTGATGTACTATGAACAAGGAAAATATGGGAACTGAGACTTGTACACATCGAAACAAAAGCCCACGTGTACAACATATATATACATAGGTATATTATTTTTTCAAATAATAATAAGTGAAAAGGGGATACTGTATATGCGGTTAGATTAATACACCCATTTCAAATGATGCTCCAAATTCTATTTACTGATGATGATGTGGAAAAGTAGTAAACCTTTTTACGATGAACATATATATATGTGTAAAATATTTAAGTTAACAATAGATTTGAAATCAACATCACGTAAAAATATAATTCGTATATGGAAAGATAGTTAATATAAGAATGATTTAATACGTTGATGATCATCTGTACAACTCTAGAATTAGGTCAATATACCATATGTATATGTAAACTAAAAGGGAAAACAAATCAATAAGAGGCTAGTCCACAAAGGGAACAAGATCTCAACGTATTATAAAAATATGTTAAAGAATAATACTACGTATTAAGATTGCAGGACCAGTCCAGTCTAAAAGGCAAAAATACCAATTTTCTAATGAAATCACGATAAAAGTGAATGACTTACAATAATAATGAAGAACTTACTTCTAAGGGATGATGGGCTGTGAAGTTGAGAGAATAATGGGATCGAATAATCCAAAAATAAATTCAAATCTTAATAAATAAATAATAGATATATGATAAATATAATTAGTATATATATATATATATATATATATATATATATATATATATATATATATATATATATATATATATATATATATATATATATATATATATTATACGTATAGAAATATGCTGACGTTACACATAGTCTTAGAGAAAACAACATAGACAATTGTATCTACAAATTCCATGATCAAACTATAAAGAAGTTCACAAAAATTAGAAATAGATTCCCCCTTTGAAGTTCTTCAATAGAGATCTCTTTCTTCTTCTTGTAATCTTAACTCTCCCTTGCTTCCTTGATCATTTGGATGGTGGATTTAATGGAGGGGATCAAGAGTAGATGGATAGATGAAGAATGAGGTGTAAAATGAAGGAAATAGTGTGTGATGTGTGTATCCATGTGAAACCCCTCTCCTTCAAATTTTGGAAATGAGGGTATTTATAATGGTAGAGGATCAAAGGAATTAGGGCAAAATTTTGATCATAAGCTTAAGTGGGAAATGAGCATTTTTTGTGTAAAATTCGAATTCTTCAGGAACATGGTCATGCCACCTCACACGGCCTAAATGAGACCGTGTTTCTTCTGTAACATGGCCAAACATGACCGTGTTTCTCCTTCAGCCCGTGTTTCTTCTGTAACACGGCCAAACATGGCCGTGTTTCTCTTTCAACCCGTGTTTCTTTCTATTATTCATTTCTTGCTTGTTTCAACTCGGAATTGAGATCTATTTTTCCCCACGTCTTTCTTTTCACGTCTAGAATCTATATTTACCTGAAAATTATACATTTAAGCTCATTCTCACACATTTTCATAAAAACACAAAACACCACCAAAATATACACAAAATACGGGTGAAATAATATGAAAACATATATAAAAAGACACTAAAATTTAGGTGAAAATATCACTCATCACACTCCAAAACTTAAAGTGTTGTGCGTTCCCGAACAACGAAAATAATAAACCAAGGGGAGTAATTTTTCACCTAGAAAAAGACTAAACGAACATAAGCAATAACACATCAATAGCAATAAGAACCACAAATTATGCTAAGTCATCCTACAATGTTAAACTCATAACATGAAAAATTAACAAATTCAATAAAAAGATAATAAAGTGTAATATAGTCCCTTTTTAGTCCAAGCCTCACATAGATTATCAATTTCACTCAACACTCTATGAAGTGGGGTAAATCAACACTCATTAACCGATTAGCTCGACTTGCTATAAGCTTGCTCGTGGACTACATTCACAAACCACCAAAGTTTCAATTAATGATAAAAAAAGGTCTTTATATTTGGATGTAATGATAGGCTCTTTGGTAGGGTAGGAAGAATATGGGTAATAGTTACTAATCAAGTGTAAGTAATCGAAGAGATTGCCAATTTCCTCTATTCCTTAACTTTTCTGTCTTCCTTTCTTATTTTTATTGATCACAAGCACTATTCATCATCATTTTCTTGAGCTTCTTTTGATTCATGCTTCCTTTCTTTAACTTTCATGATTTCCTTGAGCACATTGTTGTTGCTTTACCCTTTTTCTTGTTTTGAGGTTGCATTGTATTCTTGTTTGTGCTCTTTTCATCCTTTTTATTGCTTGCTTACCATTTTCTTTTCTTCTTTTGGTATCTCATCAATCCTTTCTAGTTACCATCTCCTCAATCACCCACACAAAGGTATATATATATATATATATATATATATATATATATATATATATATATATATATATATATATATATATAAAGCTTAAATGTGTAATCATGGTTTGTATTGTGCTAAATTCACAAGAAATAGGCTTATAGGCTCAAAGTGGTTGACTAGGGATGATGTATAAGGTAAGAAAATATTTGGCAATGACTATAAATGACAAGGATGACCTTAGATCATATCACTAATCTCCACTAATTGGGCTCGTTCTTATAGTTCTTGAGCAAGTTCTAGCTTATCAAACACAACCGATCCACTCATGAAAAAAATAACCACGTATGCATGGTTGAGGCTCAAATGCTCACAAGCTTATGCATTGGACCTTAAGGAACTTATTACACCATTGAACAAGTTAAGTAAAACATATCACTATTTGAAAGTGTAGAGATTCTTAATCATAATTTGTCATCACTTATCTCAACAATATGTCATTACTCATATTCAAAAATGACTCATGAAATCCCAAAGCAAACCACCAAAATAACGCTAAACAAGAATAAGAAAACACACAAAACAAATAAGACAAGACGCACCAAACAACAAACAATACAAAAATACATAACATGCAAAAACAATAAAACCATCCATCATTAGAAAATTAAGCACACATTCATAACATCCATATTCAAGTAAGCTCACAAGCATCCCCATCTTTTGATTGAAAATTAAAATCCTAGATTATGAAAGTAAACTTCCCAAAAACACAACACATGAAGTAACATGCTAATCCGCAACAATCCAAATCAATATCAAGGTATGCTAAGTACATAGAAGTGATGAGATGTAAAGTGAACTCCCTTAGAAAAACATTTGGTAGTGGAAATAGTTGGCACGGGCTTTCGAATTGAATGCACAATAATTCTCGACTTGATCTCCGGGCTCAATTCGTACTTCTACTACACTTTATTTATGCTCAACAACTCATCAAAACTATTAGCTCAACAATTGTAATAAACATATGGACTATCATGTATTTCAACACAACTAAACGGACCAAAACATACCCAAACTCATGAGAAAATTTTTAAAATTAGGGTCAGTTTTACAAGAATCACACTCAAGTGGTGAGTGAGTCACACCACACACTCTCCCCCCAAACTTAAATCGAAACAAGTTGAGAATTAAGTTTGTAAAAAGTGATGGGACTTACCCTTATAGTTTCCATCAATGATCTTCTTGTAGAGAATCATACGCATCCACATGACTCAAGTTATATCCACCATGCACTAGCCCCCTAAACTTAACTCGAGACAAGAGTCGAGAATTAAGTTTGCAACAAGTGGTGACATACCTACTCGAATCCATGAAACACTTTTCTTTTCTTCAATATGCATTTTCTCACAAGCATAATCCACTTACAAGACCAAAATACAACAGCAAAACAAGCATCAAAAGATAAAAAGAATGGGTTGCCTCCCATTTAGCGTTAAGTTTAACGTCTTCAAGCCGGACGGGCTTTTGCGATCATTGGACCAAATGTTGGTCCATCACCTTCTCTCTTTGCATCCTTACTTTGAATATTCGCTTAGCTCTCTTCTTATCCACTAGCTCAACTTCACCATTTTTACTTACGAGCATCTAGTCATCATCAAGAAGTGATTCTAGTGGACTCTCTCTTCCTTCTTTGTCTATTTTCTAATCGATCTCCAATGCGTTCTTCCTATCAACATCACAAGACAAGTTAGAGTTTGACATTTTTATATAATCATGAAGAAATAAATTTAAATTGTCAAAGAGAATAGAGTCATGATCCATAAGATCATCCTGAGGCTTCAAGTGAGTTTTTGTTCCTTTTTCTTTGTTACATAAGAATGTAACACTCCTTCCTTTTGAGCTCAAAGAAAGCTCTTCTCTTCCAACATCAATCTTAGCTCTTCCCGTAGCTAGAAATGGTTTTCCCAAAATGAGTGGAACTTGAGGGTCCGCCTTCACTTCCAATACGATGAAATCGACCGAAAAGGCTAGCCCCTTCACTTTCACCTCCACGTCTTCCACAACTCCTAGTGGCTTCACAACCTCTCCATTTAAACCTTCAAGACTTAGTAGGCTTGAGCTCTCCAATTTCAAGGTGCTCAAAAGTAGCATGAGACATCACATTGACGCTCGCCCCCAAGTCACACAATGCATCAAGAATACCTTTTTCTTCAAAATCACAAGGAATGATGAACTTCCCCGGATCACCAACTTTTGTAGGCCCCTCTTTTTTGTATCGATTCACTTATTTCGGGTAGCTCTTCTTTCTTTTTCTCCTCATACTTCTTTTTGAGAGATTTGACATGTTCCTCAAACTCATTTTTCTTCTCCTCATTCACAAACATTTGTGGATGGGGAATAGAGAATGGAGTGATCAGAATACCCCAATAGTCACGTTTGTACTCCTATTCTTTAACCTTTTTCTCTACTTTCTTTTCCTCTTGCACCCTTTTCCACTTAGGTATTCATTTAGGCCCTTTTTCTTCTTTCTTACTTGTCTCTTCCATTTCTCCAACCTTGTATTCCACCAACCCTTCTTCATCCTTTTGTTCTTCTTTCGTATCAACTAACAAACATTGAGCTTTAGGATTAATCTCGGGTGTGGCCAGAAACTTTTCTTTTTGTTGAGTACTCAAAGCACTTGCAATTTGTCCCACATTATACTCCAAAGCTTTAAGCCTCTTTTAATTAGCTTCTTTGGCTTTTTTCATCGCTTCATCTCGAGCTTGGTTTGATGCAATCAATTGTTCAAGTAGCTCATCGATCGATACTCTTCCCTCATTGTTTGGTGCTTTAGCTCCCGGTTGGTATCCTGAAGGATAAGCAACTGCATTGTTCGAATTGGAGTATGAAAATGTCTTGCCTTTGTTGTTGTGGATACGAACTTCCACCACTTTGATTATTATACCCTCCTTGTCTTTGTGGGAAATTACCTTGGAAATATTTTAGTAATTCCCTTGGTAACCCCTTCTTTGCATGTAGATCACGTCTTCTATCTTTGGTTTCGATATAGCCCATTGTTCTCCACTCACATTATTCGGAGGTAGCACACTTTGATCGATTTGGCCTTCAACCATATTAACTCATTGATTCACACTTTGATTCAAGCTCATTTGTCTTAACACTTCCGTCGTTATTATCTCAACACTTGGTACATTTGACTCAATATTTAAACTCTTCACACTAAACTGTTGCCCTTGATCGAAATTCTAAAATCCATAGCATCCACTTACTCTCTCCGATGGCCATTAATAAACATTCATAGGAATCTCATCAAAAATCCTTATAGTCCTTTTCGGAGTCACTCCTAGTATGGATCCACACCCTGAAGTATCAACAAGCACTCTTTGATCATTCACTAATCCTTGATAGAAAAATCCAACTTGTTGATTCTCCGAAAAACTATGTTGTGGACACTTGTGAAGCATATCCTTAAACCTTTCCCACGCTTCATAAAAGCTCTCTTGAGGCATTTGCTTGAATTGAGTAATCAAGCTCTTTATTTGAAGTGTCTTGGAAGGTAGAAAATAGTTGTTCAAAAATATTTGTGCAAGTTTGTTCCATCTGTTGCACGTACCCGAAGTAATGGTAGATAGCCATGTTTGAGCACGATCCTTTAGTGAAAACGGAAATAACCTCATCTTAATACAATCCTCGCTCACCCCCATTCATCTTCACAGTGTTGGCAATCTCAATAAATTGAGCTAGATGAGCATTATGATTCTCGTTTGGAGTTTCACCAAATTATTGTTCTCTCACCATAGAAATCAAGCCTGCCTTAAATTCAAAGTTGTTGGCATTGATTGGTGGACCCATTATTTATGGCATTGCCGTTGGCATAAAGAAGTCTCGGATTACCCTTGGATCCACACCTTGATGCACCGGAGGTAGTGGTGATGGCGCATAAGGTTGTTGAAAACCTTGATGAAGAAGAGCTTGTTGTATCATTTGTTGGAGTAGAGCTTGGTTGTTAGGTATTTCGAAATTCAGATAACCTTGTTGTTGATTAGCATTGAATGGAGGTGCTTGTGCGTTGTCTTGCACGCCTTCCCCATTATATTCAACCTCAATATGTTCATCAACTTGATTGTTTTCCATTGGATTACTCTTTTTGATTTTGCTCTCTTTTCTCCTTCTTCGAAATGTATATTCAATCTCCAAGTCAATCAATTCTATTTGACTCCCCTTGGATCTTGTGTGCATACACCTTCAAAAATAAAAGAAGTTAGAATAAAATTTTCAAAAGCAAATAAAGTAACAAATAAAATAAAAATGTTTCAATTAAAATCACTTAAAATGCTCATTCTTTAAGTTACTAGCAACCGTTGCCTCCCCGGCATCGGTGCCATTTGATTGATCGTTAATAGTCGGGATGATCAATTAAAAAACTTATCGAATCCAAGGGAGGAATGTGCTAGAGTTTAAGCCATCTCAAGTTTATCTTGATTTTATAAGGATGGCGGAATGGGATGGAGGATAAGCATGCAAATAAACGCACTAAAACTAATGAAAATAAGATAAATGTAAAGATAATGAATGAGTTCTAAATGATGCAAGGATGAGATTAGCAACAATAATGGCATAGATAATAAAGTAATCATGCAAATAATTCTAATCTATCATGGACATGGCATAGAAGCGATCACTAATTCCACCTAAACTCTCTCTCGAGATGGATAAGATGTAGGCCCTCAATAAGGCTCCCAAAAGTACTTAAGATCAATACCATAGTGAACACATCCCACTAGGTACTAATTACTCTACGAGTTCCATAGTTAGGTACTAAATCATAGGCAATATTCCTTTTCAAGGTACTATGAATTCACTAATGGCTTGGTTCTCCTCACCTAATCAACCAATTTCTCGATTAAGCTAATCAAATGTTCTATCAAAGGGTTATAAATCTAGAAAGATATCTCTATCTCATTCTAAATTAATGCACATGAAGTGTATGATGAAATGATTCCATGAACTAACCTAAACACATAATTGATTTCTCAATCTAATCACATGCCCATGACAATTAATCACACAAATCATACATATACATCAAGCAATTCACATCAATGATAGAAATAACACAATTAATGCCCAATTAAGATTAAAATCAATTTGCATAAAAAACTAAATTATCCAACACCAATCATGGAGCTAATCTCACAAAGGAGATTAGCCAATCATAGTCTTAGAGAAAACAACATAAACAATTGTATCTACAAATCCCATGATCAAACTATAAAGAAGTTCAAAAAAATTATAAATAGATTCCTCCTTTGAAGTTCTTCAATGGAGATCTCCTTCTTCTTCTTGTAATCTTCACTCTCCCTTGCTTCCTTGATCACTTGGATGGTGGATTTGATGGAGGGGATCAAGTGTAGATGAATGGATGAAGAATGAGGTGTAAAATGAAGGAAATGGTGTGTGATGTGTGTGTTCAAGTGAAACCCCTCTCCTTCAAAATTTGGAAATAAGGGTATTTATAATGGTGGAGGATCAAAAGAATTAGGGCAAAATTTGGATCATGGGCTTAAGTGGGAAATGGGTATTTTTTTGTGTAAAATTCAAATTCTTCAGGAACATGGCCATGCCACCTCACACGGCCTAAAAGAGGCTGTATTTCTTCTGTAACACAGCCAAACATGGTCGTGTTTCTCCTTCAGCCCGTGTTTCTTCTGTAACACGGCCAAACATGGCCGTGTTTTCCCTTCAGCCCGTGTTTCTTTCTATTATTCATTTCTTGCTCGTTTCAACTCAAAATTGAGATCAATTTTTTCCCACGTCTTCCTTTTCACGTCTAAAATCTATTTTTACCTGAAAATCATACGTTTAAGCTTATTCTCACATATTTTCATAAAAATACAAAACACTACCAAAATATACACAAAATACGGATGAAATAATACAAAAATACTTATAAAAAGACACTAAAATTTAGGTAAAAATATCATTCATCAGAGTTCATCAGGTTTTCGACCGAGTTTGTTGATGGTTCCGAGTGGGTCAGCGGCCATGGTGTGGTTTCGATCGGCCCTGGCATTTTTTCGGTCGCATCTGCAAGGGTTCCCGTTAGGTCTGCATAAAGCTGGGGCGGGTCTGATCGAGGATTCCAAGCGAGTCCTCTCGCTTACAGTGCTATTCTTGGTAGCATCACGATGCAAAGCAGCGATGGTGAATGGTTGGCAAACCTAGTGGCTTTGGTGGCTGACAAAAATAATCGACAATAAGGATTTCATAGCTTGCGGCGGTTGTTATTATCGTGGCTGAGCAATGGGCTTTTGGCGTAGTACAGTTTGCCGGTGACATGCGATGCTTACAGTGTGGATTTTCTAATAAAATGGCAAAGCACTGGGACCGGCGAGACGTCTGCAGCACGATAGCGGCGCGCAGGATGCTGACGGTGGCACGATAATGACACAACGGCAAGCAAGGTGCATAGGCCGCTGGTGTCTTGCCGCGCAAGTTAGGTTGGGTGCATACGCCGGTCATCGAAAGAGGCACGGCTGGCAGATGCGGAAGCACGATGAGAACGATTGCTGCAGCATTGTCAGCACGACTTCCGATAGAGGAGGGATTGACTCCTGCCGGCTGAAGGTTTTCCAGCGAGTGTGAAGACGGCTGCAACAGCGCCACTCTTTGTGGAGATTTCCGGTGAATGGCAATTTTTCTGGTGACAGTTGTGTTGGATTGTATACTAAAAGTCTAGCTTTAGTATGAACAATGTCATAACAAAATTTAAATGAGAATCATATGATCAAATGATTGCATCTTATAAATTAGTTATATGCATGATGCAATAGTCCACTTACTTTATACTATAGATAATATGTTGTGCGACAACACGCTGAAGATCATATTATCGGTTTCCTTATAAAGTATAAACATATGCTCACAACTGAGATAGATGGGGACTCTCTATCGGTATGGTTGTAGTGTGGTTTGGTATTAGCTTGTCTTGGCTATAGAATCACATTAGTGCATTTGTGTGTATTGAGCAGGACCGCTTGAGATCGTTCTTCTTATACTGACTATATAGTAGAACTTGATATCTGTTATTATGGAAGTTCGTGCTCTTAATCCCTATACAATAACCTCGACACGTAGGGCAGTATGTATTTCTTTGATTCATCAATGGGTGAGATTTATAAGTATTAAATCAACAAACTCGGTGAGTTGGGAAGTAGTGCTGTATCTATGGTGTGCTGTTGATTGTAGAAGGAATCCATGTCCGTTATAGATTGATGATGTCCCCTTGAGGAGCTCATAAGGTTTATCATGTAAATCTTGCAAGTGGATTAATTTCCGGCATGATAATAAGGTTGAGTGGTACTACTCTCGGATGAGATATTAATTAATTTGAGTTGTCAGTAACTTAATTAATTAATGGGCATTGTATATCTTAAACATGGGGAGACTATCGGGCTTATAATAAGAAGGAGCCCAGAACATAATTTTGGGATTGGACGGGTAGTGCAATAATAATATTTTAGTGGACTATATTATTATTATTGGATTTAATTAAAAGCTTTGGGCTAAGCTTGGTTAATTAAGTTCAATTGAGGCCCAGCCCAATTTCTCCTCCTGGTCCCTGCTGTAGCCCAATATATATAGTCATCTCAGCTTCTGGAAACCTAAGTAACTACGCCTCTTTCAACGTGAGTCAGGGAAAGAAGCAGATTGAGAGAATCCTGCAGATTGTTGCCCACACAACAGCAGGATTCGACTGGAACATACAGCAGAAGATTGAGAGGTGGTTCTCTGCAACGGTTCATCCTCTACATCAACCCAGAAGTACGGTAAACATTATTTTTGCTTCCGCTGATTTGTTTACCTGTTATCCTAAACGGATCACGTTTGAACCACAAGATCCAATTGCCAACAATTGGTATCAGAGCGTTGGTTTCGTGGTGAAACATGAGACGTTAGGTGGGGTTTGTTTCATACGTGTTTATTGTCATATTGAAAGTATGTATGAGATTGATTATATGATTATGTGTAATAATCTGTTTATAATTGGCTGTTCTTTTTAAGGGTTTTTAGTATCATTTAAAAAAAAAAAACCCTATTGCTGTGTGTGTTTATTACTCTTTGTACGAGAAACACGATACACACAAGTCTGCACCATGCCTTCGACGCCTTCGACGCGAAGCTGTTGGCGGAGACTGGCGCTGATGAGGTCCAGAAATTCAGCGACTGAACGAAGTGACCTCCAGCACCGTACAGCGGGAAAAGGCTGCACCACGGGCGACGGGGTGATGGCGGCTGAGACCATCACTGGACTGAACGTGGTGGTGGCTGTCCCACAGCAACAAGGAGATCAGACGGTGACTGGATTGCTATCGTGCAATTGTGACACTTGAGGCCCAATTTCCGGTGGCAGGCGACAAGACTTTGGTAGGCTGTTGACACGGCTGACGGCGCGGCTTCTCGATGAGCCTTCATCTTCTCTGAGCGGGTCTACTGTGCGGTTGCCGATCGCAGTGGCTGAAGGACGACAGCTGTCTCGACTGGTGCACGATGAATTCCAGACGAGTCCATGATGCTACTGGACGAGTCGAGGATGGTCAGTGATGGAGCGGCTTGATCAGATCGGCGTTCAAGACAGGTGCTGCTGGGTCCGGCGATCGAATCAGTCAAGGCTTGATTCCATCAGCAGCATCGAATCAGTCACGGCGCTGATTGGTGGCTTGATTCCGGAACGCTGTGAGTCACGATCATGGACTGAGGGCAGCAAGCGATTGAGACGACCACTGCCGGCTGGTGGACGAGTGATGGCATCGCTGCCCGACGATCGCACACAGTGAACGATGGTAGCACATGGTGTCGTTCTTGGCGGCGATTGTGGGTGGCTGAAGGCTAAACGGCAGCTCGCGAGTCGCATCATCGTGTGTCTTGGCGAGGAAGGAGCAGACGGCTGATATTTTGGCAAGAAAATAGGGCAGGGTTCTTGGGGCCTTGTTGCCTAGTTTGGGCCAAGATATCTTTGGGCTGCTGGGCCTAGTTCAATTCTGTGTATGGGCCCAAATTTGATTAGGGATTTATTTTGGGCCTTGTTTTTCCATATGGGTTGCCTCAGTTGGGCCTTTATTTTAATTAAATGGTTTTGGGCTGTGTTTATGGGCCCAATTTTAATTAAATGGTGTTGGGCTGCTGGGCAGTGCACATGCTGGATCATTGGGCTTGATTAATTTTAATTAATTGTGGGTAATGGGCCAAGCATGATTAATTAATTTTATTAATGGACTTTTTGTGCTAGTGGGCTTGGTGGATTTAATTTATTTTGGGCTGAGTATATGGGTCATGGATAATGGGCTTGATTAATTAATTAATTTGCTGCTCATTTTGTACTTATTTGATGCTCTAGGGCCCATTTAATTGATCCAACATATTATACAATTAATTATGATATATAACTGAGTTAATTGTTTTAACTTGACAATTAATTGTTATATATGTAAGGCATGTTCTATGTGATTTACTTATTTAAATTACTGTTAATAGAAGCATGTCTTAGTTGTATATTTTATTCTGGAATATTATATGCATGTTAAAAACCTTCGGTAATTAAATAACTAAGTGGGAGAGGGGATTGGTAATAGATTCCCGCGGCCTCCATTATTGGTTTGTTAAGCAATGTGAATAGACTTGGGCGTCGGCATTAGAGCCTTCCTCCCCATCGGATGAGTTTTATTCATGGATTGCTGGAACAGACTTCATTAAATAATTACGTTTGTAATGTGATGCATATGAACTTGCGCGTTGGCTTAGACCTTCCTCCCTATCGGATGAGTTTATATGCGGTTCACTGGTACAAACTTGTAATTGATGACTGTAGGAAGTTATCCGAGCGCGTGTGTACTTCTCCATCTGTAAGGCACATAAGCTTGGGCCGCGGACTTGGGGTCAAATAATGGTGTACACTTAGATGTAAATAATAAGTATCCTCCCCATCGGAGTCACTGCTTTTATTTGCATGGCTAAAGAGGAACCGACTATTAATTATTTTGTCATAAAGTTAGGTTGACAAATGAAATTAATGGGTAAAACCTTCTCTTGTAAATGTTCGGGTTTGTAAACGTCCACACTATCGTGGCTTGCAGACTCACGGTGCTTGAGATGTCGGTGAATTTTATTTTATATTGTTTTGAGGGAATCGATATAAAAGAATAAAATTCGAAGATTTGATCGGTAAATTTATTTGTGATTCTCTGAATTTTGAATGGTTTTATTTCACTAATTATTAACTAAAAGACATTATATTTACTTGTCCAAATTAAATGATTAGAAAAGAATCTTGGTTTTGAAAATTACTGCTTAAGAAAATACATGTGTATTCTCACAAAGGACGTCTCATGATGCCTATTAAAGTCTCTAGTGAAGAGATGAGAGGTTCATAGAAATATGATGGTCTCATGTAACTCTTCGGATACTTGAGTAATTTAAAAGGCGAAAGATCATGGTTGAATTGATGAATGAATTGGAAAAGCTTGGAATAGAAATTGAAAGGGAAACCTAAGTCAATTTTATTCTTCATAATTGCCTAGACGTTTTGAGTAAGTTCCACCTGAATTACAAGAGGATGTAAATGGTGGGAAACCTCTGACAAAAACACGTGGCAAAAGAAAGCCAATTTTCATCATGATGTGAACAAATTTAATATCTTATTTACTAATGGTTTGAACATGATTAGTAATGGCATCTACTGATACGAAGTATGTAGATACTGGAATCACTAAATGTTTATCACTGAGTAAGGATAAGATTGTTAATTACATGGGTAAAACTACAAAGGTAGTGGTTATTGCAGTGGGAGTTGTTTATTTATCTCATGATAAGAATAAACGATTGATTATGAGAAATTATCTTTTCGTACGTTCCATAGAAAGAATTTAATTTCGGTTTCTATGCATTAACGGATGGACACTTCATTTCATTTAAATGACATGGTCATAGTAATGAGGAATGAGGTTATAACCCGTTAAAGTTCGTTGGTGGATAAAAAGTATACTCTTGAATCATGTACATCCCACAGATGCAATAAAAAGTAGTTAAATAATGCATCTTCTAATATAAGTAAGAGAAAGGAACCTTCGGAAATGAACTAAACATACATTTGGCGTCTAAGATTAATTCATTTTACTTGAGTAGGATTCAAAAGTTGATAGCCGATAGACCGTAAGGTTTATCTGAAGTGGAAACTATCGGACTTGCGAGTCTTGCTTGGAAGTAAAAATGATTAACTGCCTTTTCAAGGTTGTGGGGTATAGAGCCAAAGATATATATGTTGGAATTAGTTCATTCTAATTCAAGCGAACCTAATATTATCCAGGCGAGAGGTGGTTATGAATATTCAAAGATTATTCTGGAAACCAATATATTTATATGATGCACTGCATGTCTAAGTTCTTTGATTAATTCAAGAATTGTAAGGCTGGTACAGTGAAGCGTCATGGAAAATATATCATATCATTACGATTCAATCGTGATGATGAAAAACCTCTTAGGATAGTTAGAAACTAATAATCAGAAGTTGAGATTAAATCTCAAGTTGACTACACCGGGTATGCCCCAGCTGAATGGTGTGGTGGGTTGAAGGCATTAGGCTCTTATGGTTATGATTAGATAGATGATGAATTATTTGAAATAATTAAATTCATTTTATGGATATGCTCTAGATACAGTAATTCGTGAAACGTTTGTCTGTATATGGGATATCCTGGAAAAATGAAGGTTGATTTATTTAGTCCAAAAGATCGAAGGGTGACTGTTAACACAAACACCATATTTTTGGAAAAGGACTATGTAATAAATCACAAGCCCATGTATAAGTTGTTCTAAAGATAGTGAGAGGAAAACACTATGTATAAGTACCAAGTGTACAAGAGGATATACCACAAGGTAAACTGCAACGCGTGTCACGTCTGATACACAATTACATGTAGTGCCTTATCGTAGTGGGAGGGTTGTTTGACAACCCATAAATATATGTTTTGGGAGAGTCGTGAGACTTGATCCCTAGTAAACATGGTATTGACCCACGAATACGACGTAGCACTACAAGATGAAAATGCGGAATCTTAGTAAGTTGCAATGTATGATGAAATAGAATCTATGGATTCTATATTAAGTCTGGGAACTTGTATGACCACTAAATGGTGTAAAAGCCATTGCAAGTGGTCAAAGGAAATAAAAGAGGATCATATGGAAAGGTGAAAACCTTGGAAGCAAAGTTGGTTGCGAAAAAATGTACTCAGAAAGAAATGGTTCGATTATGAGGGAACATATTCGCTGGTAGCTATGCTTAAATTGATCCGGATTCTTTTATTGATTGCTGCTCATATTGAATTATGAGGAACAGCAAATAGATGTCAAGACAGCTTTCCTGATTGGAAGTCTTGAGGAAAACATCTATGTGAAGCAACCAGAGTAATTCATTGCAAAGTACTAATAGCATTTTGATAGTAAGCTTAAAATTGTCCAGCGATGGACTTAAAGCAAGCTTTAAGATCGTGAAGCATCTGTTTTGATTAGGTAATCCAGTGGCATGGATTTAAATCAATGAGCGGATGAGTCTTGTGTGTTGTAAAGAGTGACGGAAACGTGGTGGTGTTTCTTGTACTATACGTAGATAGTATCTTGCTCATTGGAGACAATGAAAGAGTATTATCGGCCGTATGGGTACGATTTATAAAGCAGTAAAGATGAAGGACTTAAGAAAGGCAAAATACATCCTTTTGGTCACGGTAATACGGATCACAAGAAATGATGTTATGCTTATCTCAAGTTTCATAAAATGATACAGTCCATACTCGTTTAGCATGTAAATTTATCTAAGTGAATGTGTCTTTGAGACACAAGAAGAAGATAAAGTAGATGAAAGCGATTCCTTATGCTTCGGCGAATAAGGAAGCTTAATCTAAAGGAATGCTATGAACGATGTTGGATATCTATTTTGCTGAATGCATGAACAGTGGGTATCAACGTAACCCGGAACAAGAATGATGAACTGTGGTAAGACATTTATAAAGTGCCTGAGAAGGACTGGAAATTATATGTGGACTTACTGGACAGATTCACTGCTTCTTGTGGATTACGTAGATTCAGATTTTTTAGTCAGATTGGACGGTAGTAAATTCTCCTCAAAGGTTATGTGTTTAATTTTAGGAAGTAGAGTCATAATGTGGAGGAGTGTTATATAGAAATATATTTCAAACTCCAGACTCCATCATGGAAAGATGATAAATTGGAGCCTATGAGGCAGCCAAAGTATCTATATGACTCTAGATACTTCATGATGGACTTTGAAGTGTTTCTAAGTTTGCCCAAGGTAATCACAATTTACATTGATGATATTGGTGCAGTTGCAAACTTGAAGAAATCACAAGTCCATAAGGCAATTAAACACATGGAGCGCGAGTACCACCTGTTACGAGAAATCGTATGATGAGGGGAAGGTTGTTGTCGCCTAGATTGCATCGGATGATGACCTAGTAAATCTATTTACAAGGACCTTAAGGCGAGAGCTTTTAATGGTCGTATAAGTGGGAGTAGGAATCAGATGTATGGCAGAAGACATGATAGCATAGTCTTTTAGTATAAGTGGGAGATTGTTGGATTGTATACTAAAAGTCTAGCTTTAGTATGAACAATGTCATAACAATATTTGAAATGAGAATCATATGATCAAATGATTGCATCTTATAAATTAGTTATATGCATGATGCAATAGTCCACTTACTTTATACTGTAGATAATATGTTGTGCGACAACACGCGGAAGATCATATTATCGGTTTCCTTATAAAGTATAAACAGATGCTCACAACTGAGATAGACGGGGACTCTCTATCGGTATGGTTGTAGTGTGGTTTGGTATTAGCTTGTCTTGGCTATAGAATCACATTAGTGCACTTGTGTGTATTGAGCAGGACCGTTTGAGATCGTTCTTCTTATACTGACTATATAGTAGAACTTGATCTCTGTTATTATGGAAGTTCGTGCTCTTAATCCCTATACAATAACCTCGACACGTAGGGCAGTATGTATTTCTTTGATTCATCAATGGGTGAGATTTATAAGTATTAAATCAACAAACTCGGTGAGTTGGGAAGTAGTGTTGTATCTATGG
The DNA here is from genome assembly GCA_023678885.1 of Pogostemon cablin. Taxonomy (NCBI): domain Eukaryota; kingdom Viridiplantae; phylum Streptophyta; class Magnoliopsida; order Lamiales; family Lamiaceae; genus Pogostemon; species Pogostemon cablin. Next base: position 9,613,036 of record CM042989.1, on the reverse strand, counting down.
TGTGCTGTTGATTGTAGAAGGAATCCATGTCTGTTATAGGTTGATGATGTCCCCTTGAGGAGCTCATAAGGTTTATCATGTAAATCTTGCAAGTGGATTAATTTACGGCATGATAATAAGGTTGAGTGGTACTACTCTCGGATGAGATATTAATTAATTTGAGTTGTCAGTAACTTAATTAATTAATGGGCATTGTATATCTTAAACATGGGAAGACTATCGGGCTTATAATAAGAAGGAGCCCAGAACATAATTTTGGGATTGGACGGGTAGTGCAATAATAATATTTTAGTGGACTATATTATTATTATTGGATTTAATTAAAAGCTTTGGGCTAAGCTTGGTTAATTAAGTTCAATTGAGGCCCAGCCTAATTTCTCCTCCTGGTCCCTGCTGTAGCCCAATATATATAGTCATCTCAGCTTCTGGAAACCTAAGTAACTGCGCCTCTTTCAACGTGAGTCAGGGAAAGAAGCAGATTGAGAGAATCCTGCAGATTGTTGCCCACACAACAGCAGGATTCGACTGGGACATACAGCAGAAGATTGAGAGGTGGTTCTCTGCAACGGTTCATCCTCTACATCAACCCAGAAGTACGGTAAACATTATTTTTGCTTCCGCTGATTTGTTTACCTGTTATCCTAAACGGATCACGTTTGAACCACAAGATCCAATTGCCAACAAGTTGCATGGTTGGAAAGTTGCCGGTACAGGCAGGGAGTTTTCCGGGCAGCTGTGGATCCGAGAATGGGTGTTGGCTTAGGGCACAAGAATACTTTCTTCTTGCGCAAGTCATGGTCCAATTTTCAAGGAATGTTGACTAAGTCAACCTATATTTGGTCATTTTTTCCTTATATATAATTGCTACAATTATTTTATTTTATCAATTATTGTAATATATTTGGATGCATGTGCTATTTGATTTACTGCCGTATTTATCGTAATAATAGCATGCTAAGATGCGTATTTTATTGTGAATATTATATGCAAATAAAAACCCTCGGTGTTAAATAACTAAGTGGGAGAGAGGATTGATAATTAATTCCCGTGGCCTCCATTATTGGTTTGTAAGTGATGTGAGTAAACTTACGTGTTGGCAATAGGCCTTCCTCCACAACTTATGAGTTTATTCACGGATCATTGATATAGACTTCATTAAATAATTAGTGTTTATAATGTGATGCACATGAACTTGCATGTTGGCATAGACCTTTCTCCCTAACGGATGAGTTTATATGCGGTTTACTGGTACAAACTTATAATTGATGATTATAAGAAGTTATCCGAGTGTGTGTGTACTTCTCAAACTATAAGGCACATAAGCTTGCGCAATGGACTTGGGATCAAATAATGGTGTACACTTAGATGTAAATAATAAGTATCCTCTCCAACAGAGTCACTGCTATTATTTGCATAGCTAAAGAGGAACTGACTATTAATTATTTTGTCATGAAGTTAGGTTGATGAATAAAATTAATGGGTAAAACCTTCTCTTGTAAATGTTCGAGTTTGTATACGTCCTCACTAACGTGGCATGCAGACTCACGGTGCTTGAGATGTCGGTGAATTTTATTTTATATTGTTTTGAGGAAATCAATATAAAAGGATAAATTTGAAGATTTGATCGGTGTATTTATTTATGATTCTCTGATTTTTCAAAATGATTTTATCTCGTTTATTGTTTACTAAAAGAAACATATTTACTTGTCCAAAATTAGATGATTAGAAAAGAATTTTGGTTTTAAATCTTACTGCTTAGGAAAATAAAAATGTGTTCTCTCTAAGGAAGTTCTGTGATGCCTATTAAAGTCTTTAGTAGAGAGGTGAAATGTTCATAGAAATATGATGGTCTCATACAACTCTTCGGATACTTGAGTAAGTTAGAAAGGCAAAAGAAGTCATGGTTGAATTGATGAATGAATTAGAGATGCTTGGAGTAGAAATTGAAGGGAGAACCTATATCAATATATTCTTCATAATTTTCCTGAATGTTTTGAGCAAGTTCTACCTGAAATACGAGAGGTTGTATATGGTGGGGAACTTCTGACAAAACATGTAGCGAAGGAAATCTAATTTCATCAAGATGTGAACAAGGATAGTATCTCATTCACTAGTTGTTGAAGGGATGGTATCTACTGACACGTCGTGTGTAGATACCGAAATCACGAAACGTCTACAATTAAGTAATGATGAGATTATTATAGATATGAGTAAAACTACGAAAGTAGTGGGAGTTATTTATTTATCTTACGATATGAATAAACGTTTGATTTTGAGAAATTATCTTTTACGTACGTTTTTCATAAAAAGAATTTGATTTCAGTTTCCATGCATTTACAGATGGATACTCCATTTCATTTAAATGACATGGTTATAGTAATAAAGGATGGAGCTATAATCTGTTATGGTACGTTGGTGACAATTTGTATACTCTTAAATCTTTTTTTATCCCACGGATGCAACAAATAGTAATTAATAACGTGTCCTCTAATCCTAATAAGAGGAAGAATCTTATAGAAATGATTAGATAGATGATGAATTATTTGAAATTACTAAATTTATTTTATGGGTATGCCCTAGAATCAGCATGTCATATAACATTTGTCTGTTTATGGGATATCCTAAAAAAATGGAGGGTGTTGATTTATTTAGTCCAAAAGATCGAAGGATGATTGTTAACAGAAACACTAGATTTTTGGAAAAGGACTATGTAATAAATCACAAACCCATGTATAAGTTGTTCTAAAGGAAGTGAGAGGGAAAATACAAAGTATTAGTACCAATTGTACAAGAGGATATACTACAAGATAAACTGCATTGCGTGTCATATCTGATACACAATTGCATATAGTGCCTTGTCGTAGTGGGAGGGTTGTTTTACAACCCAAAAGATTTATATTTTGGGAGAGTCGTGAGACTTGGTCCCTAATAAATATGGAATTGACCCACGGATATGACGAAGCACTACAAGATAAAATGTGATATATTAGCAAGTTGTAATGAATTTTGAAATAGAATCTATGGATTTTAAATCAAATTTGGGAGCTTGTAGGATCATTAAATGGTGTAAAAGCCATTGGAAGTGGTCACACAAAATAAAAGAGGATCATACGGTAAGGTGAAAACCTTGGAAGCAAAGCTTGTTTCGAAAAGGTATACTTAGAAAGAAAGGATTTCGATTATGAGGGAACATGTTCGCCGGTAGCTATGCTTAAGTCGATTCGGACTCTTTTATTTGTTGTTGTTCATATTAACTATGAGATACAGCAAGTAGATGTCAAGATAACTTTGCTGATTGGAAGTCTTGAAAAAAAATATCTATGTGAAGCAACCAGAGTGATACATTGCAAAAGGCTAAGAGCATTTTGATTGTATGCTTAAAGGTGTCCATCGATGGACTTTAGTTAAGATCATGAAATATCTATTTTGATGAGGAAATCTAGGTATATGAATTTATTCAATGTGCGGATGTGTCTTGTGTATTGAAAAAAGTGACAGAAACGTGGTGGTATTTCTTGTACTGTATGTAGATGATATATTGCTCATTGGAGATAATAAAAGAGTATTGTCGGGCATATGGGTATGGTTGATAAAGTAGTATAAAATGAAGGATTTAAGAGAAGCAAAATATATCCTTGCGATCATGGTGATCATAAAATATGATGTTGTGATTATCTCAAGTTTCATGAATTGATACGATCCTTACTCGTTTTAGCATGTGACTTTATCTAAGGACGTGTGTCTTATGACACAAAAGAAGATAAAGGTGATAAAGGCAGTTCCTTATACTTTGGCGAATAAGGAATCTTAATCTAAGGAATGCTATGTACGAGATCGGATATCTATTTTGCCGAATGCATGGTCAGTGAGTATCAAGGTAACTCGAAACAAGAATGATGAAATGTGGTAAGACATATACTTATGTACCTGAAAAGGACCAGAAATTATATGTGGACTTACCGAACAGATTCACTGCTTCTTATGGGTTAAATAGATTCAGATTTTTCAAATCAGATAGAGACGACAGTAAATCCACCTCAAAGGTTATGTTTAATTTTAGGAAGTAGATTCATAAGATGGAGGAGTGTTATAGAAATATATTTTGGACTCTACCATGGAAAGATGATAAATTAGAGCCTCTGAGGCAACCAAAGTATTTATATGACTCTAGAAACTTCATGATGGACTTCGAAGTATTTTTAAGTTTGCCTAAGCTTATCACAATCTATTGTGATTATAACGGTGCAGTTGCAAACTTGAAGGAATTACGAGCTCATAAGCAATTAAACACATGGAGCGCGAGTACCACCTGTTACAAGAAATCATATGATGAGGGGAAGGTTGTTGTCGCCAAGATTGCATCGGATGATGACCTAGTAAATCCATTTACAAGGAACTTAAGGCGAGAGCTTTTGATGGTCGTGTAGTGGGAGTGGGAATCAGATGTACGGCAGAAGACATGACATCATAGTCTTTTAGTATAAGTTGGAGATTGTTGGATTGTATACTAAAAGTCTAGCTTTAGTATGAACGATGCTTTAATAATTCATTTGAAATGAGAATCAATAATCAAATGATTACGTCTTATAATTTATTTATATGTCTGATGCAATAGTCCACTTACTTTATACTGTAGATAATATGTTGTGCGACAACACGCGAAAGATCATATTATCGATTTCCTTATAAAGTATAAACAGATGCTCACAACCGAGATAGACGGGGACTCTCTATCGGGATGGTTGTAGTGTGATTTGGTATTAGTTTGTCTTGACTATAGAATCACATTAGTGCACTTCGTGTGTATTGAGCAGGACCACTTAAGATCGTTAACTTGTACTGTCTATATAGAAGAACTTGATCTCAGTTATTATGGATGTTCATGCTCTTAATCCCTATATAATAATCTCGACAAGTAAGACAATATGTATTTCTTTAATTTATCAATGGGTGAGATTTACATGTAATTAAATTAACAAACTCAGTGAGTTGGGAAATAATGCTGTCTCTATGGTGTGCAGTTGATTGTAGAAGGAATCCGTGTCCGATATAGGTTGATGATGTCCCCTTGAGGAGCTCATAAGGATTATCATGTAAACCCTGCAGGTGAATTTATTCCGGCATGATAATGAGATTGAGTGGTACTACTCTTGGATGAGATATTAATTAATGGAGTTGTCAGTAACTTAATTAATTAATGGGCATTGTATATCTTAAACATGGGGAGACTAATGGGCTCATAATAAAAAGGACCCCATAACGTAATTATGTGATTAGAACGGTAGTGCAGTAATAATATTTTAGTGGTATATATTATTATTATTGGACTTAAGTATAAGTTTTGGGCTAAACTTGGATACTTAAGCCCAATGGAGTTTCAACTTTGATTTCTCCTCCTGGTCCCTACTGCAGCCCATATATAAGTCATCTCAACTGTTTGGAAACTCTAACTGAAATGGAATCACACCTAAAATTGTGAGGAGGGTGAGGAAATAACAGATTGAGAAGATCTCAAAGATCGTCACCCACACGACGTCGAGATTGGACTTGGTAATACAGCAGAAGATCGAAAGGTTGTTTGCTGCTGCTGTTTGTCAATTTCCATGATTCTTCTAAAACTTTTTGGAACTCTAAACTGGACGTGTGATACACCATTGGAAATCCACGGAAGAGAGGATCATTGTGGCGAATAGATCACTCAAATCTGAGATCGGATGAGAGAGTTATGCCCAAAAAGGTGAGGCTGTGCATGCTTTCGACGAGAATTCATCTTCTTCAATATACCCTGGTGAAAGGTAATACATTTCTATATTTTCTTACTTACACTGATTACAGAATCGTATGGAATTCTAACGGTTCACGTTATCCAAATAATCGAATGCCAACACAACCCACATTATCTTATTCTAGTGCCGAGGCCGAGTATCGTGGGGTGGCGAATGTGTTCTCTGAGTCATGTTGGCTTCGAAACCTTCTCTTAAAGTTGTATTGTCCGGTTAAGAAAGCTACTTTGGTGTATTGTGATAATGTCAGTGCTGTTTATTTATCGGGGAATCCAGTTCAACATCAACGTACAAAGCATATAGAGATGGATATTCATTTTTTTTCGAGAGAAGGTTGCACAAGGACAAGTCCGCATTCTCCATGTCCCCTCCCGTTATCAAATAGCCGATATTTTCACTAAGACTTTTCCACAGGTGTTATTTGAAGATTTTCGTGACAGTCTCAGCGTTCGTAAACCTCCCGTTTCAACTGCGGGGGAGTGTTAAATATAGTAAATATTTTGTAAAATTAATGTATATGGTTAGCTGTATAATTAGCTATCAGTCAAAATATATTGATTAGTTTCTCATTGTGTAGCCTAGGATTATACTACAATCGTGTGTATATATTCTGACGATTGATAATGAAGAAAGACACGGAAAATATTCTTTCACATTCGTCCCGAGTATTTACACACATTTGCACTGGTAATATTTTTTAAATATATAATTTTAAAAAAGTTGGGGTAAATTGATAATTTAAAAAGAAAAGGTAAATAAAGCCGTTAGAAATAAAAATGAAAAAAGTAAATAAAGTTGTTGGAATTAATAAATAAAGTGTAAAAAATAGATAAGATATGGAGCATAATATAACTTTACTGCATAATAACTGAGACACCTCAAAATAAAAAATGTGCATAAATACGTGGGACGGAAAGAGTATAAAGAAAAAATCAACTTAAATAAAAATGGGTAGGTCTTGGATGAGAGTGAGTGAGACCATCACAGATCTCCTGTGAGATAGATCCTATCATATCCATTTACATAAAATAAATAAAAAATAAAAGAAAATTAAAGAAAAATGCCATATTTGATTCACTACAAGAAACTGCCAGAATACCGACGGATTTACCGACGGAAAAAATCGTCGGTAATTACCGACGGTTTACTAACGAATTACTGACGATTTATTGATTTAATGGGATTTTCTTTTTAAAAAATCATCAATAAATATTTCTGACGGTTTTTGCGACGGATTACCGACGGAATTAACGACGGATTATTTGTCCGTCGGTAAAGTCGTCGGTATTTTGGAGGGAATAAATCCCGGAAGATTACCGACAGATCTATCCGTCGGTAAATATTCAGAATTTTATTTTTTAAAAAAATAATTTTAGTCTTTAATTTCCCGACGGAGTTTTTCCGTCGGTAAATATAATAAAATTTATTTTTTTTAAAAATAATTTTAGCCTTTAATTTACCGACGGATTTATTCTGTCGGTAAATATATAAAATTTTTATTAAAAGAAAATTAATTTTAGTCATTAAATTACCGACGGATTTAATCCGTCGGTAAATATATCAAATTTTATTTTTTAAAAATGAAATTAGTCTTTAATTTACCGACAAATTATCCGTCGCTAAATATATCAAATTTTATTTTAGTCATTAAATTACCGACGGAATATTTCCGTCGGTAAATATATGAATTTTTATTTTTAATATACCGACGGAATTAATCCGTCGGTAATGTAAAGCTTTATTTTATTCAAATTCAAAGTACCAAAAATCACACAATTTCTCCCGAGAAGATAAGCCCACCCATCTTCGACCCCTCTTCCACTCCGCCGCTGCTACCGCCGCCACTCAATCTGCCGCCGATCACTTTCGTCGCCATTATTACGTCAGTCACTGTCGCTGCTGCTGTGGTCACGGTCGATTTTAACGGTGCTCAAGTCTAGCTGCTGAACCCCCTCCGGTGGGAAGAGAAGATTCTAGGGTTTCTTCAGGTCCGAATTCACACACTCATTTTGTTATGTTTGCGTCTGTTGTTAGATAATTGAAGACCCAATACATTGAAGGTAACAATGATTTTGCAGTATCGACACAGAACTGAACCTTATCTGGGACGCCGGATCGATCTGCTCTTATCTCGCCGGAGATAGTTCAGGTACTCCCCAACTTCGTTGTAATGGTTTATGCCACCTGCATCACTATGTGAATGCAATTCCATTCGCTGCGCTTTTGCTTTTTAATCCGTTTCTTCTCAGATCTGTTTACTTGTTAATAGTTGCGCGTTTATTACTTAGCTGTTTTGATTTGTCAATGTACTTGTGATATGTATTGATTTTGCGCAAGAGATATAGATGTCAGTTCCCACGCTGTTTTGTTATTTTTGCCCATTGATATTTTGTTTCTTTTTGGTGTGGTATGAATAGGTTGAATTCCATTTAGATTGACATTGAGTGATACTTAAAAATGATATGGAATATCTTGCATCCATAGCATTACCATATTGACTAAATGGACGACAACTTATTAAAAGCTACAAGACACATTATGCAGATCCAATAACTGCAAAAAAAAAATCCTAATTATTGGTAGTTTTGACTTTCGAAATGATAAAATCTGAATTGAAGTGATCCTGTGAAAAAGGAATCAGCCTGTCAGGATTTGGTCACATCTAGTCTTCACTAATCATATAATTCCAAGTCTTCGAAGAAATATCAGCACTGTTATAATAATTTTAGCTTAAGATTGCTAAGATAAACCACCCGTCTTTCATGGCTAATTACCAACTCTTTATTTATTATGCACCAACCAATCTACACTTTCTTTTAACAAAATGTAATGATGGTGTATATATCATCAATCTTTTTTAATTTAAATTATTTACTATAAGCTTATAAAGTGGGGTATTAAGGTGATGGGTAATTATCAAATTGTGTTTTTCTCAATTTTTTAATTTGTACGCTTCTGTATAATATGTTAAGTCCTAGTGAGTCTACAGATTTATGATATGAGCGTACTTATATTATATGATAGCTTAATATTCGAGACTCATATTTCATATTTTGGCAATATATGCATAATAAATATTTTAGTTTGTATATATATAAACCTCAAATAATTTTTTTTATGTATAATATTACTTAATAAATGGTGCCATATTTATTCCCTGGATAAATGTTTTAATAGAATGTATATTTCATGAGCCTTTATCATTGTTGGTTACACTATGATAGTGTTTTGCCTTATTACTCTCTCTACTTTCATAATGAATTCATGTTTTTAAGTCATTGCTCGTCACGTGCCACTAATTCCTCTTGTCAATTTAACATCACAAGCACTTAGCAAATAAATAATTACATGTTTGGAGTGGTTGAAATTGTTGTAGCTAGGATATTAAATACTACGCCAACTTCATACTATAGCAATAAATTACTCCTTAAATTACGATTAATCCTCATAATATTTAATCTTGCTTTTGCGACATTATTACTTTCTTTAAGGGAGGGATAACAAATAAATAAATACTAATTCACTACTTATATTCAAAATATATTTTGCTTTATCCATCACATGCATCACTCTATGGCCTATTTGAAATCAAAATATGGAAGTATCCCATTGTTGTCTTTTATTCACCATATTTTTATAAGTTACATCTATTGCAATATTTTTTTTGTTTATTAAAGAAATTAAACAAATGCAACCTCTTAAGAATTCGACTTATACCATAAATCGTCACTGCAAAAAATTATTAATATGAAAGTGCATTGTTATGTTCACATTTTTTTTGCATATTTCCACTAGAAACTCGAGTTGCTTGAGCTGTTATCTTATAATTATAAGTCATTTTTTAGAAAAGAATAGGCTAACTGATATAGCCGTCTTCGGTAAGCATCTCAACACAATACCAACGATGATTGCACAATGAAGTCAACTCGTTTGTGGATGTACAATCGCATGAGAAATGGGGGATTGACTTGTCAATTTTTGAAAGGAGTTGATGAATTCATTGAATTTGCAACTAGTCAACATGAGTGGAAGGATGGTGAAAAAATTAAGTGTCCATGTGTTAAAAGAAAATGTCGAAACAAAGGCTTTTTACCTGTTGACGTAGTCAAAGGACATCTAGTCAAAAATGGATTCACTCCAGATTATTTTGAGTGGGTTTTCCATGGTGAGCAATGGTCGAGAAATGACATTGAGATAGATGCTGGTAGATCAATTCCTTCGCCTAACCATGAAATGAATGAGGAAGAATATAGTCCATACCAAGAATATAGTCCATACCACGAAATGGTGCATGTGGAGCGAAGACATCGATGCACTAGTTCCGGACAAATGGAACTTTTTATGTGCTCGTCGTTATGGTGACATTGTCCACGACTGGAAGAAAATATGGGAAGATAAGGATGAAAAACCAGAATATATGACTGATGAGACTTGGGCTAGCTTTATTGCTCATTGGCAAGATCCAAAAGAGATAGCAAAGGCTGATCAGAATAAGAAAAATCGTCGAAGCGAGCCGGCAGGAGAGGGTACTGGTATTTCTTGCCACAAAGGAGGTTCAGTAGGAGCTTGTGAATTTGTTGAAAAGTTTGTGAGTTTCTATCTCTTATTCACTTATCTTTTATGAATATCTATTGTGTTAATTAATCTTTTTAATAATTGGGCTAAAATTGATGGCAAGAAATACCAGTATGAAATATATGTTTAATTTTTTGTAGATTGTGTTGGTATACAAATATGTTTAATTTGTTTTCTTTGTTAATAAGGCTAAAAAGCATAAAAAGGAAGCCAATGAGTATGACATCTTTTTAAACTTCCACCCTCCGGATGAAAATGGAAAGTACGCCTATGCCGTAGCTGAAAATGTGGCTGTAAGTATAATATTTTGTGTTTTTAAAGTATTTATGAGTAAAATAATAAATTTATAATATTTGATTAATAATTCATTATTAACCATGTAAATTCACAGAATACAATCCAACAAAAGAAAGACGAACTGAGTCAAATGCCTAATGCTCCTGAGATTAATATGGGAGATATTTTTCGTCAAACCGTTGCACCAAAAAAAGGTCGCATCTTCGGCATTGGTAATTTGGGAGAAGGAAGTTCAAGTAGCCAATCCAGTGTTACTCAAGTTGTCTGTTCAAAATCAGAGTGCAAGAGACAGTTAGATGAAAAAATCTTGGAGGTGCGTAATGAGATGCAAGCAGAAATTCAAGTGCTTCAAGCCCAAGTGCAACAACTTATGGAAATTATGCGAGGTGGAAGTACAATGGCTTCTCCTTATGGTGGTGGATCTACATCTGGTGTCGCTCATAATGATGTTGATATTGATGCTGATGCTGATGCTGGTGACGAGGTTGATGCTGATTTGGGAGACTTGTGATCATGTTTATTGTATTGGATGTGTTGTGTCAAAGATTGAGTAGAATTTGATATTTTGTGTTGAATTTGGATAATCTATTTCAAATTATGGAGATTGTTGAATTTAAATCTTACATTGGGTTGTGTTTTGAAGATTTAATTAATTAGAATTTTATATTAATTAATAGGTATTAATATTAATTTTAAAATATAAAATTCAAATAAATACATAAATTTGCGACGGAAATTTTCGTCGGTAACTGAAATATGTAATTTGAAAAATAAATATTACCGACGGATAATTCCGTCGCAAAATTTATGACGGATTACTTTCGTCGCTAATTACAGACGAAATCGCCGATGGATTACCGTCAGTAAACTAATTTTCATATGATTTTGCTTTTTTAAATTTGCGACGGAAATTTTCGTCGCTAATTTGCCGATGGATAAATCCGTCGCTAAATCCGTCGCTAATTTGCAGCACCGACGAATTTTATTTTCATGATTACCGACGGAATATTCTATTTACCGACGTCCAAAATCCGTCGATAAATACCGACGGAATATAATTTCCGTCGGTAATAAATTACCGACCATGGTTTTAGCGACGGATTAAATTTCGTCGCTAATCCGTCGGTAACCTCATTACCGACGGATTTTTCAAGTATTACCGACGGTAATTTCCGTCGGTAATCCGAGAGTTTTTTGTAGTGATTTAGTTAATTAAGATTACTAAATCTTAATTATGAAGTTGGCGGCGGCATACTAGCAAGTAAGTAAATAAAATATTTTTCAATTTTAATAAATATCACTTTTCTTTAGAGGATATCATTTTTATTTGATCAGGAATCACTTTTTATTAAAAATATTATTACATTTTAGGCATTCTATAAATTGTTTGTGAAATATACTTTTGTAATTAATCATCACTTTTATTCAAAAATATTATCACTTTTCTTTCAAAATGTTATCACTTTTTTATATTATAATTTTTTATGATATACTAGTTCACAACAACATTATCACTAATTATTAATTGGGTATCACTTTTAATTTTAAAGGTTATCACATATTATCACATTTTATTTTATAAATTTATAATATTAAATTAAATGAATAATAAATTTTGAATTATTACATTTTTATATAATAAAAAATACTTTAAATAAGAAAAGCGTAAATTAAAAAATATGGATTTATTACTATTTAGTATAAATTATATATTCATATTACTATTAGCGTGAAAGTATTACTAGCGGATACAATATATTAAGATGAGATACCTAATATATCCCTACAATAAAATAAAATCTCAATCAATTTCTTTCATATTTATAATTTCAGTATGTTCTCTCAATATTTCTCTCTTTCCTTCGCACTTTCTTTATCTCTTTAAAAACACTTATCTTTTCTCCAAATTTCTAGAGGCTGTTGTTTTAATTAAGTGATCGTCGCTATTTTCACCTACATTTTAGTGTCTTTTTTGTATGTATTTCTGAATTATTTTATTCGTATTTTATGTGTATATTGATTGTGTTATGTGTTTTTATGGAAATATATGTGAATGAGCCTAAACGAGTTTAAAACAGGTGAAAATAAAGCAGAAATGAAAACGAGCAAGAAACGGGCTGAAATGGACCTAACTCTACTTGCAACTCGAGTTGAATTGAGGTCCGTAGGAGGTCAGAATTTGTCCAGTGAGCTTACTCGACTTGCAAGACCCAACTCGAGTTGCCAACTCGAGTCGAGTGCGGGGTCTGAAATTTGTCCAGAATTGTCCAGTGAGCTTACTCGAGTTGCAAGGTCTAACTCGACTTGTAACTCGAGTCGAGTTGAGGGCAGAGCGGGAGTTCAAAAATCATACAGTGTGCCAACTCGAGTTGGCAAGTTGTTACTCGATTTGCAACTCGAGTCGAGTAGGGTGCCAAAGAGTTGTCCAGTTTCAGAGTCTCATAACATGACCGAATAGGCGAGAGCTGGAGTTAGCAATACGAGTCGAGCGACGATCACACGAGTTACAAGTCAAGGTAACTCGACTCGTGTTGCAACTCGAGTTGGGAAGGGCTAACTCGAGTAAGGTCATTTTGGGCCAAAAATCCGGGTTTTCACCTTCCAATGCATGAAGAATGTGTTTTAAAACCCAGTTGACACAAAATTCGAGGCCCAAGTTGGGAAAGGGTATAAATACTCTCATGTTCAACATTCAAAAATGATGGATTAGGTCTTTACTTTGACACATAGATCACACACAATTTCCTTCATTATACACCACAATCTCCACCCATTTCATCATCCATTTTATTTACCTTTATTCCACCATCAAATCTACCATCCAAGTAAGGAGAAGAATCAAGGAAGAAAGGAGAATTGCATATTGAAGGATAGTTTCAAGCCAAACACCAAACTATGGGAGAAATTACCTTTGATTTGTATTTCTTAAGTTTAAATTGCTACAATGGATGTTGTTAAACATTGTTTTGATGTTTTGATAATGTTTGTTGTTGGCTAGACCTCTTGTGAGGCTAGCCACTTGATGGATTAAGGATCTATGGATTTGTTGAATTTATAATGGTTTAATTGATATGACCTTTGGAATTTCTTACATGATTTATGATTTACTTAATTTGTATTATGATATGTGTGGTTGAATTCTCTAGTTATAGTATTAGAGGGACAATCCAATATTGTGATTAAGATTTTGATTAAATCATGTTATAATATGAATTTAGTATGTTAGTGTATGAAGTATGTGGTAGCATCTTTATATGCTTAGAATATTTATGTGAGAATACTTAATTGATTTATCTTATTTGGTTGATTAATTGAGTGAGAAGACCAATCTTGTTATCATAGTATCTTAAGGGAATTGAGAGTGAGATTCAATCTTTTGTACTTAAAACTTATAATGAGTTAAGAACCTAATTGCCTTGGCCTAGGGATTAGGGAATTATATGTGATTGCTTCTATTCCAATAATTATTGATATTTGCTATTTGAATTTAACAAGCCATGTTGTGTCCTTGATCTTGTATGTGGTTAGCCTTGCTCTTCTTTAGATTGTCCTACATCCATTTCATTTTCATTTTGGTTATTAGATACTTTGCTTGATCATCTTAGTTGTTAATTGCTTTTATTTGCTACTTGCTTAGATAACTGGTAGTTTAATTGCATCTTTTCAATTTTCTAAACTCAAAATCCGATCACTTCTATAGAGTATGATTGAAAACAAACACGGATACACTCTTGATTTAAATCTTCCTTTGATCAATATTTAAACTTGGTCACTCACTACAAACGATAAAGTTTGCTTACCTTAATTAATTTTATACCAAAGTTGAGTCTAAGTTCATGGCGCTGTTGCGATGGGAGAGATTAAATCTTGGGAGTAAGGAGTTTGCGTTTAATTAGCTTTACTAGGAGTACTTTTACTTGCTTTCTTTTTATTTACTTTTATTGTGTTTATTTTATGATTTAACTTGGTTAATCTTGTAGGTGTATGTACACTCGTTCAAGGTCTCAATCTATCGAGTTTTTGGATTTAGAGTTAGAGGCTACCTTACGAAGAAAAATGAGAGAGTTGTTATATCCAACAGAGAAAGAAATGGACCACGGATTGGAAGAAGTTAATGGCAATGGGGTTGATGAAGAGGGGAATGGACAAAATTTCCATCATGGTGTGAAAAATGCACATGGTACTCAAGTGAATCCCGAGCTTATGCAACAAGCAAATTTCCACCAAGTGCACTTGCATAATCAACAATTGCAAGCCATTATACAATAATTGCTATTACAACAAGAGGCAAGAAATAATCCACAAGCTCCTTCGATAGTGCAACAACCTCAAGCTCAAGGGCATAATGGAGTCGGTATGAATATTAGAGATCATTTTCTACCACAAGTGGGAAATTATACTATGGGGCCATCATTAAATACCAATAATTTTGAGATCAAAATGGGGTTGATTAATATGGTGCAAACGAACCAGTTTGGGGGTGGTGCAATGGAAGACCCAAATGCTCACTTAGCTCAGTTCACTGAGTTAGCTAACACCATCAAGATCAACGGAGTGAGTGAGGATGCTGTCAAGATGAAGCTCTCTTCCTTCTCATTGAGGGATCAAGCTAAGGCTTGGTATAATACTATACCTCCGGGATCTTGCACTATATGGAGAGAGTTAGCTCAGAGGTTCTTGAACAAGTTCTTTCCACCATTGAAGATGTTGCATTTAAAGAGTTTAATCATACAAGTTCTTTAGTGAGGCATGGGATTGCTTTGAGGAGATGCTTCGAATGTGTCCACAACATGGTTTCCCCCTCGATCAACAAGTTGGATTTTTTATGCAAGATTGAATGGAGGTTCGAGGATACTTGTTGATGCTTTATTGGGAGGATCTGTATTGGGGCAAACACCGGAGAGGGCTATAGCTATTTGTGAAGAAATTGCTTTGAACTCAGGACTGTGGCCTTTGGATTGTTCTTCAGGGATGTATAAGATGAAAAGGATAGTAAAGATGGAGGAAGTGTGCATGAATCAAGTGGAAGCACTGAAAGAAGATGTCACTGAAAAGGCTATCTCGAAGATACTCAAGAGGATGAATGCTAATTTGCAAGTGCCTCAAAACTCTATGCTTATGCCTATGCCTATTATGAGTCAATCGTTTCCAAGTTCGAATATTCAGTTGCCTACATCTCAAATGCCTCACCATGGTATGACCTCCAATATGGGATTTCAAGAATCTTGGGGACAACCCGAGATGTCACTCGAGGAAGTTGTCTTCATGCAAGGAAGGAACTTCCAAGGGAATTATGGAGAAAATTTTGAACACTAAGGAGGAGGATACCCACCTAGGCAAGGTGGATTTGGTCAAGGGAATTTCGGTGAAAACTTTTAACAACCTAGGAGGTTCGATAACTTGTCATATGGAAATCAAGGTAATGCCCTTACACTTCCACCGGGGATCAATCCGGGAGAGAAAGCTCCAAATAGAGAAGGAAAGGTTATGGCGGAGGATCAAATGGGAAAAATATTTGAGCTCTTGAAGCATGAAAGGGATGAGAGGTTGATAGAGAAAGAAGAGAGAAAGCTTGAAAAAGAGAAAATAATGCAAGAAAAGAAGTGACTGATCAGAGATTTAAAGCATTGGAAACTCAAATGAGTCAAATGACAAGCAAACAAGGTGAAATGCATCATAAGGGTAAGTTTTCCTCTACTACTGTCACTAATCCTACAGAACAATGTTTGTATGTTACAGTGTGTAATATGGAAAGTAAGGTGGAAAAAGGATTGGTGAAAGCAACAAACATTGTTTCGAAGGTTGAAGAAGTAGTTTGTGATGATGTCATGTCCAAAGGAGAGAAAGGAGTTGTCATTGATGATGAGTTATCTTTAGATGAAGAGAGGATTATTTGTGATTTTTTGTCCTCGATTGAAGAGGAGAGTAATTGTAATAAAAAGTTGGTGTTGAAACAAGATCATGAAATTGTTGAAGTTGATGCTTAATTGAAGGTTGATGACCCCGGAAATTTTGTTCTTACTTGTAAAATTAGAAATGGGGAATATTTTAATGCTATATGTGATCTTGGTTCAAGCATTAATGTGATGCCATTGGAAATTTTTGAAAGACTTGGCATTGGAAGGTTAAAGGAAAGGAATGTGGAAATTGAAATAATGGATGGCTCAATGATAAAGTCCCGTGGAGTTGTGGAGGACATGCTTGTGAAAATATAGGATTTTATTTTTCCAGTGAATTTTATATTGGTTGAAAAGCAAGCGAATCATTTAATTCCATTGATACTTGGAAGACCATTTTTGGCAATCGGAAGAGCAAAACTTAATATGGATAAAAAGGAACTCACACTCCGATCAAATGAAAGAGTGTTGATGTTATCAAGCAAGAATTTAAAAGGGGAAGATCTTCATTTGAAGCCACCCATTAAGCCTCCGGATGATCGAGATCGTGTGGTAAGTGAGATTCTAAAAGATGAAGAATTGATTAATTTTTTACTTGAATTTGTAGGAAATTATTCTCCAAAGAAGAATAAGTTTGGGAAAAATCGACATGTTGATTGGAAGATCGATAAAGGACCCCCGAAATTTGAAAAAGTAAGAAAATGATGTAATGAATCGAGTTCAAGTAGTAGAGGAGCAAGAAGTGTGGATAAGAAGGTTGTTAAAGATATGTTTAAAGTGAAGATGAGGCCCGATGGGGTCTTGGATTTTTCCGATTGTTACATAGCCTAAATGCGTCTAGCTCGACAAGTTAAACTGAGCGCTTGATGGGAGACAATCCATTTTAGTAAGTTTTTCTTTTATTTTGTTTTTCATGTTTTGTTTGTATTTTGGCCTTGTAGGTGGATTATGCTTGTGAGAAAATGCATATTGAAGAAAGGAGAAGTGTTTCATGAATTTAAATGGGAATGTCGCTCCACTTGTTGCAAACTTAATTCTCGACTTTTGTCTCAAGTTAAGTTTGGGGGGTGCTAGTGCGTGGTGGATGTATCTTGAGAGTTGTGATGCATATGCTTCTCTACAAGAAGATCATTGATAGAGCCTATAAGGGTAAGTCCCACCACTTTTTGCAAACTTAATTCTCAATTCTTGTTTCGATTTAAGTTTGGGGGGAGAGTGTGTGGTGTGAATCACCCCTTGAGTGTGATTCTTGTAAAATTAGGTCAATTTTAAAAATTTTGTCATGAGTTTGGGTGTGTTTTTGGTACAATTGGTTGTGTTGAAGTGCATGACAGTTCTTATTTTTATTGTAAGTGTTGAGCTAATGGTTTTTGATGAGTTGTTGAGCGTAAATAAAGTGTAGTGGAGGCACGAATTGAGCCCACAGATTAAGTCGAGATTCATTGTGGATGCAATCTGAAAGCTCGTGCCAACCATGTCTTTTTAAGGGAGTTCATTCTACATCTCATCACTTCTATTTGCTTGACATGCATTGATATTGATTTGATTTTGTTGGATTAGCATGCTACTTCATGTCTTATGTTTGTGGGAGGTTTACTTTCATAATTTAGAATTTCATTTTCAATTAAGGATGGGATGTTTGTGAACTTATTTGATTATGGATGCTATGAATATGTGTGCTTAATTGTCTTATGGTGGTGATTTTTCTGTTTTTTGCATGTTATGTGTTTTTTGTGTTGTTTCTTGTTTGATGTGTCTTTCTTGTATGTTTTGTGTGTATTTTTATTTTTGTCTAGGGTTATTTGGTGGTTTATTTTGGGATGTCTTGAGTCATTTTTGAATGTGAGTAATGACATGTTGTTGTGATAAGTGATGACAAATTATGATTAAGTATCTCTACACTTTCGAATTATGACATGTTTTATTTAACTTGTTCAATTGTGAGATGAATGTTGGTGTAATAAGTTCCTTAAGATCCGAGCATAAGCTTGTGAGCGTTTGAGCCTCAACCGTGCATATATGGTATTTCTTCATGAGTGGATCGGTTGTGTTTGATAAGTTAGAACTTACTCAAGGACTATAGGAACGAGCTCGATTAGTGGAGATTAATGATATGATCTAAGACCGTCCTTGTCATTTATAGTCATTTTCAAATATTTTCTTACCATGAACATCATCCCTAGTCAACCACTTTGAGCCTATAAGCCGATTTCTTGTAAATTTAGCACATTATAAGCCTTGATTACCCACATGAGCCCTACATATGTACCTTTTTGTGTGAGTAATTGAGGAGATGGTGGCTAAAAATGTTTGATGAGATAATAAAAGAAGAAAGAAAATGGTAAACAAGTAAGAAAAATGATGAAAAGAGCACAAGCAAGAATGTACATGCAACCTTTAAGCAAGAGAAGGTGCTAAGCAACAACAAGATGCTCAAGAAATCAAAAGCAAAGAAGGAAGCATACAATCATAAGAAGCTCAATCCAAAGGATAAAGATGATGAATAGTGCTTGTGACCAACAAAGATAAAAGGGAAGAAAAGAAAAGTGGAGGAATGAAAGAAAGTAGCTACCTCTTCATTACTTACACTTGATTAGTCACTTTTATCCAAATTCTTCCTACCATACCAAAGAGCCTATCATTACATCCTTAATGAAAGAACTTTTTTTATCATTGATTGAAACTTTGGAGGTTTGTGAATATAATCCACGAGCAAGCTTATAGCAAGTCGAGTCAATCGGTTAATGAGTGTTGTTTTACCTCATATTATAGAGTGTGAGTGAAATTAATATCCTGTGTGAGGCTTGGACCAAAAAGGGACTATATTACACGTTATTCTCTTTTGATTGAACTTGTTAATTTCTCATGTCATGAATTTAATATTGTAGGATGAGTTAGCATAGTTTGTAGTTATTATTGCTTTCGATGTGTTATTGCTTATATTCGTTAGGTCTTTTCCTAGGTGAAAATTTCTCCTCTTGGTTTATCATTTTCGTTGCTCAGGGATGAGAAACACTTAAAGTTTGGGGGGTTGATCGTTGCTATTTTCACTTAGATTTTAGTATCTTTTTTATATGTATTTTTGTATTATTTTATTCGTATTTTATGTGTATATTGGTTGTATTATGTGTTTTCATGAAATGTGTGTGAATGAGCCTAAACGTGTTTAAAATAGGTAAAAATGGAGCAGAAACAAAAACGAGCAAGAAACGGGCTGAATGGACCCAACTCGAGTTGCAAGACCCAACTCAACTTGCAACTCGAGTTGAGTTAAGTCCGTAGGAGGTCAGAATTTGTCCAGTGAGCTTACTCGACTTGCAAGACCAAACTCAAATTGCCAACTTGAGTCGAGTAGGGGGTCCAAAATTTGTCCAAAATCATCCAGTGAGCTTACTCGAGTTGCAAGGTCTAACTCAACTTGCAACTCGAGTCGAGTTGAGGGCAGAGCAGGAGTTCAAAAATCATACAGTGTGCCAACTTGAGTTGGCAAGTCGTTACTAGACTTGCAACTCGAGTCGAGCAAGGTGCCAAAGAGTTGTCCAGTTTTAGAGTCTCGCAACACGACCGAACAGGCGAGAGCTCATGTTAGCAACACGAATCGAGTGACGATCACACGAGTTACAAGTCAAGGTAACTCGACTTGTGTTGCAACTAGAGTTGGGAAGGGCTAACTCGAGTAAGATCATTTTGGGCCAAAAATCTAGGTTTTCACTTTCCAGTGCGTGGAGAATGTGTTTTAAAGCCCAGTTGACACAAAATTCGAGGCCCAAGTTGGGAAAGGGTATAAATACTCTCATGTTCAACATTCAAAAAGGATGGATTAGGTCTTCACTTGGACACATAGATCACATACAATTTCCTTCATTTTACACCACAATCTCCACCCATTTCATCATCCATTCCATTCACCTTCATTCCACCATCAAATCTACCATCCAAGTGAGGAGAAGAATCAAGGAAGAAAGGAGAATTGCATATTGAAGGATAGTTTCAAGCCAAACACCAAACTAGGGGAGAAATTACCTTTGATTTGTATTTTCTTAAGTTTAAATTGCTACAATGGATGTTGTTAAACATTGTTTTGATATTTTGATAATGTTTGTTTTTGGCTAGACCTCTTGTGAGGCTAGCCACTATTGGCAATTGGATCGTGTGGTTCAAACGTGATCGTTAGGAATAACAGGCAAACAAAATCAGTGGAAGCATAAAAAAATATGTTTACCGTACTTCTGGTTTGATGTAGAGGATGAACAGCAGAGAACCACCTCTCAATCTTCTGCTGTATGTCCCAAGTCGAATCCTGCTGTTGTGTGGGCAACAATCTGCAGGATTCTCTCAATCTGCTCCTGTTCTTTTCTCTCTGTCAAACGAGGCACTGACCTAGGGTTAACAGGAGCTGAGATGACTTATATAGTTGGGCTACAGCAGGGACCAGGAGGAGAAATTGGGTTGGGCCTCAATTGAATTTAATTAACCAAGCTTAGCCCAAAGCTTTTAATTAAATCCAATAATAATAATAATATAGTCCACTAAAATATTATTACTGCACTACCCGTCCAATTCCAAAATTATGTTCTGGGCTCCTTCCTATTATGAGCCCGACAGTCTCCCCATGTTTAAGATATACAATACCCATTAATTAATTAAGTTACTGATAACTCAAATTAATTAATATCTCATCCGAGAGTAGTACCACTCAACCTTATTATCATGCCGGAAATTAATCCACTTGCAAGATTTACATGATAAACCTTATGAGCTCCTCAAGGAGACATCATCAACCTATGTCGGACATGGATTTCTTCTACAATCAACAGCACACCATAGAGACAGCACTACTTCCCAACTCACCGAGTATATTGATTTAATACTTTTAAATCTCACCCATTGATGAATCAAAGAAATACATACTGCCCTACGTGTCGAGGTTATTGTATAGGGATTAAGAGCACGAACTTCCATAATAACAGATATCAAGTTCTACTATATAGTCAGTATAAGAAGAACGATCTCAAGCGGTCCTGCTCAATACACACAAGTGCACTAATGTGATTCTATAGCCAAGACAAGCTAATACCAAACCACACTACAACCATACCGATAGAGAGTCCCCGTCTATCTCAGTTGTGAGCATCTGTTTATACTTTATAAGGAAACCGATAATATGATCTTCCGCGTGTTGTCGCACAACATATTATCTACAGTATAAAGTAAATGGACTATTGCATCATGCATATAAAATAAATTATAAGATGCAATCATTTGATCAATGATTCTCATTTCAAATATTGTTATGACATTGTTCATACTAAAGCTAGACTTTTAGTATACAATCCAACAATCTCCCACTTATACTAAAAGACTATGCTGTCATGTCTTCTGCCATACATCTGATTCCTACTCCCACTTACGACCATTAAAAGCTCTCGCCTTAAGGTCCTTGTAAATGGTTTACTAGGTCATCATCCGATGCAATCTAGGCGACAACAACCTTCCCCTCATCATACGATTTCTCGTAACAGGTGGTACTCGCGCTCCATGTGTTTAATTGCCTTATGGACTCGTGATTCCTTCAAGTTTGCAACTGCACCAATATCATCAATGTAAATTGTGATTACCTTGGGCAAACTTAGAAACACTTCAAAGTCCATCATGAAGTCTCTAGAGTCATATAGATACTTTGGCTGCCTCATAGGCTCCAATTCATCATCTTTCCATGATGGAGTCCGGAGTCTGAAATATATTTCTATATAACACTCCTCCACATTATGACTCTACTTCCTAAGATTAAACACATAACCTTTGAGGTGAATTTACTGCCGTCTAATCTGACTAAAAAATCCGAATCTACGTAATCCGCAAGAAGCAGTGAATCTGTCCAGTAAGTCCACATATAATTTCCAGTCCTTCTCAGGCACTTTATATATGTCTTACCACAGTTCATCATTCTTATTCCGGGTTACGTTGATATCCACTGTTCATGCATCCAGCAAAACAGATATCCAACATCGTTCATAGCATTCCTTAGATTAAGCTTCCTTATTCACCGGAGCATAAGGCACCGCTTTCATCCTCTTTATCTTCTTCTTGTGTCTCAAAGACACATTCACTTAGATAAATTCACATGCTAAACGAGTATGGACTGTATCATTTATGAAACTTGAGATAAGCATAATGTCCTTTCTGTGATCCGTATTACCGTGATCAAAAGGATATATTTTGCCTTTCTTAAGTCCTTCATCACTACCGCTTTATTAACCGTACCCATACGCTGGATAATACTCTTTCATTGTCTCCAATGAGCAAGATACTATCTACGTATAGTATAAGAAACACCACCACGTTTCTATCACTCTTTACAACACACAAGACTCATCCGCTCATTGATTTAAATCCATGCGACTGGATTACCTAATCAAAACAGATGCTTCACGATCTTAAAGTCCATCGCTGGACAATTTTAAGCTTACTATCAAAATGCTATTAGTATTTTGCAATGAATCACTCTGGTTGCTTCACATAGATGTTTTCCTCAAGACTTCCAATCAGGAAAGCTGTCTTTGACATCTATTTGTTGTTCCTCATAGCAGCAATAAAAGAATCCGGATCAACATAAGCATAGCTACCAGCGAACATGTGTCCTCATAATCGAACCATTTCTTTCTGAGTACACCTTTTCGCAACAAGCTTTGCTTCCAAGGGTTTTCACCTTACCGTATGATCCTCTTTTATTTCCTACGACCACTTCCAATGGCTTTTACACTATTTAGTGGTCCTTCAAATTCCCAGACTTAATTTAGAATCCGTAGATTCTATTTCAACATTCATTGCAACTTACTAAGATTCTACATTTTAATCTTGTAGTGCTACGTCGTATCCGTGGGACAATACCATGTTTACCAGGGATCAAGTCTCACGACTCTCTCAAAACATATATTTTATGGGTTGTCAAATAATCCTCCCACTACGATTAGGCACTACAATTAATTGTGTATCAGACGTGACACGCGTTGCAGTTTACCTTGTGGTATATCCTCTTGTAAACTTGGTACTTTTACTTAGTGTTTTCCTCTCACTTCCTTTAGAACAACTTATACATGGGTTTGTGATTTATTACATAGTCCTTTTCCAAAAATTTGGTGTTTGTGTTAACAGTCACCCTTCGATCTTTTGGACTAAATAAATCAACCTTCATTTTTCTAGGATATCCCATATACAGACAAATGTTTCACGAATTACTGTATCTAGGGCATATCCATAAAATGAATTTAATTATTCCAAATAATTCATCATCTATCTAATCATAACTATAAGAGCCTTATTCCTTCTATCCACCACACCATTCAGTTTGGGGCATACCCGGTGTAGTCAACTTAAGATTTAATCTCAACTTCTGATCAATAGCTCCTAACTATCCCAAGAGGTATTCGCCATCATGATTAAATCGTAATGACTTAATATATTTTCCATGACGCTTCACTGTACCAGCCTTACAATTCTTGAATTAATCAAAGAACTTAGACATGCAGTGCATCATATAAATATATTAGTTTCCAGAATAATCTTCGAATATTCATAACCACCTCTCGCCTGGATAATATTAGGTTCGCTTGAATCAGAATGAACTAATTCCAACATATATATCTTTGGCTCTACACCCCACAACCTTGAAAAGGCAGTTAATCATTTTTACTTCCAAGCAAGACTCGCAAGTCCGATAATTTCCACTTCAGATAAACCTTACGGTCTATCGGCTATCAACTTTTGAATTCTACTCAAGTAAAATGAATTAGTCATAGACGTCAAATGTATGTTTAGTTCATTTCCGAAGGTTCCTTTCTCTTACTAATATTAGAAGATGCATTATTTAATTACTATTTATTGCATCTGTGGGATGTACATGATTCAAGAGTATACTTTTTATCCACCAACGTACTTTAATGGATTATAGCCTCATTCCTCATTACATGACCATGTCATTTAAATGAAATGAAGTATCCATCCGTTAATGCATAGAAACCAAAATTAAATTATTTCTATGAAACGTGCGTAAAGACAATTTCTCATAATCAATCGTTTATTCTTATCATGAGATAAATAAACAACTCCTACTGCAATAGCCACTACCTTTGTAGTTTTACCCATGTTATTAACAATCTTATCCTTACTCAGTGATAAACATTTAGTAATTCCAGTATCTACATACTTCGTGTCAGTAGATGTCATCACTAATCATGTTTAAACCATTAGTAAATAAGATATTAAACTTGTTCACATCATGATGAAAAATGGTTTTCTTTTGCCACATGTTTTGTTAGAAGTTTTCCACCATATACAACCTCTCGTATTTCAGGTAGAACTTGCTCAAAACATCCAGGCAAATTGTGAGGAATAAATTGATTTAGGTTTCCCTTTCAATTTCTATTCCAAGCTTTTCCAATTCATTCATCAATTCAACCATGATCTTCTGCCTTTTAATTTACTCAAGTATCCGAAGAGTTACATGAGACCATCATATTTCTATGAACCTCTCATCTCTTCACTAGAGACTTCAATAGGCATCATGAGACGTCCTTTGTGAGAATACACATGTATTTTTATTAAGCAGTAATTTTCAAAACCAAGATTCTTTTCTAATCAACTAATTTGGACAAGTAAATATAATTTCTTTTAGTAAACAAATAGTGAGATGAAACCATTCGAAATTCAGAGAATCACAAATAAATTTACCGATCAAATCTTCGAATTTTATTCTTTTATATTGATTCCCTCAAAACAATATAAAATAAAATTCACCGACATCTCAAGCACCGTGAGTCTGCAAGCCACGATAGTGTGGACGTTTACAAACCCGAACATTTACAAGAGAAGGTTTTACCCATTAATTTCATTTGTCAACCTAACTTTATGACAAAATAATTAATAGTCGGTTCCTCTTTAGCCATGTAAATAAAAGCAGTGACTCCGATGGGGAGGATACTTATTATTTACATCTAAGTGTACACAATTATTTGACCCCAAGTCCGCGACCCAAGCTTATATGCCTTACAGATAGAGAAGTGCACACGCACTCGGATAACTTCCTACAGTCATCAATTACAAGTTTGTACCAGTGAACCGCATATAAACTCATCTGATAGGGAGGAAGGTCTATGCCAACGCGTAAGTTCATATGCATCATATTACAAACGTAATTATTTAATGAAGTCTGTTCCAGCAATCCATGAATAAACTCATCCGATGGGGAGGAAGACTCTAATGCCGACGCGCAAGTCTATTCACATTACTAACAAACCAATAATAGAGGCCGCGGGAATTTATAACCAATCCCCTCTCCCACTTAGTTATTTAACACCGAGGGTTTTAACATGCATATAATATTCCAGAATAAAATATACAACTTAGACATGCTTCTATTAACAGCAATTTTAATAAATAAATCACATAGAACATGCCTTTCATATATAACAATTAATTGTCAAGTTAAAACAATTAACTCAGTTATATATCATAATTAATTGTATAATATGTTGGATCAATTAAATGGGCCCTAGAGCATCAAATAAGCACAAAATGAGCAACAGATTAATTAATTAATCATGCTCATTATCTATGGCCCATAATCTTAGCCCAAAACCAAATTAATTCCACCAAGCCCACTAGAACAAAATTAGCCTATTAATAAATAACTAATTTATCATGCTTGGCCCATTACCCACAATTAATTAAAATAGGATTAGCCCAGCAGCCCATTAGCATTTTAATTAAAATTGGGCCCAACAGCCAAAACCAAATTAAAAATGAGCAGCCCAATAACATAAAACAGGCCCAGCTGAGACACCCCACACATCAAGCCCATTTCCACCACAATAAAATTGGGCCACTAGCCCATAACCATTTAATAAAAATGAGCCCATTTAACCCAATAATAAAAAATGGGCCCAAAATTAATTAAAAGGAATGGAGCCCTAGCCCAAACCAAAACAACCGTTTGTTCCTCCAAATTGCCAGTGGCGAGAAGAAACCAAACCACACGGCAGCTGTCACGCCAAGGCTTCACCGGCGCTGCCACTCGGAGATCTTGCCGTCAGCCCACCGGAGAAGCACCTTGAACCCGAGTCAGGCCAGCTCCGCACCCCACATATCCCAGCAGCGCCCGCTGCTTCAACATGCCTGCAATCGCCGGGGCTGCCGAATGATACATCACGCTGCAACCACCGACGGCCACCAGCTGTAAATGCGTGATGACTCACCTCCGCATCAGCCGAAGCCGCTCCTGGTGTCATCACTGACTCTGCCGGAAAGAAGATGACTCGCTCGGAAGCTGCTGGGTGCGATCGGAGTTCGTCTGGCACCGTCAAGGCCCGATAGTTCCACCACGATCCCACCGGCGAACGACACATGCATTCACCCTCTCCGTCGATACATCCGTCGCGCGCTGTCCAGGTCAGATGCTTCCCGTTGACTACTTAGTCACAAGTCGTCGACCATCAACCCTGGCCCTCCAGCCTGCTTCGCCACACCCTAGTCAACAAGGGACTCGCCAGTGATCTCCTCCCAGTTTGTCTCAATCGCGATATGGCTGACACCTTCATCCATCCTTTCTATCCAATCGTTGTTTCTCGCTTGATGAGTGATATTTTCACCTAGATTTTAGTGTCTTTTTATATGTGTTTTTGTATATTTTTATCCGTATTTTATGTGTTATTTGGTTGTGTTTTGTGTTTTCATGGAAATGTGTGTGAATGAGCTTAAACCTACTATTTTCACTTTTTATTTGATGCTAAATAGGATAAGGAAGATGTAGGAAAAAGCAGAACTCAATTTGGAGTTGAAACGAGGGAGAACGAGCCAAAACAGTGAAGGAATCAGGGCAGCAGCAACACGACTGGCCGTGTCGGTGGCACGAGCCGTGTCGCAGTACACGACTCGTGTAGCTAACACGGGCCTGTCCAGAATGGTCGTGCGGCAACATCTATTCATCCAACACGACCACCACTTGGCCGTGTTGCGGAGCTCGACTCGTGTTGCAGCACACGACCCGTGTAGCCAACACGGGCCTGTAAGCGATGGCCGTGCGGGAGCATCAGTTCACGCAACACGGGCACCTCATGGCCGTGTTGCGCCACACGACTCGTGTCGTGTCTGGAATCAGAAAAAAATCAGAATCCTTCTAGAAGGCCCAAAAGGGTATAAATACCCCTCCATTCATATTTTATAAAAAAATCTGATTTCCACCCCTTCCACACACACCTCACACACCATTTCTTCCATTTTCCACCATCATCTTCATCCATTCTTCATCCACCCATCTACACTTGATCCCCTCCATCAAATCCACCATCCAAGTGATCAAGGAAGCAAGGGAGAGTAAGATCACAAGAAGAAGAAGGAGATCTCCATTGGAGCACTTCAAAGGGGGAATCTAATTCTAATTTTTGTGCATTTCTTTATAGATTGATCATGTTTTGTAAGGATCTTAATGTCTATGTTAATTTTCTTATGGATATGAGAGGCTAATCTCCTTTGTGAGATTAGCTCCATGATTGGTGTTGGATAATTTAGTTTTTTTTATGCAAATTGATTTTAATCTTGAATGGGTTTTGTGTTATTTCTATCATTGATTGTTGATTGCTTGATGTATATGATGATTTGTGTGATTAATTGTCATGGGCATGTGATTAGATTGAGAAATCAATTATGTGTTTAGGATAGTTCATTGAATCATTTCATCATACACTTCATGTGCATTAATTTAGAATGAGATAGAGATATCATTCTAGATTTAGAACCCTTTGATAGAACATTTGATTAGCTTAATCGAGAGGTTGGTTGATTAAATGAGGAGACCCAAACAATTAGTGAATTCATAGTACCTTAAAAGGGAATATTGCTTATGATTTAGTACCTAATTATGGAACTCATAGAGTAATTAGTACCTAGTGGGAGGTGTTTGCTATTGTCTCGATCCTATGTGCGTTTGGGAGCCTTGTTGAGGGCCTACATCCTATCCATCTCGAGAGAGAGTTTAGGTGGAATTAGTGATCGCTTCTATACCTTGTCCATGAGAGATTAGAATTAATTGCATGATTACTTAATTATCTATGCCATGATTGTTGTTAATCTCATCCTTGCATCATTTGGAACCATCTTATCTTTGCATTCATTTTATCTTTATTTCTTGCTTTAGCATAATTGCATTCTTTTGCTCCTATCCTCTCTTCCGTCGTCCTTATAAAATCACGATAAACTTGAGATCGCTTAAACTCTAGTACCTTCCTCCCTGTGGTTCGATAATTTCTTTAATTGGTCATGCCCACTATATTATGGCTAATCATCGCTCAAGGCTTCAACAATCACCGGCCATTGATCATCCCAGCAATCGATTTCACAGATTGTCACCAAGGGCATTCAACATCGCTGGAAAACCGCCGCTCCTTCAGGCTGATAGACTGATTTCTTTCGTTCTTCTTTCTATCCAGCGACATGTGATTATCGCTCATAGGCTTTCTTCAGTCGATGGCGCCATGGGTCGCCGAACTCGAATCATTATATCGATCACCATTTTGTCGTGTGTGTCACTTTATTATGCCCGATCAACAACAATAATAGATAGCAGAAAGGGATACAAGGACAAAAGGATACTCAACCCTTGTCATGCTTTTAAAAAAAAAATAGATTAAACAAATAATCACTAAATCCCTATCAAACATGCCATCCAACGACAATCAACACACATATGGCACGTAAACCCTTCCTAACGTCTCACGTTTCACCACGAAACCAACGCTCTGATACCAATTGTTGGCAATTGGATCGTGTGGTTCAAACGTGATCGTTAGGAATAACAGGCAAACAAAATCAGCGGAAGCATAAAAAATATGTTTACCGTACTTCTGATTTGATGTAGAGGATGAACAGTAGAGAACCACCTCTCAATCTTCTGCTGTATGTCCCAAGTCGAATCCTGCTGTTGTGTGGGCAACAATCCGCAGGATTCTCTCAATCTGCTCCTGTTTTTTTCTCTCTGTCAAATGAGGCACTGACCTAGGGTTAACAGGAGTTGAGATGACTTATATAGTTGGGCTACAGCAGGGACCAGGAGGAGAAATTGGGCTGGGCCTCAATTGAATTTAATTAACCAAGCTTAGCCCAAAGCTTTTAATTAAATCCAATAATAATAATATAGTCCACTAAAATATAATTACTGCACTACCCGTCCAATCCCAAAATTATGTTCTGGGCTCCTTCTTATTATGAGCCCGACAGTCTCCCCATGTTTAAGATATACAATGCCCATTAATTAATTAAGTTACTGACAACTCAAATTAATTAATATCTCATCCGAGAGTAGTACCACTCAACCTTATTATCATGCCGGAAATTAATCCACTTGCAAGATTTACATGATAAACCTTATGAGCTCCTCAAGGAGACATCATCAACCTATGTCGGACATGGATTTCTTCTACAATCAACAGCACACCATAGAGACAACACTACTTCCCAACTCACCGAGTATATTGATTTAATACTTTTAAATCTCACCCATTGATGAATCAAAAAAATACATACTGCCCTACGTGTCGAGGTTATTGTATAGGGATTAAGAGCACGAACTTCTATAATAACAGAGATCAAGTTCTACTATATAGTCAGTATAAGAAGAACGATCTCAAGCGGTCTTACTCAATACACACAAGTGCACTAATGTGATTCTATAGCCAAGACAAGCTAATACCAAACCACACTACAACCATACCGATAGAGAGTCCCCGTCTATCTCAGTTGTGAGCATCTATTTATACTTTATAAGGAAACTGATAATATGATCTTCCGCGTGTTGTCGCACAACATATTATCTACAGTATAAAGTAAATGTACTATTGCATCATGCATATAAAATAAATTATAAGATGCAATCATTTGATCAATGATTTTCATTTCAAATATTGTTATGACATTTTTCATACTAAAGCTAGACTTTTAGTATACAATCCAACAGCCACTTGATGGATTAAGGATCTATGAATTTGTTGAATTTATAATAGTTTAATTGATATAATCTTTGAAATTTCTTACATGATTTATGATTTACTTAATTTGTATTATGATGTGTGTGGTTAAATTCTCTAGTTATAGTATTAAGAGGGCCAATCCAATATTGTGATTAGGGTTTTGATTGAATCATATTATAATATGAATTTGGTATGTTAGTGTATGTAGTAGGTGGTAGCATCTTTATATGCTTAGAACATTCATGTGAGAACACTTAATTGATTTATCTTATTTGGTTGATTAATTGAGTGAGAAGACCAATCTTGTTATCATAGTACCTTAAGGAAATTGAGAGTGTGACTCAATCTTTTGTACTTAAAACTTGTAATGAGTTAAGAACCTAATTGCATTGGCCTATGGATTAGGGAATTATATGTGATTGCTTCTATTCCAATGATTATTGATATTTGCCATTTGAATTTAACAAGCCATGTTTTGTCCTTGATCTTGAATATGGTTAGCCTTGCTCTTCTTTAGATTGTCCTACATTCATTTCATTTTCATTTTGGTTATTGGATACTTTGCTTGATTATCTTAGTTGTTAATTGCTTTTATTTGCTACTTGCTTAGATAATTGGTAGTTTAATTATATTTTTTCAATTTTTTAAACTCAAAATCAGATCACTTCTATAAAGTATGATTGTAAACAAATACGGATACACTATTGATTTAAATCTCCCTTTGATCGATATTTAAACTTGGCCACTCACTATAAACGATAAGGTTCGCTTATCTTAATCAATTTTATACCAAAATTGAGTTTAAGTTAATTAAGTAATCATGATGGGTTTATTTATTGATTTAGAGCTTTATTTTTCATTAGATTGATATTATCCTACATGCTATCAAGTTAGGAACATTACCACGAAGTAATCTAAAATTTGTATTCATAAGTATTTATGAATATTTCTAAATATTTCTGAATACATCTGATTAATTGTGATAATCTCTTACGTGATTTGTAAATTAAATTAATTTTAAATACAATACAAATCTAAAATTAGAATATTTCAAAATTGCATTAATTTTGAATAGATTACAAACATGATATATGAATATTTCTAAATTATATTGATTCGAATATATTACAAACCTAAAATTTGAATCGTGGAAATCTCTTATTGGGTTAATATATGACCAATCTTAATAATTTCTTAAATAATTTCTGAATACCAAAATAATATGATCCATCACGCTAATTTCTTAAGTAATTTGTTAACTAATTTATTTCTAAATACAATACAAATTTGAACCCTGAATGCCAAAATATTTCATATATGCAGAGTGGAAATAGGTCCCTGAATGGGGATTATACGCGGACTATCAATAAGAGATTGAAATAACTTCTATCGATTTTTGTGGAGAAATTATTGGGAGTTATTATCTTTCTATTATTACATTACACATTAGACCTTTTAAATTAATTTTTGAACACAATTAAAAGAAGGATAATTGTAGTATTTCATGTATCTATTATGTATTGATTAGTAATAGTTTTTGCCTTGTGTATCTAGTAGTAATATTGATACATAAAATGTACCTAATAGTAATGGACTCAAAAAATATACATATAAGTACTACTTAATTTATCTTTCATTATTAATTTTTAAATTTTTAAATTTTATATTAACCAAATAAGGCCCTTTAAATTTATTTAGGCTCAATTAATTTTACTCTACAACTAATTATTCAATTTTCTAATTTCATAACAACCAAAAAGAGCCCTTTAAAATTAGTTAATTGGGTTAATGAATGATCCGCCTCACATAAGAAGATCCGTGAGACAGTCTCACCCAAGTCTCCAATGAAAATATAATAAAATTTTTATAATTTATGCTCCCTCCGCCGCACTCAAAAGGTATCTTTTCCATTTTGGATGTCTCACCCCAAGAGTTCCCTTTCCTTTTTAATACACATAAGTCCTATACACACCCTCTAATACAATTAAAATATGAGGCCCAGACTCCCACTAATACAATTACCCACTATACATTAAATAATAATACTCCTTAATCCACCTGCAAAAAGAAAAATATACCCTTTGGGCGGGATGGAAGGAGTAATTCATACTTCCTCCGTTTCAAATTCAACTTCATGTTTACTGTAGGTACGTAGTTTAAGAAAAGTCATTTTTTTATTTACTTTTGAGGGTAGTATGGTATTTTTGGATAATAAATAAATGATAAAGTATGTTATGTGATATAAAAAGGTGATGACAAATTTGAAATTAAAGTATGTTAGAGGGATATTAGTTAATTGTTTTTTCTTTTTATGGAAGTATGAAGTTGAATTTGGGACGGACTAAAATGAAAAGTGTGAAGTTGAAGTTGGATAGTACATAATTTTATAATATATTTTTTCAATACCGTATTATATAATTTAATCTAAATTTTAATATTATATTTTAAAATAAATAAAAATAACAGTAAAAATTATTAAAAAATGGAAAAAAATAAAAAAAATATTAAAAAATAAATGATAAATAAAAATTGGTTGGACCGATTCAATTGACTTTTTCAATTTTGTCCGATTCAATCTAAAAATGGATTTTTAGTGGTTTCTTTGGTCCCAAGTTCCCAATTGAATCATTTTGAATTGGTTGGGTCAATCGTTTATAAAAATACTAATACTATACAAATGTGAGTTACTACACAAGGTAGTATTATATTATTTTGTAAAAATATTTACATTATGTACTCATAAGATATCAATAAACATAAGATAAAATATCAGATTTATTACTAACTAGTATAAAATATACATTAATATTATTAGTAGATTACTACATATTTTATTACTATCCACTACAAAAATACTTATTAAAAAGTCTTAATTACCCATTTGTAAGTCAATTAGTTAAAATAGGTAGAAATTCACATTTATACGTTAATTTATTTTATACTATATTCTATATTTTACTTCTCTCTCCACTAATTTCCATAATCAATCCAGTCTACACAATACCACAAGAATCCTTTTGTTGCAGTCTATCAATTGGAGAGGTAATTCGCCGTTAGAATATGAGTTGGATTTACGGAGTCGGCGTGAAAATCTATGAAATTATCAATCGTGTCTCGGACTCGGCAGATGCTGCTGCTAGATTTTCTGCCATACCTCGAGCACTCCTCGACGGATCTTGACCTTTCCGCTACTGCGTTATCCCTACTATGGGAGAAATTGTCAATAGAGTAGTGTAATCCCTACGTTAATAGAGTGGTGTAATTCCTACTATGGGAGAAATCATAAATCAGAGTGGTGTAATCCTGTGCTCAGAAATATTTATCACAATATATTCTGAAATATGTGTTCAGAAATATTTATCTTTGTTTATGACGAAGCATTCTGAAATTTGTGTTAAAAAATATTTGTGTATATTTGAAATCGTCAATCAAGAGTGGTGTATATTTGAAATCGTCAATCAAGAGTGGTATAATTCTTATTCAGAAATATTTATTACAATTTATTCTGAAATATGTGATCAAAAATATTTATTTGTGTTCAAAAATATTTATCATGATACATTCTGAAATCTACGTTAAAAAAAATTTTATATTTATGTATATTTCTAAATATTTTTTAATACATCGGATCAATTGTGGTAATCTCTTAGGTAATTTATAATTGATTTTGAATACATTACAAATTTGAAATCTGAATATTTATAAATATTTCTGAATAAATGGTGGAAATATCTTATCGGATTAGCATAATCAATCTTGTTTATCGGATTAACATAATCAATCTTGATTAAATTGATTCTGAATATTTATATTTCTAAATATTTCTGAAAACATCAAATTAATTATCTACTTCTTATACGTAAATTATAAATTAAATTAATTTTGAATACATTACAAATCTGAAATCTAAATATTTCTGAATACATGGTGGAAAATTTTTATCGGCTTAGTATATAATCAATCTTGATAATTTTTTAAGTAACTTCTGAATATTAAAATAATATGATTTGGTAATTTGTTAAGTAATTTGTTAACTAATTTATTTCTAAATACAGTACTAACCAAATCTGGAACAAAATATTTCATATGCAGGATAGGGACACAGTTCCTGTATATACAGGAACATATGGGGAATGAGAATTCAACAAGTTTTCTAATTTTGATTTCCTAGAGATTTTGGAGTTATCCTTCCACCGATTTTTGTAGAGAAATTAGTGGGAGTCTTTATCTTTCTCTTATCATATCATGTATATACCTTTTAGATTAATTTTTTAAGATAATTAAAAAAGGGATAAGAGTGGTATTTCACGTATTTATTTTGTATTGATTAGTAATAGTTTTTAAGTTGTGTATCTAGTAGTAATATTGATGTATAAATTGTATCTAATAGTAATAGACCCTAAAATATCGAGTGAAAAAAATCACATTTATGAAAAATTATTGTGATTCTCGACCTTGCAATATCCAGTCCTGCAAATTGCTAATGTTCTAATGTCACTTACGCGGTTAAGTTAACAAGCTATTTGAGAGCTCGGTTTAATTTGATCTGAGCTTGATTTCGATGATTTGTAACTATTCAAGCTCAACTTATACTTATTTTATAATTATCAAGTTAAATAATAATTATAAAATATATTAATTAAATATCGTAAGCTCAATTAACTCGCTTTGCTTAACAAGTATAATTAAGCTTATGTTTGCTCGAGCTTTCTTGAGTAATTTTAGGTCGAGTTGAGCTCATTCTTAGACTCATTTCCTAACGAGTCTAGCTCAACTCAATAATTACTCAACCCAAACTTGAGTATCACTGCTTGAACTCGCTCGACTCAAAAGCGGATCTCAATTCGGAGTTGAAACGAGGGAGAACGAGCCAAAACAGTGAAGAAATACAGGAGCCAGCATCAACACGGGCCGTGTAGCCAACACGGCCCTGTAAGAAGTGGCCGTGTGCCGACATCAGAAGAGCCAACACGACCACCCTGTGCCCGTGTTACAACACACGACTCGTGTTGCAGCACACGAGCCGTGTTTACGAGCCGTGTTGCGTAACACGGCCCTGTAAGGAGAGGCCGTGCGGCAGCATCAGAAGACACAACACGGCCACCTCGTGGCCGTGTTGCAGAGCACGACTCGTGCCGTGTATGTTCCTACTGAAATTTTCAGATCCTTCTAGAAGCCTCCATAGGGGTATAAATACCCCTTTATTCAACAATTGGAAGAAGATCCGAAATTTTCATCCTCTACACACACATCACACACCATTTCTTCCATTTTCCACCTTCATCTTCATCCATCTTCATACATCTTCATCCACCCATCAAATCTTCCATTTTTGGTGCTAAAGACTTCAAAATCAAGAGCTAGAGGTGGAGATCAAGAAGAATAGAATATTCTCTTCAAGAAATTGATAGGGAAGAATCCATTCATTTTGTATTTCTTTAGATTTGAGACTATGGATATTTGTAATGAAACATTTATTTGTTTTGTTACTTTTATTATGATAGGCTAGTCCCTCTAGTGGGATTAGGAACATGAAGAGCATATTAGATTTATATTATCATGTGGATTAAATTGGTTTTTGATTTAATTGATGTTGATTTCTATTCATGGAGTTTAATTGTCTTGATGTTGTGATGGCATGGTTTGTTATTCATAATTGATTATTGGTTTAATGGATTGTTGATCAATGAATTGATTTATGGTAATTAAATGCTATCATGATGCTCATGTATGTATTGCTTGGAGTGAGACGGAAACGACCCTCTATAGTATTAGGAAGGCATGAATAGACATTGAGTTTGGGTTTGACCGAAAGGATATTTAAATTCAATGAGGGGAACCAATCCATTCGTTGGCCTTAGTACACAAAAAGGGAGAGTTTAATCTAACTAGTACCTAGATGGAAGGGGTTAATGTTGGGCTTTGATCTTAAGTGCTTTTGGGAGTCTAAAATGGATCAACAACCTTTGTAACCCGAAAGGGAGCTTAGGATACAATCGTGATCACCCTTAATCTACATCAATTGAGTTGAATTCCTTTTGCATGATACTATGAATCGAGTGTGCTTGGATGTTTCTAATCCCATGTTTTTCCATACTTGAACTTTAGCACCCATTTTCTTTACTTGTCATTTCTCTTATTTGCTATTCTTATTTACTTGCTCCTTGCTTTAGTTGTTAATCATCTCAAAACCCCCCGATCATCTTTTTAAAAACAACATGAACATGAGCTCACGTATTTTGCTAGTCCGAACATAACTCCTTTGTGGATTGATAATTTTTCTTGGGAAATACTACTACAACGATCGAGTATTCTTGCTCGTGAGTGCTACAAAAATAGGCAAACACCATGCCATTGTTGCCACAGTCCGGCGCATTTCACCGCAAGAAATGAGATGCCACCGAATTCAACTGTTCTTCTGATCCCCTTGTGCCACTAGCTTTTCCCACTTCTTTCATGTCACCCTTAGCATAATGCATAACCCTCTTCCTCAAAGTCTTTTCTGATGTGGAATGTCAGACTATGCTGCAATCACATAGCATACTAAGAACTTTATAAGCGCCCGAACCGGGTTCTGATACCACTTATTGGGATAGACAGATCCTCATTCATTCCTAAGGGTCAAATAAAGAATAGCATAAAAAGCACAACACAAGAATTTACGTGAAAAACTCCAAAACTGGAGAAAAACCACGAACCGAGAAAATACCACTATGTGAAAAATTTTTACAATCATACAGAATTTCTCTCTCCCGACCCCAATCCTTACACTCTTACAAATCTTTGACTAATTCACACATTTCTCCCTATTTTCCCAACCGAAAATCAAATAAAGGAATTTTAACTAGAATTAAACACAAAGATTAAAGTGTACTTGATTGGTGCACTTGACATCAAGTCACAGTGCCTCCTTATATAGCACCAAGGATCCCTTCTCTTTTACTCTTCATCTGATGTGGGACAAAGAAATAAAAGAAATCTCTTCTTTTATTCTTGACAAAATCCAACAGGTAGTTCATGCGATCTCTTCAGACCCATTTATGATTGTTATGATATACTTTTGAGATCTTGGCCTTCATCATGCGGACATAGAGAAATGACATCTTATCAATGAGATCGAAGGCGCTTAGTCGATCGAAGCTTCCGCTGGAGATTTTATGAAAGATTTTTTGTTCGATTTCAAGGTTTTACAGTTCTCTATGATGTGTTCTGCGTGTTTTTTTGTTCAGCATGAAGGCTCTACTTCTGTTAATATTGGTGATGTTGGCATCGGAGGTGTTGGTTTTGGCGTTCGTGACGCTTCCTCCGGTGGTTTATTTTCCTTCTTAACCTTCTCTGCCGATTTTTTCTGTTTTCTTCTTTGCCGATATTGAAAGGTGGAATATCCAGACAGCTGAAACAAAAAAAAGGAATAATACGAATTAAAGGTAGAAAAAAAATCACAATAATAAACAAAATTTTATAATTTACACAAGTACAAACTTAAAGAACTCTACCTTGGTAGAAATCTAAATCCCAATTTCAATTTTATGAACTTGAATATAGAAGATGTGGGTTGTGTAGGGGAGAGTGAATGAGTGAAATAAAATTCTATATTCAAGTTTGAAATAAACTAAACCCTTTCCTCAAATTTGTTAACTTTAATAATTAATGTATCTATGTACTAAAATGATCTTAATCGCAAAGTTATAGTGTAATTATCATCTTAAATAAAAAATTTTAAAAATTATTAAAATATAACAATTATACCCTAATAATTATTTTTTTTTTTCCTAGTTGAATCATATCATGATAAAAATAAAAAATACAGTATCTTCTCTGTTATTATTTTAAATTAAAAAAAATCGATGGATGGATTAAAATTAGTGTTTGATGTAACTGGTGAACTAACGCAAATTATTAGTTGTTGACTCCTAATTAACTATGCCCAATGTCCATATCTGTATGAAACTTAAAAGTTGAAATCATCAAGTCACATTTTCTACTTCTCATGTACTATGCACATATATTCATAGATTTAAATTATTATTTTTCCTATAACTAAAATAAATTTCAATTTCTGCCCCTAAAAAGATAAATAGTTCAATTTATATCATAACTAACGAATTTATTCAAATTTTGACCAAATTTCGCCAACAAACATGAATTTTGCCGGAAAACCCATGTGCGCCGCACGTGAGGCTTCAATTTGGGGGGTTTTTGGTCGGTCAATCCGACGTGGCAATTTTAACTGATTTTGAGCTAATGAATCCAATGCGTCATATCCCACCTATTTTTCGTTAACAGACTCATTAATGGCTCATAAATGCATTTGTATTTATTACTTAATTTTAACTAGTACTATACTCCCTCCGTCCCGGTCAAACTGCACCGTTTGACTGTATAAAGCTCTCACAAAAGTTACAGTAAACGGTGCAATATGGGCAGGACAGAGGGAGTATATTACTATTATTAGTGAACATATTCGCTAGTCTTAATAAATACTCCCTCCGTCCCGGCGTAAGAGTCACTTTTGCTTTTTTGCACGTAGATTAAGGAGTATTATTATTTAATGTGTAGTAAGTAGTTGTATTAATGGGAGTGTGGGCCCCATATTTTAATTGTATTAGAGGGGGTGTATGAGTCACATGTGTGTAAAAAATAAAAAGGGACCTTTGAGTGAACGATCAAAATGAAAAAAAGACCTTTTGAATGAGACGAATTGAGTAATTTCAGTTGAGTTCGAGTACAATTATTTAAATAAACAATACTCAAATATAGTAATGTTCAGTTCAACTCGGTTTGATATATTAGCAGAGATGTTTAGAAAACGTGGAGGTACTATTCGTCCCACGCTCCCATTCCCGCCCCTATCATTCCGGTGACGGCTGTTCCGCACAAACTAATTGTTAGCATTGTCGAAATCCACAAATACAATGTCCTAATTAATTAATTAAATAATAATATTAGTAGAAGGATGAGAAAAGGAATCCTAGTACAAGGCGAAGCAAGGTAGGTGCATTAAATTTGTTATTAGTATTATTTAAAAGAAAAAAAAGAAGCATTTTCTTGCTCTCTAACATATCTTCCAACGCTGAAAGTGGTCAACACAAGAGAAATGTTGTTGACTCTCAATCTTGAATTCACATTGACATAGCACTTTAAAATGCTTCTCTGCTTCTCTCTCTTTCCCTTTTAAGCTACCCTGCCATGGCGGAGAACGACGCCGTTCCTCACCTTAAGCACAACATCAATGCTCAGGTCTTTCCTTTTCTATATCCTTCTATTTTTGTATCTGCCCTTCCACCGGTTGTATCCTTCCATTTTCAGAAATACTTCCAACTTTTCTTTTTTTAGGTTTTAGTGATTGATCCAACTTCTTGGATTCAAAACTGGATCATAGATTCCTTTTCGATACTAAATCATACCTTATTTTGGCAAATAATTTAGTATTTATTGTGCAATGAGTTGTATGTCAATGTAAGGAGGAAGGTAAGTATATTCTAGAGTTAGCAAGTGAAGAGGTGAGAATTTGATTTGGTTCCACTTTTGTTCAACCTTTCTCGAGATTAAAGCGAAAATGATTGGAAACTCAGGGTTAAAAAAAAGTAGGAATAAGGCTCATAAGTTATAGATTGATTGATTATATGCAAAAATAAGAGGTTGAAATGAAAACCCCATTATTTCTAATTTTGGAATGATACAGTTCCTATATATAGATGATATATATCCTCTGTTTATTAGATTCTTATAGGAGTTAGACTAGGATCTGATTATACTCTCTTAGCTCGCTAACATAAATTCTTTAGGAAAAATAAATTATTAATTGGTTAACAGTATCAACACTAAATTATAGTAATTGGTCACTTGTAATCAAAAACCATGTTCTTCTTGTTGTTGTTATAAGATTGTTATCAAATGTAGAGTGAGTGGATTGATTTTGGACATGATTGTTTATCAGAAATATGAAAGAGAAGAAGCCACCTTGATGCCACCCAGACGGCCAAATCTCTCGTCTTTGGAAATTCCTGCGCGGTCTTTGGAGATTGCATTGTCCGATTTCACAAGGATAGATGTTCCAAGTCCCTCTTCTGCTAGAGCAGGATTACCTCCTAGACCGAATTCGGCAAAATTGAAATCATCTGTGAAAAGCATGCTTTCTCAGAAGAGCTTCAGGGGTAAAAACCCATCTCAAGAAGCTGAGAAAACAGTTCTTATTATCCCAGACACACCCATTTCAGACAAGCCTTCAACTTCAAGATCATTCTCCTTGAATAAAATTTTGTTCTCCCCATCAACAAAATCTGTACATTCTTTACCTGTGACACCAATTGCAAACACTAATCTAAATGCCTCACTCGAAAATCATGCTGGTCAGGAATCTCAAAAATGCGTAAGCTTGTTTCCTATTTTATGACTAGGTAAACAAAGTAGCTAGGCATTATCTAAATGAATTTTGTTTCCTTCACAGCAAACTGAAGCAAAACAATTCATGACACGATCATTCTCAGTTCCTATTAATGTTAAACCTAGAAGCTTAAGGAGAGCAGATTCAACTGGAGGTTTGATACGTGTGATATCGACAAGTCGTCGCCCAATAGCTGAGGAAACTGCCTCTTCAGATATATCTCCTGAGACAGATTCTGGTATAATATATACACCTGTGTATAATGTGCTTGTAGGATGTTAAACAATTAATTTTGATCATTGACTTGCATAGTAGACATATTAATAATGCACGGGTTCATTGCTTGTATGGATGACCTTCAGTTATATAAACCTTTCTCACATGGAGGATTTGCAAACAAGTTAAATATAGGCCATTTAGAAGGGGTGGGGCTAAAGCAACCAAATTTGCATATTACTTTTTGTTTATTTACAAACCATATCAATGTAGCTGACCCACAGGTAGCGAAACAAGCTTTGGTGATGATGGTTTGTTGACTTATTTGAGATATTTACAGCTAATGATGATGGTGGGGAAGACATCCCAGAAGAAGACGCTGTTTGCAGGATCTGTTTAGTTGAGCTCGGGGAAGGAGGCGAGACATTGAAGATGGAGTGCAGCTGCAAAGGAGAGCTTGCACTTGCCCACAAAGAGTGTGCTGTGAAGTGGTTTAGCATCAAAGGTAATAAGACATGTGATGTTTGTAAGCAGGATGTTCGCAACCTTCCAGTAACATTGCTGAAATTACATAATCCTCCTACTGTGATACGAAGACCAGCTGATGTACCACAACAAAGGGAAACACCTCGTTACAGGCAAGCTAATCCTTAATTTTGATAATTGTTTTGTCTCTATTTTGATTGAACTCTGAATTCTGTGTCTACATGATGTTCTAATGTTCCGAACTAGCCTTAGAGATGACTATTATTCTCATGTGTAAAGTTCATTTATTTTAGATTACTTTTAACGTACATTGGTTCCACCTTTAACTTTCATATTTTACTATGGTCTAGATATCATTTTTCTCTAAGCTGACACTTTGTTCACAATGTCTCATTCTTGATTCTTTTA
Organism: Pogostemon cablin; assembly: GCA_023678885.1. Classification (NCBI taxonomy): domain Eukaryota; kingdom Viridiplantae; phylum Streptophyta; class Magnoliopsida; order Lamiales; family Lamiaceae; genus Pogostemon; species Pogostemon cablin. The sequence goes on along the minus strand of CM042989.1, from coordinate 9,570,969 downwards.
ATACTCAATATTATTTTATTGTTATTTATTTAGTTAGTTTTATTTTATGTGTAGTTCATTTATGAATGTGTTTTACTTAACTCTTGAGATCCTTGATCTAATTCTGACATAATTTGGCTGCATATGGAGGAAAATCCAAGTGCTAAGCTTATAAAACTTCAGGATGACTAGCTTTTAAAATTTTAATGCTAGGTATACGTCACTATTTTCCTTCTGCCATTGTAGCTTTACAATCTGAGAGCTCCTTCCAAGCCTATATCTGTCTTGTTAATGTTTTCTGAGCATACATATGATTTTAGTTTCCTAATCTATTAGTAGTATTTTAGAAGCAATTACCTGGTCAGAAATAAGATCAAATGTATCCTAACACTCGATGCCAACCAAAAGGACTTACAAATTGTCCCATCTCAGAATGATTGTCAGATCTACAAGTTATCAGTACGGGAGATAAAAGATTTTTGTGATTTCGGATATGCCTGATTTTAGTTGTTCATTAGCAAATACTTTTTGTTTAATTTTTCTTCTCATCTCCTTAGGGTAACAATAATGCCTTAACAGCTGAAAGAATATTTTAATCACATAGAGCAACTATTTCTGGCTTTCTTTTCATTTTTCTGGGATTCTAATTCTAGGAAAGGATTGGAGAATCGTAAATAATCATTTAACTTACATATCTTATTCATAATCTCTAGGGATTGATTAATACCTTCTTTTCTTTTTTTTGAGACAGGGTCTGGCAGGATGTGCCTGTTCTTGTCATGGTCAGCATGCTTGCATACTTCTGCTTTCTGGAACAGCTTCTGGTATTACTCTCTTGTCTAGTCTGTTTGTCATTTTTACCGTGTTCTGTCAAATGTCAGTGTTGTCAAACATTTTTTCTGTTCCCGGACGTTAACCTTTTTGCCTAGACCATCTGTCATCTTATGTTATCACTCTCATCAAAAGCATTAAATAGATCTTCATGATGAGTTCAAATTTGTGGAACCAGTTTTTCAACTTTTTGAAGATTCATTGAAAAAGTTAATTTTCTCTCCATCTGAAATAATGTTTATCCTAATTTGCTGTATACTTAACTTAAATTAGCATAAGTTCTTGAGCTTTCATTTGGTGGTGGAGTTGATCTTTTCTTACTGAGGCTTTTTAAGTAGCTATACATGCTACAGGGTCAATGTATGGCTGCATGTTTGTATCAAGCCAAGTCAATTTTTCTCTCGTCGTGCATCCTAATAAATGATTTTTTCCACAACAGGTGTCTGACATGGGGCCTCGAGCTCTTGCCATCTCTTTACCTTTCTCTTGTGTCTTAGGTCTCCTTTCAGCTATGATAGCTTCTACAATGGGTAAGATCAACAAAATTATTTTCATCCCCTAATATAATCAATGGCATTCCTACTCTGGGTTTTAGTTAATACTACTTATATAGATGTTTATTGTGTATTTGTCGGCCGTATATCATCTGACCTTATTTCTTCCTTCCTTAATTTTTGAAGGTAATGATATAACCCTAACCTTTTTAAAAGTCCGACATGCATACCGTATAGCCTGGATACTAACAAATAAAGTAGGATTGATGTTAAAAAGACCCTTTTAGTTTATTTTATAGAAAATTGAGATCTTGATCTTCAGATATTGTTAACCTACCATGTTCATGTGGCTTCAATAAGTTTTTTATCTTCATTTTTTCATGTAAGGTTTTCTCTTTAGTCTCGTTTCGTGTTATGTGTTTTTCTATATGTTCCATAGTTACTCTAAAACATAGTAGATGTTAACAGAAGAACTAGAATGGTTGTCTGATGATTGGCAGTGAGCAAGAGTTACATATGGGCATATGCTTCCTTCCAGTTTGCAATAGTCATCCTATTTGCTCATATATTTTATGCTGTGGTAAGAATTGCCCCCTTCTTCCTCCCTCCCTCCCTCATTTACTTCTGGACCTTAGATTAAAACTTATGTCTTTGTTGCTGAAAATCGCACACAGCTGAACGTAAATGCCATTCTGTCGGTGCTGCTCTCCTCCTTCACCGGCTTTGGTATAGCGATCAGTACCAATTCGCTTCTCGTGGAGTACCTAAGATGGAGAGCAAGCCGCAATCCCCAGTCGTCACCGCTTCAAATGAGCCACGGTGTACACGAGCAAAGACACCACCAAAACCGGCAGCTCCACCACCAACACCGACACTCAAATAGTGATCATAACAACAGATCATTGCAAGCACCGCCAACGCACAATACGCCGGAGTTGCAGCAAAATGTGTGAACCGAAGATCTGAGCTAAAGACTCGAGATGCCTTTAGTACTTAATTTTGCAGCTATCCATTAGTAAATTCCTTATTTCTAGAAGGCAATGCAGTAATACTGAATAGCTATCATGATGTTATATTACTGCTCAGTAGTTACTGAATCTTGTAAGATAATTTCACCAATTGATGTAAGCCCCTAAGCCAAGTAAAAATCCTATTAGTTTCATTTTTTATGAGTCGGAAGTTTTGTTGCTTGCCGTTTCAATTTTTTATTTTTATTTTTTTCAAAATATGAGCTTAACTTTTTTTCCATTTCTTTTAGCAAAGATCTCTGTGAGACGCAACTTTTGCAAGATTAATAAGAAGTAACTTCATATTGAAAAGATTTGAATTATTTTATGAATAATTTATTGTATAAATAGAAAGTAAAAATATTTTAAAAGAAAAGTAGTAACACTTCAAATAAAAAAATAGTAACTAATTATGAAAGTGTAAAATAATTTTACGGTATGGTCTCACACAAGTTTGCCACTCTATTTTATAAGGATGATTGTTTAAAAGATAAAGTCTTGCATTTCGTACGCCCAAACTTAATTTTATACTCTTTAGTATTTAATTTAATATTACGTTTTGGTATAAAAATTTATACCCTTAATTTTTTGGAAAAAAAAATAATTTCTTAGTCAAACATTAATTATTTTAGTAGAAATTAAAGACTTTTTTAGAACGAACCAAAATGAAAATTATGAATGCTTTTTTTAGATGGAGGGAATATTAAAAATTTTATTTATTGACAAACTAAAAAAGTTTCTTGTGAGACGGTAAATACGTGATATTGGTTATGAGATGGGTGATCCATTGTTAAAGTATGTTCGCTATATAAATAAAGTAGGTTAAATTCATAATTAATGTATAGTATTTTTAAAGTGATAGAATAATGAATTAAAATGTGTTTTTAAAGTGTTATACTATGATTCATTATAAATATACTTTAAGTATCAATATGCATATTTTATCTATATAATTGCTATACTTTAATAATTGATCGACCCATCTCATAATCCGTATTATAAGAGAGTATCTCAAAATCAAATTGTATCTTTCTATGACGTGAATTTCAAAAGAGAAAAATACTTGTATGAATTGAATTCGCATACATAGAATCCTAAAGTTTATATTCTATTATATCCTTATTAACACTATGTTATATATATAAAAAGTTACTTATTTATTTTTCTTGTTAGTCCTTTTAATTATTTGTCGTCCTCCCAATTAATGATTTCAAGTTATTTACGGCCTAACATTTGAATAATTTATTAATTAATATTCCCTCCGTCCCAGAGAACCGTTCACCTTTCCTTTGTAAATTACAAAGTAAAGGTAAACGATTCTCTGAGGCGGAGGGAGTAGTTTAGAATTTGGATATTAGTAATTTTATTTATAAATTCAAATGAATTTATTCATAAATATAAACAAGTTTATTTTGCATATAAAATTTTGGCAAACGCATTGTTTCGGGAAGAATTTCATAAAACGAACTAGAATTTATTCCCTCCGTCCTGCTAATGCTGATGATTGATTTTCCACGTAAATTAAGAAATATAATATTTTAATATGTAATTAAATAAAAATATACTCGGTATTTTAATATGTAGTATGTAAGTAGTTGTATTAGTGTTGTGTGTGGACTTCATAGAGATATATTAATTATTTTGTATGAGTCTACTTACTTGTATTAGTGTTGTGTGTTGGCTTCATAGAGATATACTATTAATTATTTTGTATGAGTCTCATATACTCCCTCCGTCCCACCCAAAGGATTCATTTTTTTCCATTTTGGGTGTCCCACCCAAAGAGACCTTAAAGATATATTAATTATTTTGTATGAGTCTACTTACTTGTATTAGTGTTTTGTGTTGGCTTCATAGAGATGAGTATTAATTATTTTGTATGAGTCTCATATACTCCCTCCGTCCCACCCAAATGGTTCCTTTTTTCCATTTTGGGCGTCCCACCTAAAGAGACCTCTTTTCATTTTTATACACATGGGTCCCACATACACCCACTAATACATTAAAATATGGAACCCAGACTCTCACTAATACACTACCCACTACACATTAAATAATAATGTTCTTTAATCCACATGCAAAAAGCAAAATGCACCCTTTGGGCGAGACGTAGGGAGTATTATAAAAGAAAATGTAAACTTTATGATGAGCCGCTCAAAATAAAAACGCGTGAAGATTATGGTGAAACAGGGTAGTACTCGATTTAATGAAAAACTAAAACTTTTGTATCTTGGACACCATACCCCCAACATCCATTCTTTTTTAAAGTTGTACACTTTAATATTAAATGCTATACTATTTAATATAAAATTTTATACTCTTGATTTTCTGAGAAAAAAAACTTAACTTTTTAATCAAACATTTATACAATTCATATTTTAATTTCAACCTACATTTTCAATGAAAAAATTATACCCTCACTAATTAAAGTGTATACCTATTATAAGAAAATGTTATATTCTTTACTAATATATAAGGAAAAAGGAGAAATGGACCCAATATTTAAAATGATGAAGGCATATACTCCTACAAGACAAAAATACATTCAACCAATCTATCCAACACTATCATATCTATAGCAAACATGCCCTTAGTTTAAAGGGCATCTCAAGAAACAAGCAGTCAATGATTTCTACACACCTTATTTTTTGGTCTATAGATTAACAGACTATACCATTGTAGATTCACATGGTCATTTAAATCCTTGAATAAAAAGCTATTTAACAGATTGAAATGTCACAATTACATTCAAGGATCACTAAATATTTGTAGTATAACATAATATAATCCAACTACTTGACAGGGTTGCAATAACTATGTCAAAACTTGAAAACTCAACGGGAAGAGATGGAACGGATGGACCAGAAAAACCTTGTGCACATACAGCGCTGAACCGTGAATCACCGTACTATACTTCTAGAATTACATTTTGTCAATGCATCAATGGCTCTGTACATCCATCGGTCTAGCATTCCTGTCGATGATATTGACATGTATGAGAATATATTGCAGATATATGCAGGTGGTAAAGAAGGTACATATATATTTTAGAATAACAAAACCATGGGGTAGCACAAATAATGCATGCTCATCGATGCATTGCAATAGATTTAGCCTAGGATGATGTGATAGCAAGATCAGTGCGTGAGTGATTTAATATAGTAACCTTAGGAATGTAGAAATACCTAAAAATGCAAGAATAACATTTAGTAATTTGTTCTGGGTATTTTTATAGATACTACTACAATTTTAATAATTTCCAGACAGGGAGAAATTACAAAATTTTAAACCTAGAAAGAAAATAGGATACAAGAAGTAAAAGACAAAAATAGAAATGCATGCAGGGGCAAGAAAATAAAATAAAAATTAAATTTTAAAAAGAAAAAAAGGGGAGCAAAAGTCAATGAAGATAGCTGCAGGCAAAAAGTGTAGAAAATGAAGCTAAAGAGCAAAAATTTTCGATAAAAATTTAACACACGGAACAAAATAGGCATTTTTCTCACAAATATGACTTATATAGGTTTAAAGTTGAAAAGGTATATCAATCAATGCACCTACCAATTAAATACCCACGAATCTAAGACCTAGTTTAGAATTTTGCAAGTGATAGCTAAAAGATACTTTAAAAATCTTACTCAAATATAATTGATGAATTCAACTTCATAAAAAAATGTACATACATTAGTAATAAAGCTATGTTGTTTGCGAAATTCCAAACCAAGCCTTGCATTTCAAGGTCTTCAGTATATGACTATGTGAATGCAATTATGATAATTAACCTAATTTGAGGCCCTTAACTGGCAAAGTCAAACATATTAAATCATGCACCATAAGCAACACAAGCAGCAAGCTATTAAAGAGGCAGACTGTCCAATCCATGTAGCATCATACTTTCTGTCAATCAAGTAATGGGGATGCAGCTAGTAAAATGATTTATCAATACGCCACCAATTAGATAACTAAAACATTCAATAGTCAAAAAGATATACTTTGAAAGGACATGGATGAAATAGTTGCTGACCTGTTAAGGCAAATGTGCCACCCAGTACTGCACAAAGACGTGTAATGAAGTGGAGAAAACTTCGGCGTTCCTCCCTAATGGTCACAGTAATTGGTGACAAGTCATACAAAAAGTATACAGCTGCATCAAAACCGCAATATCAATATCAGCACAGTTTGGAATATAAGAACGGTTTCAGATGCATAAAACCTTTTTAATCTCTGAATAAATGAAGACTTACCAGGCCACATCCTATCGAATTCGTTAATCTGTGAAAAGTACTCAGTGACTGAGAACTGATTCGTAGGTAGGACTTCCTTTGAAATATACTTATATTCAGTAGGAACAATCTACATTATAAAAACATAAGAATTCAAAAGTTAAAACCGCAAATTAGTTGCAATTTGCAAAAGAAGGAATAAAGCCACTGTATAAACCTAGAGAAGAACATTTCGGATGCCTAACCATACCACAGCAAGAGAGCAAGTTTGAAGAATCCACAATGAACAGTCAATACTATTCATAAACACAACATTTGGTTAGAGCATGATCCTTTGCAGCGACACCATTAAGATAGTAAATAATCATTTATAACTAACAAGGTCAAAAGATGACAATAACCCTCATAGTGTATTTGTATCTTGAACAGATATATTAACAGAATGAGTTTACTTTGGGTTTCCAAATGCCAGATTTGAAATTTTCGAAATTCTTTGAAATATTGAAATCCAGTTTTTAAAAACTAAATTCATGTATTCCTAACGTTATACCTCTTCTTGACCAAATTTCCAGCATATTATCTTATTGATAAGATATCTAAATTTCTTAAAATTTGAAAACAGATTTAAAAAAATCCCAAAAAAAACAGAACTGCAGCCTGATTAAGATCAGACTCCCGAGAAAAAGGAGATATAAAATTCATTCTTTGCTTGTATTCAAGGGGCAATTGACTAGCCTAAATAGTAGTAAAACTCCCAAAACAAATATTGAGCAGAGGAAATTGTTAACATGACATATATTACGTCATATATGTCAGAGGAATAATTCAGTTGCCTTATCTCTTTAAGGATTTTGTTGTGCATAAATCCAAATCCAAATATTAAAAATCCAAACCAAAACAATACATATAGATAAATGTAGTAAAGTGTGGAATGCTTCATAGTTTCATAAAATAGGCAGGAGTGCAAACCTTTATGTAATACTTGAATGTTCCACTTGCTCCATGCAAAATCCGGGATGTGTCATCAAGTGGGTTATGTAACCCAGGATATTTGGGCCCGAACGACAAGTCGTGAATTACATGACTCACATTGACACGAGAAGGACTTTCAAATATCTGCATAGTCAAAAAGAAAATTCACAATAAATATTGAATTTCAACAAACATAAAAAAAAAAAACTGCCATGTTTTACAGAGATGCACCATCTTTGGCACTACAATCAAGTAGGTTATGTTTGGCTTCCAAAATCCATAAATACTCCAAGGCAATCTCTTCCTATATTTCAAAACTCAAGTCTCATGCTACTGATGGAGCTTGGTAGGGGCCAAACTGTGGCCTGGACAAACTGGACTCCCCGTTAACATATTTTTTGAAACAAAAATAAAACTAAGTCATTATAGAGGGGCTACCTGATCTAGAGTCTTCACTTAACAAAAACAGCAAAGGTTATTACATTGTTCTTTTGAAAATATGAATACTAAATGCATGTTCATCCATACATTACATGGCTTATAAAATTACAAAGTTGCACTAAAAATACTTGCACCAAGTTTAATTACTTATTTATTATGTGCAGTTGTGTGTTCAATCAATTCTTCCAGCATTCAATTGTTATGATACCCTACGTCACTGCCAAATGAAAGCATTGAAGGGCTATATCCGGTCAACCTTTTAGGTTCAAGCATGGTTTTGGGAAAAGTGAGGACTCTATAGCCTATATGGCATATGCCTAACAATTTGGTCCGACCTGCCAGATCCAGACTAGCTGCGGAAGGGGCTACCCGATAGTGGGTTTAAGGTTGCTACCCCATATTTGGGTCCAAAAAGGGTTGCCGCTTGCCAGCCAGAGTTGTACACCTCAGTAAGTGGATTGCCAACCAATGCGTGCTGTCCGCAGAGGTCCAGTTTGAATGGGAGTGGATTGCTACAATGTCCCACACCAATTCCACATGAAAGTGCAGAAAGGCATAAAAGTGGGGATCAAACATATACCTTTGACCATGGTTCTAGGTAAAGTTAGGGCTCCCCTGCTTATACGCCTAACATCAATAGCTAATCATTCTAAACAAAAATAACCAAAAAGTGTTGAAATTTTCAAATAGAGAATCAGGAAAATAAAATGAAACAAGCACTATCCCCTAGTATCCCTACAAGAGTAATATTATTCAAATTCTACCACATACTTTCAGGGCTTATATGACATATTCAAACTGCAAAATCAACATGCCAATTGACTACCAAATGAAGAAAGATGAACGTAGCAGAAACTCCCAAATAGCAGTACAGTGACGGAAAAGAAAACAAAAACAAGAACTTTAAAGAAAGGAGTTTTATGTTGATGAAAGTTTTAAATTTGATATCTATGGCTATGAAGATATGACATGATTTTGAAATTCTCCATAAAAATCTACCAAATCTGATATGAAATAAGACTGCCCCAAAGAGAGTCATGTTTTTGAATATTTTGGAATATAAATTGTAAATATAATCATGATTCAAAGCAGAGTTAAGTCTTAAATTGATATTTCATAATCCCTCCGAACAAAACTCAAATGAAGTTAACTGGGATTGAATAGATTAAAGTAACAAATAAATAGAGGGGCCAAAATGAGATTAGATGGGTTATATAAGTGGCATGATCAAAATATAAAAGTAGTACTTAGGAGAAATAAGACTTTTTTTAGGAATAGAGGGAGACCTAGAAACAAAGGAGGAAATAATATAAAATATACCAGCCTAAATTTGTTTATTATGCATTTGCCATTCTTAAGTAGCTATTTGCAAACCTTTCAATATAATTAGGGAGAAATAATTCACAGTATTAAGCAGAATTTTATTCATAAACACAACATATCATATTTAGACAAAGAAAATATAATTAATGCAAATGCTGACCGACTGTGCAACAAAAATGTTCAATCCATGGACAGAGATGTGGAAGTTCCCAGCAACCCTTTGCACATCTAAAACACCATACACCTGCAACAAACAATGAACAACACGTGGGTTGATGTGCAGAAACTGAGCAGATGCTGCATATTGGATGCATTCCTTCCAATACTACACTAAATCGTGAAATTGGTAAAAATGTAACTAATTTACAACAACATATACTACTTTAGCGACAAGAAGACCAAGTAGGGAGTGAATGAATGCATACCCGGCAACCTTCACCATTGGCCAATGCATCCTTCACCTTCTTAATCATATTTTGAGCTTCTTCATCAAGATTGTGATGTTTAACTTTGTGGTCGGACTCCTCATGATGATCTTTGTGGTCATCTGACCATGTTTATAGGTATTATTTTACGAAAAAAATCACCAACAATATTCTCCAAAATAATTTCTATATCACATAAATACATGTTTACAATGTAAAAATTCACCCTGTTTACAGCATAAGCCTGATTAGCATCTATGAAGTAAGGACTAACCACATTCACAGTGAGGACAATGAGGCTAGATAAAGGTCGTAGCTTCAAAGGCAATAAAGTAACATACAAACATGAAAATAGATTTCAAAGAAGAAAATACAAGAAAATTTTGAGTTGTAGATAGTAGATATAAAATTTATATTAGGCTGACTCCAATAATATTAAGGCAAGGACTCATGGATAAAAGGATAATCAATTACCGAGTCAATAACTGTTGAAAGAAATTCAAAGCCACAGAGAGAGAGAGTGCATTGGATACATTTCTCCATCGAACTAGTGCAATTTCCAATTTTGATTTTAATGTATGTGATGTTTGTCCTTCTGGGGACATCAATCTCTTTCTGTATTGGTTACTGAGTATAGAATGGTACAAGTTACTTCATTATTGTAGTGAATGGTTGATTAACAAGACTTGGGAGAAGAAAAAGGCTGGAGTAAAATGAAATTAATTATTTTTCAAAATTGCTACAATCAACAGAAAAGAAAGGAAAGAAATTTATTAAATCACAAATACTTAAAACTGATGAAAACCATTTATAGATGAACTAACCATGCCCATGAGCAGAATGTTCTTTCTCAACAAGGTCGCTCAGATACTCTGTGCCAATAATACGGCCACCACTATTCAAGCGAAGCTGTAGAAACAATTAATGGTAAGTATACTGTTAAACAGAAAAATGGCAAATATCATACGTCATCCTCACCCCCCCCCCCCCAGGCAATCTAAATTGTTAACAAAAATTAAAGTTCATGCCTTCCATATATTTGTGTCAAGATCAACTTCATGCTTCCCTGACATATCAATTGCATCCACACTTAGAACTGCAAAAAATAACACAGGTTCAATAACAAGAAAAATTCTGTATGCAATTTTAATGAGAGGTTCAGACATTCATCAATGCAGAGATTTTTATTTAACTGAAGGAGAGGATATAGAAAATAGATATCGAAAGTCTAACCATCACAGGGCAATGAAGGGAATGTCATATTTATATGGATAGGAAGTGTTTCTCCACGTTTTAAGTCAACTTCCATCTGCGAGGCACAATTTGTCACATAAAAATCAACCAAGATTTTTTATATCAGGTAAAACTATATATATCCTCGAGAAGAAAAGTTTTAAAAAAATTAGAGATAAGAAATTAACCTGGTGTACAGTATAAGTTGAAAGATAATAAGTCAATTCGTGCACGAACAAAGCTGCCATGATTACCAGTCCAACAACCGAAACTAGTGCAGAACATTGAAAGTTTTGAAGTTAGTAGTGCACCCACCATTCCTACTCAAGACCATTTGACAACCATCACAGCATTTGAGTTAGCAACTAAGTCATGAGTGAACCTATTCATTCCTACCAATATGGGATCAAACAAGAAATTCGGAGATCTCATTTGGTAATCAACCACACACGTTAGATGAAATTTATAAGCTCATATGAAATTAGCTTAGCATGTTATGAAAGTTTCCACAACCAGCTGCAAATCCATGTTTTTTGAAATCCATAACCTCAACACCGGTTAAAACATGAAACAAGTAAGAGCAGAAATAGTTAAAAACCTAAGCTGACTACAAGAGTCTAGACATGACGTGATCAATGTAAATGGCTTCTAGACCAAAATGCAGCAACAGAAGATTCCCAGAATAAGATTGACCCAAAATGCCATAACTAGAACTAATAATCCTTACTTCCATTCTTGTAGCTTCTCTCAACGTCAATGTAAATCATAAAATAACAATTACATAATATAATCAAGCTAGAATACTGCAAAATAAGCCCAACAAAAAAGCCTTCATCTCAAGGCACGCACAATTTAAAGTCAATATTTTAAAACGAATTCCAGATTCGACAGCAAGACAGCTCCATTCACATCAAGATTTTATACAGTATACGAACATAAAGCAATCAAACGAAATAAAAGCTGGTAGAGAGAATTACAGATCAAGCAAATAGATAATTGAAATCTTAATTTTTTGAAGAGTAAAATAGAATATCAAAAGAAGGAATACCCAAGGCGCCAGATTTTGTCTTCTGAAGTAAATGCTCTTCAGCCCTGGGAAATGCATCGATGCTTTTCAGGGCCTGTTTAAAATTGCCCATCTTTTACCGCCTTCTTCGTATATTCTTAAAACCCTAATTTCCCCCCAAATCAAATGATCATGGATTCATTCACCTCTCTGCAGAAGAAAGACGAAAGAAATTTTTAAGAAAATAAAAAAGGAGGAATTCAACGGACGAATGCATAACTCTGATTCAGGATTGAGGGGAGAGAGAGAGAGGATATATTACCTTCTGCGCGAGAGGAAGAGAGGAAGAGAGGAAGTTGGAGAGCTAGACAGGAGACGACGGCCCTGAGAAAATGAGAGGGGGGAGAAGACTTGGAAATTTGAGGAGTTTGAGAAAATTCCGGCTGATTGTTAACATTTGGCCTAAATCCACACTTGGATTCTCGATCCAATTAAATTACCGCAAACATTTATGTCACGGTTTCATGGAAAATTTTCGAAAGAGAAATAACAAGTGATAATTATTTGGATTAATTAAAGAGTTAATAAATATTATATACAAAATTAATTTAGATATTACTAATTCATATGCTACATAAAATTAAGCATAGATACAAAATTTAATTTTATTTTTCTCATATTACTCATACTTATTGAACATCAGTGTGCATTGTGTGAAACAAATTAAAAAAAGTACGATTAAGTATTTATACGTATATACATCATTGTGCACTCATGTAAGATAAATAATTTTTGGGGAGAAAACAATGAATAAACTATTTATATGAATATATATCAGTGTACATTTAGGTGGGATAAATAATTATCGAAAATATAGTCATTGAATAAAACGTTAATTTATACATTGGCGTGCATTTAGAGAAAAATAATAGAAAGTGAACGCAGAGAGAATTAGTAAAACTATTTTTTCTAGATTCTTTCTTACAAAATCTGTACATTGGATTGAGAGAGCAATTGAGATCACTTATTCCCGTGTTTCATCTCATATTCCAACTATTACATGTTTGACACGTGTTTTAATCAATGCTTAAAATACAACTACATGCCCTAATAGTTTAATGGTCATTAACAAGGGTATACTCCCTCCGTCCCAGGCTAAGAGGGTCATTTTTCCATTTTGGTCGTCCCACCCAAAGAGTCCCCTTTCCTTTTTTACACACATGGAACCCACACACCCCATCTAATACAATTAAATGTTGGGACCACCCGCACTCCTACTAATACAACTACCAACTACACATTAAATAATAATACTCCTTAATCTACGTACCAAAAAGCAAATGACCCTCTTAATGAGGGACGGAGGGAGTATTATTTTAATGGAAAACAAGTTATGAAACACCAAGTGAAACACGATTGTAGAACAGGGGATTTGGATTGAGAGAGAGGAATAAATGAAAGTGACAGCAGAGAGAATTAGGAAAACGATTTTTTCCTAAATTCCTTACAAAATCTGTACAGTGCGCGTGCATTTAGAGAGATGAATAAATAAAAGTGACCGCAGAGAGAATTGGGAAAATAATTTAATCATAAATTCTCTCTCCTAAAATCTCGAGTGATAAGTATAATAACAATGTACATTGGTGTATACTGACAAAAGAAGGTTAGTTCCTCAAATCTCTTCTGGAATTTTTAACCACACTGTCTTTTGATCAAACTAAAGATTCTAAGCTTAATGTGCATACCATTACCTGTTTATTAGCGCAGTAGTGCCCTAAATTCCTTCTTACAAAAATCTGTACAGTGGCGTGCATTAAAAAAATTACTCGCTGGAGGTTTAAGAGAGAGAGAGATTGGTTATTGTTGTTAGAGAGATACAGGTTTTCTGTTTTCATTTGATGTAGTGTGCATTAGTGTTCAACGAAATTATTATTTTGTATAAATGTTGAATATTAAATGTTGTGAACAAGGGTAATGTTGGGAAAAAAATATCGTTATGTATCCCACAGTAATTATATTAGATTAATGTATTTATTAATAATTATGTTGTAAATACACGTACATATAATTAATAAATCCAATATATTAATAAATTCTAATAATTAAATATCTTAATAAATTAATTTGAAACATATAATAATTGTCCCAAAAATAAGTGTCTCAATAAAAACTATATACTCCGTCCCCTTTCAGATAGCACACCTTTCATTTTGGGTTGTCCAACAAAAGTTTGCACATTCAAAAAAAAAGCAAAGAGTAAAAAACAACCACCCTTCCCCACACACTTTATTTACAAAAAAATTATCTCTATTTAACATACTTTATCATTTATTTATTAAAAAAAATACCATTATACCCCTAAAAGTCATCACTTTCTTAATCTTCGTGCCGAAAAAAGGAGTGCAATCTTTTGTGGGACGGAGAGAGTAGTTTTTATTATTTTATGCCAAAATTTATTTAATTTTATTTAATGAAATTATTTTAGAGATATAAATATGTGTCTCATAAAATATACTTATAAATTCTAATAATTAAGTGTCTCAATAAGTTAATTTGGGACGCATAATAATAATTGTTCCTAAATAAGTGTCCCAATAGGTAGTTTTTGTTGTAGTGCTGCCACTAGTCTTGTGGGACTCCTTTTGCAGTCATTTGTCGTCAGCCATACGGGTTTTGCAATACCCTAACCATGTTTGACATGCACCCATCGCTAGCCAAATCTCATCGTTTTTCTCACGCTGACCTGACGCCAATCCCATCACCAGCCAGCCACGTTCATCACGGTTTCGCCGCCAATAATCAGACCCTTCAAACATGTGCGTGTGAATTGCATATACAATTAGGGTGTTCATCAAGAATCAATTCTAGACCCTAATATCATGTATTCCACTCAAACCCTAACCTAACGTGTCACGTTTAGCCATAGAACCTATGTTCTGATATCAATTGATGGCGTTTGGATCTTTTTTTTGTTAACGTGAACCGTTAGGGTTCCATTCATTTCTATATCAATGGAAGTAAGAAATCATAGAAACGTATTACCTTTCACCAGGGTATGTTGAAGAAGAAGGATTTTCGCCGGCAGCCTGCGCAGCGTCACGGTTTTGACCATAACTTCCTCATTCAATCTTTGATTTGAGTGATCTACATGCCAAAATGATCCTCTCTTCCGTGGCTTTCCAATGGTATATCACTTGTATAGTTCAGAATTTGACAAGATTTTATAAAATTCATGGAAATTGACGGACAGAAATAACAAACGATCTTCCAGTCTTCTGTTGTATTCCTAAACCACGTCTTGACGTTGTGTGGGCAACGATCCACAAGGCGATCTCAATCTACAATCCTAATCTGCCTCTCACAGTTTTATGCGTGTATCACTCATTACTGGACTGCTGAGATTGACTATTTATAGGCTACAACAGGGACCATGAGGAGAAATTAGGGTTTGAGCCTCCCATTGGGCTTAAGCATCCAAGTTTAGCCTAAAACTTATACTTAAGTCCAATAATAATAATAATCAGTCCCCTAAAGAATTATTGCACTGTCACCCTAATCCCAAATTACGATTATGGGCTTCTTCTTATTATGAGCCCGTAAATCTCCACGTGTTTAAGATTCAATGTACATTAATTAATTAAGTTACTGACAACTCCATTAATTAATATATTTATCGAGAGTAGTACCACTCAACCTTATTATCATGCCGGAATAAATCCACCTACAGAGTTTACATGATAATCATTATGAGCTCCTCAATGGGACATCATCAACCAATTCCGTTTGGACACGAATTCCTTCTACAATCAACAGCACACCATAGAGACAGCATCATTTCCTAACTCACCGAATGTATTGATTTAACAATTAAATCTCACCCATTGATGAATTAGAAAAAGAAATATTAGCTTACGTGTCAAGGTTATTGTATAGGGATTAAGAGTACGAACTTCCATAATAACAGAGATCAAGTTTTATTATATAGTCAGTATAAACCGTACGATCTCAACGGCGGTCCTATTCAATACACACAAAACGCACTAGTTCAATTTTATTGTCAAATGAAATACATTTGTATTATTCTTGCGATACACGTGGTGCTAAATTTTCTCACACTACTGGTAATTTGTATAAGGCTACCTAATTTTCCTCTATAGTTTGCAAGAGATGTATTGTTTGGTTAATATTATAGAGATTCAATGCAATAAGCTTTTACGTTTTAGTCATAGAGTTGGATGTATAATTAATAGTTTACTATATTGGTTATTTCTTTGAATAAAATCTGGACTTTAAGCATAGCATTTGATAATCTACACTTGGTGGATTAATGCTTAGATTGTAACCCTCTATGTCTATTTCTGCATGTTACCTGTGTGAAATTAAATCGTGTTCATTTTCTGTGGAACTATCATACAGTTTTGCAGTGCTGCAGGTGGAACTGCCTTCAATGGTGCTGAAGAGCTAAAGAAGTTAACCAATAACCACCCTCGTGACTCATGTTCTCCCAGTTTCTGATGATGGAGGGAGTACAGATGAGATTGTTCGTGTTCTTAGTGTGTTTTGAACTCAATATTTCTATTTTAATCTACGATGGTCCTTATTTGTTTAAATACTATAATAACGAATGAAAGAAATTTACAAGGAGTACAAAGCAAAATGTACCTGGTTCATTAATAATGTTGGCAATGTTGGCTGCATCAATGGACAGAGGAATCAAATATTATTTGGAGTGCAGCTGCGATGGTTGGCTCTATGTCTAGTATTTTGAGACCTAATTATCCTTTATTATGCGCAATTGCTTGTTTTTATATTTTATCATGTTTGAACACCATATAATCCGGATTAGCACCTCAGCAATTGAGGTGCTCCCCTCCTAATAACTAGATAAATACATGTAAGTTCTTAAGCAGAGGGCTTAGTGGTGAAGAAACAAAGCCAAGGGAGGAGAAATAGCTTAGTTGTGATTCTGTCACACCCCAATTTTAATAAATAAGGTTATACAAGTCCTTTAAAAAGGAGTATGACCAAGCACTTTGGTTAATAAATAATAAATAGCTAAAGAAGTATTATTGCTCAAGGTACAAGTCCAACAATTTTATGCTAATCATAGGTTCAAATATCTTACTTTTCTCACATTTAGTAATTATAAATTTATTTCAAGTAAGCATGTGAACATATCATTTGTAGTAAATGAATAGATAAAAATGAATTTAGAAAATATGCCATGAACCTGCTAAAACTATCAATTGGGATCATCTATTCCACTCCCGTATTCCATCTCCTATTCCATTTATAGGATATTTGCCACGTGTATTAATCAATGCTTAAAATACAACCGCATGCCCCAAGGTTTACTGGTCATTAACTAGGGTATAATATTTTTATGGAAAACAAGTTATGAAACAGGGAGTGAAACACCATTGTGGTATAGGGGAATCGGATTGTAAAACTATATACTTGGAAAGTGGATTTTGGAAGACACTTAAACATTTCTGCCCATAAATTTAAATCATAACACTTTCCACCTTTTTTAAAACATTTAAAAGGGCATGACATTTATTTGGATCACAACTTGCAAACATACAGGATGACATTTATTCGGATCACAACTTGCAAACATACATTCGGATCACAACTTGCAAACATACAGGATCACCTAACAATTACACTGATTATGAAGTACCACTTATAGACACTAACTAATTAACATATTATTAAATTCCCGATTAAGGCATGCTACATATCAATCCACAAGTCATATGCCATTTAAAGAAACGAAACTCACCATTTAACATATATATGCCAACTCAAATCCAAATATTTAACTAACCCAAACTGTAAACAACCACATATAAAAATGCATAGTAATCCGCAAATGTAAATTTCCAAAAGCTCAATTCATGACTGAAATATCTTGTCTTTCTCTTGCCACCACATTCTCCACTTGTATTCCGCTGAAAGGGGATAAAGTAGGAAGTGAGCAACCACAGCTCAAACTAAATAATCTCATACATGAAATTTGTATGCACACATATGACACATAACACATATTTTATATGATATATATTGAATCTTCCCACCTTAAACCTCTTACTATAAGATTCGAACCCTAAATGTCTCGATCCAGTCCTTCTTCGAAACTGAAGACAAATTTCCCAGAATTTGTAATACTGGTGTGGATGGCAACTCAAAAGATATAGTGGAGAAATTTTAATATGAAGGGTTCATGGAAGAGAATAAAAATGAGAAGAGAGGAATTGTTATCCCTTCTGTTGCGGCTCGTGAATAGATTTCTGGGTGAGAGAAGATCACATCAAGACAGGTATACATATAAGGAGAATAGAATAGGGTTATAATTGATTGGTCAAACTTCCATCTATAAGGCTATATATTTTTGGGATGAATTCTTCTCTAAGATTGAAATCTCCAGGATTTGAGGAAGATTGTATGGTTTAATGTGGGCTTTGGACAGTAAACAATTTATTTGGGCTTTAGAAGAACATCGGGCCAATAAATATAATTAAACTCTAATTTTTGGAGTGTTACAGATTCAAACAAGCCAGATAAGAAAGGGAATCAGAGCTAAGATGGTGAGTTAAGAAAGTGTTTTCACAACAAGGCTGACAAAAAGAGCCAAGTAAATCAGGTGGCTGATCCTCAAGAAGCATCAGGACACATAGATACATCTATACAGAGGCACTATCACTCAAAAATGTGGCCATGGAAGAAGAGCGCTTATCTTTACATAAGAACAAAACCTGGGAGTTGAACATATTAAAGCTAGAAGCTCAACACCATTTAATACACAATCGGTTTTATTTTATTTATTCGAGGTTGCATCATCTTATCCTCAACAGTTGGCATAGGAAAACTATCAAGTCAAAATAAAAACATCCTTTATATCATAGGAAAACTATCAAGTCAAAATAAAAACATCCATTATTCTCAATAGTTGGCATAGGAAACTATCAAATCAAAATAAAAATATCATTTATCTTCAACAGTTGGCATAGGAAAACTATCAAAATAACAATACTAACATTTTCCCCTTTTTTTGTGTGCGTTGAAGAGGTCCCCCAAGAAGAGCAAAAATACATGAGCACACCAATCAGTTAACAAGAACTCACCTCATGGCAAATCAACGACCTGATAGGTTGCAGGGCCACCAGCAAATTCACCAATAATTCTCGCCACATGTTTGACGTCGACCACGACAATTGATTCAATGTATGCATTATCAATGTATTCAAATACGTTTATATTTTGATTTTGGTTAATAAACCGCACAACGAGTCTTCTACCATGATTCTCAGCAGCTACACTCACCACTTGCACATTAGCCCTTACCCCAACGGCAGGGGCGGAGCTAGACAGTTTTTTTAAGGGGGGCTAGACATAAAAATATGTTGATCATAATTCATAGTCGAGCATTGAATAATACTCCCTTTGTCCAGTTCTAAAGTGTCAATTTGTTTTTTGCACGTGGATTAAGGAGTATTATTATTATATGTAAAGTGGGTAGTTGTATTAGAGGGAAGTGGTGGACCATATTGTGTATTTTGTTTACTAAATAGGGGAAATGGACACCTTTGAACCGGACGCCAAAAATAATAAAATTGATACCTTAGAAGCGAACTGAGGGAGTACTAATTAGTTCAATACAATAGCACAACTTGCTAATATAAAGGAATTTTGAGATGTTTTCATACAATTCCTAATGTTTAAAACTAAGAAAAGTGTAGACGACTCTTTTTTGTTAATTCAAAATGAAAAATTATGGAGTCTTTGATAAAGGAAAAAGCTATCTATTTCTCTACGTAAATGATCAAATTATTCGCCTAAAACTCATCAGCCATTTTTTTCCTGAAATCTCGGTTAGTTTTTTTTTTTCTTGTTAATGGCTGAGAATACTCTCACTCTGTGGTAGATCATGTTGATACTGAATATTTCCATGTTTAAAAATATAATTGAATACATACTTCATACCATTATACATTTCACATATCTTCTTTTTTATTTTAATATCATTACACTTCTTACATTCAAAAAATGGTAACATTTCGATACACTTTAATTAAAAAATGACACTCTCAATCTAATACACATACCTTACAATATCATTTATTTATTATTAAAAAAAGTAAAAGACAACATTTTTTAAATTTTGTATGTACAACAATTGTGAAAATTGAAGAGAGAATTATTATAATTATAATACTACATATTATGATGTTTAAATATATAACTTATTTGAATAATTTAAAAATATTAGTACCATATGTATAATATAGATTCTTAGAAACTTTGGGGGGCCACATCTCTACAAGCCTCCGCCAACGGGAGATTGATAAATTGCTTTC
The DNA here is from genome assembly GCA_023678885.1 of Pogostemon cablin. NCBI lineage: Eukaryota > Viridiplantae > Streptophyta > Magnoliopsida > Lamiales > Lamiaceae > Pogostemon > Pogostemon cablin. Next base: position 9,550,678 of record CM042989.1, on the reverse strand, counting down.
CTAATTTTTCGAGCCTTCTCCGCCATTTTAGCCGAGCAATTCAACCCAATATTAATGTGGATAGTGAATTGCGGATGCAGAGCTACATGAAGATCTTGCGCAAGTTGTCTGGCCAAACCTCTTAGATAATCAAAATTTGTCAGCGCTGCCCTATTTTCCACCCCAATAGTAAACAAATTGTGATTGAGGTTGTCAATGTTCCGTACTAAGAACACATGGTTGTTAACTTCACGATTGCTCACACCTTTTTGAATCTGAACGTGAACGATGAAATTTGCAAGACACATTGCGAAGAACCTACTTGCGGCTGCAGCATCAACGCTAAGATCCCGCACATCAATGCGAAGGATCGTGACTTCCGGAGGAGGGACAGGGGCAGGGGCTGCCGGAGGAGGGAAGGGGGGTGCCGGGGGAGGGACGGCGGTTGCCATTTTCAGAAATTTCCGCGCGATTCTTCTGAATGGGGATTAAGTGAAATACTAGATAATTATTTGATGAATTTCAAATGACAATAATACCCTTATAATATTTTTAAAATTTCATGTCACGATTTGATTTCCTCGCACTTTCCATTAGTTTTAAATTGGACCATTTTACTCTATTATTAAGTGAATTACTAGTTTTCACACAAAGACTATCCAAATTAAATTGAACAACTTTCCATTATGTTGAATTTGAACAATAAATGGAATAGAAAAAAGTATTGCAGTAAAAGAGAGTGTGCAGTCTGTTTTTATAACAAGAATGGCAAAACAAGAGATTAGAAGACTTTATATGTCGGGATCCATCCCTATATTAGCAATATTTATTTCTAAGATTTAATCTTGATCTTTGATGTACTTCAATACAACCAATTATTGACTTTTCTATGCATTATCCACACTTCACACTACTTCCCTTCACATTGAACCCACTTTCTTTGACAAACACTTCTCTTCATCATTCCCCAGTACAAGTGTGTCACTGTTGTATCAATGGGATCAACGGTCGTCATGTTTTGCAGATGTGCTTCACGTGTATTAATGACATCGTGTATGCAGATGCGTTTCACGTGTATTAATGATATCACGAGTCGTAGATTGTTGTGCATTTGAGTTTTGATAGTGTGTTGATTTGGTCTGTGATGAGCACAGGATGATGCTTCATAAAATGGGAAGTGGATTTAGGAACAATTATATGAGTACAGAGAATTAATCCACTCAACTTTAAAAATTACTATGTGTAAGATTAACCAAATACACACAAATCTTAGTTGCTGATGTTTTAATTGGGGGAGAGAGGTAGTAGTACAGAAAATTCTATATCACAAACAATTCCAAAATTCAGGCAATGCTCTGTTTACAGTTTAAGAGAAGCTGTACTCAAAGGGTGTCATTTAAAAATGAATGGACAACTATCCAAGTTCTATACGATACAAAAGATCAGAGAGTTTTGAGTTTTCTATAGTTCAATGCCTTACTTTCCCATTCCAATATGATCCCTTTTTCTGGGAACAAGGGTGAATTTTAAGGAATTTCTCGACAGTTGTAAGAATGATCTCCAAACACGTGGAGCTTCAGTAACTTCAGGAGTAAACTGGACATCATTGGTAGGATGAAATATTAACATTTTGGCAAGAATGATCTCTTTTCTGCAGCTCGCTCAAACTTCTTCGCAGAAGCTTCGTTCTCTTCTAAGCCCATCTGAAAGAAAAATCTAATCCACCAAGTCGAGCTCCTCAACTTAGCCTATAAGGCAGACAGAAAAAGGCATCTGTCATGTAATCTGGTTGACTATGTCTGTGTAATTTATGTCTTCATTATATAGCTCAATATATAGCAGATGAAAGCTTTCCAACATCCAAGACGAAAAAACATCAGTGTGTTATTGAAAGACAACTTATCGAATACCCATATTTGCCTTTATCACTAACCTTGGCTTTGTGGTGATGCAGAAATCCTACAAAATTAAAAAAAAAAAAAAAAAAAACAGGCCATTAGCACACATTAATTAAAAAACTACGAACAATTATAAGCAATTAGAAAATTGTTGAGAAAAAAAATGTGGAGAACAGGTGAAAATGGGTTGTTACCATAAGATTTTTTTTTTTTTTTTTTTTTGCAGGATCAGCAATTTCTATGTTTTATCATCAAATGAAATCATAGATCAGATAAACATGAAATTATAAATTTGCATAAGGAAATGAAGTTTATATCGTAACTAAGGAAACCGATATTTCATTCAACAGCCAGTTAATGTCTTTTAATCTTTCAGCGTGGAACATATCCACCAACAAAAAATTCATTCCTGCAAGGAGGGATCACAAAAGTTCTTCTGTATATATATCAAGCAAGTTCTAAGATCTCTACTAGTATCTTCCATTGGACAAGACAATTCTAGAGCTCCATGTTTCAGTTTCACATGAGCTTCGTGGAGATGATAAATATCAGTCCACTAACTTCTAATTCTAGAACTTTTGTTTTTGAACTGTTGAATAGGGTGCACACTAACTCCATTGTGGAAAACCCTGTAGGATCAGCTCTAGATCCTGCTATGACAAGCAACTATGGATATAAACATAGACGAATACTCAACCTACTACTTATTTACCACCAGTTAACGTTCATTTAATCAAACAACAGTGAACATATTCATACATATTGTAAAGTTCAAGCCTACAAAAGAGGGATCGCAAAAAATTATTCTATTAATCAATACAAGTTTTAAGACCACTAATTACTGAGTATCTATCTTCTACATAATATTGGTTTACTTTGTCCCAATGAATATCACATTATCACTAGGAGGGGAAGAATCAATCACAGGTAATGATTGTCTTCAAGGAGAGAGAGAAATAAACTATTCATTCTTGATGAGAGTACAGCATCAAAACATGTTGGATAGCAACTTCCTCTGAGGAAGAATTGGTTATTTGATTGACAGCATTCAACAACAAATTAAAACATTCTCTCCACACATAACATGGGATAAGAAACAAAACTTCACAGTTTGTAAAGGAAATAGAAACATTCTCCACCAGAATCTATCATAGAGCACACTTAAGTGCATTTTAGACTTAACTCAATTTCTATATATAAAATCATGTAAAGAGAAGTTGCATAATTTAGCTTACCAGTGAAAATGGCAAGACCATCAGATGATACCCGAGCTAATTCGGGAAGGGTCCGATTGAGATACTTTGGGGACAAGTAATCCAATGAATATGAGACAATAACAAGAGAAAATGACTTTGCCTTGTAGGGGAGGGGGAATTTAATATCAGCCACACAAACAAGGCCTCTGTGAACCAATATCTTGCATGAACGATCAGCATCCTCTATATCATATGGTTCCACACCAAATGCTTCAGTTTCGTCCTCTTTTTTCAATATTGAAACAATAGAACAACTGTCTGGACCAACATGTAACACTTTGCGCATGATATCACCATATGCCTTCTTTATGATTCGTATGGCACGTTCAACTTCTACAGTACATGAAAAGTCACCTGCATAAGAAACAGGGAAATAGAACCTCTAGTTACATTCAGGATACCCCAAAATATTTTTACTCTCTACTTTTCGCATGTTAATAAAGATAGACATCAATAATTGTATTGCATGCATTTATGTTATACAAGTTCTCAACACAAGCCAAAATATGTTGTTCATTTGCGTGTTCAGGTTACTTTGTTTGAAAACAGAAGTGCAGTGGGCAACGTGAGGCTCCAGTGCGATGGGGAAGCAAGCTGGCTCGAATTTCTTTGATATTTCGAATTCAGAAAAGACAGGAGAGAAGACAGAAAAGGTGAGGGTTGTGTTTAGTGTTATGGGGGAATTGTGGAGATTTTTATACAAAAATTAATTTTGGGGGGTATACTTTCCAATGAAGGGCGTTGAAAATGGGAGCAATTTGATTTTAGTTAGCATGAAAGGTTGCTAATGATGCATGAACTAATTTTTACTGACTGTGTTTTCAAAGTTTAGAATTATATCCATGATAAAAATAACATGCATTGAGAATTTTAAAATTATGTTATTCAAGGAAACAATTATGTCCAAAGATAAGAATTTGGAAATAGTCGATGGTAGAAGAATAAAGACTAAGCAAATGGTAAAATGGATGTTCTATTTATGTCTATAAGGCTGACTGGGGCAACCTGGCAAAGGCACTGAATAATGAGTGATTGACTGACTATGCTTGACTGGTTGATGGAATGTGATTCATTTAAGGATGACTGATGCGGGTCTAGCACTAAATTTTGGTTGTACACGTATATCCTCAACCAAGCACACGGAAAAAAAGAAAAAAAAAAGAAAAAAAGGGAAATAGATGAATTAAGTATTGTAGAATAAGATTTTGAAACAAGAAAAATAAATCATAATGTAATAACATATCATTTAAAAAAGTATGAAGTTTGCATAGATATTATACATTGGTACATGTTCTGAGGTGATGAGTAATTAGCACAAGTAACTGTCTATGTTTATAAAATCAATTAGTATTTTGGATCCTTTTATTTAGCATACGAACAGCGTTATGCTATTATTAGATAACAAGTTACTCTCAGGCTACGAACTCTTTGTTTTATAAATATATAGATCAAAAACTATTTTTATACTATTTACTTGGCTCTATTTACTCATTTCTTATTTACATTACAATTATTAATTAATTATGTACATTGTGGGAGTTTATGTTTTTATTTCTAGACGTATGCAAATCATAATTCAGCAAGGAAGAAATTATATCTCCTAGTTTATTTAATTTTATTCTTTATGCGTCACAAGCATATGTCCTTCACAAATTATCCCATATCCAATTTGCTAACTGGTTAAGATGTGTAGTTGAACATCAAGGAATCCTTATAATCTAAAATATTCAATTGGCAAAAGAATGAATGCTTCTTTCAATAAAATATATGAAGAAACTAATGCATAGGACATCTTCAATACAATTTATCTAAGACAAGCTGACATAGATTAAATCAGGAAAATGGAGATATACATTAATCAGCATTGTATAGTTAAATCGGAAGTTTCACAGAACAATATTAAATAGAGCAGGCCAAGCATCAGGCTGTTCGAGGTCATGCAAGGTTTATCTGAATCTTAAATTGGATGATATCTTGGACAAGAGATGATTCTATGAATGTTTTTAGTCATGAAAACACCACATTCATTAAACGGCGCATCTACCACGCTATCAAATTTCCAATTAAATTTTTAAGAAGTGATTCTGATCAAGATTCAAGAACACACTTCCAAGAACAAAACAGAGTAAAGAAACCTACAAAAGTTCATACAAGGCTCAACGACTATCATAGGTATTCTAATTATAATTTTCTACTTTTGCAGTAAATTACAGTCAAACCATCATGGAACAAATCACACATCAATGCATGCCTGAAGAACAAGAAGTCAACAATTTTGGCAGTCCATTTAATAAGAGAAAGCAAATAGGATTACCTTCCACCCGGCTGAGAGCTCCAGGATTTCCAAAGGGACCTACAGGCAAGCCTTATAACATCAGCAAAAGTATAATAAGTATATCACTTGCAATCATAAATTCCCAGTTTATCCAATAGGGACTTAAAAAGGCTAGATGCAAAAGTGTGAGAAAAGTTATGTTGATTGACATTTAGTGCTTACACTAATAACTGATGTTTATCTACTGAATTTTAACATACAAGACAGAAGATCAACAGGAACACCTCAAAATCCTCACATCAAAAGTCAAATATACCCCATTACTCCAGTTTGCAAAAAGTATAGATGGTACGCAAGTAATAGAACTTGAAAGCAATTCACGCTAAAAACGACCAATTCGTATCGAATTCTTGAAACACAGATTGCAGAACTTGAAAGCAATTTGCTGCAAATCAACTTCCATTGCAGCGTAGAATCTTGATTGTATTTATCTTCTAAGTTCAGATAATTTAAGACTAGTATTCAGCAACATTACTAATTCTATGTGGACTACATGTTCTCCTAGCCCACCCATCCCTCAATTCAGCTTCACAGTAATAGCGACATAAACTCAATAACTCATCAACAGATTATAGAATCTATCATCAATAGACGAGAAGGGTTTATGGGCCTTCTTGACGCCATTACTCCAAACTGACAGGTGAAGCTTCTTCAAGATTTATATGGATCGAAGAGCCAAGAGAAGTGAATGCTTAAGCAACGAAGAAGAGAATCTAGGAGAAAACAAGGGGACCCAAAAGCTATTTATAGAGATGAAGATGGGAAGAAGATACAAAGTCAAGAAAATGTTGATGGTAGCATGGGAGAAAATACAGTTATTCGATGGTTACGCAATTGCAGGGCATTGCCATTGGTGTTAGGTGAATACGGTCGTCATCTCGTCCGTGTTCGTCGTCGCCGGAGAAGGTGGTCGAGGTATGAACACAGTGCTCAGATTCCCGTTGAACTCACACAAGAATTCAAATCCACGTTCTACCCGAGAGGGTCACAAATGGGCGATTAAATAGGCCACAAGTGTAAGGCTATGGGCCAAGACAAACTTGGCCCAATACTTTGAGAAAGAAGACCGGCATTTGGGCCAAAAGCCCAACGGGCCCAACAAATCTCCACCTTGGCCCAAATCATCTACCCTTGTGTATAACTAAATGGGAATTCATCATTGCACTTTTCCCGGACACCTGCAAAACGAAAGACACAAAGTCAAATGCAAGATCCAGAAATTTGATACAAAAGTCAAGGTATCACAAAAGATACACAAATCTAAGCCGAAGCAAAGATCACGGACACATAGTCACAAAATGTTTAAAATATCCCAATGACAAAATAAACGGAGCACACAAGCTCAAGAAAACACAAAGTTCACATAGTCATGTAATCACATAGATTAGAACTCACAGTTCTCATGACACACGAACAGTTCACATAGAACAAATAAGTCACACAGACATAAAAGTCACACAGACAAACAACAATCAAATGTTACACAACATTCGAATGCACACAACATGCTCCACCTCACTAAGAGAACAAGCACACGCAGTCACACAGACGTAAAAGTCACACAGACGCACACAGTCACACAGACATAAAAGATAAGAAAAACAAATTTTCAGAAAAAACAAATTTTTCAAAGCCATTTAAACACACAAGTTAAAGGCTCAAGCAATTCACACAAGCACAACTAGTAAACCTCACCATAACACTCAGTTTCAGTCACAACATTGGCTTGTTCACTAGATTTATCCTTCTTGGGGTGGGGACATTTGTTAGCATAATGGACATGCTCATTACAATTATAGCATCTATGATTCTTAGCCTTAAACTTATTATTATGCCTTCCCTTAACAAACATAACACCCCCAGAATTCTTATCACCCCCATTGTGATTTAAATCATGCTCTTTGCTTTTTAAGGCATTAACCACCACATCTAGAGTAACATCATCACGACCATACTTAATAGCAGATTTGACATCACAATAAGATTCAGGAATAGCATTTAACAAGACAATGGGGGAATACTCTTCAATGTGCTTATCACCAGATTGCTTAATATCAATAATGAGCTTTGTAAACATGTCCAAGTTTTCATCAATGTCCTTATTCAAATCCAATTTGAAACTGAAAAATTTTTCAAGCAAGAACATCCTACTAGGCAAAGATGACACATTGAACAATTCATCCAACTTTTTCCACATTTTTTCAGCAGACTCAAATTGACCAACCTTTCTTATCACAGAGTCAGAGAGATTTAAAGTAATGGATGACAAAGCAAGCTCATTCATATCAGATTTCTGTTCTTCAGTTACAGTGGCAGCATGCGTTCCCTCAATGGCCTTATAGACACGTTGTTGAACCAAAACACATTTCATTTTTTGTTTCCAAATTTTGAAATCAGTTTTACCATCAAAAGGAGTCATGCCAAAGGGATTATAAGCCATTCTATAAGCACAAAGCACAAACCACACCACACGAAGAAATAAACTGACAATCAAGAGTACACAACGGAAGCAGGATAACAAATATCACAGAAAAATCTCACAAAGAGAGGACCAGCCGCCTCAGAGCATCACAAAGGAGGACCAACCGCCTCAGGGTATCACAAAGATATATCTAAGTTAGAAAATAGAACAAATCTTTAACAAAGAGAATGAGAAAAACTCCCCTATCACCAAGTGGAAAGCCCAATCTGACCGGAACCCTAACGCGGCGGTCAACTCAGGCGGTCAACGGTCAGCAGCTCCGGCGGACAGAGCGGCGGCGGCGGCAGTCAGCAGCTCCGGCGGACAGAGGCGACGGCGGCGGCTGTCAGCAGCTGGTCAGCCGCGTTCAGCAAGGTGGCTGCCGGAACCCTAGCGGGAGCGCGGCGGCTGCGACCTTCCTGCTGCGTTCCCGGCGTCAGATCCGAGAGGTGGCGAGCAGATCGGCGGCTGGAAGAAGTGGCGGAGGCTGAGCGCGAAGAGCAGCAGGATGGCGGCTGTCTGAGGAGGCTCCTCCCTCCGGCAGCAGCGGAACGGCACCCTAGCGGCTGAAGGCGGCTTCCTGCGGCACGATCTGACTGGGATCGAAGCAGATCGGCGGCTGAACGGTGGCGAGGGCTGCAGATCGATCGTTCCCGGCCTGGCAGATTGGCGACGCGATTCCGGCAGGTGGATCCCAGCAGCGGCGGTGTCGCGGAACCCTGGCGACTGTGCAGCGGCGGACGCGATGGGCTGGAAGCGTCGGCGCTGGTGGCAGATCGCGCTCCCGGCGAGGCGGCGCGGTCACGAATCCGGTCCTTCAGGGCCCGGCGGCTCCGATCCGGTCAGATCGCGACTCAGATCGCGATTCTGGCGAGAAAAACCGGCGGCGGCCGGACGGCGGCGATCTCCCACCGGCGGCTGATGGTCAGCAGCTTCGGGAGATGGACAGACGACAAAACCCGCTCTGATACCACTGTTAGGTGAATACGGTCGTCATCTCGTCCGTGTTCGTCGTCGCCGGAGAAGGTGGTCGAGGTATGAACACAGTGCTCAGATTCCCGTTGAACTCACACAAGAATTCAAATCCACGTTCTACCCGAGAGGATCACAAATGGGCGATTAAATAGGCCACAAGTGTAAGGCTATGGGCCAAGACAAACTTGGCCCAATACTTTGAGAAAGAAGACCGGCATTTGGGCCAAAAGCCCAACGGGCCCAACAATTGGGTTTTACCGTTTATGCCTTATGCTTGCGGACCCATCCGGAACTGGGGGTGTGGTGAGTCGGATCGGCTCCTGTTAGGCCGTTGGCGTGACTACAATGAGAGAGTGTTCTTCTTTACTAATTTCAGCGTCACTTGGACTAGAGTAACATTGCAAAGATGCATTCCATCCATCTAAGTTTTCTTGTGTATTTGGTATGTTGTTTAAAAAAAAAAAAAATATATATATATATATATATATATATATATATATATATTTTATCTAAAAATATTTAATAAGACATAATTATCCTTATAAAAGTAAAAATATAGTCTCCAGGTATCATCATTCTTTGAAAGAGGCTACGCTCCTTCCTTTCGTTCTCTGACCAATCAAGATAGCTTGCAATTCATTGATATGGGGGACGAGATATTGTATTTAACTCAAAACAACTCTGAGATTTTGTAACATTGTGATGTTCCTATTGTGCGGCCTTCCCTTGAGACTGACTTCATTTTCCCACCATGCTATAGCAGGGCTAAATCTCTGATAGGTGTTGGTGCCCTAAGTAGCTGATTCTGGGTTGGAGGTCTAGTCAGTCTGGAGACCTACGAGTACGACTATATTTATATGACTAGTCCAAAATATCTTTTAATGACAAAACTCCCCATTACTTTTGTAATGACAATTGGAATGATATTAACTCCTATTTATTTATTATCTATGTTACGCCAGATGTTTTATGGATACAAGATTGGTTCACCCTTCAATTCGAATTGGCAAAAACAATATCTCCTTGCATAATATGGATTCCAAACATTCATGATTTGGATGTGAATGAGTCGAATTACTTATCCATCGGTCTATTAGTGAACCATCTCTCTGAAAAATGTTCCACTAGAAATATTCTTGTTATTGCTTCGACTCATATTCCCCAAAAAGTGGATCCCGCTTTAATAGCTCCAAATAAATTAAATACGTGTATTAAGATACAAAGGCTTCTTATTCCACAACAACGAAAGCCAGACCCATTTAAATGTAGCGGATAACAGCGGGGCTCGAAAATTGATGTGTATTCGAATCATAGGAGCTAGTAATCGTCGATATGCTCATATTGGTGACGTTATTGTTTCTGTGATCAAAGAAGATGTACCAAATATGCCCCTATAAAAGACACCGTAGAACTTTATTTTGTGATTTCGGACTGTTATTTTAATTCTTCCATCTTTTCTTGATTTTATTTCTTTTTTCAGCCAATTCACAGCGACAACGATATGAAAGGACTTCTATTAGAACCCCACACACAGTAGTAGGGCAAATGAAATATATATGTAGTTCATATATATAACGAGTCAATATCTAATATATCTAATATCACATATACATGTCTTTCTTCTATAACATAAACCATTAGATTCAATCCGATTCAGCAATCAATCAATCCACTTGGAATCCCGTTTTTTCTTTTCTAGGGGCATATTTGGTACTGCATCTTTGATCACGGCAACTATAACGTCACTAATATGAGCATATCGACGATTACTAGCTCCTATGATTTGAATACACATCAATTTTTGAGCCCCGCTGTTATCCGCTACATTTAAATTTTATTCCACTGACCCTCTTCCATAGCTACATATCTTTCCGACTAAGGAATGAGAAAGCTTTCTCATGTTCCATAAATCCAATTTTCATTTTATCCGGGAAAAGCCATCATTTTCTTAACAATGTCTTTGTCATTTGATCCAATAGCGTTCCGTTAGATAGGAACAGAGGTGATAAATATTGATAACTCTCGGATAGAGTATTAGAACGGAACTTATATTCATGCGCTTCATATTCACCCAGAGTTCGCTCTCAGAAATATATCCATCCATGTCCCCTCACGTCAATCCACGAGTCTCTTATCCATTCTCATTAAATTACGGCGGGAGGCAAATCAAAATAGAAAAACTAACATTGGGTTTAGAGATAATCAGGCTCGAACTGATGACTTCCACCACATCAGGGTAACATTCTACTGATGATAAGGGAGACTCAAAATCTCGTGCTAAAGAGTGTGGAGGTTCGAGTCCTCTTCAAGGCATAATATTGAGAATGCTCATTGAATAAGCAATTCAATAAGAGAGCTCAGATTGAATCGGTATTGATATACCGATCTACACCCACCCTAGAGTATATGATTCAACAGGAATTACACAAGGGTAGATTAGAAACTTCTGGTAAAATGCCCGCCCTTCACCCAACGGATAAAGTACATTACATAGTCCAGGGATTGGCGACTTACCCATTCAGTGACTTTGGCACTGGACGTTCCCCAAAGGGATACTGCCGGGTCAGGTCATAGCTATAGTCATAACCCGATTATTTCCTAATAATTGTTGTACCTCACAAGTCACATTAATTGGTTCACCAATAATATCTCGGCCTTTAACTACCAGGGCGTTATAAATATTAGGCATCTTGCCAGGCGGAAAGGCTACATCTGGTACCGGCCCGATGATTTGGATGATACGCTCCTATTTTTTTTTAAACTTGTATCTGTTCGGTTGAAACAACCGAACAATCATCCATCTTATCTGTTTGGTTATTGCAGCCGAACATAATGAAGTATTCATTTTTTCGGTTGCAACAACCAAACAAAAAACATACTATCTTATCTGTTTAATTGTAATAGTCATCTATCTTATCTGTTCGGTTATTGCAATCGGCCATAATAAAAATTCATATGTTCGGTTGCAACAACCAAATAAAAAATATATATCTTATTTGTTCGGTTGTTGCATCGAACAGATTAAGATTAGTGATTGTTTTTAATTCATAGATAAGATAACATATAAGTTTTATAACATCATCGATCTTTGTTGATGTTGATTCCTCTTCCAGTGAAAGTAAGCAAGTTTTTGTTTGATTCACTAGATTGATGAAACTTGCTTACTTTCACTAGAAGAGATTAGCCATATTTATTAACAACAAACTTCCATCTTTGTTAACAACAAAAATCGATGATGTCATGAAATTTATCTGTTATTTTATCTATGATTTTTTTTAAAAAAATCACTAATCTTGTCTTGCTTCGTTATTGTTCGGTTGCAACAACTGAAATAATATATGATTCTTTATTCTGTTTAGTTGCAGCAACCTAACAGATAAATTCTTTATTCTTTTCGATTGTTGCAACCAAACATATAAGATAGATGACTTTTCGGGTGCAACAACCAAACATATTTAAGTTTTATAAGGGTAATTATGTCTTATTATATATTTTTGGGGAGGTTTAGTCATTTTGGGGATACAAATAGCTGGCCCCTTCCAATATTCCAATATTATTGACATATTTAGAAAGAGTGATAAGCTAAAATAAATTCATAATTTTTATCCCGAAGATTAATAGTTATGTTACAAAGTATTGTTATTTTTAAGGAGAGTAGTAATTTTAGGCTATTTGAAGATTGGGTCATAAAGACGAACTATATACTTTATTTTTCTTAATTAAATTTTTTCTCACGAGATTTTTTAGTTAAAAGTTTTTAATGAGACTTGACTAGATTATTGTGATCAAATAAAGCAACAACTTTTAAACAATCCTGAAGACCAATTTTGTATTCTTTTTTCCTTAATTAAGTTTTTATCATGAGGTTTTCTTAGTTGAAGTTTTTTAATGAGATAAATTAGATTATTGTGTTTTGGGAGAGTGACGATGTCGAAACAATCCTAGTCCTAAAGACCTATGTTGCATTCTTTTTTTTTCTGAACTAAGTTTTTTTTTCATGCATGAGATTTTTTTAGTTAAAGGTTTTTAATGAGATATGTTAAATTATCTTATTTAGAAAGATGGCTAACACTCCTGTGCACCTAGGTACACTTCAGGATAAAGTGCACCCACTTTCGAAAATGTATACAATTATGAAGAAAAACATATACATTTATGAACAAAAATACACTTTGTTAGCGAATTTTATATTATTTTTGTTAACTTATTAATGAAAAATTGAGTGTGAAACAATATAAAATTATTAAAAAACATGTATTCCATACACTATTGAATAAAATGTTATACACATATGTATGATAGTTTTTTTAATGAAAAACTAAGTGCGAAAAAAGTATACAATTTATTAAAAAATATATATACAATATAAAAAAAAATTATACACAAATGGATGGGTGCACCGAATATCAACTCTAGATTGATTAACAAATTCTAAAAAATTCAGAAATTGGGTGTTAAAGACTTAGAGAGTGTTTGGTGTTTTCAATTTTAATGGGAATAGGTATGAGGAGGAATTGGTATGGAATCAAAATGATTCCTCCCATATTTAGGTGGAATGGATGATTCCTTACAAAATTAGGAATGATTCCAATTCATATCCAACACCAAACACTCATTTTCATTCTCATTTCCATTTCACACCCTCCAAACCCCTATACTAAACACCCCTATAGCTGCACTATTTTTCCTTAATTAAAAGTCATTTGAAATGTTATTATTGTGGAATGAATTTGAGTAATTTGGTAATTTGGTCGATTTTTTTTAAATGGGTAAATTTATTTCAAATCCAACCGTTACAATATACAGAGTATAAAGTAGACAAGCCTAACTGACCACTCCCTTGGCAAAGGCACAAGGTATACATACTAATAATACAAGAAAATCTGAACTATCTGACTTAAAATCTTGTCCGCAATGTGTTTCCGATGTGAGCATCCTCGATCCAAACAGTAAGGCATTCCTTTCCATTCATATGGTATATACATGGATTTTTTTTATTTATTACATAGTCCCTTCCAAAATCTAGTGATCGTATTAACAATCACCTTCTGATCTTTTGGACTTTTAAATAAATCACTCTTCATTTTTCTAGGATATTGATAGGCGTTTTCTCAACACACAATTAATCCTCAAGTATGAAGGATATCAATCGTAGTTTCGAAGGTGACCAAGTTATATATCGAACCCTAGGGACGGATAATTATCAATTTAATTATATTCTAGTATATTATGACTATGTTGAAAATTATAATGGTTGTGATATTGGAATTAAGTAACAACTATTAATTGAAATAGCAAGTAAAAATAATAAGAAGAAGAGATAAGTGAGTTGTGATAAAGTAAGATAATAGGAAGTTCGTCAGGTAATCCAGTTCCACTTATTAATTCATCTTTCATGTGACGGTGTCCGACTCTACCTTGTGGTTTATGCACGTATCACTAAACCATGCAAATTCACTCTATAGACACAAGTAAATATGTGTATGACACGTGTGAATATCCTCGGAGCAAGAGATATAATTCAGCCCCTTTCTAGGTACTATCAGTATTAATTATTTCTTGTGCACTTAGTACTCTAACCCGATATGATCTCCCTTTATAGGTACTATGAAATTATACTCTTATCATACTTATTAACCCGAATATGATTCAATTAACAAGTATTCATATAATATAGTTCTCATAAGATTTCGGAATCCCTTCACTTAGAATTATAATATAAAACCCAGCTCAACAGTGAACGCACTCAACCAATAACCAAGTTATGTATTCAGACTCTACACAACAATTATTGATGCACAAAACAACCGTGAGTATGGATTAAAACGTGTAATCTTATATAAAATAAACCACAAGTAGTGTTGTACGGAGTTTACACACGAAAGACAAATTAACTCATGAAACCTTCATAACCCTAGAACTACCGAAGTGGCTCTAGCCCATGATTGATCTAAGAACAATCATGATTAGTTGGACCGATCTTACTTGAATCTCCAGCGGAACCTCTCTTGCAGCCCTTCCGGATGATGGATGATCTCTCTTGATCAATTCTCCTCTCAACTCTACATCTCCACGTCTTGATTGATCTACGTGTCTGTACTGCTGCATAAGCCTTCTTTTATACTTGTAATCGCGCCTCCCGGGCTTGGAATGGGCTTTTTAAGTGATCACACGCATTGAGGGTGTAAAAATACGAATATGGTAAGTTTCCGAGGCTCAATTCGACCTCACTGCCAGGTCGAATTCTCCCCTCCAGGTTGAATTGGAGGTCGAATTGACCTACTGTAAGTCCCAGGTGCTTGATTCGACCAGGGCAAATGACGTGGTCGAATTGGCTTCGCCAATGATCAATTCGACCAGGATTCGACCTGATGCTCAGGTCGAATTCCCATGTCGTGGTCGAATTCTCTTCCTGTCATGTCCTGCATCCAATTCGACCTGCAAGTCTGGTCGAATTAACCTCCTTCTGGTTGAATTGCACTCCTGCTTTGCCCAAATGGATGGCTTCGACTTCCTTTTTTCAGTTTTCAACATTTTCACTCCAATTTCCTCCGAAAAACCACTCAAATGGCACCAACAACACCTGATTCTTGACTTCATACAATATATATCAGTTTACAACCAATTTCATCCTTCAAACACTTCATAATAGCACAAATCCAGGTGCAAGATTCATGAATTTACACTCTCATCAAACCCCCAAACTTACATGTTGCTCGTCCTGAGACAATGCAATCAAACCAAGGAGTCTTGTATAATTCACGAAGATCACCAAGTACAACATATATTACACATGCAATTTCATCAATTGAAAACAAGTATTTCTTGCATCATACATATCAATCATGCAAAACATCACTCAATCATATCACCATTCGGAGTACTAAGTCATCTAGCTCACAAGATAAGTGTTTACTCTCTCACTCTAGTGCCAATTGCACGTAACAGGTTAATGTATACGCTCATACTCAATCCATACTCACGCGTAACCATAAGCTTGGCAAGGGTCTCAAAAATCAACTCACAATCAACTCATGACTAGGATCACAAATGACTTATTTTTGGGTTGTAATGTTGGCTCTTTGGAAAGGGTAGGAAAATTTAGATATAGTGACTCAAACACTAGTAGAGAGTTACCTTGGAGGTTCTTGCTTTCTTCATTCGGCTACATATTCTCCTCCAATTTCTTCTCTTGCACTTGCAATTTTTGAATTTTCCTTCTCTTCCTTGCATCAACATCATTCTTCTTTTGATAACTCGGGTATCGGTTGTAAGCACTACCCTTTTTAAACAGCAATTGGGGTACCAGTTTCAGGCACTACCCCTAAACAAGATTTAACCATATACTTTTTTTACTTTACTCAACCTCATTCTATCTTCTTCTTCTTGCAATACTTATTCACCTCAACTCTATACCAATTAATATGGTATTTAAACAAAGCTCAAGTAAAGGTTAAATAAGGCTATTTTATTCGGCTTGCCAAAGAAAAAGCTTTTTAAGGCTCAAACGGGGATACCAAAGTTATACATAATCAATGGGAAGGTAAAATTTGGCTAAGTAACTCAAGTAAACAAAAATGGCCTAAGATCATATCCTAGCCATTCACCAACTGTAAGTCTCACAGAAGACTCCAAGCCAAGTTTCAGAATACGTTCATATGAATGATTCTCTCAAGAATAAACTATCATGATCAAGCATGATTAAAAGGCTCAAATCCTCACATGGGCAAATAGAATCCTAAGTACTCCTCATAACACATAATCAAGATTAATTTCACAAGAACTCTACATTCTTATCAAATTATACATGCTCTCATCAACGAAAATTAACACATGATCATATGAATTCACAAATTCCAAAAACCCATATATCAAAGTCAATCATACAAGTATCTCTACAAATCCCAACTCATGCATCATAGTCACTCCTCGCAATCCACATCCAAGATGATCAAATATGACAATATAGTATATGCCACTCACACAAGACACACCCATCCTATAAAGATAAAAAGAAGAATGGAGATGAGATGAATCGGAGAACACAAAAAACCTGCAGCTCTACTCCTCTGGAGCATCATCTTCCTCATCATCTTCACCCTCACTCATCTCATCGAACCTTCACTCCACAATCCGGTGCAAATCACTGATGTGTCTATCCAAATAGTCAACATGGTCACTCATCTTACCAACCCGCTCATCCATGGCTTTGTACGATCATTAAGTATGGCATAGTTGGCATTCGCGAGCGCAAGCTGTCTATTTGTCTCCTGCTGATTCACGCTGATAGTGGGCAAATGCTCATTCAACAAACGGAACTGCTCTCGTGTATACTCATCCAGACCAGTCCACTGCTGCTGAGTGGAACCACCGGAATGGGACGAGGAACCCTCTCGTGCTGCTCCAGAATCCATCTCCTGATACTCCTCCTCGTCTCCATGCTGTTGTGGTGGTGGCTGCTGTCTAGGTCGAAACTCACCCTGATCAACAATCTGTTGCAGCTCCTCAACCATACCGGCTGCACACATCCGGGCCACTGTCCTCCAATCTCCTCTCATCCGAACAGCAATGGACAAGGCAGTGTGTCCCAATGAGCTCATCAATCTGTTCCTCTCCTCACGAACAATAGTCATGTCACTCACATCGAAGGGGAACATGAAAGTGAAGGGCTTGGGACACCTCGTATAAAACCAATCCCCATCTCGAAAATGAGCGAATCCTCCATTCACATAAGAAAACATGACCAAATTAGGCTTTCAAGAATAGGTGTGATGCCGGTGAAGTCCATGCCATAATACTCAGCCACGGGTGTAAGCAATCCTCCTATATTCACCTTCTGAAACTCGAGGATCCTAAACCAGTTCAGTTGATAAATCAAATATGAACCAACATTGAACTTCACCCCGTTCAGCATGCACCATAAAGCGTAAAGCTCTCCCCTAGACACACAACTTCCCTCAGAGCGGGTAAATAGCTTGTTGCTCAACACCCTATCCATATCGGAGTATGGGATTCTTGATCATCGAAGCACGAGCCTCCTGAGTCTTATAGTCTCCATCCTCCCCAGAAATCTCTTGCCAAAAAATGTTAGCATTGAAAAATCCATTCTCAACCAGAGTAATCTCTGTAGGAGTCTGAAACATCACATTAAACTCCTCCGCAGACCATGTCCTCATAACTCCCCCTAGCTGGAAGGTACACTCATAAGGAAATCCCATAGGATCCTTCTCAATCGTGATCGAACATAGAACCTCAGCCGTCACATGGAAGTACATCGGCTTCTTCAGTTCCATAAAATACCGGACCCCCACTTGGTCAAACATCCACAAAATATCATCTCGGATCCTCATCGTGAGCATGGCATCATCATCCTGGTACCTCGTTCTTGCTATCTTTTCAGAAACTTCAGCCCACTTCTCCTTAATCTCATCCCACTCATTCATTTGGATTTTAAAATTAGCAGGCAACCTCTCCTTAAGCCTCAACTTCTTCATCACCGCATCCTCACGAGTAGGCCTATCATGCCTCTTCTTGGATCGAACTTCCTCCTCCTTATCCTTTCCTTTTCCTGAAAACAATACTTCAATAACAAGCAACAAGGAAAGCAAACTAAGTAATTGACTAGCATCCAACTCTACTTAGACTTCAAGTTTCAATGCATAATCAACCAAGCCAAACTTGTTCCATTCACATCCAATACTCAATCCTCTTGCTAATTCACCTTGATTCCAACACCAATCAAGCATAATAATCAAACAATCATAACCAACAACAAGCATGCTTCATTAATTCAAGCAATTCGACATGAACAATCAAAAGGAACTACTCAAATTCAACAATTCTAGTCCATAATCAACATGCTCATCAATCACACTCCTTAATCACCCAACAATTCACATAAAACTCAAGGTTCTAACATCAATTAAACAATCAAATCGAACCAAACAAGTATTCATATGAAATTGTTCACAACATTCAGCTATCACCATGAATTCTCAATAAAACCAAGTTTAATCAACTTACCCATGCTAAAATCAACAGATAGAACATCAATCCTAGGGTAATAGAGTTGAGAAAACATACCTTTTATTCTGCCCATGTCTAAAATCAAACAGGTGAATAAACTCTCCAAATTCACGCTAAGAACCCTAGATTACAACTAATTTTACCCAAAAATACGACAAATCGAAAGGATTAAGGGGTGGAATGTGGTTTAATCGGTGGGAAAATATGTAGGATTGAAGATTAGAGGCAATGTTCTTCGATTAGGAGTGAATTCGAGTGGAGGTGGTGTGCAAAGTGATTAAAGGATTTGAAAATCGGGGTTAAGAACACACTTACCTGTCCCAATTCGACCTCAATTCGACCTGTCTAAGAGGTCGAATTGCCTTCATCGTGGTCGAATTGACCTTCTGGACAACTTTCACCTTCAATTCAACCTTAATTCGACTTGCTCCCCTGGTCCAATTGAAATGCCTCAGGTCGAATCCACACACTGTAAGATTCAGGTCCTCAATTCGACCTGAGCTACTGGTCGAATTGAAGCAGTCATGGTCGAATTGGCTCACTGAAAGTCTGTACACACCGATTCGACCTCAATTCGACCTGGGCCTCTGGTCGAATTGCCATGCCTCAAGTCGAATTGAGCTACTGGATGATTTTTGCCCCCCGATTCGACCTGAAAGCTTGGATTTGACCATACTCCTTAGTCGAATTGGCTCCCTGATGCTCCAAAATCGAGTATTCTTCATCCCCTACACACTTCAAGCTTAACAAACGAACAGTAGGTACCAAAATAGAGCATAACTTCATCAAGAATCAATCCTAAAACTTCACATTCATGAGTAATTCCACAAACGACACAAAACACGGAACAAAACACCACTAAACATTAGGCAAATTGCAAAAAATTGACACATAAAACCGATTAAAGTTTAAATATGCCGTAAAAAATCAACTCCCTTAACAAACGTTACAAATAAAAGATTATACTATCGGTGCTTGTTGAGGTAAGTACATCACACCCCCCAAACTTAGTAGAAACTATAGTCGAAACTAAGTTTGCAAAGAGATGTAATTGCCGATAAGTAAGCACTTCAAATATAAAAATTTCTCACTCACACGAATGAAATAAAGCAATAAAACGGGAGGAAAAGCCTCCAACAGGCGCTCTTGTTTAACGTCGGAGAGTTACGACAATACCAATTTACTGTAAGGTATCTTCAAAGATGACGCAAGCATCATCCGACGACTTATAATACTTCAATCGATGCCCATTCACCGCGATAATGTCTCCATCTTTGTCAATAAGCTCAAAACTCCCCCCTTCACAGGCTCTATGAATCATGAACGGAACCCGTCCATTTCGACTTCAATTTTCCTGCGAAAAACTTCAAACGAGAGTTAAAAAATAATACCTCATCACCTTGCTTGAACTCCTTGTATGAGATCTTAGAATCATGCCACTTCTTCATCCTTTCCTTGTAGATCTCTGAATTCTTGTAAGCACGATTTCTAAACTCATCAAGTTGATTAATGTGAGTCATCCTCAACTCTCTCACATCCTTAAGAAACAAGTTCAAGCTTCTTAAAGCCCAAAGAGTTTTGTGTTAGATCTCCACGGGTAGGTGGCATGGCTTCCCATAGATAATTTGGTACGGTGACATATCCAATACCGTCTTATAAGCGGTACGGAACCCCACAAAACATCATCGAGCTTCATAGCCCAATCCTTCTTATTGGTTCCTACCACTTTCTCCAAAATCTGCTTCACTTGACGGTTAGAGACCTCCGCTTGCCTATTCGCTTGAGAATGGTAGGGTGTAGTAACCATATGCTTGACACCATAATCCTTAAGCACCTTCTCCAAAAGTTTATTGACGAAGTGAGACCCTCCATCACTCACTAGTGCTCTAGGAACTCCATAGCCGACAAAGATATGCTTCTTCAAGAAAGATATAACAGTACTTGAATCATTCAAGCGAATAGGAATGGCTTCCTGATACGCGTTTTCTTTGCACGCAAAATTAATCCCCAAGTATTAAGGATATCAATTGTAGCTTAAGCAAGCGACCAAGTGAATTATCGAACCCAAAGGACGACGTATTATCAATTTAATTATTTACTAAATTAATTAAGACGAATGAGAATAAAAGTTTGAGGTTTCAATTATTAACTACTAAACAATTAATTCAAATAACAAATAAAATAAAATATCACTCGAAGAATACGAAAGTGGATCAAGTAGGAGAATAAGTAGCTCTAGGATAATCCAGTTTCCCTTATTAATTCATCTTCCGTGTGACAGTGTCCGACTCTGCCTTGTGGAATATGGACGCATCACTAAGCCATGCATATCTACTCTATAGACACAAGTAGACATGCGTGTAACACGTGTGAATAACCTCGGAGCAAGAGATATAATTCCATCCCCTTTCTAGGTACTATCAGTATCAATTATTTCCCTGACCAATTTGTACTCTAACCCTATATGATCTCCCTTTATAGGTACTATAAAATTATCCTCTTTATCCTACTTAATAACGAATTCAATTCAATTAATTAAGTATTCATATATGATAGTTCTAATGAAGCTTCGGAGTCCCCTCACTTAGAATCATAACATGGAATCCTGCTCAGCAGTGAACACACTCAATTAATAACCAAGATATGTATCCAGACTCTACATAACAGTTAATGATGCACAAAACGACCGTGAATATAGATTAAGCAAGCATAATCATATATAAAATAATTCCACAAGTAGTGTTGTACGGAGTTTACATACGAAAGTTCAATTAATTCATAAAAACCTTCACAATCCTAGTTCTACCAAAAAGGCTCTATCCCATGATGTTACGAAGAACAATCATGGGTGTTGGATAGATCTTACCCGGATGTCTGGAAAATTACAAGATAAATTAGGAAACGAATAAAACCCTAGATGTGGAAGTCGTCGCGTCCTTCTCCGTCTTGAATTCTCCTCTTGGTTCTCCTCTTGATTCCACAGATGAATCTTCAATGTGATGGATGGATGGAGGAAAGGATGTGGATAATGGTTGGGGGGTGATCCCCCCTTGTGGGGTAGTGTAGGATGGATGTGGCTCTCTCCTCTCTAATTCTAATTGTCTCCCAATTTATGAATAATGATGTGAAATATATATAGGTGTGAGAAGATAATTAAATAAGGAAAGAAATATATATGGGTGAATCATGGAGGATTATGTGATAAGGAGATAAATTAGGTAATTTTTGAAAATTTTTGGAAATTCTCGAAAATTCTCGCTGGCAGCTGCGCGACTTCACGATTTTAAGCATAACTTCCTCGTTCCATCTCCGATTTGAGTGATTCTTACGCTCACACAATCCTCTCTTCCTTGGCTTTCTATCTAAAGAACTCACAGAAACTCTAAGATTTGAATGTATAAAAAGTCATGCAAAGTGGCACTGCCGTTCTGTTCGACACATCTTGCGCGACGTCACAACTTTGATCATAACTTTCTCGTTTGGAATCCAATTGAGGTGTTCTTTACGGAAAAATGACCCTCTCTTCTGTAGATTTCCAACCATATATCACACATCCAATTAAGAGCTCCACAGGAATATAGAAAAATTACGAAAATTAGACGTTCATTTTCAGCATTCTTGTACAAATTGCACATTTTCTCCAACTTTGCACTTTTCATTCTTTTTCCACCTAAAACACAATAAAAAACCTCAAGTATACCTTGTTCTCACATATATTGAATATAAGACACTTGTACTAATATATAACAACAATACTCATCAAAAAAGTGTTAAATTGGACACTCAAACACGCTAATTTCCACTCTCATCACTTCCACCCACTTAGAAACATAATCCCAGCTAAGAGGATATAGAGAAATACATTAGATGGGGGGAAAAGGCCCCATAAAACCGATCCCCTACACATCGAAGATCTCTATAATAATGCTCGGCTGAAGCGACATCTCATCTCTCCTACTTATATTTTCCATCCGTTGACATCTATCGCATGTTGCCACATAGGTTTCACAATGTTTAAACAACGTAGGCCAATAGAGAGTGGATTGAAGTACTTTGGCTGCTATGTTTTGAGCTCCGAAGTGCCCCCCGTAAGGTTGTTGATGTAGATCTAAAAATGGATAAATGGGATGAAGAATATGGTGTAAAATCAAAAGAAAGGTGTATGAGGTGTGTGGGAACAGTAGCAAATCCGATCTCTCCCTGAATTGTTGAATGGATTGGTATTTATACCCCATGGAGATCTTCTAGAAGAATTAAAAAATAAATTCTGTTCTGGTGCCGACACAAGTCGTGCTACGCAGCACGAGTCGAGTCGTGTCAAAGTTACTTGGTCAACAATACTCAAAACTGCACACGAGTCGTACCGCGTCGCACGACCAAAGGGTGGCCGTGTTGAATGTATAGACGTCGCCGCACGGCCGCCGCTTACAGGCCCGTTCTGGTACACGGGTCGTGTGATGCAACACGGGTCGAGCTCCGCAACACGGCCAAGTGGTGGTCGTGTTGGATAAATAGATGACACCGCACAACCATTCTGGACAGGCCCGTGTCTGGTACACGAGCCGTGTGCTCAACACGAGTCGAGTCGCCAGCACGGCTGGTCGTGTTCTTGCACTTTTGTTTCTTCTTCCTTGTTTGATCTCTCGTCTCCATTTTTACTCCATGTTCACCTGTTATACATATGTTTAATATTATTCTCACACATTCCCATGAAAACACAAAACACCACCAAAATACACGAAAATACGGATAAAACAATACAAAAAATGCACACAAAAAGGCACTAAAACCTAGGTGAAAATAACGACAATCAGTTGTGCATGGCAAAACTCGAGAACACTCTCCATCTCGGGCACACACCTACGGATGATAGAATCTGTGCATATTTTGTAAACAAATGGATTGTACTATATAAATGTCTCAACATCTCTCTTGAATTTAGCAAGTTGATATCGGTTGAGATCTCTCAGAATTTCACCCACAATAATGTAATTGACATAATCCGCATACCATGGATCCATCCCTTGTAATCCCTTGTTCAGCCCCTTTAACGAACACAACCATAATCTTCTAATCCGGGAACATCTCCTCAATATAATCAAAAAAATCATCACAATGCTCCCTTATCTCCAACCTTGATAAGTGATCCGCCAATACGTTCTCCGTACCTTTCTTATCTCGGATCTCCATGTCAAACTCTTGAAGAAGAAGAAGAAGAAGAATCCATCTTATGATTCTTGGCTTTGTTTCCTACTTCTCCATCAAGTATCGAATCGCAGAGTGATCCGTGTACACTATAGTTTTCATGCCAATCAAATACTGTCGAAACTTGTTGAATGCATACACCACATCTAAAAACTCCTTTTCAGTCACAATGTAGTTCTTTTGTGTTGCATCAAAAGTTTTACTCGCATAGTAGATGGCGCAGAACTTCTTTTCCCTCAGCTGCCCAAGCACCACTCCAAGTGATATATCACTTGCATCACACATATGTACAAACGGCTGAGTCCAATCCGGTCTGATCAAGATAGGTGCAGTAGTAAGCGCCTCTTTCAAAACCTAAAAAGTTGTTAGACATTCATCATAAAAAAACAAAAGGGACATCATTTTCAAGTAAATGAGACAAGGGCTTGGAGTATTTTGAGAAGTCTTTGATAAATCTTCTATAGAATCCAGCGTGTCCAAGGAAGGACCGCAATGCTCTTTCATTGGTCGGTGGTGGAAGCTTCTCAAGTGCCACCACTTTTGCTCTATCCACCTGCAATCCCTTGGCAGAAACATGATGCCCAAGAACAATCTCATCTCTCACCATGAAGTGGCACTTCTCTCAATTCAAGACAAGATTAGTTTCTTGACATCTCTTCAACACAGTAGCAAGGTTAGATAAACAAATATCAAAGGAGGAACCAAATACAGAAAAATCATCCATAAATACCTCCATGTTCTTCTCTATCAACCCATCAAAAATTGCTATCATGCAGCGCTGAAAAGTAGCAGGTGCATTACACAATCCAAATGGCATCTTTCTAAAAGTAAAGGTCCCGTATGGGCAAGTAAAAGTAGTCTTTTCCTGATCCTCGGAAGCAATCATAATTTGATTATATCCCGAGTACCCATCCAAGAAATAATAGAACTCATACCCTGCGAGACGATCAAGCATTTGATCCATGAAAGGAAGGGGAAAGTGGTCTTTGCATGTATTTTCATTCAGTTTCCTGTAATCGGTACACACACGCCATCCCGTTGGAATCCTCATAGCTATTGCCTCTCCATCTTCAATTTTCTTAATAGTCATGCCCCCCTTCTTAGCTACAACATGCAATGGACTCACATGGGGACTATCACTAATCGGATAAATAATTCCAACATCTAACCATGCTAGGATTTGCTTCCTAATCACTTCTTGAAACGCGGGATTCACCCTCTGCTGATATTGGACACTACTCTTTTTTCTCATCTAACAACCTTATTCTATGCATGCAATACAAAGGATTAATACCTTTTAAATCATCAAAAGACCACCCAATCGCAGACTTGTACTTCCTAAGAACATCTAACAACTCCTCAAGTTGATCATCATCAAGGGAAGAAGATACTATTACTGGATATTTTCATTGTCACCAAGAAAGGCATACTTCAAGTGTTCCGGTAACGGTTTCAGCTCCTCTTTCTTTTCTTCCATCGAAGTGCTCTCTCTATCCAACGGCAAGTACTTCCTAGTCCACTTCACTTCTTCAACCTTAGATTTCTCCAATTCATACATGTCATCACCCAAAGCAAGTAAGTTTTTAAGAAATTCAATACATACCTCATTGGAGAGATCATCAAGCTCCGTAGTGGGATAAGTAAGAGACTCCATCAAGCATGTCTCTAGAGGGTCCTTAGACAGGATCAAATACATATCTTCCTTCACAATCTCCTCCACCACATCAATACTATGACATTGTGACTCCATAGGCATCTTCATTGCTTTGTCAAGGTTGAATAGGACCTCTTCTTTATCCATCCGCAACCTGAGCTCCCCTTTTTTAACGTCAATCATGGCCCCAGCAGTAGCAAGGAAAGGTCTCCCTAAGATAAGAGGGATATTATCCTTGTCATCTTCCATCTCAAGTACAAGAAAATCCACAGGAAAAACTAGTTTCTCCACTTTGACAAGAACGTCTTCAACGATACCCTTCGAAAAAGTCATCGACCTGTCTGCCAATTGTAGAGCAACTGTTGTAGGAGATAACTCCCCCAAACCAAGCCTTTGAAAGATAGACAATGGCATCAAATTGATGCTTGCCCCAAGATCGCATAAGACTCGTTGTGCCGGTCCTTTTCCAATCTCACATAAGATAGTAAAGCTTCCCGAATCCTTCATCTTCTGTGGCAGCTTCCTTTGGATAATCGAGCTGTAATTTTTAGACAAGTTCACCGTCTCAACTCCGTTCAAGCTTCTCTTTTTCAACAGTATATCCTTAAGGAATCAAGCATAGTACGACACCTCCAATATTGCCTCAGAGAAAGGAATACTCAAGCTTATTTTATTTATGATATCTGAAAACTTCTTGAACTTCTCTTCCAATTCCTTCTTAACCAGCTTATAAGGAAACGTCGGATGTATATTTGTTTTGGGAATACCTCATTCATCACGCTCGACCTTCTCCACTTTATCCTTTTTGGCTCTCAACCACTTGGCTCTTTCCCACTTCTTCTCTGCTATGATCTCAGTATTCTGCTCAGTTGGAACTAATGGAGTAATGTTCACATCATGAGGAGTATTTGGTGCTGAAACAGGTGCTGTACGGGATAATTCGACCTGGATTCGACCAGGTGCTCTAGTCGAATTGGGTACGTAGTGGTTGAATTGCGCACCTGGAACTCCATTCTCACCCTGTATTCTCGATTCGACCAGGATTCGACCTGAAGGTCTGGTCGAATTGAAGTCCTCCTGGTCGAATTGACTCTCTATAAGATTTCTTGCCCTCCAATTCGACCTCAATTCGACTTGAAGATCTGGTCGAATTGATTGGTTGCTGGTCGAATTGGCCTTCTGATGAAACAGAGTGCTCCGGAAGGGTGGATTCGACCTCAATTCGACCTGGTCCCCTGGTTGAATTGAATTGATTTTGTTCAAATCGAGGCTCTGTTGCTTCCAAATCACGTCCAGGCGTCCAATTTGACCTTCCCTGCTGAATTTGACCTGATGTGTTGGTCGAATTGGGGTCGAATTGAGCCCTCGACGTATCAAATTTTGATTCCGGCCTCATAGGTCCCTCGTACTGTGTTCCAGACCTCAATGTGATAGCATTGCAGGACTTTGGATTCTCAATACTTTGCGACAAGAGCCTCCCTTTCTCAATAGTTTGAGTGAGCTTGTTAACACTTCCTGCCATCTCCCCCATCAATAATGTAAGGTCCTTCACTTGCTTGGATAAATCCTCATGGTTTGCATCAATCTTCTTCTCTAACTTGGCCTCAAAACGATCCACTCTCGCATCATTCCTAGCCATGTACCTGTTCACCGTATCCTCGAAACCTGGCTTTCCTTCTTCTACTTTTGCACCCGGATCAACATCTATCAGAGCTTGAATTGCATTGTTAGGATTACTTTATGAAAACTCTGGCCTCCTAGGCTGTTGATAATTACCCGGGGGACCACAATTGTTGTAGTTCCCCTGATAATTCCGGTTGCCTTGATTTTGAAACCTCGTTCCTTGAATACTTTGGCCCATAGCATAGTTTGCTTCTTCCATCTCCTCTTGGATCGTTCCATCATTAGTAACTTCCTGCTGTATGATTGGTACGCGCTGAGATATATCACTGATTTGCTTTTGTTGGGACTCAAGTAGCTTGTTGATATTCAACAAGTTAGAGACGATCTCATCTTCTCTACTTGTTTTCACCATAGCATGTTCAACCTTAGCCACTTTTCCAAGGATGTAAGTGCCTCTCACTCTACCAGTTAGCCAATCTCTTGAGTTCATCAAAATATCTTCAAAAAATTTCTCGGTCTCTACGGATGACTTAATAAACAATGCTCCATTAGAAGAAGCATCCAATAACACACGTGAATCACAGTCCAATCCATTATAGAATATGCTGATATATTGGGCTTTAGATAGCCCATGTTGTGGACACTTACGAAGCATGTCCTTGAACTTTAACTTCAATTGCTCCCAAGTGGTGCATTCAGTTGCATTAATAGTGTCGTACCAATCTCTCGCCTATTCAGAAATCGAGAATTTAAATAAGAGGATCTTCCTAGCATTTTCATGTTCTTCTGCGTCTTTTTGAGTACTTGCATAGCCCAAGAACTTGTTTAGATGCTGCTGCGGATCCTCGAAAGTCCCTCCTGCAAAGGAGTTTCTTTCTATCATGCTAATAAGAGTGGGGTGAAGATCAAAGTCCGCATTAGCCCCTTGCTCCTAGAAGCCCAAAGTGTCCAGCCCCGTTATTCTTGAAGACTTCATGGATGGCCAGATTGTCCAGATTGGCCCTTTCGTTGGCCATGTCGACTTCCTCTGCTGCTACGTTTGGATCAACTACAGTTTCAGTCGCTTCTGAGTTCGGTTCATCCACTTCAACTCCAAATTTCAGAGTAGCAGTTGGTTCTTCTTTCTTGCTTTGAATTTTACTTTTCTTCTTCCTTGTTGATGCCCCGATCTCCGGATTATAAGCTGCTAACTTTCCAACCTTTGATCTAGTAAGCATATACCTGAAAAGATTAAGAGTTAGAACACAAAACACGAATTAAAATAGTCCTAATAAAACTAGAAATAATAAAAAGATATTTTATGACATCCCCGGCAATGGCGCCAAAAACTTGATAGGCGTTTTCTCAACACACAATTAATCCTCAAGTATGAAGAATATCAATCGTAGTTTCGAAGGTGACCAAGTTATATATCGAACCCAAGGGATGGATAATTATCAATTTAATTATATTCTAGTATATTATGACTATGTTGGAAATTATAATGATTGTGATATTGGAATTAAGTAACAACTATTAATTGAAATAGCAAGTAAAAATAATAAGAAGAATAGATAAGTGAGTTATGATCAAGTAAGATAATAGGTAGTTCATCAGGTAATCCAGTTCCACTTATTAATTCATCTTTCATGTGACGGTGTTCGACTCTGCCTTGTGATTTATGGACGCATCACTAAACCATACAAATTCACTCTATAGACACAAGTAAATATGCGTATGACATGTGTGAATATCCTCGAGCAAGAGATATAATTCACCTCCCTTTCTAGGTACTATCAGTATCAATTATTTCCCGTGCACTTAGTACTCTAACCCGATATGATCTTCCTTTATAGTTACTATGAAATTATACTCTGTATCCTACTTATTAACCTGAATATGATTCAATTAACAAGTATTCATATAATATAGTTCTCATTAGACTTCGAAATCCATTCACTTAGAATTATAACATAAAACCCTGTTCAGCAGTGAACGCACTCAACCAATAACCAAGTTATGTATTCAGACTCTATACAACAATTATTGATGCACAAAACAACCGTGAGTATGGATTAAAAATGCGAAATCTTATATAAATAAATCACAAGTAGTGTTGTACGGAGTTTACACACGAAAGACAAATTAACTCATGAAACCTTCATAACCCTAGAACTACCAAAACGGCTCTAGCCCATGATTGATCTAAGAACAATCATGGTTAGTTGGACCGACCTTACTTGAATCTCCAGCGGAACCTCTCTTGCAGCCCCTCCGGATGATGGATGATCTCTCTTGATCGATTCTCCTCTCAACTCTACGTCTTTACATCTTGATTGATCTACGTATCTGTACTACTACATAAGCCTTCTTTTATACTTGTGATGGCGCATCCCGGGCCTGGAATGGGATTTTTAAGTGATCACACACATTGAGGGTGTAAAAATTCGGATATGGTAAGTTTTCGAGGCTCAATTCGACCTCACTGCCAGGTCGAATGCTCTCATCCAGGTCGAATTGGAGGTCAATTGATCTACTGTAAGTCCCAGGTGCTTGATTCAACCAGGTGCCCTGGTTGAATTGAAATGACGTGGTCGAATTGGCTTCGCCACCGATCAATTTGACCAGGATTTGACCTGATGCTCAGGTCGAATTCCCCTGTCGTGGTCAAATTCTCTTCATGTCGTGTCCTGCATCCAGTTCAATCAGCAAGCCTGGTCGAATTGACCTCCTTCTGGTCGAATTGCACTCCTGCTTCGCCCAAACGGATGGCTTCGACTTCCTTTCTTCAGTTTTCAACACTTTCACTCCGATTTCCTTCGAAAAACCACTAAAATGGCTCCAACAACACCTGATTCGTGACTTCATACAATATATATGGGTTTACAACCGATTTCATCCTTCAAACACTTCATAATAGCATAAATCCTGGCGCAAGATTCGTGAATTTACACACTCATCAGATATCCCACAAACAGACAAACATTCAACATGTTGTTCCTAGAGCTTGTCCATAAAATAAATTTAGTAATTTCAAATAATTCATCATCTATCTAACTATTTCCATAAGAGTCTTATTCCTTCTTTCCGTTACACCATTCCACTGGGGTTTGCTCGGTGTTGACAACTTGAGATTAAATCTCTCTGATTAACAGTTCCTAAACTATCCTAAGAGATGCTCACCACTACGATAGAATCGTAGTGACTTGAAATATTATCCATGACACCTCACCGCATTAGCCATGTACTTCTTGATTTTAATCATAGTACTCAGACTTGCAGTGAATCAAATAAACATATCTCATTTCTAGAATAATCGTTAAATATTCATAACGACCTCTCGACATGATAATCTTAGGATTGCATAAATCAGAATGAACTATTTTCAACACATATTTTCATGGCTCTATACCCCTTTGCCTTGTATAGGCAATTAATCATATTCACTACTAAATAAGACTCAATAGTTCGATAGTTTCCACTTCCAACAAACCTCAGGGTTCATCGGCTATCAACTTTCGAATCGTACTTAAGAGAAATGATCTTATCTTAGATGCCAAAAGTATGTTTAGTTAATCTTCAAAGGTTCATTTCTCTTACTAAGATTAAAAGATGCATTATTAATTACTATTTATTGCATCTGTGGGATTAACATGATTTAAGAGTGTACAAATTGGCACTATCGTTCCACAACAGATTATATTAATGATCATGTCATTTAAATGAAATAGAGTATCCATCCGTAAATGTATAGAAATAAAAATGAAATTTTTCTATGAAAATGTACGTAAAGTCAATTTCTCTTAATCAAACATTTATTCCTATCAAAAAATAAATGAACAACTCCCACTTCTTTCGTAGCTAATCCATGTCCTCAATAATCTCATCATCACTTAGTTGCAGGCTAGTGATTTCGGTATTTACACACATCGTGTCAGTAAATGCCATCACTAATCATGTTTCAACAACTAGTGAATAAGATACTATCCTTGTTCACTTCTTGATGAAATTGGTTTTCCTTTGCCACACTTTTTGTCAGAAGTTTCTCATCATGTACAACCTCTTGTAATTCAGGTGAAACTTACTCAAAACGTTAGACAAATTACAAAGAATAAATTGACCTAGGTTCCCTTCAATTTCTATTCCAAGTATTCAAATTCATTCATCAAGTTAACCATGACCTCTTGCCTTTCTAATTCACTCAAGTATCCGAAGAGTCGCATGAGACCATCATATTTCTATGAACCTTTCACCTCTTCACTAAAGACTTAAACAGGCATCAGAATGCATCCTAAGTGAGAACACTTTTTAATTTTCCTTAGCAATAAGAATTAAAACCAAGATTCTTCTCTAATAATTGATTATGAACCAGTAAAATGTTTTCTTTCAGTTAACAATAAGCAAAATATACTATTCGAAAATTTAGAGAACAAGTAAATAAATACGACGATCAAACTCTTCAAATTTAAATTTTATATTGATTTCCTCAATAAACAATATAAAATAAATTCACCGACATCTCAAGCACCGTGAATTTGCATGCCACGTTACTGTGGACGTATATAAACCTAACATTCGCAAGAGAAGGTTTTACCCATTAATTCCATATGTCATAATTAACATTATGACTCAATGATTAATAGTCGGTTGTCCTTCAGCCATGCAATTTAATAGCAGTGACTCCATTGGGGAGGATACATATTAATTGCACCTAAGTGTATACCATTATTTGATATTAAGTACGTTACCCAAGTTTGTGTGTCTTGCAGTTAGAGAAGTCCACATGCCCTCAAATAATTACCTACAATCATCAATTATTAATTTGTACAAATGATCCACAAATAAAACTCATCCGTTGGGGAGGGGGAGGAAGGCACTATAGCCGACTCATAAGCTTACTTGCATCAATTACAAATAATAATTATTTAATGAAATTTATTCACTACAGTAAATTATACATTTTATGACGAAAAATTTTGCGACGCAAGATTTTTGTCATTTTTTGTAATTCAATAGTTACGAATTTTACTTTTGTCGCTTAAATGTATCTTTTAGCGACGCAATTTTTTATTGTCATTGCACGTAATTTTTTTGATCACTATTTGGTTTATTTCATGATGACATTGATAAATGCGTTACAATTTAATTAAAGGATATTTTCTTTCAATAAAAAATTGTAGGTTGGTTTCATAATGATAAATTTATAGCAATTAACGACAAAAACTAATGTCATAAGTAAATTTTATTTTCATGATGAAAATGGAATTGTCATGAAACGTATAAACAATTATTAACATTATATATTTTGTCACCAATATCTTATTATTGTGATATATAGAATTCGTCATTTTTTATTAGAATATGAAATATGAATTAAACTTTAACATAAAAATTTATAAATTCATCACAATTTTTTTAAGAAAATTTTTTTACAATAAAATAATAGAGGTTAATTCTTTAATGATAAATTTGTAGTAATTAGTGACTATTTTATTATCATGAGTTAAAATATGTACATGACGAAAACAAATTTGTCATAAAACATTTAAACAATTCGTGACATCATTTATTTTATCACCAAAATTCTAGTCCAGCTACAATGACAATAAATAGAAATTGTCACATTATCATCAGAAGGCAAGGTATACTTAATGCACCATAAAATTTTCATCATGCATAATGTGATAAATTTAAATTTTATTCCTTTTGGAACGAAATTGTTATTTTAAAAAATAAAACTCAAATATAATATCTATATACGCTAAATTAGCTTGATCATAACTTCAAAATCAATATAGTGCTATCTCATGTGCATAAAAAAAAGACCCTTTGAGCCAAAGGGAGGAAGTATAGGAAAACCAGTAGGAATTTAATTTTGAAAAATGATAACCATATTTTAGAGATAACTGTATAAAGTACAATACATCTAAAACAGCAAGATGTAGGAAATTACAAAAACTATCCCTTTAGAAACTATTCTGTTCTCCAAGCTTCAGTGAACACAAACAGAATCCAAAACCAATAGCAAATTTATGTAGTTGATTGATACTTGGTGCTAGGGTGCTAAACTTGCGCTTGGCAATCCAGATATCATATCCTACATAATTTGGCTAAAACCAAGAACCAAAACTAAACAACTAATACGATAGCAAACAACATACCACAACAAAACTACATTGAAACTCCACTAACAGAGTCAACACACATCAAAATCAACATATATATCAGAAACAAATTAGACAATAATAGATAATCAACAGAACCATAGAACCAAAGCTTTCTAAATTCTGAAGGATTTTCTGGTCATAAGATCATTACTGTCTTAAAAGTCAAGTATTGTTTTACTTTATAGATATCCAAGGTAGGGACCATCGGATAGGCCAGGGAAGAGGAGGGAAAGGGGTTTCAATCATCTCCAACTTGCCTCTTCCACGAGTCTTCTAAAATCAGTTCATACACACCCCAATCTTCACAACTGCTGTTGTCATTAAGAATATTTAATCAGTAAGAACCAATCTTCTAAAACCTAGGCTTAACAATATTAATCTATAGCGAAGAGTGTATCTCACCTGGAAGTAGTGAAGAATTCTGAAAGGTATTTTGCTATGGCACAGCTCCTTCATGGCAATCTACAATCAAGGATAAAAACAAATCATTAAAATTTTATACAAGCTCTCATAGCGATTATAAAAAGAAAAGAAAAGGTAAACGTTATAATCTAACACACATCATGTGTTCTGCATGCTTAGCTAAAATGAATATATTTATTTTCTAAATACAAGGTTTAATTTAAACAACTTATTTGCTGCCAGCAAAAATTTCATGTTATTCTGAGCCAAACATTTTACAAGGGGGTTTCTAACTTAATATAATAACAAAGTTTTGAATTAAACTACCATCAAACTAACAAGTCAAATTTAAAAATAAAAAATAAAAAATCTAGAGCCAATTCCATACAAGAATAGAGTCATAGACCACACAATTTGCTAACATGCTGTATTTCCATAATATTAACCCCAACATCAACTGTAGTTAGACCTGAAATACACCACGACAGAAGATTACACTCTCTCAACAACACTCCAACCAATTTAGTGACAATCATATATGTTTTTATTTTAAAATTTATAAGTGAATATGATAGAGAGTTATTTTAGTATTTTATTTCAAGTCAATAATCTCCTTTAATTAGATTATTTAGTTTCCTTATTTCCTATTTCATATTCCTGCTATTTTAGTAATTAGGGTTAGGGTTATGATTGTGGGCTTTAGGCCTGTTCAGCCTATTTAAGTATCCTGTGTTATCATGGGGAAGTGATCAATAAGAAAGTACTTATTTTGCAGCCTTAATTGGTTTGTGGCAGAGTTCATCTCTGTGGCCTTTTTGAAGGATTTGCAGCCTCACGGCTTGTGGCGAAGAATACATTCTCTGTGGCCCTCTCGAGGGATTAATTTCAGTGTGTGTGTGTTTATTTTATTGATCCTGTGTTCGTATTCTATCAATTGGTCCGACCTGCCCTCTCTTTGCCTGCATGACGAACACCCGCTCCATGACAGAGAAAGAGATACTCAAATCAGTGGCGGCAGCAAAGGAGGAGATGCAGGACACCCTGACCGTGTTCATGGCAGCAACTGATAAAAAAATTGATCGTCTGGAGTCCATGTTCGAGTCGATACTTCACAAATTGGACACTAGACCGTCGCAGGCTCAGGTGACTACTCCACCCGCTCTTCCACCAGCGGCTACTTCTATGGGTTCGATATCTGTTGAAACAACTACAGCCACCCAGGTGGTTACCCCTATCGGATAGTGCAGCATCCCATATCAGATTTGCCTACTTTTGATGGGTCAGATCCCATGGCTTGGCTTGCTCAAGCCGAGCAATATTTTCTTGTCCATAACACTCCCACCCACGAGCGTATGAAACTAGCTCTTATTGGCATGTCCGGGAAGGCAATGTTTTGGGCTCAATGGGTTTTACGACGCAACCCTGATGTTCTTTGGAAATTATTCTCTAGAATTGGTGGCGAGATTTGGGGACGTTTCGGCTCGGAACGCATACGAGGCTATGCACACTACTACACAAACAGGCTCACGTTTCGGCTCGGAACGCATACGAGGCTATGCACACTACTACACAAACAGGCTCCTTGGAAGAGTACTTGGCGCTCTTTGAGGAACGGGTTGCGCAACTTCTGAACTTACCTCAGGAACAGTACTTGGGGATGTTTTTAGGGGGCCTCAAACCTGCGATTCGTGAGCGCATATCTGATCCGGAATACGTTGATGTCAATCAGTTCACGGAACCCTCCTACTACTCCAACATGCCATCATTCCAGGCTGCTCCTTCCTTCCAAACTATTCAACAGCCTGATACTTTGCCAATTTCAGCCTCCACAAACACTCTACCAGCCCAGCAACTGGATCCTCCTAGCCACTCCGGGCCACACAGAAATACCCGTCACTTAACAGCGGAGGAAGCCCGCGACTACCGTGCTAAGGGGCAACTACCGTGCTAAGGGGCAATGTTTCAGCTGCGGTCTGCCTTGGGGGCCGTTGCATAGGTGTGCCGCCAAACAATTGTGTATCCTGCTCCTTACCGAGCCGGAGGATCTCGCTGAGGAGGCCCAACCATCCCTTTCAGACACCATTGATAAAGCGGAATATGGTTGATCGTTGGGTTATTTTCTTGTTGCAGCCTTGAGGTCAAGGCTGTTTGGTCGTTGGGTTATTTTCTTGTTGCAGCCTTGAGGTCAAGGCTGTTTAGAGACTGTTTGGAGACGGAGGCAGTTGATAGAGAGTTATTTTAGTATTTTATTTCAAGTCAATAATCTCCTTTAATTAGATTATTTAGTTTCCTTATTTCCTATTTCATATTCATGCTATTTTAGTAATTAGGGTTAGGGTTATGATTGTGGGCTTTAGGCCTGTTAAGCCTATTTAAGTATCCTGTGTTATCATGGGGAAGTGATCAATAAGAAAGTACTTATTTTGCAGCCTTAATTAGTTTGTGGCAGAGTTCATCTCTGTGGCCTTCTTTTTGAAGGATTTGCAGCCTCACGGCTTGTGGAGGAGAATACATTCTCCGTGGCCCTCTCGAGGGATTAATTTCAGTGTGTGTGTGTGTTTATTTTATTGATCCTGTGTTTGTATTCTATCAGAATAACTATGTCTTCATACCAATTTCTTACTTGCTTTTTGCACTGTAATAAAATGAAACAGAACTCCGGACACACTACTGAATTCAAAACATACCTTAGCATACCTGTGAAACATTCCTAAAAATCCAGTTTACTTGCATTCCTAAGCATAAATGTAATCGTCTAGGAAACATTCCTAAAAACCCAGCAACAGCAACAAAAAACCAGCAGCAGAATCTGT
This sequence comes from Pogostemon cablin, assembly GCA_023678885.1. Lineage (NCBI taxonomy): Eukaryota > Viridiplantae > Streptophyta > Magnoliopsida > Lamiales > Lamiaceae > Pogostemon > Pogostemon cablin. Next base: position 9,513,905 of record CM042989.1, on the reverse strand, counting down.
TGTAGCAAACACTATTATAGCCAGAAACTAGGAACCATTTCTAAAAATCCAGTAACAATACAATTCAGCACGTAGAAAATTCAGCAGAAAGAAAATCAGTAGATGAGCACAACAGAATCAAAATTCTACCAGCAACAACAAATTTGCACAAAAATTCCAGAAGCATCAAATTAGGATGAACCAGGTCAGAACCAGAGACTAAGTTCCAGAAAACAAAAACTCAGCCAAGGCTGCCATTGCACACATCAAACCAGCTGTATAATTAAAACAATCAGGATCCAGTGGCAGTAAAGAACAACCAACTCAGAATTTCCAGCAGCATCAAATTCAGAAACTGGAACAACCAAGTCAGAAACTAAACAGCAAAGCTCCAGAAAAAGAAGCTGAACCATCAAAACCAAAGAACCAACAAGGAAAATCAAGATATTACAAGCACTCAAATAAGTACCAGCAAACACAGAAATTCAAGCACAGCAAACAACCCAGTACAATACAGTAGCAGCAAATCGAAACAGAATTCAGACTCAGCCACACAACATTCAGCATAAAAACCAGAAATAGCAAGAAAGGATAGCTTAAGAAAGAAATCAAACAAGGAAGGTTCCAGATAAAGGAGCAAAAGTCCTTTTCACAATAACCCAGTAAGGTAGACACACAGTTAACAACCAAGAAACAGCAATCCAACCAAAACACTAAACAAGGCATGTAGCGGTCACTAAGAAACAACAATCAGGGCACCATAATTTCAGCAATGGATGAGATGTGAATTTTACACTAATCAATTAGTACCTAGAAATATATAAAAATGAAAGATAACAAGATAAGAATAAACATATATATGAGTACCATTGCGGCATTGCCCTCCTTTCAACCCTCTCCTTTCATAGTAGGCTTTATGAAGTAGCAATGTAGGGTATCTCCACCTCACAAGAACAATGACTTCTGAAAAATGATAATTAGAAAACCAACAAACAGAAATAGTTATTGTTCTTAATTTACACATGCTCCCAAGGTCTTAATCAATCATCACAAGCCAGCATATAAAATTTCTATCTTATTCCACTATAATAAATCTATTATCTAAATCCCATGATACATTCTTTGTTGGAAGATTACAAGTTGTACTCCCACTCCATATTTCTATTAATTGTTATAGCTTATTGAAATTTATGCTATGTAAATTCTCTGTAAATATTTTTTCTAAGAAGAGGGTAAAGGAGAAGATGGAGCGAATATATAGAGGGAACATAATGTCCTGTTTTACTGCTATGGCATATTTCTTGCCCCCTCTTGATTTTGTTTTGGAGATTTTGCTGCAATACAAGTTCAACTGTTGCCCTAGATTCTATTCTTCCTTCTCCTGGAAAAACTTACGAAAATCATGAAAAGTAGGAGAAAATTACTGGATATGTGCTGTGCAGAACGATAACAATATAGGACATGAACAACTGTGAAAAGGACTACGAGAAAAAAAAAACACTGCTATCACCACCGTTTTCTTATTTGGTTGTGACGAAAGCAAGGCCTGAAACAATCAATTCGAGTAAGGACAAACAACCGATTGAATAGAATAAATAGCAAGAGCCACTCAACCAAAAGCACTTATCCAATCTTTATAAGCTAGTTTATTGTCCCCAAAGGCATAAAAGGGTTTGTTATAGTAACATCTAAACAAGATTTAGACCACCTTCCATTTTTATTATTATACGAAATAAATTTATTGCACAGTATAAATTTCAATATTCACCCACTCCAAATCCAAAAAATTTGTCATTCCTCACAACAAGCAATTTCATTCCAACAGTATCGAGACAAATAAACTAAAAAAATGGGATCACATTCACTTAAATTTCTCAAATGTAAACAAAAATAGCAGGGCTGCACTTAAAGAACTGAGAATATTTCTTCTAGAACAAAAATGGTGGCAAAAGAAATATATACAAAAAACTACATGCAAAGAGCTAGAATGGGAGATATTCGTTAAATACAAGATACCAAGAAACAAGTTTTTCTTAATAGAGCATATTAAATCTCCAAGCTTGCACAGGTTACTGTGGCATTCTCATTCTTGTCAAGACAAATATCTTTTTTTTTTTTCCTGCAGTGCTACTCTAAACAATCACATCATCAGTTTGAGGAAAATGTTCCTAAGCTTAAATTATTTAAAAAAAAAAAGAAGAACGAAAGCGAATAGAATAAGAAAGCATACTATATAGAACTTTCTGTTAACACAGTGAATAAATTAAACTACATAAATAAGAATAAGTGAACAAAGATTAGAGTTCAATCTTGTAATTCTAACAGAGATTAACACGGTCAATCACAATACTCAGTGCAAATCTGTACACCCAATAAATTATTCTAAGTTCAAACATAATAGCATAATTACCTAGCGCTGAGATAACGGAGTTGCTAATCAAAGGCTTCGACCAGATCTCAGCCATAATCGATCCCGGAGGCTCTTTGGCATCCAAACTCCAACGCCTCAGCAACAACTAGCCCAACCGTATGCCGTTCTACAGGTTCCTCAATAAGCCGTATCGCTGACTCGTGCACCTTCTCTACCCGTAAAAGAACAAATTCCCATCCTGAAATTGTTTTCTGACTATTAGCTGATTCTTAGGCAGTTCTTTCTGATCCAGGTAGCCGATCCAACATAGTTCAAACATGATATTACCTATGAAACGGAGTGCGAGAGGCGGCGGTGGTTACAAGCCTCAGGCGGAGGTGATGAATTAAAAAATGAAGAAGTAGGTGCTAGGGATTTTTTCGGATTTGAGGATAGCTTGAAATTGCCCATGCCATTTGGGTGTCGAGAAATCTAAAATTTTCTTTTCCTAATCTACAATTTTAGAATGAAATAAAGAGATTGACACTCTATTTCTGATGAAGCCAAATTTTTATTATTATTAGATGGAGGGAAGTGATGGAGGGAACGATTTGATAGAGGGAAATGATGTCAAAATTTTAACAAAATTTTCAACAAATTAAGTTTGAGCTTGTCATATGAGACGGGTTACAAGAAAGACGGGTTAGTTCAGTATATTATCCACAATTAATTAAATATAATATAATATAATTATGGTTAGTCAAACCCTTATCTTTAATAGTTCCTAAATTTATGGGATAATAATGACTAATTAATGCTTATTTATTTTTAGTAGTTCCTAAATTTATGGGATAAATTCAAATCATTAAATTTTTTTAGAAGAGATAAATTAAAATTTTTATTTTTTTTGCGTGAACGCTCGTGTACATTACGTGTATTAAGTATGTCGTGAATACGTTATAGTATTAAATTTTTTATTATTTTTGTCTTACCTGGAAGAATATTCATTAGTGTTATAGTATGTAATTTTTGTATTATTTTTGTCTTACCTGGAAGAATATTGCATTAGTGTTATAGTATGTTGTTTCCATATTATTATGTGAATGTAAGTACTATAGTATGTCGCTAAAAGGATATTATGTTTTTTTATAGTATGTCAAATACGCATTAGAGTATGTAATTTCTGTGTAATTGTATGTTACCTAACAATATTTTATATTTTTATCGTAATATCTTATCTAAAAGTGTTTTCATATGCGTCATAGTATGTCGTTTTCGTGTTATAGTGTGTTATAATTTTATAGCGTATTACATATGTCTCATAATATGTCGTTTTCATGTGAAATGACATATTATAACATTAAAATGACATACTATAACATTAAAATAACATACTATAACATTCATATGGTAAAATCACATTTATTTATGTCTAATGAACTCTAACATACTAGAGCGAACAAATAACATACTTTAACACAGAAATAACATACTATATCAGTAAAATCACATTTATGTTTCTCGAACAAACTATGATATACTACATCGATCAAATGACATATTCGCGGTGAAGCTTCCAATCAGTGGTGGAAGACACCTTATGCACGACCTGGCTTCAGATCTGTTGTATGGAACTTAGACAAGGGACGAATTGGTGCAGGGAATGCTAATTTCTATAATATTACCACAAAAGTAGGTGTTTTAAACCTACAATAATACATTAGATAACTAATTGAGTGCAGGAACAATACCTTGATATTTGAGATTCGTTTCCAAACTACTAAATAGGAGAATGTAGACAGCGAAGAAAATCAAACTTTGCACTTCTTTTTCTCTTCTTCAATATTATAATCGAATGATGTTAGGAATTTGAGAAGACTTTCATTTCTCTTTATCTAACTCCAGACGTTTCTCTTCTTCCAGATGATGAACTGAGGAATGGAATGAATTTGATAAATCTTTTCTCTTTCCTCGATGGAATGAATTGAATTTGGAAAGACACTCTCTCTACTAAATCTAAACTAATGGAGCAACATTTAAGGGATTACGCATTTATAGGGAATATACCAATTAATTTTATTAATTAATAAAAATGGGATAAATTATAATTGGGTACCGTCTTAGATCAATTTCACCTAAACGGATGTCTCACGTGAGAATTTGTCATTAAGGTTTCATTTAAATTATAATAATCGAAAATTTTGAAATTATTTACGATAAAATATTCAATATTAGTACGATTTTTCAAAGTTTCAAACAATTTGAGTTTAGTTTTTTTTTTAATTACTACAATGATTTGATTTTGGGTATACTGATATATGTGAGATTGTTTTTCATGATTTCTAAAATATTAATTACTTCCTAGTTCCTGTATTCCATATTATTCTTTTTTTTAAAGTAGTACAGAATTAAAAAATAAAATTGTTTTTTAATTAATTATATTAACTTTTAAAAAATAATACTATAGTATTTTTCGGTAGGGTAGGTCTTGGGTAAGACCGTCTCACGGATCTTAATTCGTTAGACGAATTATTCACTAACCAAATCAAATATATTTTAAATTAAATTAAAAGAAAAATAAGAAAAAAGAAGGGCTTGTTTGATTACCTCAATTAACTATAATTTCAATAAATTCAAATAAATACTAATCACCGAAAATTAATTGCACTCGTCCATGCCTACTGCTTTCGCTTGTAATAAAAAAAAGTCATATTTCATTAACTAATAATTTTTAATAAAAATTTATTATTATTATTATTATTATTGTTGTTGTTATTATTACTTTATCTTGATCGGGCATCACTTTATATTAATAATATTATCACTTTTTATTCATTTTAAAAATTATTATTAAAATAATTTAATTAAACGGTTATCACTTTTCTTTAAAATGTATCACTTTTTATTTAAAAGGTTATCACTTTATTTTATTTTAATAAACATTTCGTGAAATAATTCAATTAGACGGATATTACTTTTCTGTGATTATAAATAATTTTTTATTAAAATTATTTTTTATTATTTGAATGAATTGTTCGTGAAATATTCAATTAGATGGACATCACTTTTCTTTGATTATGAATCACTTTTTATTAAAAATATTATCACTTTTTATTATTTCAGTAAATTGTTCTTGAAATAAACTTTTTTAATTAGTTATCACTTTTTATTTAAAGTATAATTACTTTTATTTATATTATAAATTATTTATGAAATAATTTACACTAGTGTATCACCTTATTTTTTCCATTACGTATCACCTTTTCTAATTTACAATAATTAAATGGATAAAAATTTTAATCATCAAAATTTAAAATAATAAAAAAAAATAAAGAAGAAAACGTAAAAATGAAAAAAAAAATAGTAAATATAGTGGATGACTTTAGCATTCTTCCTGTTCGGAAGATTATCGAACAAGGCTGAAAGCCCTGGTCCCCTTCCGCTAAGAATAGTTGTATAATAACTGTTATAATTAATTTTTTAAGTTTTCAAATTTAATAATAAGTTTGGCATGTGATTAATGGATTAATGGGTAATTCGTCTCACATAAAAGGATATGTGAGACGGTCTCACCAAAGTCTTTACATTTTCGGTAATACATGCTCCCTCCGTCCCGTAACAAGATATACGTTTACTTTTGGTCTAATTGCATAAAAAAACTCATCTTTATAACAATTGCAAATTAATCCCATCTTTTGGAATTTGGGAAAAAAAAAACCCTCACTTTTAACATTAGTTGCAAATTCCATTTACGGGCAGTGCCCGGGCCTGGATCTTCTGTTACATTTTGGTGTGACATTTCTTGTGACTCATCCAATGACACGTAAGAGAGAGAAGGTAAACTATATCCTTAAGTCAATTAGTCAACCATTGGGACAATGGATTAAATTTATCCACCCGACACGTTTCATTCAATAAGCAAGTGTTACAAAAGATACTCCCTCCGTCCCCCAAAGTATTTCACACTTTCCTTTTCCATCCGTCCCACAAAGTATTTCACACTTCACTTTTACTAAAAATGGTAATGAATACACTATAATAATACCTACTTTTTACACATATCCCAACAAAATACTCACTTTTTCACACATTCCAATAAATTTACACACCTTTTTCATTAAATTAACTAAAATATTTTTTCTCTTTCTTACTTTATACTTAAAAAAATAAATTTTTCTTAAACTCCGCGCACACAAATACATGAAATACATCGGGGGACGGAGGGAGTATTACATTAATATGTCACAAAACATCCCGTGCCGTCATCTCCTACCCAAATTATGACTTGGTGCCACGTCAACAAACAATAAAAAAAAATTAAACCATGAGAAAACAAAACAATGGCTCCCCTACCTCCTGCACCGATTTATCTCATAAGTTCAAAGACTCCATCGGAAAACTGTCTCAGGTCTATCGGAAAATCGTCCTCATCAACATACGGTGGAGCACCTCCGTTATTTGGGGGAGAGGATTCTCGTTTGCTTAGTGAGAATGCTTAATACTCGCTACAGGAGACTCAAAGAAATTATTATTATTCTTCTTCTCATCCGATGGGGGATACGGAATTCGGCTGTGAGAACGGCGCAACAACGTCGTCCAGCGGTTATGACAGCGAAAGTTTCGCCTCATTCCCTCTCACTCTTCTAGCTTCAGTCCAGAATCTTCTCTAAAAATGCCCAGATCTATAAACATCGTCGGGACTTTGGCCGCGGCGGGCGGTGGCAGTATTCTTTGGGAACCGACGGTGTCGCGTTGGAGAGATGGCAGCGGTTGACGGCGAGATAGCGACGGCGGTATCGGAATCGGCCACGGCGTTTCTTCCGGCTGGATTTGGCTATGTGATGTACCGACGTGCGGTTGTCGTGAGGCGCTTTTGATTTTGGTGGAGAAATGGCACTTTGGATTTAGTTTTGTGACTGGATCGGAGTTGATTTTGGGATAGAATTGAAAAGGTGACGTTTTTTGATACAATTAACCCTTTACTTTTGCACGGAGATTAATGAGTATAATATTTTAAGGCAAAAGCTCCCGTGCGCCAGGGGACACGGAAAGATGCTCCGTGTCCCCATGTGAACACAACCCTCCCCTCCAATCCTATTTAAACCTATGTATTGCTAGGGGTTTAAATTGTAAAGGGGCATGAAAATTATAAAGGCGCACGGAATATGCTCCGTGCGCCCGGGTGCACAGGAGCCTCACTCATATTTTAATGTGTAATGAAGTGAGATAAATTAAATTTTAATATGTAGTAGGTAGTTGTATTAGTGTAGTGTGTCGGGCCATGGGATATAATAATGGTATTGTGTGAGTCACATCAATCAAAAAAAGAAATGTATACTTTGTTTTAGGACATAACAAAATAAAAAAAATGTATACCTAGTTGTGGGACGAAGGGAATAAATTATAAACTATGTTAGGTGTATTACGTGATAATGATAAAAATTTATAATTCCATACATTGATTAGTAATTTTTTAAATCTATGTAAAAAGTATGTATAAATATACTCCATCTCTCCCAGGTTAAGAGGATCATTTTTCCATTTTGGTCGTCCCACCTAAAGAGTCTCATTTCCTTTTTTACATACATGAGACCCACACACCACATCTAATACAATTAAATATTGGGACTCACACTCCCACTAATACAACTACCCACTACACATTAAATAATAATACTCCTTAATCTACGTACCAAAAAAGTAAATGACCATTTTAATGAGGGACGGAGAGAGTAATATTTATGTAGTAGCTTAGTAGTAATTGATAAATGGGTTGAGAGACTCTCTTGTGAGACGGGTTATTTATGAGACAGATGTGAGACGGGTCGACCCATTACTAAAGTATGCTTATTGTATAGTTAAAATATGCTTATTTGTAGTTAAAGTATGTTAATAATAAATCATATTATAACACACTAAAATCATATTTTAATGCATAATTCAACATACTTTAAAAAATATACTTTAACAACCATTTAACATGTTTTATCTGTATAATAATCATACTTTAGTAATGAGTCGATCTGTCTCACAAATAATCCATCTTACAAGAGACTTTGTGAAATGGGTTATACATGTATTTTTTTTTCTAAAATTTTTGCTAACTTATACTCCCTCCATCCGCTTGAAAGAGGGTTTTTTTTTCCTATTTTGGTCGTTAGTTTCAAAGAGGGTCATTTTCTTTTTTACACACGTGGGACCCACACACACCCACTAATACAACTAAAATATGGGATCCATACTCCCATTAATACAACTACCCACTACACATTAAATAACAATACTCTTTAATCTCCGTGCCCAAAAGCAAAATGCCCTCTTTCGGGCGGACGGAATGAGTATTTAGTATTCATTTTCATTAAATTTATTATAATATAAATTATTTCCCTTAACAACTAGCTAATGAACTTGCGATCACTCAAAGTCAGAATTATGATCGCTTTTACGCGAGAAAGGGGCTGTGGGTCGAACCTTTATAAAAATTATCACTTTCTGATCGTCTTATGTAAGAGCTTACGTGAGACGGTCTTACACAAGTCTTTGCCTAATATGTGCAATATATAAAAATTCTTGATTATTTAAAATTTAAGGATAGTTGATTAAATATGTACACCAATTTAGGAATTTTATATGGGTTAACTATCTATTTGGAGCTTGAATTATTTTTTCTATTAGTACGGGGTTTGAAATATGTATAACTATCAATTTGGGGCCTGCATTTAAGCGTCCTAAATTGATAAGATATTAGATAATATTTAATAAATTCAACCCCTATAACTATTTATTTATAACTATCAATTTGGGAATAAATTTCATAGTATTGAACTATTTAATCAGCTCACACTTCTATGAGCTAGCTTATGATTATATAATTTTATTTATTTTTAAATTAATTATCACTTTTTATTAAAAATAATTATTACTCCCTCTATCCCAAAACTTTTTATACACTTTCTTTGTAAATTACAAAGGAAGTGTGCAAAAAATTCTGGGACGAGAGAGTATTTCTTTTATCAAGTATACTTGGGTACATAAATTATCTTTCAAAACTTATAAATTAATGAAAAAAATATATATACATTAATGAAAAAGAATTTACATACACTTTGTTAAATAATTATTAACTAATTTTCTATTAGTTTTTTAATAAAAAAGGAATTCAAATTTGTACATCTATATTCAAAACTTATAAATTAATGAAAAAATATATATATACACTAATGAAAATGAATTTTACACACTTTGTTAGATAATTATTAACTACTTTTCTATTAGTTTTTTAATAAAAATGCAATCAATCTTGCGAAGAATCCTGTGACACATGGAAGAAGCAAGCATATTGACACTCGCTATCATTTTTTGAGAGATCAAATTGCTAAGAAGGAGATAGAGTTGGAGTATTGCAAGTCTGAAGAACAAGTGAAGCATGAAGCTTTTATCAAGTTAAGGAGTATGATGGGAGTTACTGCAGAATAAGAATTAAGGGAGGATATGTTTGGAGTGTAATTCTGATATCTAGTTGTTTTAGATAATATGTAGTAGTTATGGTATTATGCAGTTATTAGGAGTAGTTATTTTAAGAAGTTATCTTATTTCTCTATGTTAAATGTGTGATGTACTGAATCTCATATGCAATACAAGTTTTACCATATTTTCTTCACTCTGAAATTCTCTGTTGCTAACAATGCAGAGATCAGTGAAATTTGATTATATTAAAACATGCACATACTGCGAAACTTCATACCGTATGAAAAAAAATCAAATTTTCACTAAACACACAGTCAAATCTTCACTAGATGCAAAATCCTTTAATGCATCAAATGCAAACCTCCAACAAAGTTCACACGATACTTCACGCCAGTTTCAAAAATGATAATCCAACAATCATGCACTACTCCCAACTGATGTATATCCAAACTTCATGGAAAAATTCACATAATGCATAAATAAACCGTGACTCATATAATTGTTAAGAAACTTTCTAAACTATGCATCAAAATAATCGAATAAATCATTTTCAATGAAATGATTGTGTTTCACAAGAAACTGAGCATATATTCTGATTGAAATTTTAACGAAGTGCAAACCTGATAATACAAATCGAATTCGTTGGCTATTATTCTTCGTTTTCGACGATAGCTTTTCGCGATTGACAGCAACGATCCAGAATTGGGGGTTCTGATTAACGGCATCTTCGTGGATAACGAGGCTCCGATTGACGAGATTAGACAGAAAGATTGGGTCTCCGATTGGGGTTTCAGGAGACACCACATTCTTCGCCGTCGGTGAAATTTAAATTCACAGGAAGATGGGTTTAATTTTGCACTATCGTATCATCATATCTGAAATAAGAAGTATTGGGATTTCAGGGAAGATCCCTATAATTGAGGTATATATGAGAGATGTGGGCGTTGAGCTTAAATTTTTGCACCTTGTGAAACTTCACCAAGAACCGCACACACCGAAATTTGAGGATAAAATCAGATAATTGGGTTGATTTTCCATGGAAACAAAATTGGAGAGACGCATACATATTCGTCAAACCATAATAAAATATTGTAGTTGGGAGTACTAATTTTAGTACTGTGTATCTCACAGTAAATTTACTATAAGCTGTGTAACTAAGAGCTACTAGCTCGTTTAATTTTTTTTTGTTATATACGTTTTGTTTAATGAATTTAATTTTAAGGACATAGTCTTTAATTTATTTAATAATATAAAATAGAGTAGGTTTTGGGTGAGATTGCCTCACAGATCTCTTTATATGAGACGGATCCTCCACCAACTCATTTTACATTATATTTTTGGATCAATAAATAGTAGGTACAAAATGTATTTAAAAATTACTAAGCGATATATTTGTTTTAGAAAGTTACCAATAAATACAAAATTATATTCTGTTTTTCCCATAATACCTATATCAATCCGTTGTTAAGATGGAAATAAAATACGTTATTTATCCGAATGTACATTAGTGCACATTCTATTGAAAAAAAATGAAAATACATGATTAAATTGAAGAACCCTACTAATGTACTCCCTCCGTCCCTTGGTAAAAGTCTCATTTGCTTTTGGGCACGTGGATTAAGGAGTATTATTATTTAATATGTAGTGGGTAGTTGTATTAGTGGGTGTGTGGGTGATTAGTCATTTTATAGTAGGGATGGCCAATTAAAGAATTTATCGAACCACAGGGAGGAATGTACTAGAGTTTAAGCGATCTCAAGTTTATCGTGATTTTATAAGGACGATCGAAAAGGAGTAGATAAGCATGCAAATAAATACAATGCAAGAAATAAAAGATAAAAGGAATGCAAAGATAAATGGGTTCCAAATGATGCAAGGATGAGATTAGCAACAATCATGACATAGATAATAAAGTAATTATGAAATTAATTCTAATCTCTCATGGACATCGCATAGAAGCGATCACTAATTCCACTTAAACTCTCTCTCGAGATGGATATGATATAGGCCCTCAATAAGGCTCCCAAAAGCACCTAGGATCGAGAACAAAGTGAACATCTCACACTAGGTACTAATTACTCTACGAGTTCCCTAACGAGGTGCTAAATCATATGCAATATTCCCTTTTAAGGTACTATGAATTCACTAATGGTTTGAGTCTGCTCACTTAATCAACCAACCTCTCGATTAAGCAAATCAAATGTTCTATAAAAGGGTTCTAAATCTAGAAGGATATCTCTATCTCATTCTAAATTAATGCACATGAAGTGTATGATGATATGATTCAATGAACTATCCTAAACACATAACTGATTTCTCAATCTAATCACATGGCCATGACAATTAATCACACAAATCATACATATACATCAAGCAATTCACATCAATGATAGAAATAACACAAAGCCCATTCAAGATTAAAATCAAATTGCATAAAAAATAAATTATCCAACACCAATCATGGAGCTAATCTCACAAAGGAGATTAGTCTATCATAGTCTTAGAGAAAACAACATAGACAATTGAATCTACAAATCCCATAACAAAACTATAAAAAATTTCACAAAAATTAGAATTAGATTCCCCCTTTGAAGTGTTTCAATGGAGATCTCCTTCTTCTTCTTGTAATCTTCACTCTCCCTTACTTCCTTGATCACTTGGATGGTGGATTTGATGGAGGGGATCAAGTGGATTGGATGGATGAAAGGTATGGAGATGGATGGAATAGAGTTAGTGTGTGAAAATGTGGTGTAAAATATGTGTGGGGCTGATCCCTTCGAAAATTCTCTTCAAATATTGAACAATTGGGTATTTATACTCATTGAGAAGATTCTAGAAGTTTTCTTATTTTTTCTGATTTTTTAACCCAGCTCGACTAGAGTTGGCAACTCAAGTTGCACCTTACAACTCGAGTAAGCTCACTGGACAAATTATGGACCCCAATTCGACTCGTGTTGGCAACTCGAGTTGCACCTTGCAACTCGAGTAAGTTCTCTGGACAATTTCTGGACTTTTCTGAGCACCTTACTCGACTCGAGTTGGCAGGTGCAACTCGAGTTGGGCTATTTTCAGCAGCGCAATCTCACCGTTTCGCGCATAACTTTCTCATTTGGATCCCGAATTGAGTGATTCTTGTGTCTCATGTGATCCTCTCTTCTGTGACTTTTCATCCATATATTACACGTCCAGTTTTGATCTCCATAAGAATACAGAAAAATTACACAAGTTGGACGTGTGTTTTTCAGCATTTTGCTTTAACTCGTTCTCCCTCATTTCAACTCCGAATTGAGCTTCGTCTTTTCCCACATCTTATTTATCGTGTCTAAAATCCACTTTACCTAAAATTTATACGTTTAAACTCATTCACATATATTCCCATAAAAAAATACAAAACACAACCAAAGAGAACTCAGATACGAATAAAATAATATGAAAACACATATAAAAATACTCTAAAATTTAGGTGAAAATATCACTCATAAGTGGGCTCCATATTTTAATTGTATTAGTGGGTGTGGGTGGGTTCTATGTATCCAAAAAAGGAAATTGGATCATTTGGGTGGGACAACCAAAATGGTAAAATGGACTCTTACTTAGGGACGGAAGGAATACATTAGTGTGCATTCTTGATATAATAACAAAAAATACGTGATTTAACTGAAAAATCATATGAATGTACTCCCTCCGTCCCATCGAAAGAGATGCATTTGCTTTTTGCACGTAGATTAAGGAGTAATATTATTTTAATTAAAGTGGGTAGGTGTATTAGAGAGATGTGATTTGTAGTGGTGGACCATTTTTACTATAAGAGGAAAATATTGCAATTTGAATGGGACGCTTCTATATAGTAAAATGATGCTATTTGGGTGGGACAGAGGGAGTATTATTATTTAATGTGTAGTTGGTAGTTGTATTAGTGGAGTGTATGAGTCCCATATATTTATTGTATTAGTGGTGTGTGTGGGTCTCATGTGTTTAAAAAGGGAAATGTAGACATTTGGTGTGGACGCCCAAAATGGCAAAATGTGGTAATATCTAGCGGACGGAGGAAGTACATTAGTGTGCATTTTTGAGAAAGAAATAGAAAATATGTGATTAATTAAATTCAAAATAGGATTGTTGTAATTATCTTTAAATATCTCCTTAAATCTCTCACCCATTGTTTTTATTTGATTTAATGTACATTAATGTTCTATAAAACTAGTGTTAAGCGAAAACGTTGAAATATTCAACATTATAAATAAGGGTAAAGTTGGAAAAAAAATAGATATTTAGATCAATGTATTTATTAATAATTAAGTTATATACACGAGTATCTATAAATAATAATCCCTATATTTATTTTTAAAAAAAGTACGCTCATTTTTTTTTAGAAAGAGTGAACCGATTCCTTCATTTAATTCAAAATCTAACAGCCTAATCTATGTTTAATGCTTTTTTTTTTACTCCGTCTGCCAGATAGGTCCACATTTTGCCATTTTTGGCGTCCGCACCAAAGGTCTACATTTTTCTTTTTAAATACATGAAACCCACATACATCACTAATACAATAAATATATGGGACTCATACACCCAACTAATACAACTATCAACTACACATTAAATAATAATACTCATTAATCCATGTGCAAAGCAAATGTCCACCTTATGGGCAGACGGAGGGAGTACTAGTTATTTTTCTGTTAGTCTTTCATTACATAAATGAATTCTTTTGTTTTAAGTTTTTAATAAAAATATCAGATAAATCTTTAATATACTAAAGGATGGTTTAATTTTGATGATATGTCGTCACCAGAATTATCTCAATTATTTTAATTTTTAATTTTTAATTAAAATTAAAATTTTCAATTATTAATTAAAATATAATGTAGATAAATACATATGTTATATTAAGATTTGATATGATATTATCAAATCATTATTAATTAAAAACTAATATAGATAAATACATATATTTACTACTCCTATTAGATTTAGAAAATATATCTCATCTCTACCTATAAATAAGACTCTTTATTCATTCGTTTTACAAACATGATTTATTCATCACGACAAACTAAAGCTTTCTTCCAATTGTAAAGAAAGCATTTATTATTATTATTATTATTATTATTATTATTATTTATTTTTGTTGTTTCTTTTATATTTTTTAAACTATCATTTATTTATTTTTAAATTGCTAGCATGTAATTTTATAATCTTTTGATTTTTTATGCGTAATTAACTTATTTTTTTATGGTTATTTTTATAATTTTTTTAATTAAGTTTTTTAATAATTTCACTTTTGATTACTCCTATATTCTACCTATTGTTTCTTTTATCTATTTATATTCTTATTTGATTAAGTTTTTATTTAATTTTTTTTAGTTCTATTTTTTTTAATTGTTAGTATGTAATTGAATAGATAGTTTTATTAAACTTGAATTATATTTTTTAAAATTATAACTTTAAACCCGTGTGATACACATGATCCATACTAGTATTTTTGAATAAAAAACTAAACTTAATCAAATTTAGTAGGAGTATATCATTCTAATAAATAGCATATTTAATTTAATTATTTAAATATGTTATTATATTTTATTTGTCCTAAAAATTATTCATGCAAAAACTAATTTAACTAATACTCCCTTCGTCCCGTCCAATAGTACAATTTTAATATATTGGACGCTTCGTTCAAATTGACTATTTTTCTCAATTAGTAAAAAGGGATCACCAATGGCCCATCATTGCACAGTACATCTCTCTAATACACCTACCCACTTTACATAAAATAATAATACTTGTTAATTTACATGCAAAAAGCAAATAATACTCTTTAACCGAGACTGAGGGAGTAATTATCACTTTTCTATAATTGTATCACTTTTTATTAATACTATGAGAATGACTAAGGTAGGACCGGTCCTACCAAAATTTGGTGGAATCAGATCCTAAATCACGCCCATATGAAATCGGGGGTTTCATCCGGATCTCAAATCTTACAGCGAAATCATGCGACAAAAAATTCTTCTCCTTCCTCCTGCACCGTCCTCTCTCATTCTCCCAATGTGAGAGCTAAATACTACGCTGCTTCCCATCTTCTCTTTCCTCCAATTCTTGCCTGTTACAGCCCCATTGTTCATGGCAGAATTTTGATTTCAGTTTTGCATTGGATTGTGTTGATCAATTTTGACAGATGATGCATATTTTTGAGTTTACATCTTGCATAATTCCTGAATGGACCCTATGGTCCTTCGGAATCGTGATGTTATTTTTACATTCTCTTAGTCAAACTTTAGATATCAGATGGAAGGTGTATTTTCAATTCGTTTTGGATTTGGCCTCCGAAGACAGAATCGGATGGGCATTTGCTCATCCTTAAGCATGCATTAGCTTGCGCTTTTAACAGTTTACTACTTCTATTGATGCATCTTATGGTTTGATGATGATTCCTTATTATTTCTTGAATCCAGTCTGCTCTGCTGATATCAATTTCGGATGGTAGAAGCATTTTGAGGAGTCAAAAATTTGACCCCATTTTTTGCAAGTTTCTGCCACACCCCTTATAATCGACAACAAGTTCTTTGCAAACATGCCATTCTGCTGAGTTGTCATGCCCTATGGTAGGAATTGATTTTAGTTGTAATTGGTTATGTGAATTGATTTTAGTTGTAATTGGTTATGTAAAATTCGCCTTGTGATTGTGAGGTGTGACCATCCCATTGGAAGCTCAAGTTAGTTAGTTAGGAGAGAAAACAAGATAAATACACACATTGGAAGCCATGTTAGTTAAGAGTATGTTATGCTTCTTTCGAGTTAGTTTTACACTGATCATTGAGCATTTCTTATAAGCTCATTCGATCAGTTCTTCATCTGGTGTACTTTTAATTAATAAAGAAAGCTCTCTTCCTAACGTAGATCACCATGATCAAACCACTATAATCCAATGTGCATTGTTTATTTGTGTTTAATGTTTCATTGCTTAATTTGATTTCCAATTCAAATTAGTGAGTGTGTGTGTTCATATCATATTGAGTGATTGAGTGTAGTAATCTAGTGTGTTAAGTGTTGCAAGATTTACAACATGTTCAGTATTGTTCACAATTTCTAATGTCTTGTTCTTGAGAAAGCATAATGTAGTGAAGCCATGCCATTTGGTAGTCTTGTCTTGAAAGAGCACATCCTAGTATTTTCAAGTCAATGGGCAGTATGTTGAAGTTCTCTACAAAATTGGAGGGACATAATTTCCTTACTATGTTTTACTTCTTCTCCTTTTGTTATAGCATATGGGCTTTCATTTTTTCAATTCCTTATCTTTAACAGGGAGGAGAAGTAAGGATCAAAGTTTGAAGGAGCTAATTCTTTTGCATTATTATAAGATAACTCGCATCATCTTATCTTTTGTTGGTCAGGGAATAACGCAAGGATGGATCTTACAATAATTGGTCAGGGAATAAGGCAAGGAGGGACATAATTTTTCTCATTTATTTTGCTTTGAAAAAATAATATGTAGCTTTGACAAAAAAAAAATCTAATTCTGGTACTCCATATACTTGTTTGGAAAGTATAGAATTATTTATATTAAAATAGTTTGGTATCTTAACAAATTTGCACTAGTGTACATGCTTGATAATTAAATAGTAATCCAAATTATTATAAAGAGTAACCTAATTATTATAAAGGAGAACCTAATTTTTTTAAAAAAATTGTAGACTTGATATATTCTTCAGAAAACTTGAATTTATTATCTGAAATTAGAATATATCAAATTAAATAGTAACCCAAATTATCATAAAGAGTAACCTAAATTATTATAAAGAGTAACCTAATAATAAAAAAATTATAGTTCAAATAGTTTCTTCAGGATACATGAATTAATTATCTGAAATTAGAATCTCGAATTAAAGAGTAACCCAAATTATTATAAAGAGTAACCTAATTAAAGAAAAAATTTAGACCCTTCAGAATACATGAATTTATTATCTAAAATTAAAATATTAATTAAAGAGTAACACAAACTATTATAAAGAGTATTCCATATTATTACAAAGAGTAACTTAATTTTTTTAAAAAAAATTAGACCTAATAGATTCTTCAGAATAAATAAATATATTATTTGAAATTAATCCAAATTATCATAAAGAGTAACCCAAATTATTATAAAAGGTAACCTATTTTTTTTTAAAAAAAATAGACAAAATAGATTCTTCAAAATACATGAATTTATTATCTGAAATTTGAATATCAAATTAAAGAGTAACTCAAATTATCATAAAGAGTAACCCAAATTATTATAAATAGTAACCTAATAAAAGTAAAATTTGCAGACCAAATAGATTATTCAGAATACATGATTTTTGTACAATCAAGTGCAGCTTGTTTTGCTAATGTCAACAATCACCACAAAGAAACGTCTCCCCCTGCAGATAGGGCAAACTTGGTTGCCATGCTTCAAGTTTGATGCAATGCAATGAAAATAAAAGGAATGTGAGCCTTTTGCAATAAAAATAGCATGGCCATAGCCTCGTTCATTGACGCCAAACATATGGAACAATATTGGTTTAGCCAATTTGTTCCGAAAAATGGTGTTGTATATTGCAACCAACAAGGTTAGTTTAAGTGGTTAAGAATATCTTGTGACGTTAAAAAGATGAAGGATATGTAATGCAACGCAATCCACTACGACAGGCCTAGCTACTTTGCTGATAGAGTAGATAGGATATGCGCCATCAACTACTTAAAGTAAGGAAGTAAACCCTTCAGTCTTTCATGAAGCGTAAACAACAAGAACAACCGATATGCGCAAAAATAGCTAGAACTGAATGCGGAAAGTATGGAAAAATATCTCGTAATGTATTTAACCAGAAAATCGATTATGCTCCTGCGGAAGTATCAACTCGTTACGGAATCTTAGGTGTCAAAGTGTGGATTTCATATAGTCAAAAAAGCCCATTGATGTTTTGTCGAAAATGACAATGTAAAAGAAGTTTATTGTAATCTATATCTCCTTTGTCCAAAAGCTCATAGCCCACATGCTCACGATTCTTGTCCCTGAGGTTGATGTTCCTAAATAGGGTGTCATCTATATTCCCTGCATCATAACCGCCCTTAACTCCGTTGGAACTCCAAGGTACACCTCGACTTGTGATAACACGAACGAGAACCTTCACTCTTGTTTTATCTTAATGATCAAAATCTTTGAGAATGTGATATCGAACAAAGGCGACGTTCATTGGTCTTCTAGAGGCTAAAAGAGTCAATGAGTGGGTTGTGATTAAAAAACTTGGCGATGCACTGAAGAACAAATCAAACACCCACTTAGGAAATCCCTTGCACAAACACATTGATTTGCTGATTAAAATTGTTTAATCGAAACTAACCATTGCAAACACCCATCTGAGAGAGCTTCTTAGAACAACTCACTACACTATACACAATTCTTCTATTATACTCCACTAATGCAGTATGCACAATAGCAATGAAAACAATCATACAATTCAGAGGTAGTTGAGTAAGAATGATACTTGCATGAGGAGCAGATGTATCTTTGGAAGAGAACGAAAGAGGGCTCCCACCTCTACTTCTCTGGCCATTGCTTAAAACTAGCGCCAATTAATCCACCAGCTGATCCACTCAAAAACTCTTTTCTTGATACCTGCAACCTCCATTTCTGCCAACAAACACCACATCTTCTTCTCATCTTCTTCTTCACTCTCAATTACCCCCGACACTGGCCACCACATTCACGCCACCACCCACTTCCTCTCCTCCGCCTTAGAAGAAGCAGGTCAGCCACTCATCGTCACCCCTTTTTAGTACATTCATGAGGTGCCCATTCACGCGTCTTTCTTCTTCCCCGCAGATTCCTCTTCTCCTGCAATTCACAAGCAATATAATTACACCAAATTGGCCAATAGAGATTTTATTTTCCTTGGTTTGTGATTGCATGAGAGAGCGACCAACAGCGGCGCCTTCATCATGCCGGAAAACGTGATTTTCCCAATATTCTCATCGCTAGTTTAGGAAGAGCCGTGAAGCCGCATGATTTGGGGAAGACAATGCCTGAATGAGTAGATTCGATTATACAAATTTTTTAAAAAAAAGACCGAAATCTTTGTCAGAATATAAATAGAGATTAAAATTTTCCATAAATTTTAAAAAAAAAGACCGAAATCTTTGTCAGAATATAAATAGAGATTAAAATTTTTCATAACTCGTAGAAACTATATTTTTTTCATCCTATTAAAAATTGAACCAGGTAGTTGCTTTTTTTTTCTCCCTTGTATGTTACCTTGAGGGTGAACGTGGTATAATTTGGTCGGTTCTATTATACTCACCCCATCCCACAGCAAGGGTCTTTTTTTTCATTTTGGTCGTCTCACCCAAAGGGTCGTCTTTCCTTTTTTACACACATGAGACTCACTCATCCCCTCTAATACAATTAAAACATGGGGCTCATACTCCCACTAATACAACTACCCACTACACATTACATAATAATACTCCTTAATCTACATGTCAAAAAACAAAAACTACCCTTGTCGTAGGACGGAGGGAGTATACGTTTAATTTTAAACCACATATTTTCTATTATAATTCATCATTCAATTTTAATGGTTTGACAGTTGGTTTTAATGGTTTGACAATTTCAATAATACTCCCTCCATTCTGGGTAAAAGTTTTTATTTATTTTTTGCAGACGTATTAAAAAGTATTATTATTTTATATATAGTGAGTGTAAAAAGCGGACCATATGTTCTTTTACTAAAAGGAGAAATTGAAGACAATTGAATGAGACTTCTAATACAGTAAAATGACGATTTTTTGGTGGGATGGAGGGAATAGATGCCATATAATTTTACAAACATATAAAACATGTAGTTAGATAATTATACATATACATGAATTTATTACTCCCTCAATCCCACATATTTTTACCCATTTTCATTTAAATAATTATATATATACATGAATTTATTACTCCCTCTGTCCCACATATTTTTACCCGCTTTTCATTTTGGGGTGTCCCACGTATTTTTACACATTCCATTTTTGGTAAAAATGCATAATATTTTATTACCTACTTTTTACAATCTCAACAACTTTAACTACTTTTTTACACTTTATTCATCATTCCCAACAACTTTATTTACTTTTTCTTTTCAAATTATTAATTTATCCCTATTCACTTTAAAGCTTAATTACAGTTAAAAGAAAAAAAAGAATAATATCAACCACATAAATTCACAGCAAAGAGAAAAAAAAAATCGAAAGGGTCACCTTATACAAGTGTACTGTACTTATTATATAAAAAGAGTGGATTACCACCATTTTCGTCGGACTTGCAGTATCATCATCAATCCATTATATTTAGGGCATCAGTGACGCTACCTTATTATTTTCGGCAAAAGCTACCTTATCATCATCAACTAACCCTTGCTATCTTTCTCTCTCCTCTTTCATTTGTTTTTTCACATCAATTAACATCTTTTACTCTCTCCGTCTCTAAAAAGTTGGCACACTTTCCATTTTGAGTTGTCCACAAAAGTTTGCACATCCCAAAAAAAACAAAAAGTAAAAAACAATCACCCTTCCCCATACACTTTAATTACAAAAAAATCATCTCTACCTACCATACTTTATCATTTATATATTACATAAAAATATCATTATACCCCTAAAAGTTATCACGTTCTTAATCTATGTGCCGAAAAGAGGTGTACAAACTTTTTAGAGAAGGAGGGAGTATATACTATCATTACTTATTATTTTACGTATTGATTTAACATAAAATAAAATATATTATTATAATATTAAAACTCAAAAAAAACCTGAAATAAGCAAAATCAAAGACTTTTAAGAGTAGGTTTCAAAATCTACATCCACTTCAAACAAATATACCTTTAGTAAAACATCCAAATACAAGAAGTGCTAAGTTTTTAGTGTGAAAGAGGAGATATCTGCATATGTAAACCATAAATGTTTGGGGAAAATTTTGCGACTGTTAACGTGCAAAACCTTAAAAAAAACCTTAAAAAAAATATATCCTTTTTATTATTATTATTATTATTATTATTATTATTATTATTATTATTATTATTATTATTATGACTTTGTGTTCAGTAATTGAACAAAAAGTATTTGTTTAATGACCGGACACTATACTTTAAAAATTTTTCATAACTTTTGCATTCGATGGCCGAACATTCACCCTTATTAAGAAATTTAGAAGGAGTAGAATGTTTGAGGTATATTTAATTAATTAAATAAATAAAATATTATAAGATGTACTAAGCATTCAAAGCGTGTATAGAATATAAATATAGATTAAAAATTTCCATAACTTGTAGAACCGATAATTTTTTTCATCCTGTTAAAAATTGAACCAGCTAGTTAACTTTTTTTCTTTTTTTTTTCCCTTGTATGTTACCTTTACTTGGGGTGAACGTGGTGTAATTTGGTCGGTTCCATTATATATGTTTAATTTTATACCACATGTTCTATTATAATTCAATCATTCAATTTTAATGGTTTGATAGTTGGTTTTAATGGTTTGACAACTTCAATAATACTCCCTCCATCCATTTCGTCAAAGATTTTCATTTGCTTTTTGCACGCGTATTAAAAATATTACTCCCTCCGTCCCGGGTATTTTTACCCGTTTGTACGGGCACGGAGATTAAGACGTTTTATTTTTTTAATATATAATGTAAGAGAAAGTAGGGATAAATTAGTAATTTAAAAAGAAAAAGTGAATAAAGTTATTGGGAATGATGAATAAAGTGTAAAGAAGTAATTAAAGTTGTTGGGATTGTAAAAAGTAGGTAATAAAATATTATGTATTTTTAGGGGTGTAAACGGGTAGGGTATGGTACGGGTATGTCAAATCCATACCCTACCCTATATTTATTTCCTTCATCCATACCCTACCCTATTACCCTCAAATGTATCATCGGGTAGGGTACGGGTATTATCATCGGATAAACGGATATCCACCGGGTAAACGGATATCCACCTATTTTAAAATGACCACCCTAATTATCTTACTATTCTCATTTATCCCTATGATGCCGATACTTCTCTTTATCTTATTCGCCTCAAATAAATACAAATGTCCAACATATAAATAAATCATTACTCTTAACCACACAAGAATCATGAATCAAAATACAAAATAAGGCTTCAAGTTATACTAATAGCATTAACAAATCCAAGTAGCACGATAAAAACTAATCAAGCAATGTTTATAAAATCATCTTCAACTGTTGCATGGCTTCAAGTTTACACAGATTTGATAACTTCAAATGTAACAAAGATCTTCATAGTTTCATAATCTCAAATTTAATTGTCAACAGATTCATTCCAAAAAAAATACATATATAAATATTAAAGGACATATTTTAATAACTATCATTATAATAATAATAAGTATAAAGAAATAAATAAATATATATATATATATATATATATATATATATATATATATATATATATATATATATATATATATATATATATATATATATATACACGGGTAAACGGGTAGGGTAGACGGATATTTTATAAAAACCATACCCTACCCTTACCCTTAACATTTTAAACGGATACGGGTAATACCCTACCCGATACCCGATTATACTCTACCCTACCCTTACCCGATCGGGTATTACCCGCCGGGTACCCGAACCCGCGGGTAAAATTGACACCCCTATGTATTTTTGCCAAAAATGGAATGGGTAAAAATACGTGGGACACCCCAAAATGAAAAGTGGGTAAAAATACGTGGGACGGAGGGAGTATTACTTTTTGTATAGTGTATAATTGCATTAGTAGTAAATATCGGACCATATATTCTTTTACTAAAAAGAAAAATTGAAGACCATTGAATGAGACTTCTAATACAGTAAAATAATGAAACTTCTGATACAGTAAAATGACGATTTTTCGGTGAAATGGAAGGAATAGATGCCATATAATTTTACAAACATATAAAACATATAGTTTTATACATATATATGAATTTATTATTAGAAGATACACACTTTAGAGTTTAATTACAGTTAAATACAAAGAAAAAAAATATCAACCACAAAAATTCATAGCAAAGAGAAAAAGAAAAAAATCGAAAGGGCCACCTTATACAAGTATACTGTACTTAATATTATGAAAAGAGTGGATTACCACCATTTTCGTCGGACTTGCAGTATTATCATCAATCCACTAGGCATTATATTTAGGGCATACCTCCGTGTCCCCGTGTGAACACAACTATTCCGCTCCCTATTTTATTTAAGCTTATGTATCTATTCCCCTCCCTATTTTATATGTATTGCTAGTGAATTTAAATTGCAAAGGGGCATAAAAATTACTATTTTTACCTATTTTTCATTTTAGGATGTCCCACGTATTTTTATTCATTCCATTTTCGGTAAAAATACATAATATTTTATTACCTATTTTTTACAATCTCAATAACTTTAACTACTTTTTTAAACTTTATTCATCATTCTCAACAACTTTATTTATTTTTTCTTTTCAAATTACTAATTTATCTCTATTCACTTTAAAGCTTAATTACAGTTAAAAGAAAAAAAAAAAAAGGAATAATATCAACCTATGTATTACTAGTGAATTTAAATGGCAAAGGAGCACAGAAATTACAAAGAAGGCACGGTGTTCCGGGTGCACAAGAGTCTCACTCATTATTTTATTAAATTAAGGTAGATATGCACAAAATTAAAGATTCTTGAACCTCGACCTTTTCCTACAAAATTTGGCAGCTTAACCACTTAACTGTAGGCAAACATCGTATTTATCATTTGTAGTATTTATCAATAAGTTCCAACTTCCAAGCCACTATCTTGTTCCAAACACTACGGTTATGACACCGATTTAAAACCTAAACTATTGCCCAAAGAAGAAGGGCTGTTATAACACAGATTTCAAACCACAACTGTTGCCCAAAGAAAAAGAGAGTATTGATCGAAAGCTTCAATAGGTGCCCAACATGTCTCATTCTCAATACTAACATGTCTCATTCTCAATACTAATGAGAAGAGATTAAACGGATAAAAGAAAAATGATTTCAACATATATTTATAGAATATGGAGTAACATTATAATTAAAAACTGCAAAAAAAATTCAAGAAGAATGAAAATGAAAATCATATCATATCATTTGAGCACCATCTAAACAGACTAAAGTAAGAAGAGATTTTCTAAATAAGGGACTGCTTTAGCACGCTTCCCAGGACGATCATGGCCAATCCTCCCTATAGTTTTTTTAGCCCCATCAAAAATTAAATAACCAAATCCGTACCACTCTTCAAATATAATCTCATTTTCACTTAAATTGAAAAGAGGTCTCGCATAAGAGAGTGCATGCGGGAGCATTGTATTCCATTCCATCCAACAAACCTCATCATCACTTTCTATTCTTTTAACGATCCTCATGTCACCGCCACCCGAAACCACTTCGTCAGTGCTGTACATGAGCAAACAAAGATGGCCTCCTAAGGACCCCAGGATGATCTTAGGACCAAATTCTTTTCCAGGATCTAATCTGTTATAATATGGCTTACCCAGCCTCTTGAATGTTTCAACTTCCCAATCAAAATATATAATTTCAACCTTATTTACTCTTTCAAGGCCTTTGATGCTCACCCAATGAGGGCAGCCATTGAAAGAGATGCCAAGATTCCAATGAACTGAACCACCACCAAATAGATCATTCATCTCTTTCTCTTTAACTTCCCTCCATTCACCCCATGTGTCGTACCTACATGAATATACCATGTAATGTTTCCATGTTATATCAGCAATTAATACCTTATAATCCTTCATCAATGGATTGTAATACATCTCATATACTACTAGATACGAATGAGCATGTATGAAAGGTGGAAAACAGAGTTTTCTATACGCCCTGCATGATGGATTCCAAATCGTGCCACTCTTCCTGTCATCCATAATGATCAGATATAACCCATCAAGACTACATGCAATTTGACCTGCAATTCGACCTTCCCGTGGGTGTGTTATCATAGACACAAATTGATACCCGTAACGTTCCGGAATGCCAGGGCCAATCCACCCTACTTCAGCAATATGGAGTCCGTTGTAGTAAGATACCTCCTCACTAGGTAGTATAGTTGGGGATGTGTCCTTCCAAGCAATTAGATTTGGGGATGACTTCTTGTAGCGTTGGAGATGAATTTCTGCGAATGTTGGATCACAGATGGTGGCCTTCCACTGTCTTGAAACCGCTTTGAATCGGAAGAGGTATTTCACAGGTAATCGTGAGAGGATGTTTTCTACAATGTCATGAGGTAGATGTGCTAGAGTAGTTGCCCGAGGTAGATGTGCTAGAGTAGTTGCTGAACAGCTACGTAGATATGGTAGAGTAGTGGCCTGCTGTTCAACAATGCAGCTACTATATTCCAAGTTTCCAGAACTCAGTCCACAACCGTTGTGAGTATGGCCAATGGTACCACAACAGAAGCAATACAGTAGTGGTAAGGACTCATACTTGAGAGGAAGCCATAAATGCTCCCCTTTCACCCTAACAGTAATTCCTCGAAGCAAAGGTTCTGTAATTTTAATACTGACCTTAAACCTCATAAACTTTTCACTGGACTTGTCCACTGATTTCAGAATCCCAATCTGTTTAGCGAAAATCCTTAAACATCTTTCATTCATGCACGAGATGGGTACGTCATATAAACGAACCCAAAACGAACTATGCTCAACAGTGACATTATCCAAAGACCACAGTCGCTGCTCATTTAGCTTCTCAATCGCAAAAAGAGAGCCTTCAAAAAGCCAAGGTTGATGTTTCAATACCCAATCCCTATCTATGGAATCATTAAAGCAAAACAACACCAGCCCCGACCCCACCTCTCTCAATGACATTCCATGATTTGGTTTCCAAGCTTCAAAAATGAGTTGCATAACAACTGAGAGATCAGAGTACTTCTCCCTAACAAGCCTACCAACAACATATGTTTTTTTCTCCACCCCGATAACACCATCCACATCAATTACTAAGGAATCCAATTCTCCCATATTTCAATAAAAAAAAACACTGCATAAAAAAACAGAAAATTAATTCGCAAAATTCCTCGAGCCTTAACCCTAAACAGGCAACGGCCGTTCCTATTTCAAAACAAATTAATCCTACAACACCTAAATTCAAACAATAATCAATAATAATGGACAAGAGTAGTTATAAACGATATACCTTTCTTTCCCAACTTCGATAGCGGGCGGCGAGGGAGAGAGAATGAGTGAGATGAGCCTCTTAGTCTTAGTAGGTTATTAATATTTATAGGAGTTTTTTTTTAAATGCATATTCGAAAGATACCATTTTAGTTTTATTATTTTTTTAACTATTTTTTACTATAAATTTTAAATATTTATTTTAAGAGTGTATATTGGGTGCACCCGGGTGCAAGGTGCACCATATGTGTATATCTTTTTATTCTATTTTGTATACATATTATTCTATTTTGTATACGTGTTTTGTAATAATTGTATACTTTTTTCACATTAATTTTTCATTAAAAAAATTAACATCCATATGTGTATAACATTTTATTGAATATTATACACAATTTTTTATTAAAAAAATTAACAATTAAATTGTATTATTTTAATTTTAGGGATTACTAGTAGACTATATGATATGGGTTATTTTTCCGTCGTTGAATAATTCTCTTTAGTTGTGGATTAATAGGTTAGTAAATCTCTCGTCTCTCCCATACTTGTTGCTGTTTAACAAGTATTAATATAAAATATTATAGGCATATATCATCTCTCCACATTAATTATCACCCATATTTTTTTTTATAATTTTATCTTAATAATAAATTTATGAGTTGAATTAGTGTGCACCGGAGCACGTAGTTAATATGATCCGTTAGATTAAAATATTACTTAATAACTAACTTTGGATTAAAATAAAATAATTAAAATTTTTAAAAATAAAATAAATCATGTTCTTAAAAATAGCTTTAAAACCATAGGTGCACCGGTGTACACGGTGTACCACAGAATAACCCTAAATTTATTTTAGTTGAAAAATTCAAAATTTTATAATTCTCTTCTATTATTATTAAAAATTATATCAAATTATTTGTCCTTTTAAAATCTTTAATATGGATCCAATAAATATTTAAAATACAATTTGGATCCATTACTGTTAGATACAATTTACACTAGTAGATACATTATCTCAAAAAAATTACAAATCACTACATTAGTGATAAATAAAATGTCCCTTTTAACCTTATTTTAATTGTATTAAAAATTAATTTAAAAGTTAGGATAATTAATATAATATTCGAAAGAATTAAATATCATGATTATTAACTTCTATAAAATCCGCTAGAGGTAGACAATCCAATGCCTATCCTTAAAATCTGTATGTTATGACATTTATTTTTATTCCAAAATTTATGTATTCAAAAAGATATATGCTCAACATATTTGTGTTCAATAAATTAAGGGGCGGCTATTTGCACCCCCAAAATTGCTAGACAAACCCCAATAAATTATAAAATTAAAATATGATTATGTGAGTAGACGTAAATACCCCTTTATAAATATAATCCCTAAATCTAAAAAAAATATATGTTCGACGTTTGTAATCGAACAGTTGAATAACTTTAACAGATATACGTGTGTGTTCGGTGGTAAGGATCGAACACCCTCTGCTTCTTCTTTTTTCCTCTTCGAATTCAATTTTCAGATGCAATTTCTCAATCAAGTGTAGTTCACCTCTCCTCAATGAATTGGTGCAATGAATTAACCCTAATTTCAATCGAATATATATTTCAAGTTGTTGTGAATCAATCAGAATACAACAATTTGGAGGAGATCAAATTATTTTTAATTCGACATTCAATTTCAAATTTTCTAATTTCAAACCCTAGAATTCAGTTTCTAGAGAAAAATCCCCAAATGTCATCATGGTCGAAAAGACTTACGTCTGTCATCACCGGAGACTTACATGTAGTTGCGGTGAATAGAAGGTGTTCTCCACTCTCCTTTCTCTTCTGAACAGCCATGACACATCCATAGCGCAAGTCCTATTCTTTTTCAACACTCTTACAATTTTTTTTATTAATTAAAAGGGTAAAGTTGTCTTTGTATGAGGTGTATTTAGTAATTTAAATATATAAATTTTAATTTTAATGGGTACGTATGGTAATTGGTGTTCTAGCAATTCTGGGGTGCAAATAGTCACCCCCTAAATTAAAATATATGATAATTATTATTGTTTAAAATATACATATTTAAAAATATTTATGTTTAGTATATTAAAATATATTACGTTGTCATCTTATGTATTATTCAAAACATATGTATTCAGAAATATTAATATTTAATATATTTGTATAAAAAAAGTATTATCTTCCGTGATTATTCCCTATTCCCTTAGATATCGCAACAAACTTCCTTTATTCTTGGTCCAAATTTTTATTGACGTTTATTATTTAAAACTAGCGTTTCGATCCGTGCTTTGCACATGATTGTGTTTAACATTAATTTTAATAGTTGATATTCATTATTCAAAGACAAATAAAGTTATAGGATTGATTTATCAAGTTGCATAATCGTAAAAATTTACGGATTAAATAAATTTGAAGATTGCATATAATAAATTAAATTTATTTTCTTTGAATATTTGTTTATTTTACCCTTAAGACGTTGAGTTTTGAGAACGAAGCTATTCATATGTGTTGATCTCCTTACATTTGTCGAATTTATTTTATATTAATTTGACAAAATTATGTATTACATAT
This sequence comes from Pogostemon cablin, assembly GCA_023678885.1. NCBI lineage: Eukaryota > Viridiplantae > Streptophyta > Magnoliopsida > Lamiales > Lamiaceae > Pogostemon > Pogostemon cablin. The sequence continues at coordinate 9,484,322 of CM042989.1, read as the reverse complement.
ATGTTTATATGTGTTTATAAATGTTAAATACTATACTATAACTGAAATTATAAAATTATAAATCAAAACTTTAATTTAATGAAATAATATATTAACAAATAGTATTTATCTTTTGAACAATATAATACTTATAAACAAAACACCATAAGTTTGCCTAATTCCTTGTAAAAAATTTATAAGAATAACAAATTATTCTCTTACATTCATTTAATGCCTTACTACATAGACAAATGATGAGCTTAGTTTGTTTGCAAACCTAATTTTTATATCATATTATATAATGTTAATCTCACAGAGAGCTTTAAGTGTTGGGATATGAAGATCCTCATTCATTCCTAAGGGACAAATAAAGAAGAACATAAAAGACATAACACAAGAATTTACGTGGAAAACTCCAAAATCGGAGAAAAACCACAGATCGAGAAAATACCACTATGTGAAAAATTTTTACAATCACACATAATTTCTCTCTCCCGACCCCAATCCCTACACTCTTACAAATCTTTAAATAATTCTCACATTTCTCCCCATTCTCACAACCGAGAATCAAAGAAAGGAATTTAACTAGAATTAAATACAAAGATTAAAGTGTACTTGATTGGTGCACTGAATATCAATTCCAAGTGCCTCCTTATATAGCACTAGGAATGGATCCTTCCTCATTTTACTCTCCATCCGATATGTGACAAAGAAATAAAAGAAATCCCTTCTTTTATTCTTGACAAACCCAACAATCTCCACCTTGTCAAAATAAAAGAAGGCACATTGTCTTCACCGATAATTATTTTCAACCCCGAGAATCCCTTAAAATCAACCATTCTAAGAATCATTGTCTTCACCGACAATCCATTCTCAACCCCGAGAATCATACTTCACCATATGAGCAGACCACTTAGAATCAACCATTCTAAGAATTTTCTGCGGCATATATTGAAAAACACCTGCTGATATTTATGGTGCTACTTCCAACTCTTGGCTCTCCTGGAAGTCCATCAGCCATCGATATACATCCACCACACACCCTACATCACCTGCCAAGTCAATGTCTGTTGCAAACTTGTGGACCAAGTAATATTATTATATCATTTTCCATGACAACTGAATATGTCATAAGAATCCCCAATAATATTAACTCAACATTCAGAGTTGTTGCTGCACCAGCTCCTCCGACCAGAAACGTCACCATTGCTCCACCGTAAGCAATTACCATGCCATTGCTCCACTGCAATTACCGCACCATTGCTCCATCTTGAGCAAAAACCGTCTATATCGACATGACTCACTACCTTTTACCGCCAAGCTACACCAGGTTTATCCGAACCACTTTTCTTACTGAAAGTGTCGTCACTTGAAGCCGATTCTAACCCTCCGAAATTCACAATGCCTTCCCATTTATCGGTTGAATCCATGCTATTCTTTACCGATCTAGCGCCACCCGATACCAAGTATTACATTGCTATCTTTCCCGTTGAATCGCCGCTTCCACACGCCACCCGTTACTACCGGAAAAACTTGTTCTTTTCAAACCTCCTTGAGCCGACACAACGGAAAACCCCATGCCACTGTTAAGCCAACTCCACTACCGGGAGTCCCAGCTATTCACATTGTTGCAAGTCCCAGATCTCCGCCAAAAACTGCTAACCTACAAATCCTACCCCTTGCCACGCTACTGTCGCCACAGTCCGACGTATTTCACCACAAGAAAAGAGATGCCACCGCATCCTGTTGATCTTCAGACCCCCTTGTGCCACTAGCTTTTTCCACTTCTTTCATGTCACCCTTAACCCAATGAATAACCCTATTCCTCTTATAAAGTCTTTTCTGATGTGGAAGTTCAGACTTTGCTGCAACCAAAGAGCATACTAAGAACTTTATAAGCGCTCGAACCGGGCTCTGATACCACTTGTTGGATAGGCAGATCCCCATTCATTCATAAGGGACAAATAAAGAAGAACATAAAAAGCATGACACAAGAATTTACGTGGAAAACTCCAAAACTGGAGAAAAATCACGGACCGAGAAAATACCACTATGTGAAATTTTTTTACAATCACACATAATTTCTCTCTCCCGATCCCAATCCCTACACTCTTACAAATCTTTAACTAATTCCCACCTTTCTCCCCATTCTCACAACCGAGAATCAAAGAAATGAATTTAACTAGAATCAAATAAAAAGATTAAAGTGTCTTGATTGGTGCACTGAATACCAAGTCCAAGGGTCTCCTTATATAGTACCAGGATCCCTCCCCCTTTTACTCTCCATCCGACGTGGGACAAAGAAATAAAAGAAATCCCTTCTTTTATTCTTGACAAACCTAACATCTGCTACATCATTATAAAAAATAAAAATTACAATTTTTGAATCATTAAACATAACGTATGATAAACATACTCTCACTCATCACATAGAAAATCATAATTCCAAAATTGTTAATATGGCATTGCATTGTTGTATAAGTAATATTAATTGATTCTACATGTTTTCACTTGTTAACATATTTCCCCTAAACCTCAATAAATTACCTGGAGAAAAATGATAAGAATGCATAATGATATGATTTCAAAAAAATGATTTTGAGCATATATACTAAATAGTTCAGAGATTTCGGATGTAAGTGGATCATAACATTTTTAATTAGAATTGTTGTGATTGTTGTTCATAATCACATTTTAACTTTCCTTTAGAAGTGAACATGGTCTGGCTAAAAAAGAAACGCCACGGAGGTTATTCACTACTCATGACTCAACAAAATAGCGCAAATTACGTTGAACCTATGGACTCTAAGACGTGCATGTAATAATATTTTCCACTACTCATGAATAAAATTTTCATAAAAGATAATCAGGCTTATGCATGTAAAACCAACAAATACAGCCGTATATATGAATTAGATTTTCCATTTATAAAATCAGAAAATTACCTACATTTATTAATCAAGAAGGCAAGATAGAAAAATCAACAAAATATTATTAGACATGAAGCCAAAGGCAATGCCTCAAAAGTAAATGATACTACCACATCCAGAGAAGTTAAAACATAATAAAACAAAAGCTACCAAATCTTCTTCATTAAATAAAGTTTATGAGTGTTTTATCTTACACTAATCACTTCATTAAAATAACAAAAAAGTCTTTTTTTCCTTATATGTAGATTAAATATGCAAATTAAAAATGAAGAACATCATTATTCCTTATCAATAGGGGGGAAATAATTAGAGATTGAACAAAATAGAGAAGTGAAAATGAAAAAAGGAGCAAGCTTATCATTTTTTTTCTTTTATGTTTGGGGGTTCTAACTTTTAGGTGTCTACTACAATAGTGTATCGAAGAGTATAGAATTTTTATACCGAGTACAATTATGAAATTTCTTATTTTCTTATTCTTCAATGATCCATTATGTTCTTATTGTTGATTCAACCTTTAAATTTATTCATATAAATCCATGATTCAACCCACAAATCATGCACAATGAATAGATACATAAGTAACTCAACAACACAAATATTCAACAATGAACAGGAAATACATTGAGCTCACCATTCTTCAATGTTTTGTCTATTGAATCAATTTTTATAAGAGTATTTATTGACTTACTCATAGTCACACACAAATCTTAAAGTTGCATTTATAAAATAAAATTAAAAGATCTTGGATAACAACTTGAAATCTTTTACTAAAATTTTAAAGGAATGCACAATAAGATAGAGCCAATTCAATGGAAAAGAAAAATTGCATCATTACCTAACACAACTTAATGATTAATGACTCATTTTTCTTCTCTTTCACTCTTGTTTATCTAAAAGAAAGTCAAACTTGTTCCAAAATCATTCTTTTAGAAGATGTATTAGAGTTTTATTAAATGCACTCAAAACGAAGTACAAATAAGCTTCCCCATAAGTTTGCAATACTAAGTTAATTAAGGAGAGTGACTCAAATTATATGTAGAAAGTCATAAAAATCCTGAAGGATAATGCAAAAATTCCTAGTAGCATGAGAATTAAATTATAGAAATACCAAACTCAAAGACACACGATAGGATTTTTCTTCACATAGAAACTTATACAAATGAATCTGGGCATCCAAACTAATATTAGAAAATTATAGATAAGTCCAAAATGAGGGAACCAAACATACCATACGGCTTTAAGAGAATATAAAAACTGGCACCCTATTATATTTTATTTATTTTTAATTAATAAGAAATATAAAAGAAGCCAAAGACTCCAAGAAGGGTTAAATTCAAATGAGCCTCTAAGAATATTTAAGATAGATCCCAATTTTCTTTCCTTGTGGACTTTTAAAATCACAAAATACTATGAACCCGCTTCTCTTTATTGTTAATCACAAAGTTATGAAATATATGAACAAAAGAAGTAAATTACCAATAGTGCAATAGATTTGAATAAAAACAGAGCTAATTATCTCAAATATAACTACAAGGTGAGATTCTAAGATTTGGCATGCACATGGCAGACGTGAAGTTAAAATAAGAGGTCACAATCCATATCTTAGAAAGGAAAACATCTTGATCATTTTAAATAATAAATCAGTGGTATTACAGTATACTGTAGGTCACGAATAAAATTTACAAACCATAACTGCTATCATGGAAAGTCATCATAATCGTGATGATCAGTCTCTTCATGCTCTGCAAATAAAGATAAATTCAGCGAATAAATGAATAAAACTAAAAGAAAAAATATACCAAACAAATAGCAACTATACATTAAGGCACATTTAGTATAAAAAATAATAAATTTGGTCTGTTATAGATTTGAATAAAAATAGTGCTAATAATCTCAAATGTATCTACAAGGTGTTATTCTAAGATTTAGCATGTACATGACAGACATGAAGTTAAAATAAGAGGTCACAATCCATATCTTAGAAAGAAGAACATCTTGATCATTTTAACTAATAAATCAGTGGTACTGCAGAATACGGTAGGACACGAATAAATAAATAAAAAAAATTAATTGATCCATTATTTGCTTCCAAACGACCACAAAATATCTAATTAGAAGAAATTGGAGAGGAAATTACGGAAAACTTGTTAGGACTATATATAGATTATTTAGATAGCAAAAGGAGAAAAAATTGAATCACATCTTAAAGCTTCACTGCATCATGTTTAGATAAGAAAAACTACAAAATTGAAAGACACGATTGAAATTAGTACATTCTTAGAGCGTATTGGAGATCAAAGATATTGAATTCATTATTAGAATTATTAACTAACATTAAATGACAAACAAAACTTCACTAACATGTCCATAATCTCACCTGATTGAAAAAACGGGAAGTAGATTTCTGTAACTTAGCTAAGCTTTGCAACACATAATAATAAAAAATTTTGGTCTTTATAATAGCAACTTAATTAAAAATGGAAGCAGACTCCAGAAAACCTAAATAATTCACCTACCGTACGAAAATATAACAGAATCAAATATAATTACCTTGATCAACTTTCTTCCAGCAGCATGACTAACCTACAATTGTTTCCTCAGTTGAACATCCATCTTCATTGCATTTGCCAACTCATCATTGTTACATCACTTCCAAAACCCTTTAGCAAGTATTTGTTGGCGTTTGGATCTTTTGGTTAATGTGAACCATTAGGGTCCATGCGTTTCTATATCAGTGGAAGCAAATAATTATAGAAACGTATTACCTTCGGCGAAAATTGGGAAAAATTAAAATAAAACTCATAGTTATGGGACAAAATCGATACAAATATTTTTTTGGGACAAAATCTAAAGTTTTAAATAGTTATGGGACAAAAAAACTTTTAACTCGTATTTAGAATCTGTGTACTCAATTTTTACTTTTTATAACAAATTATTTTAGTATAATTTAATAGCAAAAACTTGTGTGCACCCGAGCGCTCGGGAGCATACTTCGTGCGCCTTTAGAATTTTGTGTTAAATTGTATACCCTTTAGTATAAAGATGTGTACCCTTTATTTTTTGAAGAAAAATAAAAATTATTAAAAAAAAGTGTATACCCTTTAGAATAAAATGGTGTACCCTTATTAATTAAAGTGTATACCCTTTAGAACAAAATAATATACCCTTACCCATAATATTAAATTCTAAAGGCGCACGATGTGTCCCGGGCGCGCGCAAGTCTCACTCTAACTTAATAATGTATGTGTATTTCTTAATAGATGTATTATTTTTATATTTAATTGTAACATTAATTTTATATATAAAAACTGCATTAATTTTAACTATGCATGTAATTCATAACTAATTACATTAATTTTAATTTAGTTAAAAATATTATTGACAAAAACTCCTGTGCACTCGGGCGCACGAAACACATTACGTGCGCCTTTAGAATTTTGTGTTAAATTGTATACATATTTTATTTTCTAAAGAAAATTATTGTGTGTATCTGGGCGCATGAACAATACTCCGTGCGCCTTTAGAATTTTGTGTTAAATTGTATACTCTTTAGTATACAGATGTGTACCATTTATTTTCTAAAGAAAAAAATTAATGAAAAGTGTATTCCCTTTAGAACAAAATGGTGTACCTTTTATTAATTAAAGTGTATACCCTTTAGAACAAAGTAATGTACCCTTACCCATAATACTAAATTTCTAAAGGCGCACGGAATGTGTTCCCGTGCGTCCGGACGCACGCAAGCCTTCACTCAATATTATTAGTTTTAATTTACTAATGTACGAATATTAGTCCTTGCAAACCGATCCACATGATATTTTGCAAATTTAAATAAAACACAAATTTTGTTTTAGTTACAAATTATTTTGTACATTTTAATAGAATAAAATTAATATAAATAAATATTAAATTAAAATACTATCTCCATCTCTTTTCAAATTGCACACTTTTCATTTTGGTCATACAGCAAAATTTTTGACTTACATAGGACAAAAAAAGATTTAAAAAAAATCACAATTTCTCATATATTTTATTTAAAAAAAAACTATCACTACCAAACATATTTTATAATTTATTTACTACTAAGAAAATATCATAATACTCCTAAAAATGACCACTTTTTTTAATGTCCATATCGGGGTACAATCTTTTAAGTGATGGATGAAGTGAGTTTTTATTATATAAATAAATAAATAGAATAAAATAACATTAAAATGAATTTCATTTTCTAATACTTAATATACGTCAAATTTAATCTTTATATAAGAAATTATATAATATACGTATAAAAAAATTCTCATATACCACGATTTTTTTTCTTATAGATTTATATATATTATAAATAATTATATTAAGTTTGCACCTAACTATTTTCTCATATTAAAAAAAGATATATAAATAATTAAAAAATTAAACAACATTCAAAATATATTTTTTAACGGCCTATCTATACATATTCTGAATAATACTTCCAAACTAATTATACTTTTAATATTCTTAATATTTAAGTTACTCATATGCTTAATACTTATACATAATTGCGTGAATTTTTATTCATTATTCATATATTTTAAATAAAATTTTGATTATATATATTATCTTTATAAATAATTGAAAACTTTTAATACTTTAAATTTAAGATCAAAATAAAATTATTTTTAATACATAATTAATATCTCAATGTAGTTAATGATACGTTAAATTGGATTAACCAATAATATATCAACACATTTTATAAGTCAACATTTTATTAGAGAGTGACACATACATTTTTTCAAAAAATTATATAAAGAAACTATTCATCAAATATATATACTAAGATTCTTTTGGTAGATCAACATTCAAGATCAAGATAAAAATATACTCCTCTTTCATTTAACGTTAAATTTCACCACTCAAAAAAGTTAACATCATATTAATTTTCTAACCTTAAAATTATATTTTAAATGAAAATTTACACTCTCATTTCACACAAATAACAAACTTTATAATTTATTTATTATCTATATAGTAAATTATTCTAATTTAAGATCATTAGATATGTGTTTTATGTGATTAAAAATGAAAAATGAAAACGATATTAAACTTAAGTTCTAGTAAAGATTTTTATATTAATAACTAATAAGAATATATACAATTAGACACAAATCCGCGTAATTTACATTGCTTGCTTGTACAAAATTTGAACATTTTCTACAGAACGTCATTGCTGTAATAACATTTTTTGTTTTTACTTGGCAATCATCAGTGTGTACATGAACAAGTAGAACCACAAAATTGAACAAGTTGGTTCTCATATAATACACTACAATTTACAAGGGTAATCCAAGGGAGTTGAGGCCTAATACTAGGATCGAATTTCCCCCTCTTCCACATCCAAAATAGCCATGTCTTCATCTTCTTCCAAGTACTCATCCTTCCAATACAAACCAAGTTGCTCAAGACGATACCCATGGTCGAGTGGATAATACAAGTAATCACAGCCTATCATCTTCAAGTTGTTCAACATACCCATGTTATCATCCACCTCCACTGATTTTTCAACCTAAATAACGATATGCTGAATCAGGAAAATCGGAGACTAGATGGATCACATAGTCATCTAAGGTGAACCAAAAAAATACCTTATCAAGCAAAATTCTTGCAGCTTTTCTTTCGTTCTCACGCTGCATCATCAAATCATGCTGCTGCTCCCTGCGGAAGGCTTCTTCAGCAGCTTTGAGTAGTGCTTCAAACTTGGCATTCTCTGCAAAACAAAATTTAAAAAAGACAATGTGAAGTAGCCTGTAATAAATTTGATAACTTTGAAGAGGAAGATGGTTGGATAACTTTGACTATTGAAGTCATTCACCCTAATCTCTTACCCTGCACTCGTGTCAAATCTGACTTCACAGCATTATCAACTCAGGCATTCATCTTATATCTCATGCAAATATGAACATCTAATTTATAAAATAATTATCACAAGCAGACTAGATTTGGAAACCCAATTCCATAGAATTGCTAGAAATAATGAATAACTACATAAAACTACACTTAAAAATTGATCATTTAAAATATATTAATAATTAATAAGAAGTTAGTAAAATAACTGGCATTTACATGCAAAACATTTAGATAACTAAAGGCACAGTAGCTACCTTCTCGTCGTTCTTGTTGCAGTCTCTCTCTTTCTTGTTGCAACCTCAAACGATCAGACTGCACACTCTAGACAATGGAATCCAGAATTCAATATAAGTAAAAAAAATAACTGATGGAAATCCGAGGAAAGCGTTAAAAATAATGTGTTATGTGTCTGCAGAATGCATGCAAGTACATAAGTATGGCATTGGGGAATGAGACGGAAATATTACATGGTCCAAATGCTCCCGATGTGTAGCCTTGAAGATCGTATCATCAAAGCGTTTCTTTAACATTGCGGCCCGCAGAGCTTTCTTGGGAGACAGTGGGACATTATATGACAATCCTATCAATGCCAAAATATAAACAACAGTTAGGACACCGACGTTTAACCCAATATTCTTCAATTCATTCATTTATAATTTCCTCATTTTAAATTGTCCCTAAAAGAGACAGATAATAACACTGTAGAAGGTACTCATAGTGATGTTGCTAAACATACACAGTAAGCTACCTTCAATAGAAGCAGGGTTAGACGGGCGAACGCTGTCTGCTTCACTGATCACGCCTCCTGAATCATTTAAAAAACATGTCAATGCTCAAATCATCACTTATCAGAAGCATATGATGCAGATACTTATTAAAATTGTCTCACCATCAGAACCTAGACCAGAGGGGGGCTTGGGCTTGTAAGAGATTGTGAGAGATATTTGACTTCATGTACCTGTTACATCAAATAAGATCTAAAATGTCAACCTATATTTGCACACTATATATTCAATGAATTAATTCTCAAAGAAAATTATAGCAAAGCTAATGCATAAGCATGCAAAAACTACAGTGAAATTGAAGAATTACAGATTCATTAAGTCAAGAAAAAGAGGCCCGTGTAAGCATGGACAATTAATCACAATACATTACACAGTTAGAAGAAAAGGAAGACCATAAACTACGTTGCAATATAAATCTAGCAATCATAGTAAATACACAAGGTAACAGGCCCAGCAAAACCCCCTACAGGAAATTAGTACTTACTTTGCCAACTTTTGCACTCAAGAGAACCTTAACTTCTCTTCTCTTTTGTTTCTCCTTTTGTAACATCAGCCCACAGGTGCCATGTCTAACAGAGATCATTGTGCTTTTTTCCCCTGGACCAGATATTTCCAGCCTCTGCTTCTTAGACTTTGCTGGCATAGATTCCTTCAATGGTACATTTCTCTCAAATGAACCAAAATCTAAAATGTTTATAGTGCTTTCGCATGAGTTGTCTTCTGAAGCATCAAGCAGCCTTTTGCAGATTCTTTTGAGCTTCTTCCCTGGCACTATCTTAGCCTCAGACGACATGTGCCGAAACTGCAGGGGGAAGCAGTTAAGCTTCCCTTGGTTCTCTGCCACCACAGTCATTGGTACGGTAACAAAAGAAAAACATAAAATTTTATTAGTTCAACTTTAATCCTTGAGGCTTTGATAATTACTACTATAATTGAAATTTCGAACAGTTACGGAATATGATGCCAGAGTCGCTCATTAATACTATTGCTATCATGTTTCAAATTCGAAGTAAATTCAAATTATAATTTGGGCAGGAAAACAAAGAGAAAAACACCAATATTAAGAAAAAAAAACTGATAAGATTAGTCACTCCCTCTTCCTGAATTGTAATCCCCAAACTATAACACATTACGCTATCGCGGCCCCTTCTCCTCGAGCATAAAGATCAAAACCCATTCCCCTAATACTATAACCCTAATTTCGAATTTCGAAAATCAAATCACATGCAATCAAAACCCAACTACAAGATCTCTCTAAAATCACATCCCGATACCAATGAAGAATTAGTTTCAAAGTATAACTTACAATTGAGTTCAAAAATTCGCTGTTGATTCTTCCTTGCCCCAATTAATTCGTATGCACCAAGATAATCAAAAATTCGTTGTTGATTCTTCCTTGCCCCAATTAATTCGTATCAAAGAGTCGAAGAGAGAAAAGAAACGATAATAGTATATGAGCTCGCAGTGAGTTTGAAATTGAATCTTTGGTTGCCCTAATTCTTCCTTGCCCTCGAAGAGAGAAAAGAAACGATAATATATGAGCTCGCAGTGAGTGAGTGTGAAATTGAATCTTTGGTTGCCCTAATTCTTCCTTGCCCTAATTAATTCGTATTAATTGGGCGCCAAGTTAAGAGTCGCAGAGAGAGAAGAAACGATAATAAATGAGCTGGCAGTGAGTTTAAAATTTTGCCCTTATTTTTGTGTATGTATAATTGAATGGTTGGGCCATAGGAGATGGGCTATATAAAATTAGCTTATGGGGTGTGCTCATAATTATACGGAAAAAGCCCAGATAATTAATTAGGTATAAAAATTACACACACCGAGTTTTAAAATAAAATAAAATCTTTAATTAATATACTAAAGGAGAATTTAAATTAATACGTGCAAATAGCAAAAACAACTCTTTGTCCGGATGGAGGGAGTATGTATTTATCTACATTAAAATTTAATTAATAATAACCCATGAATTTTTAAAATTTTATTTTTACAACAGGGGTTTTCTTACAATAATGATTAACTTTTGGTCAATTCTCTCACAATCATATGTATGAAAACCTCATTACCAAAACCAACGAACATGCGCATACAAATCAATTCGAATTCAGAGGAATACAACAAAAAACATATGATACATCGATAACTCCTCTATTTTAAAATTAATAAAATCACAAACCTGATAAACACAACACAAAGCCCGAATCAATGCATGTAGTAGGAAAGCAAAACCAGGGAGTATATGTTGGTCTAGGGTTTTAATGAAATTCGAACCGCACAGCTTTGATAGCGTGATAGGAAAGCGAAATCAGGGAAGTATTTATTGATCTAGGTTTTAACTCTGCAATAACCAAAAAAAAAAAGACATTATTTATAAGGGGAAAAAATCGTTAATACCTATTTCAAAATTTAAATATCTTTTTTTTGCCCACCTAATTTAAATACATCAAAAGCACATTATTTAGGTTCATTTTTATATTACCCAGTATGACTGCAATTAAAAAAATAGTATTTGATTGAGTGAAAATTACTAAAATAAAAATGAAATATCGAATATAAAATTTAAATAAAAAACTGTTAATAGTTAATATGTTATCCTTAAAAAATACTCCTTCCGTCCCATAATACATTTTATATTTTTCTCATTTGTTGTCCCATAAAACCTTTCATACCTAAAAAAAAGAAATAACACTTTATCTAACAACCTCAAAAGTTACTTTAATTTCAAATTTGTCACTCCTTTTTCACACACAAATCATTACTTTATACTTTTTTATTACCTAAAAATACTACAATACCCTCCAAAGTCAATAAAGTTGGTCAAAAAATGCAATTTTTCTTAAACAACATGAACAATAAATGTGAAAAGTATTATGGGACGGAGGGAGTACTATTGAAGTAAAAAATTTAAAATTCATTTTGTCTATTCATTTCAAAAAAAAAATCCTGTTCTTTCCAAAAAAAAATAAAAAATTGGTTTATTCATTCTAATGTTTTTTTTTCATCAGCACATGTCTTTTATTCAATCCAAAAAATGTCTATTCGCTCTAAATTTATTTATCTATTCAATCCAATTTTATCTAATTTTATTAACTATTTGATTTTTGGAAATTCATATTAAATAATAGGTCTGTATGTGAATCTAAACATATACTTCAATTCATTTAAAACATTTATCATTTAAATAATTTTAAAAAATAGAAATGGGACGAAAAGATTATAAATTTAGTTATAATATTATAAATGGGATAAATAGGTTATTTAATCAAATGAGGATTATAAATTATTTAATTAATTGTAATTAAATATTAAAATGTACTGAATAGTTATTATTTAACAAATTAACTAATCATAATGAATAATTAAATTTTAATTAAAAAAATTATGAATTTTTTAATTATTTAATTTATATAATTATTAATTAAATTAAAAAAAATAATTAATATTAGTAATTATTTTATACTTTTAACATAAATTAAAAATATTAATTAATTAATTAATTTAACTCTTAGATGTATAAAGTAGTAAATGTTTATTAAAAGGATAATCTGTCATGGACCAGCATGGAAGTTGGGCTGCTCGATTAGAGATGTCAATTTGGGCTAAATCCAATGAGTCAATCCGCCCCAACCCATAAAAGCTGTTGGTAACTCGCCCAAAAAATAACTCAACCAAAAATGACCCGCCCAAAAATAATCCGCCCCATTTAAGCCCACTACACAATGGGTCACAGTGGGTCGTGGATTAACCCACCCCAACCCAATATTTTATCACCAATCCAAAACTCCTCCTTAAGCCCTCCCCCTTTCCACCCCCACCCACCCCATAATTCACGCCTCCCCCTAGGGATAGGCAAATATTTCGGGTTTCGGGTATCCGATCTGAATCGATCAAATTTATCTGATTGGTTCATATAATTTTTTTTTTTAAAATTGGGTTTTGGATAACCCGAAACCAAAGTTATAACTTCAGTTCGGGTTTCAGATATTAAAAATATACCCGAATTGTCCGATCGGGTACCCGAAGTTTTTTTCAGTGATTTAAAAACCGGACCGGACGTCAAATCGGTGGAGGTAACGATTCGACCGGTCGGACCGGTTCAACTGCGGTCCAACCGAAAAATTTAAATTCATCCATTTTTAATTATATTTTAAATAATTATTAAAGTTCAATCATGAAAATAAAATTTTAAATAAAGCCCAATACTAAAGCCCCATACTAAAACCCATTTATGTCTAACTTAATTTCTAGTCACCCACTTAATATTAATTGAAATTGACATTGGAGTAAACAATTAGGGCTTCCATTTACTTCTGCGCCGCACAGCTTCCCCCCCTCTCTCTCTCCCAAACAGCGAACGAGCGGCGCACTCTCGAATTCTTGTAGGAAAATCTCATACCAAAACCAACGAACATGCGTGTACAAATCAATTCGAATTCAGAGGAACACAACAAAAAGCATATGATACATTGATAACTCCTCTATTTTAAAAATAATAAAATCACAAACCTGATAAACACAACACAAAGCCCGAATCAATGCAGATAGTAGGAAAACAAAACCAGGAAGTATATGTTGGTCTAGGGTTTTAACGAAATTCGAACAACACAGCTTTGATAGCGTGATAGGAAAGCGAAACCAGAAAGTATTTATTGATCTAGGTTTTAACTCTGCAATAACAAAAAAAAAAAGACTTTATTTATAATAAGGGGAAAAATCGTTAATACCTATTTCAAATTTTAAATATCTTTTTTTTGCCCACCTAATTTAAATACATCAAAAGCCCATTATTTAGGTTCATTTTTTATATTACCCAGTATGATTGCAATTTAAAAAAATAGTATTTGATTGAATGAAAATTACTAAAATAAAAATGAACTATCGAATATAAAATTTAAATAAAAAATGTGAATGGTTAATGTGTTATCCTTAAAAAGTACTCCATCCGTCCAATAATACATTCCATATTTTTCTCATTTGTTTGTCCCACAAAACCTTTCATACCTAAAAAAAGGAAATAATATTTTATCTAACAAGCTCAAAAGTTACTTTAATTTCAAATTTGTCACTCCCTTTTCACACACAAATCATTACTTTATACTCCCTCCGTCCATTTCTAATATATTCATTTCACTATTGCTGGCGTCCGTTTCAAAGATATCAATTTTCTCTATTTAGTTAAAAAAGTACATAATATGACCCACTACTTTCCTCTAATACAACTACTCACTTTATCTATAATAATAATACTCCTTAATCCACGTGCAAAAAGCAAATAAAGTCCTTAGAACTGTCCACATGCAAAAAGCAAATAGTTACCTTAGAAGCAGACGGAGGGAGTATTTTTTTATTATCTAAAAATACTACAATACCCTCCAAAAGTCAATAAAGTTGGTCAAAAAGTGCAACTTTTTTTAAACAACGTGAAACAATAAACGTGAAAAGTATTATGGGACGGAGGGAGTACTATTTAAGTAAAATTTTTAAATTTCATTTTGTCTATTCATTTAAAAAAAGATTCATATTCTTTCCCAAATAAAAATAAAATTGTCTATTCATTTATTTTTTTTCATCGTCACATGTCTTTTATTCAATCCAAAAAATGTCTAGTCAATCTAAATTTATTTATCTATTCACTCCAAATTTTTCTAATTTTATTAACTTTTGATTTTTGGCAATTCATATTAAATAATAGGTCTGCATGTGACTCTAAACATATACTTCAATTCATTTAAAACATTTATCATTTAAATAATTTTAAAAAATAGAAATGGGATGAAAAGATTATAAATTTAGTTATAATAATATAAATGGAATGAATAGGTTATTTAATTAAATGAGGATTATAAATTATTTAATTAATTGTAATTAAATATTAAAATGGACTGAATAGTTATTATTATTTAACAAATTAACTAATCATAATGAATAATTAAATTTTAATTAAAAATTTTTTAATTTTATAATTATTTAATTTTATATAGTAATTAATAATTAAATTATAAAAAATTAATTAATATTAGTAATTATTTTATACTTTTAACATAAATTAAAAATATTTATTAATTAATTCAACTCTTGTGATGTATAAAGTGCTAAATGTTTATTAACAGGATAATCTGTCATGGACTAGCATGGAAGTTGGGCTGCTCGATTAGAGCTGTCAATTTAGGCTAAATTCAATAAGTCAACCCGCCCCAACCCATAAAAAATGTTAGTAATCCGCCCAAAAAATGACTCAACCTAAAATGACCCACCCCAAAAATAATCCGCCCCATTTAAGCCCACTACACAATGAGTCACAGTGGGTCATGGGTTAATCCGTACCAACCCAAAACTCCTCCTTAACCCCTCCCCCTTTTCACCCCCACCCACCCCAAAATTCACGCCTCCCCCTTGGGGTGGGCAAATATTTTCGGGTTTCGGGTACCCTATCCAAACCGATCAAATTTATTCGATTAGTTCGAATATTTTTTAAAAGAAATTGGGTTTTGGGTAACCCGAACCCGAAGCTATAACTTCGGTATGGGTTTCGGGTAATAAAAATGTACTCGAATTACCCGATCAGGTAGCTGAAGTTTTTTTTTACACTCTTATATTAATTAAGAAATTAATTTGATTTATGAAATATTAAAATTTTGATCCATTCTTAATTTTTTAATCATAAAATATATTCATCATCCTTTAAACATTACTTATCAAATTTATTTATTTTTAAATTGTCAATTATTTTTACATAATAAAAATAAAATTTTATATTATTACATCCTTATCTCATCAAATTTAAATTTGAATTCTCCTTATATCATTAATTTTAGTATGAATTAAGTTATCATATACTTTAATGTATAATATTTTTAATTAATTAGATAAAAATAACACATTAAAATATATAAATTTAAATATCTCACAACATAATTAAAATATACTATCTAAATCCTAACATTATTATAAAAATTAGTATTGTTATTATGTGATATGAATTTATTATATTCTTTTATAATTATTTAAAAATGAAAAAAAAATTATAAAAGAGATCAAATAAAATATTGCTTCAAAGATTAAAATAAAAAAAAAATATTTTAATCACACCTAATTAATTTATTATAAGAATACTTAAAAAATAAAAAAATAAAAAAAATAAAAAGAGGTTTTTCGGGTAACCCGAATCAGGTACCCGAAATATCGGGTTCATAAAATATCGAATCGGGTTCGGGTAATGTATTTTCAAATTTGAAATTTCGAGTGCCCGAACCTGAAAACCGACCCGTGCCCACCCCTATCTCCCCCCCATCGGGGTGGGTACCGGGTAATTCGAATTTCAGGTTCAGGTACCCGAAATTTTGGGTTTGAATTTACATTATCCAAACCCGAACCAGTAAGTCATGTACCTAAAATTTCGAGTACCGGATCGAATTACCTGATTTTACATAAAATTTTGTTCGAATTTCAATACAATTTCCAACATTCTAAAAAAATTGATGTATTATTATAAATTTGGATTTGATATTATTCATGATGGATGTCAATTGTCAAATATATTTAGTATTCCATTAAATATTAAAATTAATCTGTCTAATATATTTAGCACTCCATTAAATATTAAAATCAATTGATAATCCATATATAAATAAGTTGATTATTTATTTAACGGAAGAATTTTTTAAAAATTAAATTTTAAGCAATTGTGTGTTTACAAATTGAGTAGGTTGTTGAAGCATGATAAGTTATTAAATTGCAAGAAGCTGAGAAATTTACAAGAAGGAAAAGTGTAAATTAGAGTATTAGCATTTTACATGAATTGATATGGTGTAAAGATTGAGCTGTGATTTGTGAATGCATGTGTGAGAAAGTGTAGTTAGTATATTATTGGAGTATGTACTAATATATAAAAGAATTTCTTTAAAAAAAATTAATTGGGTAACCCGATCGGGTAATTTGGGTATTTTTTAAAACCCGATACCCGATCCGATAGTGAACAATCAGGTTTGGGTATATCTGATACCCGAAATTACTCAAAATTCGTGTTATATAACGTAACAACATTAATTAATGAGATTTTTTTTTCTTATAGCTAGACAATTTCTTTCATCAATTTTTTAAAATTTGCAACAAATTATAATATTTGACTTTTGATAATGTAACATATAACTAAATCATGTAAAAAGTCAATATATATGTACATATATTCTAATTATTTGAAAGAATCATCGATTCTTAAGATGTAAATCGATTCAAGAATACTTGAATCGATCATCTTACTCTTGAAAAATCAATTTTAAGATGTAAATTTATTTAAGTATCTCTTGAAAAATTGATTTTTAAGATGTAAATCTATTCAAGAATACTTGAATCGATTCTCTTTTATCGAAGAATCAATACTTGAATCGTTGATCCTCTTTCACTTGAAGAATACTTGAATCAATACTTTAGAGGTAGATTTTAAAGAATACTTGAATCGATTCTTAAGAGGTAATACTTGAATCGGTTTTTTTCCTCTTGAAGAATTGATTATTAAGATATAAATCGATTCAAGAATACTTGAATCGATTCTTAAGAGGTAATACTTGAATTAATTTTTTTCCTCTTGAAGAATTGATTCTTATGATGTAAATCGATTCAAGAATACTTGAATTGATCCTCTTACTCTTGAAAAATCAATTTTTAAGATGTAAATCTATTTAAGGATCTCTTGAAAAATCGATTTTTAAGATGTAAATCTATTTAAGAATACTTGAATCAATTCTCTTCCTCTTGAAAAATCGATTCTTAAGAGGTAAAACAATTCAAGAATACATGAATCAGTTCTCTTCCTCTTAAATAATACTTGAATCAATTTTTTATAGGCAGATCGAATCTATTATTGATTCGCCCTATATCGAAATAATTTTTTATATTTTCATAAATCAAATATCCAGAGCAACTTGGAGAAAACTCATATTCCTCTTGGAAAAACGAATATGTGTATTTAGAATGAATAACAAAAAATTCTTATTTATAGGTGGGGTGTGAGATAATATTTTATGGAATATTCTTTTTCCTTTTATATATATGATTTAATTTGATATTAATTAATTTATTGTATTAAAAGATTTAATAACTCATTAGTGATACCCACATAAATAAATAAAATATTAAAAATTTAATCATTATTAAAAATAAGAAACACATTATTTAAAAAAATCAAATAAGAAAGTTAATTAAAAGTAAATAAGGAAAATATTAAAAAAAGTATTAAAAAATCCAAAAAATTGTGAAAATTACACGTCACATTAAAGCGCTCTGTAAATGACACGTTAGCAAACAAAGTTTCTGTTATAGTATACTTAAGATATATATATATATATATATAGACAAATTCTCTTGTGAGACATTATATATGTGAGACTTGTGAGACGTGTTAAAGTATGCTTATTATATGAATAAAGTATGTTTAATGGTTGTTAAAGTATGTTTTCTAAAATATGATAAATGATAAATTAAAGTATGATTTTAGGGTATTATAATATGATTCATTATTGACATACTTTAACTATAAATAAGCATAATTTACCTATATAATTTTTTAGTAATGGGTCAACCCGTCTCACAACCGTCTCACAAAAAATCTATCTTACTAGAGAGTTTCTCATATATATATATACTAGTATATATCCCGTGTATTACACGGGGTTTAAAGTTACATTTTTAAAAAATAATATGTTATTATGATAATTATTATAAAAAGGAAGAAGATAAATATCAAGAATTATAACGAATCAATACATCATTACATATATTAATAAAAATAAATAATTTAATATTTCTATTTATTAAAATATTATAACCAAATCCATATATGTATTAAATAACAGAAATAAAATAGTTAAATTAATAAATTTAAGAAATAAAATATATAAATGTGTTAATAAAAAAATAACGGGATTAACAAAATAAATAAATGAATTTAAAAGTTAAAAAAAGATCATCAAAAAATTAAAGAGAATTAAAATAAATAAACTAAAAGTCAATTATATTAATAAACCAATATAAGTTAAAAGAAATTTAAAATAAAATTATACCAAAATTTATCAAAATAAATTTGAAAGAAATAAAGAAATTAAAAATAAAAAAAAATTAATCAAAATACATTTAAATAAAATACATAAAAAATTGAATATTAACTTGAAGAAAGATTAGGTAGAATAATTTATGTGCGTGTGTGAAGTGAATGAATAAAAGTTCTTATTTATTAGTAAAGAGAAAATGAAATATATTTTGTGTTTCCAAATATAATTTGATCACATCCATATTGGAATCTTTAAGCAAATACATGTATTTACATATATTAAAATGTAATTAATAATTAATTCAATTTTGAATCTTACAAAAATACATGTAATTATCTATATTAATATTTCTATTTATTAAAAAAATATAACGATATCCATATATATGTGTGTGATAATTAACAGAAATAAATAAATAAATAAATAAATTTAAGAAATAAAATAAATAAAATTGATAAATGTGTAAATAAAAAAAATAATGGAATCAACAAAACAAAAAAAAGTGATTTTAAAAGTTTAAAAAAATCATCACAAAATTAAAGTAAATATAAATAAATAAGCTAAATTATATATATTAATAAAAAAAAGCTAAAAGAAATTTAAAATAAAATTATACCAAAATTTATCAAAATAAATTAAAAAAGTAACGGAATTAAAAAAACAAAATTCATAAATAAAGTCAATTTGAAATTTTAAAAAGATCATCACAAAATTAAAGAAAATAAAAATAAATAAACTAAATTATATTAATAAAAAAATAAAAGTTAGAAGAAATGAAAAATAAAATTATACCAAAATTTAACAAAATTATAAAATTAAAAATCAGATATCATCAATTATTTAGAATTTGAAAAAAAAAATGTTAAAGATGCGTATAAAAATGTTTGCAACATGAAGAAAGCTTAAAAAGAAGTTTTTTGTACTCTTTTAGTTTAATGACAAAATCATAACAATATTAGAGGAAATAAATAATGTATAAAAATTGGACATCAAGCATAAAGAATTTCAAAAAAAAAATGCATGAATCAAAAGAAATTAAAAATAAAATATAACAAATTTAATTAAAAAATTAAATAAAATTAATAAAAAATTGAATAACTTGAATAAAATTTTGCATAATAATTCTTGTGCGAGTATGAATTGAATGATTAATAGATCTTATTTTTAGGTAAAGGAAACATTAAATATACTTTTTTTGCTTTCAAATATGATTTGATTTTGATTTATCATATCTATATTCAAATTTTTAATTAAATACATGTATTTATCTGCATTAAATTTTAATTAATAATTAAATTCAAATCTTTAATTAAATACATGTATTTATCTGCATTAAATTTTAATTAATAATTAATTTTTATTTAATCATATTTTATTCAAATCGAAAATAAATATATATATAATTTAATTATTGTTTATTTTATTAATAATTATTTTTAGAAAAATTATTTTTGATTCAAGTATTTTTATTGTTTTTAGTTTTATATAAGTAAGAAAAAAAATATTAGAATCAAAACTTACAATAAGTGTTTGCCTTTATCTAATATTCATACATAAAGTTTAGATTAAAACTTACTAATTTTATTAATAAAACTCTCTCCTTCTCATGAAATATAATATATTTAATTTTAAGGTGTTCCATGTATTTAGTTCATTAATAATAATATTAATTAAATACTTCGTATATTTTACTTACTTTTTACAATATTACTTATCAATCACAACAACTTTATTACTTTTTTTTTACACTTTATTCATTATTCTCAATAATTTTATTTACTTTCCTATCTAAATTACCAATTTTTTCCTATTTTCTTTTTACATTATATATTAAAGAAATAATTTTAAATTTTCGTACCCGTACAAACGGACATAACTAAGCGTGGAACATAATTTTTTTATATAAAATATAGCTGTGCAACGCACGGGTGAATTACTAGTTGATTATAACACATGTAAACAATATAGGAGATCGCATTTGCTCCCCCTATGTATATGTGTTGTCCGTCCTTCTGTGGGCAGTTTTATTTATGATTTTACCTAAATAATGTTGAGTTATATTTAGACTAATACAGTACCTGCGTGTTACGAGGATTATAAAAAATTTATTTTACATTTGAAATATTTTATTTAATAAATAAAAATGCATTTATATATAATTAGTCAACTTTACATTTTTTAATAAAAATTTAAAAAGTAAAATAAAATTTTATACATATTGTATTTTTATTTTGTTTGAGTTAGTCTCTTGTAAACCGGGTTTTCATCACAAACCCTTGTAAATTATGTTTTCCTCTTTAATTTAAACCCCTAGCAATATATAAGGTATAATAGGATTGGAAGGGGAGGATATAGTGCGAGAAAAAATCAGGATTTACATAATAAGCTATGTAAACCGGGTTTATAAAAGTGTTTGTGATTTTGTTTATATATTTGTTACATTCTTCTAATTTATATTGAGTGAGGCTTGCGTGCGCCCGGGCGCACGCCGTGCGCCTTCAGAAGTTAGTGTTATGGATAAGAGTACATTATTTTGTTCTAAAGGGTATATACTTTAATTAATAAGGGTACATCATTTTGTTCTAAAGTGTATACACTTTTCATTATATTTTTTATTTTTCTTCAAATAATAAATGGTACACGTCTTTATACTAACGGGTTAACACAAAATTTTAAAGGAATACGGAGTGTACTTCCTTGTGTCCGGGCGCACACAAGTATTTACCTTGTAAAATAAAGGGTACACATCTTTATATCAAAGGGTATACAATCACAAAATTCTAAAGGCACACAGAATGTGCTCTCGAGTACCCGGGCACACACAAGCTTTTGCCATTTATATTACTCCATCTATCATACTGAATCATATGCATTTTGTCATTTTGGTCCGTCACAATACAAAGTGTACATTTTCATTTTTGGTAGATAAAACCCATACAAAATAATTAATATATTTCCATAGGCCCACACAATAATAATACAACTACCCACTTTATATTAAAATAATATTTTTCTTACCTCATGATAGGTTAAATTATTATATCTTTTAATCTACGTTAAAAAAAACAAACGCTCATGTTTCAATGAGATAGGGGGAGTATTAATTGATATATATACACGTGGATATGTATTTAGAAGAGTTAAAAGTTTTTTTTATCGCATAACTATTTAAAACTTTAGATTTTGTCCAAAAAAAATATGTGTATCAATTTTGTCCCATAATTATGAGTTTTATTTCAATTTTACCCAATTTTCGCCAGAACGCTAAATTTTCACTAGAAAATGATCACGTGCATTGCACGTGACGGATGAATTTGAGATTTCCGGTGAAAATTGAGTGTTCCGGCCAAAATTGGGCAAAATCAAAATAAAATTATAGTTATGGGACAAAATCGATACAAATATATTTTTTGGGACAAAACTTAAAAGTTTAAAAAGTTATGCGACAAAAAAACTTTTAACTTCATTTTCTGTACAAATCGAAATATCTTTTTTATTTTTAAGAACTTCATAAATCATAAAGCAAAATATTATCTGTAATTACAAGATTTGCAATGGACTAAAGAATTAAAATAGAAAAATAAACACAACAAGCTAACATTAGAACAAATAAATTACACATGTTAAAAGTTTTTTTTTTGTCCCATAACTTTTTAAAACTTTAAATTTTGTCTTGACGATCCCATAATTTGAGACTAGTTCTTACGTGACCTGGTATGATCCAAAAGAATAGAGCCGTTAGATACCTTAAAGACAAGGAACACCGTTAAATAAAGAAATCTTTTTTAAAAATAATGAACTGTCATAGACGGTAAATTGATTTTCTTTAACTACGTGGCTTGAATGGTTATGAGGCCATTTAGAATAATAATATATTCATTAATCTATTTTTTTTAATATAAAATATCGTAATTATTTTGAAAATTTACTAGTATTCGTATTAATATATTCATTTATCTACTTTCACTTTTAAAAGAATAATTCATTTAATTATTTCTTATTTTTATTAAACGTTTTTTTTTTTTTTTGAAAATTTTAATATTCTGATTGATTCTTTATTATGTGTCATATTCAAAAACATTCTCACGAAGAAAAACCTACGTGTCAAATTGTATTTAATTTAATTAAATTATTAATTATTTATTTGATAAAGGGATTTAATTTAATTATTTTAAAATATCATATCTTTTTTTATGGCAAAAAAATATATTTTATAACTAATAAATTTAGTCTTTAAAATATTTTATATAATTTAATTATTTTGAAATATCATATCTTCAATTCACAATTAAAATATCTTCAATCAATAATTAAAATATAAATGTTATACATTTCATATATATCTAGAATAATCACCACTTATAATTATTGTAGTTAAGAATCTCCATTTATAAATAAGGTTTTTCACACATATATTCAATAGTGTATAAGATTTTTTTTTAAATCATGTATATTTTACCTTAATTCGTTACTAATTTAATTTTGTATAACTTAATTTTATGTGATTTAATTTTATTATTATTATTATTTTAATATGTGTGCTTATACCTTAACTCATTTGTAGATTAATTTTATGTGTTGCGAATTTCTTAACTTTGTATATTTTTTACTCGATTGAATTCTGACAGCTTTTCGTATAACTTTTCCTAGATTGATCATGTAAATAATTTGAATAATTCTGAAAACATTTTATGACTTATTATTATTATTATTATTATTATTGTTATTATTATTAATTAATTAATTAATTATGTAAGTAGTTTTTTCACTTATATGAATTATCATATTATATTGAACCTAAGATTTTCTTATCTTTTAAAAAAAATTGAATAGTAAAATATGAATTATTATGCCGTTTTAAATATGATTTTTTTTTGTTTTTCAAATTCTAAAAAGTTAAACATATATTTTCTTTCAAGTTTTAAGAAAGAGTGAGGCTCTTGTGCCTCGGGCACACCCTGCGCCTTTAGAATTTAGTATTATGGATAAGGGTATATTGTTTTGTTCTAAAGAGTATACACTTTAATTAATAAGGGTACACCAGTTGTAAAGGGTATATACTTTTCATTAATATTTTTTATTTTTCTGTAGAAAATAAAGGGTACACATCTTCATACTAAAGTATATACAATTTAACACAAAATTCTATCCATGCGCCCGGATGCATAGCCAGCCCAAAAGTGTTATACACTCTATAACATAATGGGCTTATATTTGGGCTTCAACTGACTATGATCCTAGAAATATCCCAATTTCCGTGAAGCCCTAATTCGAAAATCTCAAAACGTTTATTGCTTCAACAATTCCTTATAATATTTGTTTACTAGTACGAAACCCGCGTAACACGTTACGCGGGATTATTAAAATATTATTTTTAAAACATATTAATGAAATTGAAAAATATTAAAAGTTATAATTTATATTAATAAAAGACAAAGACTTGCGTGAGACCGTCTCACATAAGGGCTTATGTGAAACGGTGAGAAAGTGATAACTTTTATATAGGAAAGTGATAGTAAACTAATGAAATGTGATAATACTATTTCATGAACAGTTTATAGTATAAATAAAAAGTGATAACATTTTATAGCCAAAGTGATAATGTTTTATAGCGAGAATTATAACTATTTTAAAAAGTGAAAAATGACCTCATTTGAGATGGTCTCACGCAAGACCTAACCTTAATAAAAATATCTAACTTTATTGGTAGAATAAGGATTATAATAAGGCAAAAAATTTGTGTGTTCTCGGGACATGTTGTGCACCCATATCTTTAATATAATTTTGTATATATATCTCATTTATATAAAAAGAAATTAATAGTACTTTGTAATGGGAAAGATCAAAATGACAAAACGAATATTTAAAATAATAATGAATTATCTCATGCATTCGAATACACGCGTACACCCATCTATATTAATTTTATTCAATACTAATGTATATATGTATTTCTTAATATTTATTAAGAACCCTAAACCCTAAACTCTAAAACCATAAACCCTAAATTTAGGGTTTAGGATTTTAGAGTTTAGGGTATATACATTTGTATATATTTTTTTATATTCAGTAATTTATTAAAAAATTAAGTAAAAATCTGGAAAAAAATTATTAACAAACTTTATAAATTCTTTTATTCATTAATATGTAATATGATAGGTCTGGCATGAAACCGCTTCACGTGAAATTATTTTACACTTTTTATAATACTTATCACTTTCGCCATAAAATATTATTAATTTCGATATAAATTGTTATCACTGTCATTTATACCATAAGTTGTTCATAAAATAGCACAATCATTGGTTTAATATCTTTTTTTATAGTACCCGAGGATATTGCGGTATTATCCGTACTCGTTCCAAACCCTAATGTGATTTTCACAACTATTTGTATCCGTCTCAAACCCGTTTACAATTACCCATACGTGCCCTATTAAGATTTGGATAGAATAGATACTTAAAATGCCCATTTCATTATCATCCCTAACTATTATCATTTAATAAATAAAATCAATAAATGTATATAATAATTATAAATTATTGTATAATTAAAATTAATTATTAAAAATAATAAAATAAATATAAAATAAATAATTAACAATAAAAAAATTATGAAAATTAATTAATATTAAACTAAGATTTATTTTTTCATGAAATTCCTCATTTAGAATTCTATAATAAACTAAATTTATTAAACTTAAAATTCTAAGGATAAATAGATTAAATCTATTAAATAATTTCTTACTCTTCTAAAAATATTTTATTTATTAATATATTTTATTAAAGAATATTTTACAATATAAAAATTGTTATTAAATTTAAAAATCTATTTCTCCAATCATATATTATTAGTAATATGGATGTCAAATTAAAGATCATGAAAAGACAATTAATTTGATATAATTTTATATAAATTCTATTTAAAAATAAAAAATTTAAAACACTTAAAGTTTTAGGTAAATTTTTAAATAAGATAAAGAAAAATGAAATATTTTGATTGGTTATTTAAAATAAAGTAACTACATTATCTTCCTTCCTAAGCAAGTTTATTATTAAAAAAAAATTCAAAAATCTATAAAAATGACACATCACCTAAATTACTCACATGATGCCATATAATAAATCTAAAACCCTCCTTTAGTATATAGTATATATATATATATATATATATATTTTTCTCTATTTTTTTTATATGTCTTTTTCTTTTTTTCATCTCTTGCTATTTTTTTTTACTATCAAATTTTAAATTTACAATCATCTATTTTTTCATTCTACTCTATTGCTATTTTTTTATATGTATATTTTTCTCTAATTTTTTTATATGTATCTTTTTCTATATATCACGTATCGTATTGCTATTTTTTTTAACTATCAATCTTTAAAATATGTATCTTTATCGATTTTTAAAATATATATCTTTTTCTCTATCATACTATCAATCTTTAAAATATGTATATTTTTCTTTATCATATATGATTGATAAAAAAAAAATTTATCTTTTATTTTATTAATTTCACCATGATATCTATCGATCTTTAAAATTTGCAATTTTTTCTTAATTATCATTGCAATATTTTGTTTACATTTTCTAATTCTATATGAGAATTTCAAATAACTAATTTTCTAATGCTATATGAGAATTTCAAATAACTATAAATTGATGAAGAGGGGTTGATGATGAAGAAACTCCTAGTCTTATAATAAGAGATCTCCCAATGATCAATTGACGAAGCGACCACCAAATCTACGAAATAAATCGATGATGATCATTAAGTAGTGTCGGCTCCTCCACTATTGCCGCCGACACCAATATAAATCGACGATTTCGAGAGATCATTAAGTAGTGCCGGCTCCTCCACATTGCCGTCGGCCCCCATATTTAGTCCGCAATCGACATGGGCAACCATATTCACAAACCTACCTTGAGACTCAATAATACTTTGCCCATGACCACTTATATATAGTCAAGTATCAATCTTCTTGTTGAAGTTTTGTACATGTCTTCTTGTGGAAGTCTTGCACAATCTTCTTTTGGAAGTTTTGCAATTGTCTTCTTTTGGAAGTCTTGCACCTATATTAATAAATTAAAATTCACAATAAAAGAAATTAAATTATTTTGGTGGTTTACTAAATAGTTTCTTGGCCTTGTATATTTCTTAAATTATATTATATTGGTAATATGGATATCAAATTGAAGATCATGAGAAGACGATTAATTTGATATAATTTTTATATAAAATCGATTTAAAAATAAAAAATAAAAAACATTTAAAGTTTTAAGTTAACTTTTAAATAAGATAAAAAAAAGTGAAATAATTTAATTGGTTAATACTCAACTCTTTCTTAGCAAGTTTAGTAAAATAAATTCAAAATTCTAAGAAAATGCCAAGTCATCCCTAAATTACTCTCAAGACAACTCATCAAATCATAACCTTCCTTTAGAATACTAAAGATTTATTTATTCCTGAATTTTTTTCTGTTCGACTATCTTTAAGCTGTTTCTGCTTTCCATTTTGTGTTCCTATTCGTCTTCAATTTTTTACTACTCGTTTTCTCTCTCTCTCTCTCTTCAATCACAAAAAACTGCTTCGACTCACAGGCGGTCGCCACCACCACCAATTGCGGAGCTGCATTCTTCATCACACTCCCACTCCCTCCAAACTTGCAAACAAGGTGAGCCTTTTTCCATTTCTTGCTTTGGTTTAACTTGAAATATAAATGCTCAATTGCCCTAAACTTGCACATTTGAGTCTTAATAACTAGTGTATTCTTTTCAGCTGTATTAACATTCCCAATTCGCCCTCATACCATTTGATTGAGGTCTTTTATTGTTCGGATCTTTAGTTGGCTTCATTAGGCTCTGACTTTGATTGATGAATTTATTCCGAGTTTTGTGCATTGGTTTGAGGTTTCCTTTTCTTTGAGGTGTCTTTGTTTGTTTTTCATACATGTCTTGTTGGAAAAAAAAGTCAAAGAAAATCATCAACAGTTTAATTATTAGACCAGTTACTACTTGGATTCAAAAGTGAAGTTAGCCACCCATTTTACTGCTCCTTTTTTATACATAATCTAAAATAAGTATTCCTTTTCTGTTTGGGTAGGGTTTAACTCCATATTGGCGCACTTTATTTCATTCCTATTTGACTAACTAATCAATTTGTTGTACTAGAAGATACGATTCTTCTCCCCCTACTCTCATGAAGTTAGTTTTTTTATAATATCCCTTCTAATGCCAATGGCATAGCTTTATACTTTTGGTGGACTTTCTTCAATTTATAGAACATAATGATTTCTATGCTGTTTATGAACTATGGGTTTAAGGCACATAATATATAAAGCAGGTTAAGTCTTGACTTTGTTTGATCTTCATACACGAGTCATTATGCCTTGAATGAGCTTCGTATTATGTAATCCTTTTGATGTTTGTGTTATTGATTACATGTGAAGCCGTGAAGGCAATTTCTTTTAGCGCGTTTGAGCCTAAGTGAAGGAATTTCCTTTTTTGGAATGTGGCACTTGAAAAGTGTTAGCATATTAGTTATGTTTCTTGCATCCCTGTACAACTCCCTTTTGTTGCCTTGATTTAATACGTGCTTTCATAGCGGGCCTTTTCGTTGATTTCTCCAGTGACATCTCTTTTCTTCTGAACAGTACTTCTTGCAAATGTTTTTATGTGACTAATTTCAGTATCTGATCTCGGTAAAGGTTTTAAGGTATTACTTAATTCTCTTCAGCATGTAATTCTCACTTTTCTGCTGTTCATCTTCAATTTGTTGTACAGATCCAGCATCTGCCTCTACTAATAGCCTTCTCTCTACGCTCGTCAGGGATTCTTTCACTGCTCTGTTTGTGGGAAAATACGATTAATCTAAACTTAGGATATGGATCTAATTTTGGTGACATTGTTTCTTGGTCTTGTTTTGAGCATGCTAATTCTCAGCCCTCGTCTCCGTCCCCGTAAATCTGGTTATCATTATTTTTATTATCAATATTATTATAAATGTCACTTCCCATGTGATTCTAAATCTGCTATTTAGTTTCATTGATTGGGATCTGATGGAATGCAGATCATGGAAGACATGCTAAGCCAACTGTCAGTTCTAAGGTACTTTTAAGTTAAGATTCAGATCTACATTTTCTTTTTAACAAATACTAACCTGTATTGATTTTTTATATTGTAGGATTGCTCGTCATGTTTTTACAATGAAAATTTTCCCTAGAATTTATGTTTAAGTTTCTAGATTCGACTCCATTAGCAAATAGATATTTTTAAGGGTACATTTCAGTTTTTTTTTTTCCTGATGTTGACTCATTTTTTGTTGATAGTTGTAAATTCAAACTGATTGTTTGGTGATTTAAGTTTCTGAAATTTAGAGAGAGGTCTTGTGAGACATTTAAATTTAGACAGCTTATTTGATTCTGTAATACCCCGACATTTTTATGTATTCTTAATCATGATAAATATTTTTATTTAAAGTCTATTAAACTTTTAGTTATTCTAAAAAAGCTTTACTTTAAATCTTTTTCACTTCATATTAATAAATATTTAGTGTAAGCCCAAGTCCAATAATTTTCAAGCCCAATTTATTTGATACGTACATTTAAAATAAAAGAAATGGATCTGTTCTTTTAAAAAAAAAATCATTTTCTCCATCGCTGTTAGGGTTTAAGAAAGAAAGAGCAGAAATACAATTTTCTTCATTTTCTCCCATATGAAAAATGCACACGCAACACACACGAAACCCAGACATTTCAATCATCAAAAAAATCCATGGAAACGAGATTTTCAGATTTCATCCAAATTACACATTCAAGGTAACTCATTCTTAAAATTTCAAAACTGTATCTATTTATTTCCAATGGATACGAAATTTTTATATATTGTGTAATACTAAGTTTTTGACTTGTAGTTAAAATTACATGATTTTTGGAGTTATATTTTAATTTATATGAAATTTATACATATGTCTGCGGAATCTGAAATTTTATGGATACGTGACTAGAAAATTCGAATTATATACTTATACCTTTTCAAACGATCTGAATTTTGGATATGTTATGAATCATGAAGGTTTTGGTGTTCTGTAAAAGTTTCAAGCTGAAATAATGATTATATTATTTTATATTAAATTTTCAATATTTCTGATTATGCTGTCAAATATTTTATGTTTTCTATGTATAAATTATAAAGCATATTTAAAGAGCTCTAAAAATCTTTATTTTCGTATATGTTATACTTTGTGGTGTTATTGGTAATCTGTGATAAATTTAAGTCATTTGAAGTACTGTATTATTTGATAAAAATTTTATAATATTAGTACATTCAGTTTAGATCATGAAATTACTACTTATTTGAAATTACTAATAAAATATTTAGACATCTTCAAACATCATGATATTTTTATATATTTCATATTACATTGTTTATGATTCACAATAAAAATATCCTATTGAATAAATGAGTAAATTATTTTAAATTAAATGTATACCGATTTTTATATATGAACTGTTATGTACTTTGACTTCAATTTTACTATCTCAAAACCCTTTTAAATGACCTCAAATTATTAAGATTTTATTATATGTCATATCCTACGTGGTTTTAAATATAAAATAATATTTTTAATAATTTTGAGAATATGTATGATTTTATATTGATTTTATATCACAACAATATCTGATCCATCCAAACTTCTTCTTTCTGATTTGAAATTATGAAATAAATACTTTCACGAATTCAAATATTCTGATTTTTATATATGTCATATATTTTAATATTTTAAGTTTACTGCATAATTTTCAAGTTTATAGGTATTATGTAATATTTATTATAAATATTCTATCACTGCTTAAATTCTTTCATCAATATCTTATCTTAATCTTTTAAAATATGAAAATCATATTTACTGATCTCTAAAAATTATAAATTTCGGATAAGTTTTATATTACTATACATATTATATTTCAAGTGATTTTCATATAATTTCATTGTTTAAATTTAAATATATTAAATTATTATCGGTGCATATGAAAAATTTCAGGTTTTACTACAATCATTTTGAAAATCCAAAACATATAGTTGTACACCTTATTATTTTATTAAATTTAGATATGTTCTTTCAATCATAAAAGATTACATGTTTATCAAATTTTGAACTGATCTTATTTTCATTTTATCAGTTATAAATTATCTATACATTGATATTTAATAAAATCATTCCTAGTAAATTATGTTTAGTCTCTCTCGTTTCAAATATTGAAGTATCAATTCCAATATATTCTAAAGATTTAAACTCATCATGTTATTTTTATTTTAAGTTTGCATATTAATTTGAGATAAATATAGTTTTATGATAGATGAAACTTATTACAAGACACGGATCATCATACGCATTCAAGTGCATCCATTCATCATCGACATTCATTCCAGGTGGGGAAATCTAAACTGTCTATCGTATGTACTTATGTATTTATGTTGGTAAGTTATTACTTGCATCACAGTCATAGAGTATTACTCGTAGTACTATCCACGGACATAGAGTATTCGTAATACTATTCATAGACATGTAGCCAGGGACCGCGTTATGGGTCCGGGACTGATAAAAAGGTCCTCAAGAATACTTGGATTGTAAAAGGTCCTTGGAAGGCTCGCCGTGCTAATATATTTATTTAAGTCAGGACACTTTCAGGTGTCGGGGTTTTAAGTAATCCTCGGGTAACGCCCGCCGTACTTCATGATCGATCATTCACAGACATGTTCACAGAAAGGTTATATCTGTTAGTTGTGATTTATTGATGTTTATACGTGAGTTATATATTGTAGACAAGTGTTTTCCCACTGAGCTGTGGTTTGCTCATCCCATCATATAAACATTTTATAGATTAAAGGAGATGAAGTATGGAGAGAGACGATGGGTGATAAAGCAATTATTTGGTATTTGTTTGACTTTATTGTTTCATTGTTTATATAAATTAACATGTTTATCATGATAAACTCATTTAATAGTTATTTAATAGTAAGAGTTTCCTAATTATTATTTCATTAGAGGTGATTCAATTTAATGAGAATATTTTAATGTATTTACCTCTATTTTAAATAAAGTGCCTAATGTTCAATTTCATGATTATTTATTTTTGAAAGAAGTACTTGTTTTAACTATTCTATGAAATATGGTTCATTTTTAATTATTGTTCTTTTGAATATTAAATTCCGCTGCAAACAAGTTTAATATTTTCGTAAAATTTGTCAGTCTATTTTAATTAAGTCATATTGAATCTAAAGATTTCTCTATAAATTTTATTTATATTATTATAATAAAGTGGGTCGTTTCAGATTCGTTCTCTTGTAGTGGGTCAAGTAAATATTCTCACAAATCTTGTGTGTTTGATACAAGGGGAGCTCTGTTCTCGATCCATTTCTGATTTGTGTTGTTGGTTTAGGGATCCAAAGGTCACACCAAAGCTCAAGTTGCATTGCACAACAAGAGGACTGACTGTTGGATCATCATTAAAGAAAAGGTTACCTTAAAAATATTTCTGTATAATTGAGCCTAATCGTTCCAATTTCACCTCTATGATCACCGCAGTAACAACTGTTCTGAGTTTCCAGGTTTACGATGTTACCTCATATGTAGGAGAGCACCCCGGTGGTGATGCCATCCTGGCACATGCTGGCGGCGATTCTACTGAAGGGTTTTTTGGGTATGTCTTTTCTTAACCGTACAACCTACGAATCTAGGCTTTTTGCAAATGATTGGATCAGTATTTGACCCTGCTCTTATAGATTCTATTAATCATCAGCTTCTTGTAATCACATTCCTTGTCGCCTTGCATGACTGACCTAATTAGGTAACCCATTTCGATTCGTGACAGGCCACAACATGCAACGCGCGTGTTTGACATGATTGAGGACTTTTACATCGGCGATCTAGTTAAGATTTGATCTAGGATATATTCATTGTATTCTAGTTAGAACATTTCAAGTTAGATCTATTCTTTTAATGTGAAATGCCAACCTTTGCTTCTTGAGAATGCATTGACATCTTCAGCTTCCACTATCAATCATTGGGAATTGTATATCACTCTAGATTGGATTATTTTGGTAATGTGATAAAGTAATTCATTACTTTCAAAACCCATAGATATGAAAATGGTGAACTCCCCTTGCATTTGCATTATACAGAGTTTCTTTTGGCTTTTTTGTGCATTAAGAATTTTTGGTACAACTTTCCTGCATTATTTCATGCGTTAGTATTAGTGGGGATTACTTGTGTGACCTGATCATCTATGATCCCAAAACTTATACAGGATATTACCGGTACCTAATCCTATTTCAAATCTCCTTATTTGCCACGTCTGATCATCTATGATCCCAAAACTTATACATGATATTACCGGTACCTAATCCTATTTCAAATCTCCTTATTTGCCACGTCATCCAAATCCGTTATTTATTCCACCACGATTATATTTATTTATTTAGCTTTTATAATAGTTACCCTCAAATATTCATATTTTTTTCACAAATATTATTAACCGTTTTTTCTTAAAATTATTTTATATAATCTTTTTAATGTTTCATTATTTAAGGAATAAATAGAGTTAATATCTTGTTCACTCAGGTGTAAAGACAAAGTAGTATTTAAATATTTCATTACTTAATATTTAATTTATAAGAGGTGAAAAGGTAGCAATGCAAGACCAAAAAAATTAATTAAAAACTAAGATGTGGTATTTAAATATATATATTATTTCTTAAATGTCACTTTAATTCTTAAGCATTTTTTTTCATTTTAAATATCAAATAAAAATAAATTAAATTATTTTTTAAATACGAAAAATGTTTTTTTTTTTATACAAAAGATGCATACTTCTTATTGCTTTTAACTTGTATATAATGGCTATATTCTGGGGTGGAGAACTACCTGCACAATATAAGCAAATTATATATTATGTATATTCGAGTTTAGTGTGCACTCATTTTTTAAAATTTATACATTTATAAATAAAAATATATACATTAATAAATGATAATACGTACACTTTGTTAGCGAATTTTTATTAGTTTTTTAATAAAAAAATTGAATGTAAAAAATTATTAAAAAATAGTATATATATACTATTGAATAAAAATATATACATATATAGATGCACGTGTGCATTGGGTGCACAAGATATCAAACTCTTTATTTTAAGAACCTCATTCATGCATATTATTTTAAATCAAGATATTCATAGAGTGAGTCTAATGTAAACTAGGTTCATGTGTGAACCTTATTTTTAAAATTACTTTCTAATATAAAAATTTAATGAGTAATAACTTTTATTCAGAAGAGTAATAGTTTGCGTCTTTGAAGAGTAATTTTTCATGTACTAAAGAGTAATCGATAAATTATGGTTTACAATAATTTGAAGAATAATTTTTTCATTTAGAAGAGTTATAGTTTACGTCCTTAAAAAGTAATTTTTCATGTACTAAAGAGTAATAAATAAAAATAGGCTTTATGTATGAACTCGATTTACACAAGTATTTGCCATATTCATATAATTTAATATAATTAAAATGAGTGAGTTTGGTGTAAACCAGGTTTACATATAAACTCTATTTTCTAAAAATTATTCTTTAATACAAAAAATATTACTCTTTGAAGAGTAATAATTTTTATATAGTAAAATAATAATTAATGTCTTAAAGAGTAATTTCATGTACTAAAATATAATCGATAAATTAGGGTATACAAGATTTTGAAGAATATATATATTTTTTAATTTAGAAAAGGTATAGTTGATGCGTGTAAAGAATAGTTTTTTCATGTACTAAATTTCATCCTTAGGTACCTCAAGTTCTCATCGCTAGCCCAACCCTGGGGTTTCATGTACTAAATAATACTCTATAATAAATGAAAACATGTTTACATATAAATCCGGTTTTACACAAATGTGTTTGTTAGTCAATATTTATTTTGATAAAAAAAATTATTTAATTAGACACAAGTTTTTTTATTAAAAAAAATTATTCTTTTATTCATATTATAAATTGTTTGTAAAATAATTTAATTGGATATAATTTTTAATTAATGTTTTATCTATTTAATGAATTTTATTTTTGAGATAGTAACGTAGATATACTCAATTTTAATTGAATTAATATTAGGAGCACCCGGGTGAAAGAGTGTACCATATGTGTATAATTTTTATTCTATTTTGTATACATGTTATTATATTTTGTATAAGTGTTTCTTAATAATTGTATACTTTTTCACACTAAATAATTCATTAAAAAACTAGCATCCATATGTGTATCTTTTTATTCAATAGTGTATACACATTTTTTAATAATTGTATATTTTTTTACATTCAATTTTTCATTAAAAAAATTAACAATTAAATTGTATACATTTTTGTTTATAATTGTATATATTTTTGTTTATATATTTGTATACGTTTTTGAGAGTGGGTGCACTTTATCTTAGAGTACACCCGAATACATAATATAATTAGCCATTTTAATTTTAATGAATTTTATTTTTGAGATAGTAACGTAAATATATTCAATTTTAAATTATTTTTTTAATAAAACATTTAACCAAACATTTAAATACTAAAATAATTAATTAATTAAAAAAATAATTAAGGGTGCAACGTGGAAAATGAAACTAGTTGAATAAGTAAGCATACGGTTATTTTCTTCATCAAATTTTCTTTATCCAATGGTCCACTTATTTCTATTTAAATCCAACAATTGATGTGATTCTTGGTCATATATAACCAGGGTTACAAGAGAATATACCATAGCAATATGAATGTGACATGAGACAAAATAAAATACAACCATTGGCCTAGTTATCCCTACTATATATAAAAAGGATTTAGCCGGTGAATTGTCCGGTAAGTGTACGGTTTCCGGTTTTTTTTATCTATTTTAATTTTAATTTTATTCCACGCGTCCTCCCACGTGCCACACCCTCTCAGGAAGCGACTCACCACGCCACCGCTTCATCACGCATTCCGACCGCAAATCCTCGCGCATCACCATAATTCCTCGCGCCTGTTCTCCTCCTTTCCGATTTCCGTTCACCATCTCTCACTCTGGTAAGGTGAGTCTTGTGACCTCGCGCTTCAATTGCAGACACATGGGTAAGATCCCCTCTCATTTCACCTCTGTCCGTGTGTAACTCGATCGTCCAAAAACCCACCTCACCTCATCTTCCTTTAGATCTTCACATTCAATTTTTCTGGTCTTCTTCACCGCCTCCACTTCACACACGAGCTTCGCCGTCAGCGTACTCCAAACATCGCTGGAAGGTACATTACTAACTCTCGAACATTCATTTTTTTCTAAATTCCTTATTGTTTGTTTCTCCTTTCTAAGTTAAATTGAAATGAGAAATGCATAAGCGATACTGAAACTCTAAATTGTTCTTCTCTTCTAAATTATCTTTCCTTGGTTGGGTGTCAGAAGGTTTTCTATATTTTTTTCGTTGTTTCAGAAATTGTTTGTGTTTCTATGGTGTTCTTGTAATTCAATGATTCTATGCTTTTAGTATTCACAATTACTTTCACATATTCAAATTGCATGCTGGGCATGTGGATAAAACTAGCAATAACACATAACCCCTCTTGCTTTTCCTTGAGTATTAGTAGGTGCATCTAGCATTTTCCCATTGTGCTAATTGTGTCAATGTAAAATATGTTATCCTTTCTCTATTTTTGAGCCTTTTCTATTTCCACGAATACCAGACTGCTAAAACTACCTTAGATATTGGTGCTTCTTTGGCTCCTAAAGACTCCAGGTTTCCCAAGTTGATCAAAGAATGTGTCAAGAGCATAGCAGGTAATTTGATTGGTTGCTTGAATTAGGAATATATCTCTTTAATTCAATTTTTAAGCTAAGCTTAAATCTAGCTTCACTCAGTGAAAATCAATCCCCAATAAGATAGTTGAGGTCTTAAATGGAATAAGGTGGTCATTTATATGTATTGATTTCTGTCGTAGCACAAACCATTGTCTCTTAAAACTGTAGTATCTGAAATTCAAGTTTCAGATACTCTATTGAATTTGAAGGGAATATGAGGAACTTCAATGTTGATAAATTCATAATTGTGTTTCCAGAATTCTTACTTGTGTATAGTTCGGTGATACTATTTCTTATTATAGCCAATAATCTTGCTTTTAATTTAATCAAATGCAACATTGTGCTTTATAGAATTTCTGATTATCTATGCTAATGCACTTTATTGTCTATAATAAATACTCTTTAGAGCATCGGAGATTGAGATTGTTGAGTTAAGATCTCCGAGGATTTGACATGACTCACTTGAATTGCCTTTCTATTAGTACTCCTGCTTCACAGTTTAGCCAATCACATGATCCCTCAAAGTTAATATACATATAACTTTTATTATCATTTTAACCGTATTGTTGTTGTAACTTAATATATCTTGTGTAATTGTGAAAAATGCAGACCGTTGATCAAGAGTTTGTTAAGGAATAAAGAAAGGAATGCAGACTTCACTGAAGGTATTGGATGGATGGAATTCAAGTTTAGTCATCAGTGATACATATTTTTCTCATTAATAATTAGTTAAATATCTCATGTGTTGTACCATTGAAGCTGAAGTTTCTGTTCGATTCAAAGGCATTAGATGGCTTAACACTTCTGCAGAAGTTTCAGAATACAAACAACGTATATTTTCTTCACATTACTAGATTTTTTACTTTTGGCAAGTTGGCTACAGTTACCTTAGTAATTAGTTGTCAGTACCCTTCTTGTACAACATACTGGTTTTCATTGTAGAATTAGAGTAATTTACTTAAAGCTCTTTAAAAGTAGTGTCAAACTGTTCACCTACGGCCAACTAATGCATGGCTACGTCACTATACAACTCTTAACAGTGCTTGCGTTTACTCCAAAATTTTGAAATGTAGCTCGTAAGTGTTATGCAACATATGTAAACTTAGATATGCTATTTATTGACTTTCTCTTACTTCAAATGTTCTTATATTATCCTTTTCTCTTATTCCATCAGGTCGATGATGTTGATGGAGGGAATGATAATATGCCAAAGCAAGGAAACTTGAAGAAGTAAAGGGTATACACCTGCACGTGGTCTACAATGAAATCAAATGATGAAATTTTTTTCTCATTTAAGGCATTTAACAAAGTATATTTTTATTTATGCAGTTATGTGACTATGTCAATGGATTGGTGTTCGAAAGTATTTGGCCATTTAGTATATTATTACATTTTATACATGTGGAACAACATGTCATGCTATTATCTTAATTATTATAAATATATTTTATCTTTTCAGTAGATGATAGAATTTTCTCCTTAATCTCTGTTCTTGTTCTTGGGTGCACTGCTCCATAGTGGTGAAAAGCGGACTCATGGAAATTTGTTTTGTGGCATTATTAGATTGCCATTTTTTCTTAAACCTTTGGGAATTTTAAGATTGACCAACTTTTACAGATATTAATTTATTTAGTTTAAATATGAACAATTGAGATGGACTAAATTTTAGTCTGGCTTTTATCATTTATTAAGCTCATTTTACGATATGTTTAATCTTAAACAAATAATTCATTTGCGCTGTTCTAATTTTGTTTGACTCAGTGTATGTTATGTCTATTATAGATCACAGCTTTAGCTGCTGGCACCAATATCACCTTCCGACATTAAAGACAAGTTTCAAGGTATGAGCTTCAACGAAAATCTTGTCCTCTTGAACTAATGATATTGAGATCCCTTATTTTGTTTTTTCTGAAATTTAAGTGTGGTTCATGTACATCTCTCTTCTGCTTAGAAATGAAACTATAATATGTATGGGGAAGAGTGTGGTGGCTACAACACTATGGAAAGAAAAATAAATATCATTAAATTTAATCTTGCAGTTGAGAACGGGATTTATTTGTGTTTGATACAACTGATTCTTATGGTATGGGAAGTTGAATAGACAAGTGAGAAGCTTTTTGGGAAGTTTATCCAAGAATTTTGTGAATTTTCACTATATGATAGTTGTACCTTAGCAGAAGGAAAAGTGATTAGGTATTTTTGTTCCCTGTATGTAAGGAAATAAGCAGGCACAGGATAGTATCGTTATTGGTACGAAGTTTGCTGCATATATGTGGCGCTTAGCACCTAATCTTATCAATTTGTGGATGCTTGCAAGTATGGATCTTCTTGGTTTCCAATAGAGTATTTCTCTTTTTGATTAATGGTTTTAGTTAGAAAGGAGACTATCAAAACCTAATCAAATTGTGGATGCTTGCAAGTATTGATCTCTTGATTTCCAAAAGTATTTCTATTTTTGCCTGATGATTTTAGATTAGAGAGGAGATTATCAAATAGAATAATCTTCTACTGGCGATTTTAAAGAGGCTAATGTGTATCAAAATGATAAATATGGATGGGAAGAACTGGACCTCTTATACATATATTTGACAAATTTTCTTGTTCACTTGTGAATGTTTGATTCCTCATTAAACGAAAGTGCTCTTTAAGTATTTTTCAATTTGTTAATTTTTGTGACAGCTATGCAATTTTGTTCTTCTAAAGTACTTCTGAAACAGGGATGCAAGTAGGATGGAAGATAGGTGTTTCTCTACCTGAGAATGCTTGCCAAAATTAAAATGGATGAACCTGATATAGATATTCTATACTATTATATGCTAGATTCTATGCCAGAGAATATTGTGATTTGTTTTAGCAGTCTGAACCGTCTGTCTTCTGATATCATCATGTAAGTACGGAATTCTAACAAACAACTGAACTGTCTTTCTCAGCGTCTACACAATGAGCTTTAAAATATGCAAGCTTCAACCTTTTCTGTACCCTCTTTCTTTAAGGCAATCAGTGAGAATACTGAACAGAGTTTCAGAGGCATAATGTATGAACCCTCTCCTGGAATATTTATGTTTGAAATGCTGCAGCCACATTTCTGTGAAATGTTGCAGGCGGAGGTAACTTCCTTAGTTTCCTATTATCTTCCAGCATTCTAAATTTTTTTCCAGCTTGTTTGATTTTTTGTGTTCTCTTATCATGTTCTATTTGCTCAGGTAGAAATTTTTAATAAGTGGGTCCACGAGACAAAGTTCAGAATCATGAGACCCAATACAATGAATAAATATGGTGCTGTCCTTGAACACATCTGACATGCTGCAATCAAAATATGTCCTCAGGCAAAAAAAGTCTTGCAGTTTTCTTTCATGAGGTTGGTGGAGCTACTCTTGATGCTCATCATGGTTTTGTTCTTGAGTACGGGACTGATAGAGATGTTGACTTGGGTTTGTGACTATATCTTTTTTTTCCTCAGTCCACTATTTAGCATTTATATGTAATAATCAGTTTCTGAAAGTAAATATTATTTTCCTTTAGTGGTATTATTTTGTGCTATCTGCTATCTTTTGGCTGTCTTTATGACATCATTGCTTAACTCTGCTCCCTTAGAATGCTTGTGAACTTCAGTGCAACATAACTACTGCATATAATCTTCAGCATTTCCTCCCCACTTCTCTATACATTTGAATTTTCATAACCTGAAGCACATGGGAAAGCACCTCACCAAGTGAGGTGCTGCCCTTACCTAGTTATATATAAAAGAGCCTTAAGACGGTAACTTGTCCGGTAATTGTACGGTTGCCGGTATCTCTTCTTCCCAATTTCTGCCCACGTGTTCCTCCTCCTAGCATACGTGTCTTGTCTTTGTTTTTTTTCTCTGTCACTCAAACATTCCTTCCTCACGATATCTTATCAGTATACCGGCAGTGACTCAACTTTAATTAGGGCTTCAACTCGTTCAATCACAGGCCTCAAAAGTTTTTACCTTGCAAATTGGTTGAAGCCAATGCTTTTTTTAGTCTAATCCTCCGTTATCCTCCTTGCACGCCGGCTCTCACCACTTCTGTGATATCTAATTCCAGCCCACTGTATGCATTGGGGTAATTTTCTGATTATTGGTGAACGTAGAATTATTTATCAGTTCATGCATTTATTGGAGTATCAATTTTTTCGACTGGAAATCTACCTCCTGCAATCACTCTGAAAGGTAAGCTTTTTCTCTTTCTATGCTTTACGCATATTTTTTTAGTGTCCGATTCCATTATTGTCTCTAATGTGGCTTTGTTCCTTTCTTAATTATTCACTTGATAGGAATTCTCTTGTTAAGACCCTATAGAATTGATATTCATACTAGACCCACCATGGTTCAGGAAGTTAACCCAAGGATTCCCTGAGTAAGAGTCACATCACATATTCCATAAATTAGATAAAATGTCTAAAGAGAAAGATTCTCAGTGTCTCAATTGTGATAGCTGCTTCTACCCTGGTTTTCGACACTACATATTAGGGGTTTATCCCATCCCTAATGAGCTGAATTTGGGATTGATTTAACCGCGATTATGCTTTTTCTT
This sequence comes from Pogostemon cablin, assembly GCA_023678885.1. Classification (NCBI taxonomy): domain Eukaryota; kingdom Viridiplantae; phylum Streptophyta; class Magnoliopsida; order Lamiales; family Lamiaceae; genus Pogostemon; species Pogostemon cablin. Next base: position 9,442,284 of record CM042989.1, on the reverse strand, counting down.
TATACCTTTCATTGTGTCATTTTTTATCCAAATCAATTGTTTGGTAGATGTTGCCAACAGTCTTTCTTATTTGTTTTCAATAGTATCTAACTTGATTAATTTTATTATGTTCTTTGAATTCAAGGTTAATTGATCTTTCAGGTATCAAATCAATTTGATGCAAGGAACCTGGCTAAAAATTTGAAGAATCTACTCGATGAATTTATTTTATCATGTAAGTGAGTGGAATTTGGGGCTGTGTCTTCTCTTGTGCTTCATTTTGTTATTTTGCTTAAAATACTGTAAGATAAGTATGTTAGACGGAAAAAATGGTACTTGCGCTATCTTGTTTACAAATTTTATTATGCACATGACATACATCTTTCGAAATGTTATTACCCAGTTGAAGTGGCAAAGATATTAATGGGTATACTGAGGAAACAAAATCACTCCTACGTCTGTTTGTCTCTTCAAACGCCAAACAGGTATGTCTTGGAATTAAGATTCTTCTCTCACCCACTTTGTTTTAAGTTTTCGCTCATGGATTCCGTTAATTTTACTTGGCGCTTTCCTTTTTATTCAGAACTTAATATTATTGCTCTAATTTGTATGATTAAATCCTACGGGTGTTTCTCTTTAGCGGAGTAAAAATCTCGAATCTGATTTGATTAGCAGACTAAAAATCACCTCCATAAATTTCTTACATATTTTGCCCGCTTACTCCATCCTTATTTTGCTTTCTTATTCTACTGAATGAACTTCTCTTGTACTGTCTTCGTCACATGAGAGTTAAATTCTTTTGTACTGCAATTACCCTTGACCTTCAGTATTAAAAAGTTCAAAAGTCAGTACTCAAGAAGTTTTACTGTGTGCTCAAAAGTTATATATCCTATCAAATAAATAAGGAAGAAATGATCAAATCACTAATACTCTCCGAGGTACATGTCTACGAGTATATGATGTATGATGCATATTCTTGTAAATTACCTTGGCTCAAATTTATGAATCTAATCAGTTTAGCTTGTGACATTATTGTAGTAAGAAACACGAAAAAAATCCCCTGGATTATACTGTGTGATCTATTTATTCATTAGCTCAACTCAAAAAAATGCAATCCTCTCTCTTGAATAACTGCCCTAATGTTTATGATGAAATAAATTGATACCTTCAACAACTCTCTCTCAATCATTACTAAGAATTTTATTGGTATATCTAAATGGGCTGACCTTTTTATCTCATTTTCACTAATGCAGCAGTTTATATCCTGCCTATATGCAGCTGCAATGACAGGTGGATAATACCAGCCTGACTTTTTTTACATATTCTTGATTCACTGTTATTTGTGATTACCCACTATGATAATTGATTTTATCGCCTAAGAAACTGAAATATTGACGCTAACTCAAGAATAGAAATTGGAGGTGAACGCTCATACAAAATATTGAGAATGTATGGGTATAACTGCATCTCATACTTCATTTCATAAAATTTAAAGTGATACTATTGCGTTTTATCTTTATCCATGGGCAATGAGTTTCAATGTATTGGGCGTATCCTTATTTATAGAAGTGTTTTTTTGGATGCCATCTTATAAGCTGATCTGATATGAATATCTCTTGCAGATGACTTGATTATTGAAGATCTTTATGAGATCATGTTAAAAACTTGGTTGCCGACCACAGGGTACTTCTATGGCGGGCTGGCGGCTATCATTGGCATGTATGGGAGACAAAAGAAGCTAAAATAAGCTCAGAAGGTCTGCTAAGGATGAAAGTGCCATACATGGTTCTATGATCGTTTCATATATTGATAGAGTTAAGATGATCAAGAAAGTAAATGATATTAATCCTCCACAGAGGCCACGGAAATATCCGCCACAACCAAGGTTGCAAAATACTAGAATTCTTGATACCCTCTCCTAACAATGAAGAAGTATAAATATGCATTACAATAGCAAGACCCATGCACAAAGCCTACATCATAATGCAAATCAATTATTAAAACTCCCATAAATTATGTCACTAATTATTATAATGATTGATTATTCCCATAAATCATATCACTAATTATTCTAATGATTGATTGCATTGATTGATTGCCTTTTTCTTGCTCACATGAACCTGGCCCCACCTTCCATTCCTATCAATTACCCCGTCCGATGAAGCAGCCTTGTCCTCAAGGCTAAAGTCTGGAAAATTCAGTGTTCTCCCCATTCGCAACGACCATGGGCTCAACATCTTCTTCCAGCTAATCCCCGTCCTTCTCAGTTCCGTGCTCATCAGCTTCAATGTAGATGCTGAAAAATTTTCCAGCACACTTATGAAGGGGGCTGTACTGCTGCCCGCAACGGTAACACTTTCCTTTTTCACGATATTCACGGGCTTCATCCGCCGTCAAGTGCTTCGTTTTCCGATTCAATCTATTTGTGGACCCAACACTGGAGGTTGTTGGTTTTGAGTGTGATGTCAAAGAATTACCTGACCCTTGGTGAATGGTCGTAGGATAATTTGAACATCCCTTGAAAATGTTTGGTGAACGCGAAGGGCTCCCCGTTGTCGATAATCGTGAGAATCCCCCCGATGGGAAAAATCTGTTCCTGTTCATATATGGCTGTGGGGCTTTTGCAATACGTCGCGCTGCACGAATGGCTGCAAACACATCGGACATCTCCACATCGGGTATCCGATCACGGATCGACGACTGTAGCCCTCCAAGGAACATCCCAAGGTACTGCTCCGGTGGTAATGATGGCAGTTGGGCCACTCGCTCCTCAAACAAAGAAATATAATCTTCTATGTTTCCAGTTTGCCGAGTCACATGCATTGCTTCATAAGCATTAATTGCGGAGCTATCTCCAAATCTCTCGATAAGCTCTCGTGAAAATTGATTCCACGAGATGGCAGCCGATCGTCGTAGTACCCACTGCGCTCAAAACATCGCCTTCCCTGTCATCACGATTAAGGCTAACTGGACCCGATCCACAACAGGCGTGCGATGCACCAAAAAGTATTGTTCTGCTTGTGCAAGCCACACAATTGGATCGGTCCCGTCGAATGGTGGAAGTTCCATCCTCGGCACGTTCAGCCCTTCCGAAGGGGGCGTGCCTTTAGTTGGGCGTTCGCCACGCCCTTCTTCGGTGTGATTAGGTGTATCGCCATTGGCGTCACTCTCTTCTGATGATGCCGTGATTGGAGGGTTTGTCTGGATCTGGGTTGATGGACTCATGACATTCAGTTTTGCCATGATTGCAGCAAATTGAGCGTCATATTTGCCTACATTTTTATCCAGACTGATGAGGGCATCCTCCACGATTGATATCCTGTTTGTTAATTCCTTGGTCACCTTCTCCATCTTCGTTGTACTTCGCGTTTCCGGCATAAATCGATCCGGCAGGTCGGACCAATTTGATAGAGTTAAGATGATCAAGAAAGTAAATGATATTAATCCTCCACAGAGGCCACAGAAATATCCGCCACAACCAAGGTTGTAAAATACTAGAATTCTTGATACCCTCTCCTAACAATGAAGAAGTATAAATATGCACTACAATAGCAAGGCCCATGCACAAAGCCTGCATCATAATGCAAATCAATTATTAAAAATCCCATAAATTATGTCACTAATTATTATAATGATTGATTATTCCCATAAATCATGTCATTAATTATTCTAATGATTGATTGCCTTGATTGATTGCCTTTTTCTTGCTCACATGAACCTGGCCCCACCTTCCATTCCTATCATATATTACTTGTGATAGAGAAGAGGACGCATACTTGTTTTATAGTGAGCAGACTAGAAAAAACACAAGTTCAATCCTATTTCTATCAGCATTCTTGTGAAAGCCTTAACAAGCTGTGGTAAGAAACGTAAACCTTTCAATGTTATTTAGAATCATTGGAGCTTTTGAGTTATTTAAACTTCTTGATCATCTGTATTCAGTTATTCCTTGTTATCATGGCTGTCATTCACGCTCACCATTCCAATTTAGGATTCTAATAGTTGCATATTGTTGAAGACATGCCACTATATTAATAGTTCCTACAATAGTTTGACTGCATTTTCAAAATTAGGATTCAACGGAATTCACAAAGCACAGACAAACTATTTCATACTTTGTGGCCTTATTTTTGTTTTGAGTATGAAGAGTAGATTGAGAAAATCCCTTGCTTGACCTTCATTAAAATTTCAGAAAATTATTACCGGGCAAGACAAAGCTCTTTTCATATAGTGCTTGTGTTATTTTGAATGTATTATTGCTTGGTGGGTTGAACTTCAATATGAAAGTTTAGCATGTTACTTCTACTTGAACAATTATTGCTACTTTTTGCAGGTAAATATTTTCAAGCGGATGAACTCATCTGCTGTAGTTTTCATGAAAATTTGGAGCTTAGTACTGTGGCTTACAACAGATGCATTCAGGTAACGTTAGAAGCAGCTTCACGTTTCATCATTTTAAGCTCATTAAACTGTTATTGGCCAAACCGTGATTATTTAACATTAAACAGTCCAGGAAAACTTCATTTTGCTATGAGAATATATGAGCGGACGCTTTCATTACACATTTATCCATCAATTCAGGCTGGTAACACCATAGAATTGATTTTATCAGTTTAAGGTAAGTTTTCCATAAATTTGAACTGATTCTTAGAACAGACTTCTATTGTCCATCAATTTGATTGGCCTTCATTGATGAGGTCGCAACCTGGATGAAGCCGTGGAGATGTTCAACATGGCTCAAAATGATATCTTTTGGATCTTGCTATCGCCCAGGAATATAGCATGAAACATTTGAGAATTAAAAAGATTACATAGGCTCCCCTTTATGATTATGGCTCAAAGTATCACATATTTTCATTTCATATAAATTTGGTATTTGATTTTACAAATTATGAATATATAACTCTCAACATACATACAAGTATGTGTGTTAAAAGTGCACCAGCACCTCACGGCTTACCTAGTATATTTATATTGCCATGCAAAATCAAATCTAAAGCATGTGTTTAGTTAAATTTAATTATTTTATTTAATAAAATTATTTATATAATTATTAAATTATTTTAATTTTAATTAACACAAATAATTAAAAGTATTTTAAATAATTTTCTCTATGTAGAAAATTAGTATAATTATATAAATGTCGATTATAATTACTTAATTAGTATAAGAAAATAGTAATTTACTAATTGTCTAATTGATTTTTTTTTTATCAGTGAGAATAAGCAAAACTAACCAAAATTCAATTGTGAAAAATAAATGCAAACATTTTTATATTTTATTATTTTTTAAAACAAATGATACTCATAAGGACCAAATACCTTTAAAGGAGAAAAATTGGATTTAACACGACAAAAAATCTGTTTTTTACCAACGGAATATTCCGTTGGTAAAATCCTTAATTTCATTATTAAATTGACTTACCAACGGATTAGCAACGGAATTCGTTTGTAAAATTCCGTTGGAAAGTGGTGGTTGGTAAATCTTTAGCAATGAAAAATCAATTACATTGGTAAATAATTTCATTGGTAATTCATTGCTAATAATTCCATTGGTAATTTATATAATAATTCTCCTGGTAATCTATTGATAATTAATTAGCAAATGATTGAATTCCGTTGCTAAAATAGAGAATAAATCCGTTGGCATTGCGTTGCTAAAACAAAAATGTCATTTTTGTTGCTAATCCATTGACAATTACCAACGGATTGAATTCCGTTGTTAAATTCGATTGCTAAAAAATATACTCCCTCCGTCTCATACTTTTGTTCACACTTTCCGTTTTCGTCCGTCCCATACTTATGTTCACCACCCAAAAAAGAAAACTTTACATCAACCAACAACCTCAAATGTTCTCTTAATTTCAAAAATACCACTCTCACCTAATACACATAACATACTTTATAATTTATTTATTACCTAAAAATACCACAATACCCCTAAAAAGTCAATAAAGTTGGTCAAAAAGCAACTTTTCTTAAACTCCGTATCTACAGTACCGGTGAACATAAGTCCGGGACGGAGGGAGTATTTTTTTGTAGTGTAAGGAGCAAATCACCACCACCCACCACCACCGCCGGACCATCGCTATAGCCTCGTCGGTCGGAACCTACATCAAAACCTATATGGTATCCTTACCTACATTTTGGTAGGTCTTGTTTTGTGGGACGAAAGGAGTATAATATATCCGTGTTCTAATAGCAAGAGACACTGCAATCAAAATTTTACCTAAAAATACATCTGAATATTTTTAATGCAATATTTTGACGGAAGTGCATTGATTAAATTTAGCCGTGAGAAACGGATCTCTTATTTAATAATATATGGCTAAAACTCCTGTGTTTTCGGGCACCGTTAGCCTAAATATCCTTTAGTACTCCCTCCGTCCCACAACAAGAGTGATGAAACTTTTTTGCACGTAGATAAAGGGATATAATATTTAATGGGTTGTTGGGGGTAGTTGAGGTGAGAGAAATAATATTTTAATATAAAGTGGGTAGGTGTATTATTGTAAAGTGTGGGGTTATGGATAGAGAAAAAGTTAATTTGTGTGGGTCCCTTTTACTAAAAAGGAAAATTCACCTCTTATGTTGGGACGGACGAAAATAGTAAAATGCACTTCTTGTTGTGGGACGGAGGGAGTATTAATTAAGGATTTTATCTATTTAGGGCCTGAAAAATGGGTAAACTATCCATTTGAGGCTTGAATTATGTTTTCTATCGATTAGGAGCCTGAATTATGTTAAACTATCAATTCTGGGCCTGAACTTAGGCCCTAAATTGATAAAATAGAAGATAATATTTGACAAATTCAAGCCTTGGATTGATAGTTTTACATATTTCAGGTCTTGAATTGATAGAAAAAATAATTCAGACCCCGAATTGATAATTTATCTATAATTCGGGCCTTATTTTATTTTTGGCACGTGAGTTGCTTTTTCGGGTATGCATTATTACATACTTTTACGTGTCTTATATCTCATGTTTTTCTTTTCCAGCCGGAACAATTAAATAAAAATTTTGACATTTGTGGTACTCCTAACGAAGAAATCTGGCCTGGAGTCTCGAAAGTTCCTTGGTATAACAATTTCAAGCCAACTAGGGTCTTGAAGAGGCGACTTAGAGAGCAATTCAGACAGTAAGTAAATATAGCTGCTGATTACTGATACTCATGATGCATCTTGACATAGATTATTCTGATTTTAGCTTTGACCGACATGCCTTGGATTCACTGGATCGAATGCTGACTCTTGATCCATCTCAGGTATACCCAGTTGGTATTTTAATTTTTATGAAGAGAAAAAAGATATCTATCTGTTTATACTCGTTCACATCTATTATTACTTTGCCCTTGTATTACCAGTTTCTGTAATTCATTCTACACAGATACTTCTTTTTACGCGGATATGACATTGCATTGTCCTATTTTGTAAGTGATTAAGGAAGTGTGTTTCTATATTGACCTTCTTGACGGTTGCTTATACAAATCTTTTTTGTCGATAACCTCAGACCAATCAATCGAATATTGATTAATACATAATCGATCGAACACTATTTGAAAACGGCTCTTCTGCTCAGAAACGAAATGTTCCAAATGTTCCTGGAAATTCTTGCTCCCGTTGGACCATTTGTATCTATATGCATCAGGAGCCCGATTCATGGATCTCTCGGTTCGAGAAATCAAGATAAGAGGATCGAACCGTTTCTTCTGACTCTTTTTAAAATTCGATAAATGTTGGTTGATCGTATATTTCATTATAGTTCTATGATTCAGAGTATCCTTTCCTATTTGATCCCTTTGAATTCCATATTCGAAGTTGCGATCGGATCGATTCATTAAAAAGAATCGATTCAATACATTTCTTATGTACCCATAGGTACTATATTGGATTTGAATGAAATTTCGGATCAATCTATATTGATTGACTGCCTCCATTATGTTGTTGCTAGCAAATACCACTTTTTTTGGTTTTGGATCTTCCAAATCATTCCCGCAGGCGATCCGGACCCATTTTTTTCTGATCCTTCGAGAAAAAGATTCATTCTCTTCATAAAAAATAGGAGGTAGAACCAATAAAGATTTCTTTTTCGATTCATCCCTGGCCTCATTCAAGAATTATTTTTGATCCAATCCGTAGGAATCAATAGAAAAGGCAAATCCCTTATGATACACCAGATCCGGCTCGGTTATTGATAGAGTGAATAGATCTACCATTTCTTGAAATCTCTCTTCTGATTCAAAATCGTGGTGTGACGTGTATCCTCCCCTGTTCCGGCCATGGAATAGATGAGATAAATCAAAAAATAGATTTTTGTTCAAGAATAAAATTTTATTGGAACTGTCCATATCCGGTTCATTCTTCAGAACCCTATCACACCCTGGATCTGATGAAACAGGATGAATTGAGACAGTATTTTGTAAATAGGTAATTATCTTGAATATATTAACCAGTTCTTTATTTTTCGATCGCCTGGGAGGGATAAAAGAATGATCTTGTTGTTTCTTCAACAATTTCGGATCTCTAGTGGACCTCTCAGTAGGATTCGAACCCAAATGAAGTTCTGACCATCTATCAGAGAAAAAAGAACGAACCGATCTTGTAGGATTCCCAATAAATTCTTGGATTTCTTCCGGAAGCAGATGATTCATGTTCCGTGAATAGTCGGGACATTGAGGAATATCCATAAAGGCATTTAGGGAATCGGTCTGATTCTATCTCTATTCCTTCCGTTTGAAGAAAGGAAGGATCCCAAATAATCGATCTTTCTTTTAGTGGTTGAATATCTCTTTGATTGATCAATGTGTGATATTCCAAATCCTCATTACTAATGGAATCCAAATGATCTCTGGATTGATTAGAAGATCCTTTCAGTTGGCTAGAATTCATTACTTGAACGAAACTGGATCTTGTGGAATCATATTGAATATTTGACGATACATTCCGTACCTTTCTAAAAAATTGATCATTGTTTACCAACCACGCATTGTCTAACCAAATCCAATCCTCTCTCGATATGTTCCTAAAAAAATCCGATTCGTGCGGATTCTTCCCCCAACTAACGAAGAGATCTTGACGAAATTGCCACATATGAAATTGAGCACAATTTTTCAAAGAAATAGCCCACTTGTTTCTCGAGAGGGGATGGGAAACATGCTCAATATCATTTGATTGAATAGTTGACCCAACCCTTTGTTGTTTGAAGAAACCCTCCACTTCAATTGGTATTTTTTCACGAAAAGCAGACATGAAATAAGAAATCCAGTGTTTCACTAAGATTTCGAATAGCGGTCCCGAATTAAAGTTGATTCTATTTCGCCTCTTCCTCAGAGAAAGACGATCAAACAATTCCCAATCATGGTCCTTGCGAATCAGATCATCCATATAATATACAAAAAGAAACTCCAGATATTTGAGATCTTTCTCTTTGAATAAGATCTCAATTCCAGTAACGGTTTCATTAGATATCTTACAACTAGAATCCCTCTTTTTTCCGATCCAGTTCTTCCACCACTGCGAACCCCAGTTAGATTCAGGCATGCTACACTTTTTAGTTATTGGGAGAACCCAAGTGCTCTCTTTCGGATTCAGGAAACAACTCTCAGAGATCTTTTTTCCTTTTGGAAGATACAGGAGCGAAACAATCAACCTATTGATATTGGAAGACCCAATCGATTATTCCAATATATCATTTCTGGGTCCAATGGAATTCATAGGTATAGGAAGAAGCCCACTCAAATAGAGATTTTTGCTTTCGACCATATTTCGATTGTTAATACGATATATAAGGACCGCTACTACAAATAGTAGTACACCCTTGATCGTGAAATATCGATTGCTTGTTGAACCTTGTGAATTGCGTGAAAGTAGGATACTCAAAATTCGGGGGTCCAGGAGTTTTAGAAAATGTTCTTGGTGGAAAAAAATGCGAATGAAAGACCCCACTGAATTTAATTGGGTCCATGAATCTAAGAAATAGTGAGAATTCTTGATCTCTCTCAATATCTCTCTCAATTCGAAAATCCAGGATTGGAATTGATGTCCTTTCATTGATTCCTCCTAAATTGCATTGATTTATCCTAAAGATTTCATTTCAATTGGAATTTGGTTATTCACCATGTACGAGGATCCCCCCTAAGCATCCATGGCTGAATGGTTAAAGCGCCCAACTCATAATTGGTGAATTCGTAGGTTCAATTCCTACTGGATGCACGCCAATGGAACCCTCCAATAAGTCTATTGGAATTGGTTCTGTATCAATGGAATCTCATCATCCATACATAACGAATTGGTGTGGTATATTCATATCATAGTATATGAACAGTAAGAAATATTATTCTTATTGAGACTAGAACTCATAAGGAAGAAATTCGATTTATGGATGGAATCAAACATGCAGTATTTACAGAAAAAAGTATTCGGTTATTGGGGAAAAATTAATATACTTTTAATGTCTAATCAGGATCAATTAGGACAGAACTAAAGCATTGGGTCGAACTCTTCTTTGGTGTCATGGTAATAGCTATGAATAGTCATCGACTTTCGGGAAAGGGTAGAAGAATGGGACCCATTATGGGACATACAATGCATTACAGACGTATGATCATTACGATTCAATCGGGTTATTCTATTCCACCTCTTAGAAAGAAAAGAACTTAAATCAAAATACTTAATAGCATGGCGATACATTTATACAAAACTTCTACCCCGAGCACACGCAATGGAACCGTAGACAGTCAAGTGAAATCCAATCCACGAAATAATTTGATCTATGGACAACATCATTGTGTTAAAGGTCGTAATGCCAGATGAATCATTACCGCAAGGCATAGAGGGGGAGGTCATAAGCGTCTATACCGTAAAATTGATTTTCGACGGAATGAAAAAGACATATATGGTAGAATCAAAACCATAGAATACGACCCTAATCAAAATGCATACATTTGTCTCATACACTATGGGGATGGTGAGAAGAGATATATTTTACATCCCAGAGGGGCTATAATTGGAGATACCATTGTTTCTGGTACAGAACTTCCTATAAAAATGGGAAATGCCCTACCTTTGAGTGCGGTTTGAACTATTGATTTACGTAATTGGAAGTAACCAATTAGGTTTAAGACGAAACCTAGAAATCGATCACTGATTCAATTTGAGTACCTCTACAGGATAGACCTCAACAGAAAACTGAAGAGTAAAGGCAGCAAGTGATTGAGTTCAGCAGTTCCTCATATAAAATTATTGACTCTAGAGATATAGTAATATGGAGAAGACAAAATTGTTTCAAGCACCGATAGAACCGGAAGCGCCACTTCTTTCAAAGAGAGGAGGACGGGTTATTCACATTTCATTTGATGGTCAGAGGCGAATTGAAAGCTAAGCA